>OZ005657.1:0-1200000 GCA_963930645.1 Salticus scenicus | reverse complement strand
TAAACCCTTCTACAAAATGGAATCCAAAGGAGAAACAAATTCTGCGTTGTTACCCCAGGAAGATTTATTCCGATAATTTAGATGAGAAATAAGTTCAAAAAGCTCATTGGGAAGAAAAGAATCTCTGCTGGAAAGAAAAATTATTAATAATAAAACACAATTATAAATTTTTTTTCCCTTACAAATAGAACAATAAACACTTTTTTTTTTTTTTTGAAAAAAAAAATTGCGAAAAAAGTCAATGGTGAGCGACTTATAATCCATTTTCTTTTTCCTTAGATAACTTGTTTCTTTTATCAGGAGCAATTTCCATTAGAATTAAAAAGATGAAAATTTACTTTTGCTGGAAAAACTTTAATCTTTTAATATAAAATTAAGAACTATATCTTATGACATTTTTAACAAATAACGAAAAGAAACGTTTGTAATTAAATCATCAAAGTGTCGCAATTCTTTAAAGGGGAAATGACTATACTAAAGCGAATTTCAAAGAGTATGTTATACTTCTTCTAAATATTGTAAAAATTAAATAGAATTAGGTAAGGTAAAATGGGGGAAGATGTCATATATATAAGGATGTTTTGCTAAATAGAGACAAAAATTCAAATGATATGATAATGAAAAAATACACCTTGTTCTTTTAATTAATTACGTATGCTTATTAATTCCTTTTCCAGTCTGCACACAATTCAGAAATTTAATGTTAAAGTCGTGTAATTGTAGCATCTTACCCCATATATGCGGGAAAGATGCCACCAATCATGAGGGAAGATGCAACGCCATAATAAATAAGATTAATAAGACAAACATTGGAAAATTACCTGTAAATTAAGATTAACTATAGAGAAAAAAAAATTGTAAACTCATTTTTTTATTTTTTTATTTACTTTGCTAAAACTAATAAGGGTGCAAGTTTGAATGTTAGCCTACACAACATGTAATTTAGTGCAAATGATCACCATTGCAACTTTTGTGCTACCATTTCTTGCATTCAACGGGCAAGGCTAGTGGAGGCAATGGCTCTGTGCTGGTGAAGGCAACTGCTGGTGATAGTCGGCTCTGCTGGTGTATAGGTCAATTGTCACATGCGCCGTTTGTGAAAGCAACAGCTGCATTATTGCTGGAACCAACAGAGATAGCACACACATGATCTGAGATTGCTTGTGGGTTATAAGGATAAATCCCAGTAGCTGAAATCCCAGAAACTTCATTTCCTGCCTTGCTTCGAGCTGTATTCAGGAGAGATCCTTACTGAAGACTTGAAAGTTTGTTAAAATATTATAAAAATTATAACATAATTATTAACTCCATAATATACAGTATATAAATTAAAAGAAAATTTATTTCTGATCCATGTTGCATCTTCCCCCAAGTACAAGGTGAAGATGCCACACATGCTTATTTTCGTATTGCTGAAAAGATGAGACCACTTCTGCTTACCTTGTGTGTGTAATATAATAAGGAATTCATTTATATTGCTAATATATTACTTAAAATAAAACATCTATTTATGAACTTGAAATATAAGCAACCGAATATTGTAAGAGTTTATTCACAAGGTTAAATGATCACGAGAATCAAAATAACGGCAATTAAAGGCGATAGATTAAGACAATTTCACTATTCATGCACTCACTGGGACAAGACTTCTCACACATGCTAGTTATTACCATCTGTTGACACACAAAAGTTCTAGGAACAAACTTGTGTCTTTCCCCGAATTACCGTATACATAATATTTTAAATCATTAATATAGGGGGGAAATTACTTTATTGAAATCGTAAAATACTTAAGTACCTTTTTATAAACTCCAATGTCACAGGAATATATTTGCTCTATTTTATATAAAAGCAAAATATGAACCAAACATTGCACCAACTGCAGACACAACGTATGTGCATCCAGCATCTTTTATACAATCAATAGTTATGGAAAATTACAGCGTCATAAATATAGATTAACTAAAAAAAAGGAAAATAAACAGAATTTAAATTAAAAGATGGGATATGTTGTTAAAAAGCGACATTATTTGTAGGCGGGGTATACAATGTATGGATTTATAATATGCATATAGATATAAAGAGAAATAACTTATTTTTGTTTCCTAAGTAATAGATATAAAATTCTGAGCAAAGCAGAATTTAATTTAGTGTGAAAAGACTTTTTTTTTAGTTTATTTTTCCATATAAAGTCATGGGGTAACTGTGTTGCTTTCCTTGGCAACGATTGCTATATTACTTAAAATATCTTTGTTACAGCATTAGTATAGGTCCCCCTTGGTGGCATAAACTTTTATTATCATTTTGACAATAAATTAAAATGACTCCCAATTGCATCAATGACCCTAATGACCTTTGCGAGAAACTTCCGAGCTACTTTGGTGACAAATTTCACCAAGGAAGTCCTATAATAAAGCTGTTCCATTTTTTTTTCGAGTGATTTTTTCTCAACTTTATTTTAAATATTTCTTTAACTTTATGCGCAAGAGAAAAAAATCTTTTTAAACTGGGAAACATATGATAAATACTACCAAACATACAAAAAATGCAATAATAATTGTCCTGTCCATCAATTTAAGTAAAAGAAAAATTTTATATGTTGAAATTTTTTTTTCAACATAAGAATAAATATATTTTCTTATTCACGTGTAAATTAAATTTACTTTTATGGGGAGAAGGGGGAGAGGGGAAGAGGGATGAACGGGTATTTTTTTTTTTTCACCAAATCTTTCTTTTTTTTATTTATATATATAATTAAAGATAAACTGCGGTTTTTATTTATTTATTTTTTTTTTAACCAGTTATCCGATTTAACTAAATATTACGGCGTTGGATAGATTTTTACCGAATTATAAGTGTAGCGATTTTAGTAAGAATCGGTTAAACAGTGTATCTTTGCATAGCGAAAAACCTGACATATTCAAAATGAAACACCGCAAATGACAACTACGTTGACTGAAAACAATAGTCCTGTCTTTAAATAAAGAAAAAGAAAGAAAAAAAAGGAAAGAAAAGAAGAAAATCTTAACATGCTTATGAAACATTACCTTAACGGCTTTAATAGTTTTCCCTCACATCCCGTGGATAATATGATAGATAAAACGTATAAGTCCATTAATAAAAATCTGGCAATTTTAACTAACCTTTATCTACAGCTTCACTACGGGCTTATTCAAAACACTTAGTTCAATGCTATTTAACTTACAAAGTTTTCATTCAGTTCCATTTTAAATGTATTTTATGTAACAGTTTCTTTTTATAAACATAATGCATGTAACAGCCATGAAAAATTCAAATGTAACTTGAAGTAGATTTTTATTATTATTATTATTTATAAACATAATGCATATAATAGCCATGAAAAATTCAAATATAACTTGAAGTAGATATTTAAAGGGTTTTTTTTCCCCCAAGTTGGGGTGAAGTTGAAAGTAATGTGGCTAATGCCAAGCAACTTTTGCACTTATTAATCGGAAAAATTATTATGGCATATATTATGGCCTTATCTATATGATATATGACCGCACACTTTAGATTTCAGACATTTTGTGAAACATGTGAAAAAAGGTAAAGAACACGTTACACCTCACATTTCAGTGTAAGTTTTGCCTCGAAAGCGAAAGTCGGACCAGTAAAAAATTAATGAAAAAAGAAAATGTTTCAGATCTCTCTGTAAAATGCGTTCTGGCTGAAGCATGTCAATATGAGCAGTTTTCTTATATATTATAAATTAAAAACATGCTGATTCTTAAAAATAATATTAATAATAATAATAAAAGTTACTTTTAAAATTATAACATGCTAAGGTATTAAAAACCTAGTGCAAAGCCATTTTTAGGAAACTTGACATACTACTTTAGGCATAGCATAATGCAACAGAAGGCAAAATTAAATATCTAATGAAATACAGTGCGTTGCATGAATATAAACGCACCTTAGCTTTAAGAATTAGAATGGTATAGAAGTGTAATGAAAAAGTATGAATAGGTGACACTTGATGCAAACTGTATGTGTATGATTCAAGAAATGAAAGTACGAGTCAAAACAATGAAAAACCAATATGATTTTTTAGAAAATAATTTTATTGAATTTATGACAAAAATACATGTTGCAGGAATTTAAACGCACATGTATAAGATAAGTAACTGAGTAACAAATACTGTATCTAATACTTTGTAAAGCCACCATGGGATTCTAGAACAGCCAGTAAACGCCTTGGTATTGAATGATATAGTGGCATGAGGTCATCCAAGTAGATTGTCTTCCGAGCTATTAGAATGACCGATTTTAGTTCATCTTTCGTGTTAAACAGCCTTCCGTTTACGTAAATACGGCGAACCAGAATACCCCATACTTTCTCCATTATGTTTAAATCGGGGCTTTTTGAGATTCAATCCAGAACTTTAATTTTATTGTCAAGGAACCATTTTTTCACGATATGTGCTGTATGTACAGATGCACAATCTTCCTGAAAAAATAATTTCTTTCAGCTTTCTTGACTGCTTGATGGCGGAGGTTCCTTGTGAGCATCTGGACATAATCTACAGAGTTCATAGTATTCTCCATGAACTCTAATTCGAAAGTCACTTTCAAACCTATGGCTGCCCACACCATGACAGAATCACCGCCAGATTGACGTTTTAAACAGTACCTTTCTTCGGCTCTCAAATCATGCCAGTAGCTATGAAATGCGTCCGGGCAATCGAGATTAAACTTTTATCATCTGAGAAGATGACTTTTTCTATATTTAGTCGATCTAGAATCCATTTTCTTGCCCATTCCAACCGCATATTTTTGTGCTTTTGAGTGAGGGGTGGTTTCGCACTTCATTTTCTTAAATTTAATGAAAGTTGCAGCTTTGATAGTTCTCCATATGGTTGTCCGATGAACATCCATCTTGTAGTGAGCCTTTATCTTCGCACAGGAAATATTCTTATTCCTTGCAGCGCTGCATATTCGACGTTTGCCGTAATTGGTGAGCTTTCCTGATCGCTTCTTATACGCTTTTTTCCTATAATTTGCTCCTTTCTTTATATAATTTCGAACAATGCTCTCACTTCTTCCGATTCGGCGCCCAATTTCCCGATTGCTAAAGCCTTTACCACGCATAAAGTCGATTTTTATCGTCTCGTCTACTGTCAAAGTTTGCCCTCTTGCCATCCTGAACAAACTCCGTAAATTTCGCACTCAAGCATCAAAACTGTTTTTAGAGAACTTTAGCGACACGACTATCTGTGTTTTAATTTAATTCCGGTGGCTCTGTTAAATTTTAAACGCAAAATACAAAGTGCGTTTAATTTCGCACAACGAACAAAAAACAGTGAAAAATAAGAAAATGCTTGAACACTGATTTACATAAGCTTGCATGAGCCTAAACATACGTGCTCAAAGCACATTATTCAGTTGTTAGTTATATGCAATAACTGTAAGTCTTATTCCTTCTTTTGAAATTTTAAAAATTCCATTTCTGGTTGTTGGAAAAGGTGCGTTTATATTCATGCAACGCACTGTATGAGCATTTTTACTAAATTATTTTTAACTGCACATGCGCAACATTTAGCGAAATTTCATTTGCATAACTTAATAACGCTATACAGCTACTTATATCAAAACACTAAGTATCGTGTAAATTCAGAAAGTTGTACGAAATAGATTTGGCTGTTTTATCTTTCGAATACATCTTCTATTCTGTCGACAGTATGAACTGCTAGTAAATTGCTTTGAAAGAGAATTTAATATCCATATATATTAATCTCATAAATATCACATAAATCTCATAATCAATATATTTCTCATAAAAGACATCAGATGGTATAACAAGTACAAAACTTTGAATAAACACCACAAAATGCAAATGAGTTTTTTCAAAGTTTTGAACATATTACTTTAAAACGCCAGTTCTGTAGTGCTTTCTTATTATCGGATGGTATAGTTTCAAATGAAAAGTCAGGTGCTTTGAAAACAGCTTTAGTAAATGGTATCTAACAATACACGCACGCACACACACGCACGCACGCACGCACACACACACACATATATATATAATTTTTTAACATCGTAAAATTAAGAATAACAGATTAGATGCCACTGAAATCCACTATACAAAAAAGAAATATTTTTTAAATAAATTAACAGTGCAGACTATATTACAGATATAAAAAGGTAAAAATTATGACCCTTGATTTCAGGAACACAGTGGAAATTCTTAAAATAATAATAATAAAACAATCTGAGGGAGACTTTTGATTTTTTAAAAGTTGGGGCTGTGGGGGAAGGCATAACTTAAGAAAACAAACTTTGAAATCTGAAAAAAGTAGGAGAATTGTCAGCTCATCAAAAGATTTTAGGAACTCTAATCATTATTTATGTATACTCCTGCTCAACAGTTTAGCAAGATTTTCAAATAACCGGTTATTCTCAATTTAGAAACGTATCTCTCCATGGAATATTCTCAAACACTAGGGTATTTAAAGAACTGGGTCTTCCTCATGTTTTTCAGTGCAGATTTGTTTAAGACAACATTTAGGGGGACGGAAACAAATTGAGCAAAATCAATAATGTTTCTGATCACCCTGTATCGTTACGTGAACGAAATGATATGTAACTTTAGGATATGTTAATATGGACCCAGTACAATTTTTGGATGAATTTGTGGGACGATAGAATGTTAAATAACGGAGATATAAGCATTTATTTAAAACTCCCAAAAAAATCAGCATGTTTTTTATTTATAATATGCACAGATTTTTTTTACTTAAATCTAAATTCCAACGCATTCCCAAGGTACAGGTGGTAATGTGGTACTTTTGGCGGACCTTGCGTATGTATACATGTAAGACATTTTAAAAAATATTTAAAGAAATTAAAGCCAAGACCCGGCTTTAGCTGTTGTGTGATACTGATGTACGGTTTAAGACCGATTAACTAAACATGAGTTCTAGGCTTTTCTGGAAGGCTGAAGGGGCCTCCGTGGGCAGTTTTTTAAGGGGTCCTACTCTATATTTACATGAGTTTCACAATAAATAAATAAATAAATAAATAAAAATTGGAAAACACCGAACGATTAGGCCAGCGAGTGTGACTAGGTATATAATTCTGCACATCCCGTCTACAAGCTTCCCGGCCACTATACTGCCGTCTTCGTCTATTGCATGATAGTGGTAATATGAATTACTACAAATTTTACAGCAGATTCTTTTTTATACAACTCAATTGCAAAAAAATTCTGGTATATTAAATGTTTTTAATTGAAAGTGAATTTCAAAAATTATTTGTGCTCTAATAATTGCATAAACAAATGTATCTACAAATTAGACTAACTGTTTGTGGTCCTACGCTGCAGGTAAATTCATGCAATTCATACCCTTCGTTATTTTCATTGATAGTAGTATCTTAATAACTGCTTAAATGTTCTATCTTTAAATAATTTAAAGCTTTGATTAGGATACATTCCGGCTGTAAACCATTAATTCTCCCTCCCCCCAAAAAAGAAAATTAAATTGAAAGTTAAGAAAATAATATAAAATATTGAATCGATTGATATAAATAAGAATTCCCTGAACCCGAAATATTTATTTCGTATTTTTCCAAATATTTCAATACTTAAACTATTGTCTATACGAGACGTAAGCGATTTATTTCAATTATACACAATTTATTGTATTTGATTTAAAAACTGCAGATAGTGTTTTGATCTACTAGCAGAATTTACGACGATAAATATTTTTAATTGCATACGCACGTTGTACAAAGAATATATAAAAAGCATGAAGTTTCAGAAGGTATTTAGATACAATATTAAAACAACGGGTAACAGATTTTAAAAGAACATCAGAGGTGAAAGTTTTCAGAGGCTACCCTTAATTCAGTCATTTTATTTTTTCTAATTTTGCTGTCTAATGTTAAATTAGTTTCTCTTACACATATATATGGTAGCGAAAGTATTGTTTTTGGGTCTAATTTTCAAAATTGAGTTTGTTATATTTACATATTTTGGGGTTCCCTGAATTAGAAAATCATGTTTTTTGCGGTTGGTCTGTGTGTCCGCCTGCTATTAGCAGATCGCAAGAACAAATAGTAGCATAAAATCCAAACTCGGTATTCTAGTGTATCGTATAATAATGACACAAATTTTTCATTGAGATCAAGCAAATGATTCGTGTACAAGGGATATCCAAGAGAACTTAAATATATTATTTCTACAGGGAAATTTCTGGTAAGTATAGTGTAACATCTTTAGGCACACTTGAACAAAACGGAATGAACAAAAATTTTTATATGCATAAAATAATTTTTTCTGTAGATTGTGATCTGGAGAATCATCATTCGTTTACAGAGACTGTACTTGGGTATATTGGGGCTGGAGTTGGAAATTGCTGGAATTTTAATTAATTTTGTGTTAGATGCTTTGCAAACAAGACTAAATTTAAGTACACAATATTATTTATAGTACATATTGTTTATGGACAATACCTAAAGTTGAGCTAAATGTTTGTTTTTTCTGTTGAATACAATTGATGGAAGTGCTTTGGTGTATTTTACTATGTCGATGAGCAGTGCTCAGGAAAGAAAATTGGTTTTTCATACCCATACTGTAAAACAAAGCATTTTTTAAGTTCTATTTTCAACTCTTTTTATATATATCACGTTTTGAGGTTCTACGAAATTTTATTTTTAAGCGTTTGTTCTGTTTGTATATATGTTGTTAGCATAACATAAAAACAAAAACCTGCAAGAAATACAAATTAGGTGTTTTGAAATTTGTATTAGATTATCATTTAACTCTTTGCGGCGCAAGTTAATTCGGATCATTTAAATTATACTGCCACTGGAATTCACGAACAAAATTAAATTAAAAAAAAAAAAAAAATTATAATAATTTTAAGTTAAAAAAAACTACCTTTACTGCTACGTTATAAACGTAAATTTTTGCTAAAAATTTTCCTAGAATTTTTGCTAGGAAAACCGTTTTTTGCTAACCTTGGTAATATTGTAAAGATTTTCATTATAAACACACAATTTTAAATTGTTACTTTTTTTTTAGTATTTCCTTAATTATTCATATCCCGGAAATTTTTTAGCAAGAATTTCCGGGATGAGTTTTTGCAGCTGGAGCTTAATTGCGTCCTCGCAGCGAGGACAGAGAGCCATAAAGGGTTAAAAATTATGATCAAGATCGGCAAGTTTGAATGCAAATTAATAACAGACTTGATTTTTAAAAATAATTGCAGGCACTATAATTTAATGAGGGGGGGGGGGGTTGAAGAGTGCGGTATCCCCCCCCCCACACACACACACAGAATTTCATGTCAAATAAAACTGTTCCTAAACCTATTTTAGATTATTTTTTAAGTACTTGTACTTTACTCTATCTTACATCATTTATATTAAGACTTAATTACATGCAATCTATCTGTATAGAATTGAAATGCAGGGTAAGCAAAAGTTATGTGAGTGACACACCAGATTAATTTCTTTTATACGAATCTCATTTCGAATGTTTAATTTTCTTTATAATGCATTAAGACTTCTACATATATCATTTATTATAGGTATAAATAAATAATTTTAATAACAGCCAATAACCACATTCACCTAGGATAATTCGATAATCAGTATCCTTCCGCCATTCATTTTGCATACTTCAGAGTTTTGAAATGTTCGGTAGTTTCATCCTTTAAATATACAAATAAAACATTTTATCGATCCCTGAAAGTGAACTGTCGCTGAATTACCTCTAAACCAAATAATATTTCCCGGTTGTTAAAAGTCACCCCCCTCCCCCCCTTTAAAAAAAAAGTTAGAAAAAAAAGAAGAAAAGAAAAAAACATTCATAACAACTGTTATTTTTGTCTATTTAAAACTTTTCTGACATTGTGTTGATAGTGCATTATCCATTTGACATATTTCATCGAAACTACGTTTTAAAATTACAGTTAATCACAATCGTCTTTCTTCGCCTCACAACATAGACATTCAACCTTAGTCTTGTCATGTCAATGGTTACGGAACATTCACTTAGGATAATTCGATAATCCAGCTGAATTTTGTACTTAAAAGTAATATTTTATGTGTATTAGTTATACTACAATTTCGGTTAGTCTGCAAAATTTAGCAGCCTGGATAAAAGATCATATTAATTTAAACATTTCCTTACCTATTTTCATATATACTCTGTACTTTGAATCCCCAAGTACAAATTTGAACTTAAAAACAGACTAGTTTAAAAATTTAATCTGTTTTCCAAGTTTGGGGCCCCAACCCATCGCTCCATTCCCATTGCTGAACAAAAGCAATCATTTTATTTTATTTTTTCTTGCATTGCTAGTTTTAGTTCTTGATACATACTTTTCAAAATTTTCAGAAAGCAAAACTGAAAGTATTGCATGGGTCACAATACAAATCGCACCCCCCCCCCCCTAAAAAAAATAAAATAAATAAAATAAAAAATAAATAAATAAAAAGAATTATTAAATGAACCATTTGGCAAATAAGAATTCCACCTCTAAAATCTTTATTTTCTATATTTATTTACAAATATTTCATTATTTAAAATATTTTACACAATGTGCAAACGGTTTATTTTTGCTTCATCCAGATTTTACTCCATTTTTCTAGCAGATGTTTTGTCAGTTTTAATGACGTATGGCTGTTGTACTAGCAGGGGTCCACCCAGACTTTTCAGACAGGGTCCTGTTTTTAGGTAATTGTAAAAAATCAACATGTAATTTTGTGAATCAAATATTGGTATGAAAATCAAGTCCTACAAACTTTTCAGCTAGGATCCCCACCCCCCCCTTTTTTTTTATGTAATTTTGCAAAATAAAATTACGTTTAAAGACAGTTAAACTACGGTTTCATTTTATACAATGAAGGTTTACTTTTACAGAGTTAAACTAACGCATGGCCACAGAAACCTTTTATAAATTAGAAATTGAATTGCAGGTATTTTTGGGAAATACAGCAAAGTACATCCGATTACTCAAGCAGCCTTTTGCTCCATGGAAAATTAGTTTTCAAACAAGAAAAAAAATATCAAAGGTCTGTTTTTAAGAGGAGAATTTTTGTGACGGGTCCCTTTTTAAGGATTAAAAAAAATGACACGGGTCCCTTTTTTAGGATTAAAAAAAAATGACACGGGTCCTTTTTTAAAGTATAAAATTTTGCGAAGGGTCCTTTAACGGACCCACTTTTACCTCTGGCAGACCCCTAACTAGGAAGATACAGAAAAACATTGAAGTTTCAAAAGATATTAAACTAAAAATAAAAACCACAAGTAACAGATTTAAATATACATATATATATTGAAATAAAATAGTTTGTCGCCTTCAGAAAGTTAACTTTTTCTAAATTACCCATAAACTGTATAATCCTCCGAACAAAACTTTCTCGTTTATAAGCATTTTAAAAGATTTTTTTTTTTTTTTTTTTTCGAAGAAAAAAAACCTTAGTAACATGTTTAACCCTTTTAGCTACAGTTCTGTACACAGGACTCAATAAGCAGCAAACGTATTCACCGTTATAAAAGCTTTCACGTTTTTATTTTGAATTAAAATCAAGCTGGCAGCAAGCCGAGATCTAGCTGAATGGACCATAAACAAAACTTTACTAGTGATTTATAAATAATAGCCTAATAAAGAATATATTACGTTAAAGAGTTGTTTAAAATAATAATAATAATAAAAGTTTGGTTAAAAGTGGTCGACCAACATTTTCTTTATAAAATTAAATACAACCAAATAATGCAGCCAGATACAAGACGGTTCCATTAGGGTAACGAACTTTCAGGATTTAAATATATATACAAGAGGAAGAAGAACTGCTAACATAAGCAATCATTATTTTTGTCAATTATTAAAATAGGATAAAACATTATACAAATTGAACTTACCTAATTATTATTTTCGTAAGAATTTCTGAATTCCCGCAGAAGAGTTGGCCATAAAGCAAAGCGCACATTGAGACGCAGGCGTGCCGCACAGATCAGGTAATATTCCTCCGGAAAAAACTCGCATATTGCCGCACAGTATTTCTTCACGTTTGTTGACAATCGGAAAGAACGTTTCGTGTTCCGTACTTTCTCATTTTGTCATGGCTGCGAATATGGATTAATTTTCTGATTCTGATATAGAAGTAGATTTGTACTTATTATTTTATCGTGGATCGAAAAAAAAAAAATGATCTGGAAAAGCAATTACATGAAAGATAGAGAAAAACTTCCACATTGTTTTGATTTGAAAGTATCCGCGTGACGCTTGAAACTGTATTCCAAACACAAGTGATATTCGGACCAATGTCAGAAAAACTTGCGCATGGGTCAATTTGCGCTGTTGCTGTCTTTTCAACGCTTCACAAAATCCAAGGACATGAAAATATCTTCGCGCGTGACGGCTGCGCGCGTTTCAATGTGCGCCGGCCCTAATAATCTTGATAAGTAGGTACGAAAGGATAAACATTCCACAGATACAATCTAATTTTCTCTTACGTAAGGTTGGTTGGGTTTTACGTCGCACTAGTACTGCGCAGATGAGAAATTGGCAACGGTCTGGGACACACCCCTAGAGGTGGTCCGGAGACATGCCATCACAATTTTGATCCTCCACGGAAGGGTTCTTACGTACGGAGAAAGAAAAAACTTTTCCCTTTTTACGTACAGTCGGTAACAAAAGTGTCCGAATACTAGCAAAAATTCCTATGTAAAAAACGTACACTTCATACGGTTTTGTTAAATAAATCCTTATCGAATCATGTTCTTACACTGACTAAGAACAGGATTCGACAAGGATTTATTTAACAAAACCGTATGAAGTGTACTTTTTTTACCTATGAATTTTACGCTAGTGTTCGGACACTTTTGTTACCGACTGAAATAGTACATTGCAATGAAATAACTTATTCAGTATATTTCTGCTATCAAAACTTCTAATTAAATATGAAAATATCTTATGTAATTATTTTAGCATATAATTATTTTCAATTTTGTTGTTGGGGTGTTTTCATTGAGACCTATAGCTGCTGCGGCTGTTGTCTTGCAGAGAATTTCTTGCAAGAAATTCTCTGTGATTGGATAAAATAAATCACAGATTGCGGCTGGTAATAGGTTTTTTTTACAGTGTATATATTTTTGGAGAGATGTTATTTCGACATTTTTTGCACTATCTGTTACAGTGGCACATGACGCCTCTTTTGGAGCTTTTTTAACAAAAGATCTGCGAGCTTCAATGCAAGATAAAAAGTTTTTACATTTGTAGGTCCGAAGCTCATTTCCCTCTGCCGGTCTGGGCACTGGTTGTAATCTGCTCGATGCTTCCCTGAGCCATTAGCACAGGCTAAAGAGCCCGTAAAGGCCCCTTCATTAGAAGTACCGCAAGTGGCACATATTTGGGCTAGTTTACACTTGGCTGTTAAACTTGTAGCATTTTACACATTGACGGGGTCTGTCTATGAACTGACGAATGGGTTGGATGGAGAACCACAGTTTAATTTCTGATGGGAGGACAGTTCCGAGGGTGGTAATAAGAACAGGGGATGGATCACGAATGCAGCCTTTTTTTATGAACCTACGTAATTCCAAAATGTGCAACGAGTTGTTTTTTTCAATTTCTTGAGCAAGCTCGCCCAGAGGGATGTTCACCGGTATGTTAAAAATTAGAAATTGGTTAGTGATGTTTTCTCATATTACTCGAGTAGAAACAGCCACACCTGCGAAATTGGATATATTACAAATGTCCTGGGCACAACTAACATCATTAGTGCTGAGAATTAGGCTTCCAGCTCTTGTGTGACGAACGTTTACAATTTTTGCATAAGACATTATTTTGGACTTTATCTCAGCATAAATGGCACGAGAGTCTCGTTTAGGCATAGCTCCAGACTCTGAACTGTTCAAAAAAACGCTTTAAATAGTGCCACCATTATTGCCAGCCTGTGACAATAACTCACATGTCGGAACAGATGACCGCAAATAATACACATTAATATTGCCATTAGAATTATTTTCACCATCGGCTAAAATCATTTGAACATTGTTCATTTCAATATTTTCAACTTCCGCGGACTGCACAACTTTAAACCAAGAGTGGACCATACCACCTGAATTACAACGAATTCGTCATAGACAAACCAATAAAAATAACTTAATTGAATAGCCAAAACACAAAAGAAGAAGAAGCGCTCACCTTACTTTCGATAAGAAAGAAGAAAAACAAAGACAAACCGTTCAAAAAACCACAGGAGAAACACTATTCGAAAAAAAAACCACACAGCAGCAATAGGAAACGCCCTACCACGCGGCCAACTTCCGACTTTGTTTTGTGTTCTTCAATGTTATATACATGTTTATTTATTTATTTAATGTATCTAATTAAAATCCCTACCTGGAAAATTCTTTTTTGAAAAGGGAAATATTTGTAAAATAGGAATCAAAGCTTTTTACAGTGAACATATGTAAATTTACGGAGAGTTTCAATATTTTTTCTCTACTTTTACAGAAATTTTTTAACAGTTTAAAGTAAATTTTAACAGCTTTACCTTGTACAAATCTTAACGAAATTGAAATATGTTATTCATATGCACAAAAAAATGCTTTCCATAGAATACAATATGATTAGCATTAGATTTACAGGGCCTCACAAAAATATTGAGTTACGATAAGGGCTATTATTTGAAATTTGCTGGAATTGAATTTTCTTTTATATTAAACGCTTTTATCACTTTCTAAACGTTTAACAATGAATATGATTTCAATTTGTGGCTGGCTGTTTGCGCTCTAACTCCAGTAAATATTCATGGAATTTCTTGTGAGTGATGGAAGTTATTCAACTTCAATTTCCGATGTCCACTATTGAAAATGGAGTGAATGCTTGTACCGCTTTGTGTACAGGGACACCCGAAAGTATTCCAAAGCATTGTGTCCCATACGAGGTATTTCTATAAACAACATTTTACTAACTTTACACAAATCTGAATGAAACTGAAATATGTTATTCAAGTTTACTATCGAATGTTCCGAAAGGAAAAAGGAGTATGTACCATCACTATTTTGTATATAGGGACACTCGAAAGTATTCCAAAGCATTGAGTTTTATGAGAGGTATAAACAAAATTATTCTATAAACAACACTTTTTAACTTTACTTTTACCAAATCTTAACGACATTAAAATATGTTATTCATATGCGCGAAAGAATACTTTCCATAGAATACGGTATGATTAGCGTTAAATTTACAGGACCACTGATACTCCGTTTCATAAAAGGCTATTATTGAAAATTTGCTGGATTTGTATTTTCCTTTATATTAAATGTTTTTGTCACTTTCTAAAAGTTTTTTAATGATGAATGAATATGGTTTAAATTTGTGTATCTCTCTGTTTGTCTGACTGTCCGCGCTCTAAATCCCGTATATATTCATGGAATTTTTTTAAACTGATACATATTATTCATATTCACTATCAGATGTTTCCCATTGAAAATGGGTTAACTATCATCACTGGTTTCTATACAGGAACACTCGAAAGTATTCCAAAGCCTTGTGTTCTATGAGAGGTAAATAACATTTTCATATCTTTACTTTACACAAATCTTAATGAAATTGAAATGTGTTATTCAATTTCATTATCGAATATTCGCCATGTAAAAAGGGGTAAGTACCATCACTGGTTTGTATATACGGACACTCGAAAGTATTCCAAAGTATTGTTTTCTATGACAGGTATTTCTATAAACAAAATTTATAAACTTTGTACAAATCTTAACGAAATTAAAATATGTTATTCATATGAGAGGTATTTCTATAAACCACATTTTAATACCTTTACTTTACAAAAATCCAAATGAGATTGAAATATGTTATTCAGTTTCACTATTGAATGTTTCTCATTGAAAATGGAGTAAATACCATAATTGGTTTGTATACAGGGACAACCGAAAACATTCCCAAGCATTGTGTTCTATGAGAGGTATTTCTAAAATCCACATTTTAATACCTTTACTTTACAAAAATCCAAATGAGATTGAAATATGTTATTCAATTTCACTATTGAATGTTTCCTATATAAAATAGATTAAATACCATCATTGGTTTGTATACAGGGACGCACGAAAATATTCCAATGCATTGTGTTCTATGAGAAGTATTTCTATAAACCGTATTTTAATAACTTTCGTTTACACAAATCTTAATGAAACTAAAATATGTTATTCATGTGCACGAAAGAATGCTTTCTATAGAAAACACTATGATTAGCATTAGATTTACCTGATAGTCAATTACATATAGGGCTATTATTAGAAATTTATTGGAATTGCATTTTCGTTTATATTAAACGTTTTTATTACTTTATAAGTATTTTTTAACTGTGAATATGATTTCAGTTTCTGTATCTGTCTGTCCAGCTATTCATTTGTTTATCGTCGGCCTGTCCATATCGTCTTTAAATATTTTCAGAATTCTTAAAATTGATACACAAGGTCTGTCCCGAAAGTAATGCGCCCCATTTTCTTCTGCCGCGACTATTCGTCGCACAGGGTTGCCGCTTGCCCGGAAGGGTGGGTGGAGTCTTGGGTAGGGCTGGATTATTTATCAATATATCCCCAAGTAGCGATATTTTTTTAATATCGCGATAACAGTATTTAAGTTCTTACTCTACTGATATATCCCTCTAACGATATTTCCTAGTGCGCACAGCGCGATCGATCCATATGCCGATAAATAACGTTGAACACCAGTCACCATATCTTCAAATTCTGCTTCCCCGCCTCACCGTGCCACCGCACAAACATCCAACGAAAAGACCGCCGAATATGTTATACAACTACACCTTCTCTTCCTCCTATTTACTCACTGGCTAAACTCGAAAAAATAACCCCAACCGCAAACGATCCAAACAAGATACATATACTTTCTCTTCCTTCCTGCGATCAGTGCCTTTGCTTCATGTGTGCGATCTCTCAAATCGAAACCACTACTTAAAAAGTATGACGTTGAACGATAACATAAAATGTTTCATTCATCAAGTTATCGCAGTAGTATATTATTTTCCAGCTTCTCACATTCGATGATATCCCCACACCAATAATATCGAAGCTCATCGCTAGCAGGTGAAAACATTATCACGCATTTAGTTATCGCAGTAGTATATTATTTCGCAGCTTCTCACATTCGATGATATCCCCACACCAATAATATCGAAGATCATCGCTAGCAGGTGAAAACAATATCTCGCATTTAGTTCTTTTTGCTATCGGTTCGTTGATTTTGGGAGGGACAAAGACTCCCTATATAAATAGTATTATATAGAGAGTCTTCATTGGGATATTTCAAGTAATGTTCGGAATTGCATCGATTGTTCGAAATATCAAGTGGTATTTAAAATAAATAAATAAATAAATAAATAAAAAATCAAAGAATTAACTAAAATTGATTACTTATTTTTTGAAAATTGGATTTATTATTTCTGCATATGTACGAAGAAAATATAAGATTTGGATAAACGTTTTTCCGGTTTTCGATGAATTTGCACGTTTTGAGATTTCCTTGCATTTTAATTAACTGAAATTGTCTACTCATTTTTAAAAAGTGGATTTATTACTAGTTTCTGCGTACTTAAGAAGAAGGAAGATACGAAATAAATTTCTATTTCCGTTTTTCGATGTATTTACACGTTTTGAGGTTTCCTTGCATTTCAATTAACTGAAATTGATTACTTATTTTTTTAAAAATGGATTTATTATTCTATCTTCTGCATGTATAAGAAGAAAATATAAGATTTAGATAAACGTTTTTTCTGGTTTTCGTTGAATTTACACGTTTTGAGATTTCCTTGCGTTTTAATTAACTGAAATTATCTACTCATTTTTAAAAAGTAGATTTATTACTAGTTTCTGCGTACTTAAGAAGAAGGAAGATACGAAATAAATTTCGATTTCCGTTTTTCGATGTATTTACACGTTTTGAGGTTTCCTTGCATTTCAATTAACTGAAATTGATTACTTATTTTTAAAAAAGTGGATTTATTATTCTATCTTCTGCATGTATAAGAAGAAAATATAAGATTTGGATAAACGTTTTTCCGGTTTTCGATGAATTTGCACGTTTTGAAATTTCCTTGCATTTTAATTAACTGAAATTGTCTACTCATTTTTAAAAAGTGGATTTATTACTAGTTTCTGCGTACATAAGAAGAAAGAAGATACGAAATAAATTTCGATTTCCGTTTTTTGATGTATTTACACGTTTTGGGATTTCCTTGCATTTCAATTAAGTGAAACTGATTACTTATAAGATTTGGATAAACTTTTGATTTCCAGTTTTCGAAGAATTTACTCGTTTTGAGATTTTCTTGCTTTTAAATTAACTGAAACTGACTACTTGTTATATAAAATGTGGATTTATTACTGGCTTCTGCATGCATAAGAAGAAAGTAGAAGACACGGGAGAAATTTCGATTTCTGGTTTTCGATTAATTCACACATTTTGAGATTTCCTAGCATTTCAATTAACTGAAATTGACTATTTATTCTTAAAAAAGTGAATCTATTATTTTGTGAGGTCGAGACTATAGACCGTCACCAAAAGTTGGGATTACTTCGTCGCCAGGGTCTCGGCGAAAGTCTTGGTCGAGCTAGTTTTATGTCGGCATGGTGCTGCTGTGAAATAATTAGGATCTGAATGTTTGATGAATGGGAAGTGATTGTAAGTTTTAACTGAAATGAAAGGAAAGGATGTTTGTTAGGATGTAGTATAAAAGGAAGGATAGTGAATTGCTAGTGGAAGGAAATGTAATGAAATGGTAATGAATTAGTAGCTGCTTAGTGTGAATTGGAGTTGGTGGTGATAGCGAGTTGCACCGGATTAGGGTGTGTGCGACGTGATGGTAGAGAGGTGGAGTATGGTGGGGTAAATTAAGAAAAGAGTTTTGTCATGTATCGGGAATTCGCTCGACACTCTGAAGTGAGAATATTTAGTAGTCGTAAAGAGCAGTCGTCAAAAGATCAGCATTGGTGAGATCAGTTATATTTTAATTTATGTCTTGTTAAAATTATTTCTTGAAGGCCATTTATTTAATTAGAGTTAGCTCAACGCCCTCCTTAGTATAGATTGTTAAATAAACTTTGTGTATTTATTTGTTAACTTTGTCTCGAGCTCTTCTTATTTCTAGCTAATTAAGCAATTAAGTAATCTAAGTTCATCTTAAGATTAAAATTGAAAATATGGCGTCTAATTCTCTACAATTTTATCTTCTGCATATATAAGAAGAAAGTATAAGATTCAGAAAAATTTAGATTTCAAGTTTTCGATGATGTTACAAGTTTTGAGATTCCCTGAACTCAAATTGACCAAGTTTTTTTTTTTTAGTTCGAACACTGTATTTCATGGACGACTCGTGCCTATCGGCCAACGGGGATCGCTGCTGTGCTGCAATTTAATTCCGTTTATGACAAGGCAGTTGTTTTGCTTTGCTTTGCAAAAAGTTATCGATCTTCAACCACTGGGCGATACTAGTATATAAATATAATACAAATTCCAATTGTTATAAAACTATTACAAAATATGAATTCAATATATATATATTAAAAAAAAAAAAAAAAAAAAAAACTTTTCATGATATGGTAAGTAGATAAAAAATAAAATAAAAATGGCAGGTAATTGACCTTTAGAATACCTATGAGTTATGAGGGTTTCAAATTAATATTACTCTACAACCGAGAAAGTTAATTCGATGGCAATTCTAAAGAAAGTTTATAAACAGTATTTCTACTGTGCATTTCTTGTTCACTGAAATTAATTTCATTACAACCATATCGCTATCAATGACTGGCAGGACTACTAGTAAATGAACTTTATACTCAGGCATGGGAATTAGGCGCAAAACTCATACTAATATTTATTTTTAAAAATTCTGCATATAAGTGAATCATTAATATGCATATAGAAATAGATAGATATGTTATGACTTCTGCGCAAAATTTTATTAATCATCTACATTCTAAGTACAACTTCATTTTTCTTAAGCTTTTATTTTTATTATAATTATGTATCTTGATGATATACTTTGTGTAAATAAAAGACATATCACCTATTAGCTCTCTTAAAATGTGATTTTGAAATAATTAAATCTTAAAACAGAAAGAATAGAGGACAAACTATTCAGAAGTATACTTAAAAGTAATGGTATAAATTAAAAGAAACACAAAACATTGTGTTGATATTTATGCATTTTTTTTTTTTTTTTTTAAATAAAAAAGATTTGGAAGTAGTATACCAGAAAATATAAATATATATATATATATATATATATATATAGAAAACACTACCCACTTGTGTACATTAAAATTTGTGCTCATTTGTCTTTAAAAAGCAGCAAATATCCATTTTCCTTCTCTTGTAAGAAATATCGCAATATATCAACAATATCGATATTAACTTGATGATATATCGCGATATTTAATTTCTGATATCGTCCAGCTCTAGTCTTGGGAACACAGCGCTACTCTGCTCCGAGCTCCTGCTCGGAGCAGGACTCACACGAGTCACAGTGCACAGGCACTGTGACTCTCACAGTGCCTGTTTCAGTGAACCCTTGTGTGAGCGCTCGGTCGAAATAAAGATGGAAAAAACTCTCGAGCAGAATTCTTGAAGTGTTGTGAGGACGATCCGACTTTTTTGGACAGTGTGGTAAGTGGTGACGAATCTTATATCTTTTTGTACGACCAAGAAACAAAAAGACAGATCGCAGAGTGGCACACGACGTCGTACCAATGCCCAAAAAAGGCAAGAATGAGCAAATCGCAGGGCAAAGCGATGCTCATTGTTTTTTTCGATTCCAAGGGAGTGGTCCATTTTGAATTTGTTCCACCTGAGCAACCAGTCAACGTCAAATTCTGCGTGGAAATAATGAAAAGGCTAAAGCAACGGGACAATCGCGTCAGGCGCAACATCAAGAATTCCTTGAAGCTGCACCATGACAATGCTCCCCCAGTTGCCTTAATGTCCTAATTTGTCCCCGCCCGACTTCTTTTTGTTACCGAAGATTATAAACTCCCTCGAAGGACATCACTTGTGGACCCTGGAGAACATCAAGGTGGCTACGACGAGGTTACTAAAGGACATCTGTGTGATGTACTTCCAGGACGCATATAAAATATGGAAATCGCGACGGAACAAGTGTGTTGAAGCAGGAGGGATGTATTTCGAAGATTATTGAGTAATTGTACGAATCGGTTCAATACATGTCTTAAAACAAAATTGGGCACATTACTTTCGGGACAGACCTTGTATGTTATTCAAGTTCAGTATGGAATATTTCGTGTTTATAATGATTTAAAAGGTCCTGCACAACTGGATTTTGTGCAGGGACACCAAAATTCCAAAGCATTTCGTTTTAGAAAGACATTTTTATAAAACACATTTAAACAACTTTCTACTGTAAAGATTATGAAGAAATTGACATTTATGGTTAATATGCAAAATTAATATTTTGTATTTTGCAAGTCTAAAATATTCAGATACATTAAGGACTAGAATTAGAATCTCAGACCTGCATTCTCTTTTGCGTTCAGCAATTTTAACACATTCCAACAACGTTTAAGGTTGATTATTAATACAATTAGTCTGTTTGTATGCCTTTCAGTCCTTCTGTCCGTCCATTTTGTGACCATGTAGGCAAAGATTAACTGTAGAACGTACAGTTGGTAAGTGTTAATAATCATGTACTGCATGATTTTTTTCTTTTTTTTTTTCTTTTTGTGTGTGTGTGTGTGTGATTTACGTCAGCACTTATTTGAAAATATATTTCTAAATAAAAATATAATGTACTTCAATTAACTGAAATTGACTACTTATTGAAAAAACATAATCTGGTGTGTCACTCACACGACTTTCTCTTACCCTGAAATTTAATGCTATAAATGCAGGTTGGAGATTAAGAGGTAAAGTAACGATGCTATGTAAACCTATGTTAAACAATTCAAATTAGGCTTCGGGAGAGTTTTATTTCATAATTAGTTCTGTGTGAGGGACCTACCGCCCCCCTCAATCCCCCGTTTCATTAATGCACTTACATTTATGTAGAATTTCATTCGGTTATTAAAAAATAATTCTGTTTTTAAAAAATAATTTACTAAAATTATTATTAAAGTTATCTTTTATGATAATGCAGACGATTTCCATATTAGAGAAGTAGTATAACACCAAATATCCAAAAAAAGTCCATTTTATTATCAATATTAAAAAAAAAAAATACGATTTTTTTTTTTTCGTTAAAAGTAAAAAAAATCGATAACTTTGTTTTAAATTATCGCAGATCGATGGTTCAACCATTCGTTTTAAAGGTATTGGCGAGCTCTTTTGAAAGATACCCATCATGAAAATTTACTCCCCTCGAGGGGGACCCCGAGGCTCCTACATACACAATTTTTTTTTCCCAGTTGACTATCTCTATTACAAAAAATATATATTCGTTTCGTTTGGTTTACTGCAGTCTATAGACGTTAAACTATTCTTAGCTGCAATTTCCCCAATAGACGTAATGTATTAGAATTCTCTTGATTGTCGCTGTACACGAACCATTTGCTTGATCTTAACGAAAAGCTTACTGTAGCATCCCTATATGATACACATTTAGAATATCAAGTTTGGAATGTCTGCTACTATTTGCTCTTGAGATATGCTGATAACAGACAGGCACACACACAGACACACATACACACACACACACACACACGCGCACAGACCATTTTCTAAAAAGATGATTTCGTATTCAGGGGACCTCAGAACATGTAAATATAACAAAAACCCGCTTTCGAAAATTTGGCCCCAAAACATTACTTTCTCTACCTTATGGGTAAGCGAAAGTAAAAATGATTTATTTCTGTTTCTTCTGCATATATACAAGATTCAGAAAACTTTTTGATTTGTGATTTAACGTGAATTTACACATTTAGAGATTTCTTTGCATTTCAATTAACTGAAATTGACTGCTTATTTTTAAAAAAAAGAATGAATTTATTACTAGCTACTGCATATATAAGAAAAAAGTAGAAAATACAGATTTCTGCTTTTCGATGAATTTACACGTTTTGAGATTCCCTTGCAAATGATTCCAAAGTGAATATGTTATTCAAGTTCACTATCAGAAGTTTCCTATGTAAAATTCAGTAAATACTACCACTGGTTTGTGTACAGGGACACTTGAAAGTATTCCAAAGAACTGCGTTCTATGAGAGATATTTCTACATACAAAATTTTACTAACTTTACTTTGCACAAAGCTTAATGAAATTGAAATATGTTATTCATATGCACAAAAGAATGTTTTCTGTAGAATGTAGTATGATTCGTATTAGTCTTACAGGGTCACATAAAAATATTCAGTTATATTATGAGCTATTAATAAAAATCTGCTTGAGTTTCATTTTCATTTACATTAAGCGTTTTAAACACTTTCTAACAATTTTTAAGTGTGATTATGATTTTTATTTTTTTATCTGTCTGTCCGATTGTCTATCTTCATATCTGTCTGTCACCCGCCCCCAGAGGCCATAAATGCTTTCAGAATTTTTAAAGAATGATACATATTAATGAAGTTCACTATGGAATGTTTCCTGTGTGCTAATGCCAATGCATTGCATTTTAATACATTTTTTAAAATAGCATTTAAATATCTTTCTACTGTAAAAATTATAAAGAAATTGACATGTATTATTAATACTCTAAAATAATGTTTTGTATAGAATATGATCTGATTAACCTTCAGAGTTACAGGGCTACACTAAAATATTCAGATATATTAAGGTCTTAAATAATAATATAACGGCTGAATGTTCTTTTGCGTTAAGTTTTTTTAACAGTTTCCAACAATATCTGAGAGTGGTTTTAAATTCAATTAGTCAATCTGTATACGTTTCAGTCCTTCTGTCTGCTGTGTGAAAACGTAGGCAAAGAATATTGAAAGTTGTATGATACAGTTGGAAAGTGTTAATAATCAATTTGTACTGCATGATTTTTCGTTTTAGGTTATTTCTTTTGAAATCGACCTATTGCAATCACTTCGTTTATCTATCTATCTATCTATCTCTCTATATATATATTTAAACATCCCATTGAAAAGCAAAAGCAACTACAAAATCATATTTAAACATAAAATTCAAGAATAAAACAAGTCAACAAAAACTTAACAAAATTAATAAACAAACTAAAACCAAATAGAGTACGAAAACATCTTTAACATAGTCCAGAACTAAAAATGAAACAGATCGAAATAAAAAATAATATGGAAGGCGGCATGGCTTACAACATGCATTGCAGGGTTAAACGCATGCAACGTTCCCCTCACCTGTCAAGACCAAATGAAAAAAACTCACGAAACCAATTCTCTAAACCATCCTTTCTTTCCAACAACATTTTCAGCTCAGTACTCCTTTTAAACTGATTCACGAATTGGTACGTCATACTTTTTACTAAACCTGTGTGGAAACCCTGCGCTATGCTCTGACGACACCAATCCACCATATCTTCAAACATCTCTTCCAAGACTGAATTTAATCTAGCTATACGTAATAAACCATTTCTAAATACGTTCTTTTTAACTGAAATATGTACGTTAGATGTAAAATGCATTAGCTTTATTGTTTTAAAATGAAAGTCTTTTCTTTTGTCATAAATTCTAGTTACCAAATTATCATTCTCTATTTTTATGTTTACGTCCAAATAATTTATATTTTTGCAATTCGTGGAAGAGGGTTCTAACTTTAAATTCTTAGGGTAGTACTGAAAGTCAAAATATGTACTTTCACCATTTAACCTTACCAATAGAAGGTCATCGATATATCTACAACAAAATGTATCTGTGTTTAAATTATTGCTCTTTTCATGAACCTGTAAGTAGATATCAGCTAGTATAGAGCTGCAACTCTTCCCCATTGGGATTCCGAAAATTTGTTTGTATACTTTATTTCCCTCATACAGATAATTCTCTTGACGGACAAACTTAAACAAATTAACGAAGAAATCTTTATCACTTTCTTTATTACAATATTTATCATAAAACTCTATAACTTTTTCTTTTAAACCTTTTAAATCAATAGTATTATAAAGGTCTGCAAAATCGTAAGCATATAGGCTGGTAATTGTATTTGACTTAGTTATTCTAGTTAAGTTAACCAATAATTCACAACTATTTTTTATTATAAATGTTTGTTCTCCCAATAGCATTTTCTCAAACATTTCACTCAAAACTTTCAACAACTTTTTATTGGGTAATTCAATATATGTTCCATAACCACAAGTCACCACTCTAAATTTCACAGGGTTTTTATGAAACTTTTGCACTAATATTAAATATGGGAAATTTTGGCTTTTCTGTTTTAGCTTTAACTTTTTATAAAATGTCTTAACCCTGTTCTCAATAACTGTAACTTTTGAATTAATAAGCTCATAATTGTTTGTATTATTGTAACTTGCGCTTAAAATCTCACCATACAATTTTTTACAAATTATTGCATAGCTTGTATTAGCTTTATCTACATAAGTTACTATAAACATCTCCCGAAGTTCTTTAATTGATTTCATTAGCTCTAAATATTTTTCATGGGAAACAACATCACCATCCCTCACATATTCTCTCTTTAAATCCTTAAAAATATGATACTTCCATTCTTCAAAAACAGTATATGGTAAATTATACTTGTACATCATTTTTTGTATAAATATTTCTATATTTGAATTAAGCCGTTTTATCGCAGCACTTTTTGTTATCATACGCTTAATTGTGTATTTAGTTCCATATTCCATAACTCTTCTCAACTCCTCGTCCTTTATAACTTCCAAATTCCCCGTAATGACATGTCCATAATCTTTTTTTACATAATCAGTATACATCTTTTCACTACAGTTACATATACTATCGTATCATCAACACTCACCTTTAATTTTTTTGCGTAATCATTATAATTAAATATAATACGCCCCAATGGTTTGCCATATCTAAATGCCTTAACGATTTTTAGCTTTCCTACTGGTAAAAGATTGTTATATTTATTTAATAATTTATTAAAGTTAACACCTTTGTAATGCTCTCCCATGTAATCTAGTACACAATTAATTCTATCAACTCTGTCATCTTGGCATAGCTTTAACTCACAATACTTTTGTAATTTCTGTTTTTTAATTCTATATCTCAAAAGATCCAAACCCAAATCCACATTCACTTTTCCTGTGTTAGATTGCAATTATCTTAATATATCTGGAATTAGTTTCTTTTTCATGTTAAATACAATTCCTTTAATAATCCTATCACCACTTTTATAATCACTATTAACTATCGCATTCTCAATATCTTTACAAGTATTTAACTTTCTAGACCTATACTTATTTTTTCTCTCACTATCACCTCTTTTCTCTATGTATTCACATCCAATGTCGTGATATAGTTTTTCGGAATCATCCATTTTTTTACATTTAAAGTTTTTTATTACATTACTTTTATTAAACATAACATTTAAACCGTATGGATATACCGTTCCATATCTTATCATCATATCATTTTCACAAATTAATATTTCCAATTTATTTGGTACTATTTTCAAAACAGATATACGTATGTTTTCTATACCATGTTCTGCGAAATGTTTTATTTCAATATCCTGATCTTCTCTTTCACTTTTAAGGTTTCTAATGTCAGACTTATGATTATTGAAACGTATATTTATTTGATTAGATGTTTCTCCAATATATAACCTGTCACATAAATTGCATCTTAATTTATATACACAATTAAAAACTTTACAGAATTTCAAACAGTTTTCCTTATCCACTTTATCTATTTCCTCCAACTCAGCACAAATACACACTTTACACCTTTTGTCATTACACCTGAACAAACTCATTTTGTTGACATCATAATCTTTTTTAAACTTCTTATTATAGAACCAACGTGTTTTATACACTTTACCATTATCTAATTCAACTTTTTCATCCACATTCCTGTTTGATAAATCCCTACTGAATTTCTGATTATATATATCTCGTCTTATACCTCGTGTTATAATGAAATTTATATATAAGGTCATTGTGCCTAAATGCGACAACCCATAAATGCGACAAAGTTCTTCTACTGAAAATCTAAATGCTTAAACCACAAACTTATAAATCATAATGGAACATACACATTTCAAGAGTGGTTCGCGAAACTTTTCATTAAATTTTAAAGGTTTTTTCTAGTAGAATTTTCTTTTGCTATAAACATTGTTCATTATGGCTTTCCCCCATCTTTTCCTAATTGCGATGAAATATTTTCAAATAGTAACTGTAATTTTATCCTTTCATCTTTCAAGGTCAAATAACCACTGTTACGTCATGCGCTTGAATACCCTTTATACCTATCAGAAGAAAATTTTAAAAAATACTACATTTTTTTAAAAAGGGGCGTTTAAAATTTTTATCGCATTTAAGGGTCTGTTTACACCATTTTCCTAAATGCGACAAATTTTATCCCTTAAATGCGGAGACTTTTACAGTTGATATATTAAGGGAAGTTTAAGCATTTTTTCATTTTTAACACTTTCCAACAAGGTTTAAAAGTGACTTAGGCTTGTCTGTCCCTCTGTCCGTGTGTCTGTCTGTCTGTCCGCGCTCTAACTACTGTAGGGACACCCGAAAGTATTCCAAAGCACTGTGTTCTATGAGAGGTATTGCTGTAAGCCATATTTAATACCTTAACTGTATACAAATCTTTGTGAAATTGAATCATGTTATTCAAGTTCACTATCGGATGTTTCATACATAAAATGGAATAAATACCACCACTAGTTTGTACACAGGGATACTCGAAAGTACTCCGAAGCATTGCGTTCTATGAGAAGTATTTCAATAAACTAAATTTTAATAACTTTACTTTCCACAAAGTTTAATGAAATTGAAATATGTTATTCATATGCACAAAAGAATGCTTTGCATAGAATATAGCATGATTAGCATTAGATTTACAGGGCCACACAAAAATATTCAGTTACATTAACAGCTGTTAATAAAAATTTGCTAGAATTTCAATTTCGTTTACAATAAGCGTTTTTAACATTGTCTAACAATATCACATAATTTCATTACAGGACGATAATTACATCATAAATTAAATTATTTTACTTTAAATAATGTCCTTATTCGTTTTCACAATGCGTATTTCAGGTGCTCGCGCACCCGTCTTCAGGTGAGATGTGACACTCTTCAATTGCTTTGTTGTCAGCTGGGAACTTCAGATTGGTCGCTTGACTTCGCTTCGTATTTTTGGATTTGTTGATTAATTTGTTCCAGCCTTTCGGGATGCTTGCGTGTTCACGTACATTGACTGCCTCTGGATTAGTAAGGATTTCTAGAGCTTCGCGTTTGAGGGCGTAATTATGATTATTGTAAGGGACTATTTTTTTAGAACAGATAGTGTTAAAATTAATGGGGTTATATAGGTGGACGGATGCGAGCGCGGTGGATTGACGGTTATGCTTTAAATCTGATTTATATTCTCTTTCGCGTTCCTGGATTTTTCGTTTTATGACACCGATATAACAAGCGCTGGAATCGTTAGTGTAATTGAAATCGATTTTGTAAATGCAGGAGGTGGATCTGTTGTCGATTTTGTCATTTTCGTTTCTGATATGCTGAAAGATATTCCGGTTAGGTTTAATGGGGATATTTATAGTGTTTTTTAGCTTCGTTCTTTATTTTTATACTTGCTCCGTTACAGTAGGGGATGGAGGTTGTGAATTTTGGTTTTAATGTTTGGGCGCTATTAATTTTATTGAGGGTTTTGACGCGTTTTTTATATAGTTTATTGATGAGATATTTTGGGTAGTTTCCTTTATATGCGATGCTTTTAATATATTTGAGTTCTTCGTTGAGTAGGACTTTATTGGAGCAAATGAGGATTGCGCGATTAATATATGATCGTATAGCTGCGTATTTATATGGGAGGCGGTACGGCAGTGGTTATTGATAATATCAGTGTTAGTGGTTGGTTTTCTATAAATTGTAGTATCCTACATATTGTTTGGATTTTTTATAATTTTAATGTCTAAATAGTTCATTGTATTGTTAGCTTCGCTTTCCATCGTGAATTTTATGTTTTTATCTAGGTTATTTAGATCATTTAGGATTTTATTAGTATCAATATTTTTTGGAAATACGGCGAAAACGTCGTCAACGTAACGCGTCCAGATTTTACTTTTATCAATAATATTTTCGGCTGAGTTTTCTATGAGTCTCATTTTTAATTCTGCAAGTATCCCTAAGATAGGCGAGCCCATGGGAACGCTTGTTCTTGTAGGTAGATATTATTATTAAACTGAAAATATGATTCGTTAAGGAGTAAGTTGCTAGTTCGGATTAAGGTTTCTCCAATTTTGTTATTTCCGTAGGTTTCTATGATTTTATCATTGATTATAATTGTGATTTCGGTAATATCAATAGAAGGGTATAGTTCTTTAACATCGAAGCTTTTCATTATATCATCTGAGTTTATGTTAATATCGCGGAGTTTTTGTATGAATAGTTCATTAGAGTTTATAGAAATGTCGGAGGGGGGAGAAGAGTTTGATAAATATTTTTCATGTATCTTTCTAAAAAATATGTGGGACCTTCAGATTTATTTACTATGGGACGTAAAGAGGGTGGATTTTTATGATCTTTGTACTTTGCGAATAACCGGGGGATAATTGGGGCGAAGTTGTTATTAGATGGAGGAGTGTTGTTGGGCCAGTGTCCGGTTTTTAGTAGGTCATTAATTTTCCCGTTGAGTTTATTTAATGGTGAAATATTAAGTTTTTCTGCTTTTAATTTGTTTATCGTGTCTCGCATAAAATCGTTGTAATTTTCGCGGTTTAATATTGTAATAAGGTTTGTTTTATCTGATTTTAAAATTGTAATGTCGCGATTGTTTTTTAAATTTTTGGGACATTTTATATCGGCGGAGTTGGTGAATTTGGTATTATGTTCTGACATGGATTTTATTGCAATATTTCGGATATTTTGCTGTTTATCAGGGGTCATAGTTTCGATAGCTGTTTCGATGTGTGCGATGGAGTCTTTTATGTATTTGCTTCATTTAATATGTATTTGGATCCTAATTTTAAGAGGGAATCTTTATGAGTATTGGGATTGTACTTGGAAAGATTAAGGTATGGGTAAGGTGTGGGCGTGGAATGGTTTAAGATTTTTTTTTTTTCCGCCAGTGGTATAGTTTTTTATTATGCCGTTTGTTCAGAATTTCCTGTTCGATTTCGTTATAGCGCTTAATCTTTTCTAGTTTTTGGTTAAAGTCATCGTTTGAGGTGGTGGCTTTTAGTTCAGATTTTAATTTGTTATAGTTACGTTTTATCCTGTATATATCAATGGAGTTTTGTTTTATTATTTTCTTTGAATTGATTTATTCAAATTGTTTAGCGAGGTGCCTATAATTATTGTTGATATAATGACATTTATTTTTAGGAATTTAGGGGTGATTTTAAAATGGAGGCAATCTTTTTAGAAGGATTGGTGGCTGGTTTCGCGTGTTAATTTTTTAGCAGTGTTCCGTAATTGAACGAAGATTCTAGAGTGAGACATTTGTAATCAAAAAGCGAAGGACCGTTAGGTTAAGGTGAATAATATGGCGTTTGGTGAAGTTCTCCCAGGAGAAAAATTTTAAAAAATTTATATGATAATACGTAAAGTTTTTAATTGACGCGCGGATAGATTAAAAATAAAAGTCAATATGGACTAATTAATTCAGGTTAAGAGCATTAATAAAGTTAAACCGCTGAAAAACAATTAAAAAGTTAAAAGCTAATAAAGATAAAAGAGTTAAAAGCGAGATAACTATACGTAATGTTTTTAAATCACACGCGAAAAGATCAAGGATATAGATAGGTAATGAATAAATAAGGGATACAAAGAGACAAAGTTAAAACGTTAAAAGGCTATTAAAAAGTGTGACGTTTGTGAACGACGTTTTGTCTGACGTTTATGAACTCTTCAAGGACCGTCAACGAACTCTTAGATGGGAATTAACTAGCGATCTTGTCGTGATGAAACTGCCGAAAAGCTAATAATTTTTGACTTTTTAATAGCCTTTTAACGTTTTAACTTTGTGTATTTTTATCCCTTATTTATTCATTCCCTATATATATCCTTGATCTTTTCGCGTGTCATTTAAAAACATTACGTATAGTTATCTCGCTTTTAACTCTTATATCTTTATTAGCTTTTAACTTTTTAATTGTTTTTCAGAGGTTTAACTTTATTAATGCTCTTACCCTGAATTAATTGGTCCATATTGACTTTTATTTTTAATCTATCCGCGCGTCTCCTAAAAACTTTACGTATGATCATATAAATTTTAAAATTTTTTCTCCTGGGAGAACTTCACCAAACGCCATATTATTCACCTTAACCTAACGGTCCTTCGCTTTTTGATTACAAATGTCTCACTCTAGAATCTTCGTTCAATTACGGAACACTGCTAAAAAATTAACACGCGAAACCAGCCACCAATCCTTCTTAAAAGATTGTCACCATTTTAAAATCACCCCTAAATTCCTAAAGATAAAAAGTCATTATATCAACAATAATTATAGGCACCTCGCTAAACAATTTGAATTAACCATTACAAAGAAAATAATAAAACAAAAATCCATTGATATATACAGGATAAAACGTAACTATAACAAATTAAAATCTGAACTAAAAGCCACCACCTCAAACGATGACTTTAACCAAAAACTAGAAAAGTTTAAGCGCTATAACGAAGTCGAACAGGAAATTCTAAACAAACGGCATAATAAAAAACTACACCACTGGCTAAAAAATAAGAAAACAAAAATCTTAAACCATTCCACCCCCCACACCTTACCCATACCTTAATCTTTCCAACTACAATTCCAATACTGATGAAGATTCCCTCTTAAAATTGGGCTCCAAATACATATTAAATGAAGCAAATAACATAAAAGACTCCATCGCACACATCGAAACAGCTATCGAAACTATGCCCCCTGATAAACAGCAAAATATCCGAAATATTGCAATAAAATCCATGTCAGAACATAATACCAAATTCACCAACTCCGCCGATAGAAAATGTCTCAAAAATTTAAAAAACAATCGCGACATTAAAATTCTAAAATCAGATAAAACAAACCTTATCACAATATTAAACCGCGAAAATTACAATGATCTTATGCAAGACACGATAAACAAATTAAAAGCAGAAAAACTTAATATTTCACCATTAAATAAACTCAACGGAAAAATTAAAGACCTACTAAAAACCGGTCTCTGGCCCAACAACACTCCTCCATCTAATAACAACTTCGCCCCAATTATACCCCGGTTATTCGCAAAGTACAAAGATAATAAAAATCCACCCTCTTTACGTCCCATAGTAAATAAATCTGTAGGTCCCACATATTTTTTAGAAAGATACATGAAAAATATTTATCAAACTCTTCCCCCCCCCCTCCGACATTTCTATAAACTCTAATGAACTATTCATACAAAAACTCCGCGATATTAACATAAACTCCGATAATATAATGATAAGCTTCGATGTTAAAGAACTATACCCTTCTATTGATATTACCGAAATCACAAATATAATCAATGATAAAATCATAGAAACCTACGGAAATAACAAAATTGGCGAAACCTTAATCCGAACTAGCAACTTACTCCTTAACGAATCATATTTTCAGTTTAATAATAGTATCTACCGACGAAAACAAGGCGTTCCCATGGGCTCGCCTATCTCAGGGATACTTGCAGAATTAAAAATGAGACTCATAGAAAACTCAGCCGAAAATATTATTGATAAAGTAAAATCTGGACGCGTTACGTTGACAACGTTTTTGCCGTATTTCCAAAAAATATTGATACTAATAAAATCCTAAATGATCTAAATAACCTAGATAACACAAAATTCACGATGGAAAACGAAGCTAACAATACACTGAACTATTTAGACATTAAAATTATAAAAAATCCAAACAGTACGTTCGATACTACAATTTATAGAAAACCAACCACTAACACTGTAATTATTAATAACCAATGTCATACCCTCCTCGCATATAAATACGCAGCTATACGATCAGATATAAATAGCGCAATCCTCATTTGCTTCAATAAAGCCCTCCTCAACGAAGAACTCAAATATATTAAAAGCATCGCATATAAAGGAAACTACCCAAAAATACTCATCAATAAACTATATAAAAAACGCATCAAAACTCTCAATAAAATTAATAGCGCCCAAAAATTAAAACCAAAATTCACAACCTCCATCCCCTACTGTAACAGAGCAAGTATAAAAATAAAAAACGAAGCTAAAAAACACAATATAAATATCCCCATTAAACCTAACCGGAATATCTTTCAGCATATCAGAAACGAAGAAGACAAAATCGACAACAGATCCACCTCCGGCATTTACAAAATCGATTTCAATTACACTAACGATTTCAGCGCTTGTTAAATCGGTGTCACAAAACGAAAAATCCAGGAACGCGAAAGAGAACATAAAACAGATTTAAAGCATAACCGTCAATCCACCGCGCTCGCATCCGTCCACCTTAATAACTCCATTAATTTTAACACTATCTCTACTAAAAAAATAGCCCCTTACAATAATCACAGTTACGCCCTCAAACGCGAAGCTCTAGAAATCCTTACTAACCCAGAGGCAGTCAATGAACGTGAACACGCAAGCATCCCGAAAGGCTGGAACCAATTAATCAACAAATCCAAAAATACGAAGCGAAGTGAAGCGACGAATCTGAAGTTCCCAGCTGACAACAAAGCAATTGAAGAGTGTCACATCTCACCTGAAGACGGGTGCGTATTGTGAAAACGAATAAGGACATTATTTAAGGTAAAATAATTTAATTTATGATGTAATTGTCTAACAATTTTCATCTGTGAATATGATTTCAATGTAAGTATCTGTCTGTTCGTCTGTCCGCGCTCTAACGCCAGTAAATATTTATGTAATTTGTTCAAACTGATATATGTTATTTAAGTTCACTATCGGATGTTCCCTATTGAAAAAGGAGTTAATATCTCTACTGGTTTGTGTACAGAGGCACCCAAACCTTTTACAAAGCATTGTGTTCTGTGAGAGATATTTCTATAAACCATATTTTAATACCTTTACTGTACACAAACCTTAATGAAATTGAGAAATGTCATTCAAGTTCACTATCGGATGTTTTATATATTAAATGGAGTAAATACCACCACTGGTTTGGGCACAGAGACACTTGAAAGCATAACAAAGCATTGCGTTATATGAGAATTATTTCTATAATCCAAATCTTGATAACTTTACTTTCTACAAAGCTTAATGAAACTGAAATGTGTTATTCATTTGCAGAAAAGACTGCTTTCTATAGAATATAGTATGTTTAGTATTAGTTTTACAGAGCAACAAAAAATATTCAGATACATAAAGAGCTATTAATAAAAGTTTGCTGGAATTGCACGTTCGGTTACATTAAGCGTTTTTAACATTTTCTAACAATTTTTAAGTGTGAATATAATTTCAATTTGTGTATCTGTGTATCTGTTTGTCTGCCCATCTGTCTGTCTTTTGGCGCTCTAACTCCGGTAAATATTTATGGAATATCTTGAAACTAATATATGTTTTTCAAGTTCACTATCGGATGTCTCCTATTAAATATGGAGTGAATACCTCTACTGGTTTGTGTACAGGGGTATCGGAAAGCACTGCAAACTATTTTTTTTTCTATGCGAGGCATTTCTATAAACCATATTTTAATACAGTTTCTTTACACAAATCTTAATAATTGAAATATGTTATTCAAGTTCGCTATCGGATGTTTCCTATGCGAAATGGAGAAAATATTACCACTGGTTTGTGTACAGGGAGACTTGCAAGTATTGCGTTGTATGAGAGGTATTTCTGCAAACCAAATTTTAATAACTTTACTTTGCACAAATCTTAATGAAATTGAAATATGTTATTCATATGCAAAAAGGAATGCTTTTTATAAATACAGTATGATTAGTATTAATCTTACAGGGCCACATAAAAATATTAAGTTACATTATGAGCTAATAATAAAAATTTGCTGTAATTGCATTTTCTTTTACATTAAGCATTTTTATCACTTTCTAACAATTTTTAAGCGCGAATATGATTTTAATTTGGTTATCTTTCTGTCCGATTGTCTGTCTTTCTATCTGGCTCTCGTCCCGAGAGTTCTTAAATATTTTCAGAATTTTGAAAAATTGATATATGTTATTAAAGTTCACTATGGAATGTTTCCTTTTTAAAATGCCATTAATATGTCCTACACAACGTGTTTGTGTACAAGGAATTTCCAATGATTTGCGTTTTAGGACAGACATTTTTATAAATAACTTTCTAAATCTAAATAACTTTCTACTGTAAAAATCATAAATAAATTGAAATGTATTTTAATATTCTAAAAAAATGTTTTGTATAGAATATGATCTGATTAACCTTCAGAGTTACAGGGCTACACTAAAACATTCAAATACATTAAGGGCAGCAATTATAATCTAACGGCTGGATTTTCTTTTGAGTTAAGCCTTTTTAACGTTCTTCAACGGTGTCTGAGAGCGGTTTCAAATTGAATTAGTCAATCTGTATATTTTTCTGTGCTTTTCTCCTTTGTTTGATAATGCAGGCAAAGAATATTGAAAGTTATACGATACAACAAGCACGTACAATTGGAGAGTATTAATAACCAGTGCGTACTGCATGATTTTTCGTTCTTTTTTTAACACTTTCCAGCAAGGTTGAAAAGTGTCAATGACTTCGGTTTGTCTGTCTGTCCGCAGTCGAACTCCTGTAAATTTTCATAGAATTTCTTGAAGCTGATATATCGTATTCAAGTTCACTATCGGATGTTCTCTATTGAAAATGGAGGGAATTCCTCTGCTGATTTGTCTACAAGGACACCCAAAATTTTCCAAAGCTCTGTGTTCCATGATAGATATTTCTATAAACCGTATTTTGATACGTTTATTTTAAACAAATTTTAATGAAATTGAAATATATCATTTAAGTCCACTGCCGGATGTTCCCCATGTAAATTGAAGTAAGTACCATCACTGGTTTGTATACAGGGACATCCGAAAGTATTAAAAGCATTACGTTCTATGGAAGGTATTTCTAAGCACTAAATTTTAATGATTTTACTTTGCACAAGTCGTAAAAAGATATATATATATATATATATATATATATATATATATTATTCATCTGCACAAAAGAATGCCTTCCATAAAATACAATATTATTAGCATTATATTTACAGGGCCACACAAAAATTATCAGATACATTAAGAGGTACTGTTGGAAAATTGCTTGAATTGCATTTTCGTTCATAATAAGCGTTTTTATCACTTTCTAAATGTTTTTAACACTTTCCAACAAAGTTGAAAAGTGTTAATGACTTAGGTTAGTTTGTCTGTCTGTCCGCGCTCTATCTCCCGTAAATATTCATGGAATCAGAGTTACATATACACTGCTCAGAAAAGAAGAGTTAAACACGGAGTTACACACTCTGTTATAAAAAGGGGAAATTACACACAAACTGTTAATAAAAATGCAGAGTTACACACAGAGCTACATACACACTGTTAGCAAAAAATTAGCGGTACACACAGCGTTACACACATTGTCAAAAAAAAAAGAGATTTACATACGGAGTCCCACACACTGTTAATAAAAAGGCGGAATTATACAGAGTTACATACGCTGTTAATAAAAAGGCGGGCTTACACACACACACACACACAGTTAAAAAGAAGGCATAGTTACACAGTGAGTTACACACGCAGTGTTAATTATATACAGGGTTACACACACACTCTTAGTCGCACATAGTTACACACACTTTTAGCAAAAAATCAGTGATATACACAGAGTTACACACATTCTTCAAAAAAAAAAAAAAAGAATTGAACATCGAATTACATACACTGCTAATAAAAAGGCAGAATTATACACAGAGTTACATGCACTGTTAATAAAGAGTTACACACAGAGTTAATAAGAAGGCAGAGTTGCACACACACTTTTAATTACGTACAGGGTTACACACACTGTTAGGTACACATAAGTAAAATTACACATGCTGTTTGCTAAAAATCAGCGATACACACAGTGTTAAAAAAACTGTTAAAAAAAAACAAAATTACACATGGAGTTACACACTGTTAATAAGAAAGAAGAGCTACACACACACTGTTAATTGCGTACAGGGTTGCACACACAGTGTCAGTTTCACATAGTGTTACGTACACTGTTAGAAATTTCAGCAATACACACAGAATTACACACACACTATTAAAAAAAAGAAGAGTTACACACCGTTAACAAACAGCAGAGTTACACACAAAGTTCCACACACTGTTAATAAAAAGGAACAGTTACACACACTGCTAAAGGCAGAGTTACACATAGAGTTACACAACATTTTATCTTGGAATAGTTATGTGGTACTAGGTATTTTATAAACTATAAAAAAAGAAAGAAAAATCATGCATCACGCAATGATTATTAACACTTTCCAACTGCACGTAATTGTTGTATCTTATAACTTTGAAAGTTTTGTACCTACGTTATCACACAACAAACAAACAGTAGTTCTGAAAGGAATACAGACAGACTAATTGAATTCCTAATCATTCTTAAACATTGTTTGAAAGTGTTAAAAATGCTTAACACAAAAGAAACCGTCGCCCTTAGATTGTACATAAACATGTTGTACAGCACCTATTAAGGCCCTTTTAATTTGGGAACATTTAATTGTGAATATGAACAACATATATATTTTTTTAAAAATTCAGAAAATATTTCCGGACGCTAAGTGCGGTACACGGACAGATAGACAAATGGAGATTCGGGCACATAGATACAGAAATTAAAAACACGTTAAGACTTAAACAAGAAAGAAAAATCATGCAGTACCCATTGATAAGTAACACTTTCCAACTGTACGTAACTGTTGTATCGAATAACTTTTAATATTCTTTCCCTACGTTATCATACAACAGACAGAAGGACTGAAAAATATACAGATAGACTAATTGATTTTAAAATTACTCTTAGGCATTTTGGAGAGTTAAAAAGGCTTAACGCAAAATAAAATGCAGCCATTAAATTATAATTACAGCTTTTGATCTCTCTGAATATTTTAGTGTAGCCCTTTAAATCAGAAAGTTAATCATATCATAGTCTATACAAAACATTATTTTAGAATATTAACAATACCTTACAATATTTTTATGATTTTTAAAGTAGAAAGACTTTTAAATATAACTTTCAAAAAATTCTGTCCTAAAGCGCAATGTATTGGCATTTTTTGTTGTTGTTGTTGTCCCTATAAAAAAACTAGTTGTACAGAACCTATTAATGTCATTTTAAATGGGGAACATTCTATAGGGATAATGTGTATAAAAATAACACTCATAGAACACAATGCTTTCGAATGCTTTTGGGTGTCCCTGTACGCAAACCAAAAGAGATATTCACTCGATTTTCAATATGGAACATCCGAAAGTGAACATCAATAAAATATATCAGTTTCGAGAAATTCCATAAATATTTACAGGAGTTAGAGCGCGGGCAGACAGACGGACAGACTGATGGATAGAAACACAAACTGAAATCATATTCATTAAAAATGTTAGAAAGTGTTAAAAACGCTTAGTGTAAACGAAAGTACAATTTTAGTATTTTTTTACTAATAGCTCTTAATATAAATGGATGATTTTGTGTCACCCTGTAAATCTAATGCTAATTATGCTATATTCTATTCAAAGCATTTTTTTGTGCATATAAATAACATATTTCAATTTCCTAAAACTTCGTGGAAAGTAAAGTTATTAAAATTTGATTTATAGAAATATCTCTAATAGAACGCAATGCTTTGGAATACTTTTGAGTGTCCCTGTATATAAATCGGTGGTGGTATTTCCTCCATTTTATACAGGAAACATTCAATAGGGAATTTGAATAACATATTTCAATTTCATTAAGATATGTCTTCAGTAAAGGTATGAAAATATGGTTTATAGAAATACCTCTCATAGAACACAATGCTTTCGAATGCTTTTGGGTGTCCTGTGCACAAACCAGTAGAGGTATAAACTCCATTTTCAATATTGAACGCCCGATAGTGATCTTGAATAACATATTTTAATTTCATTAAGATATGTCTACAGTAAAGGTATGAAAATATGGTTTATAGTAATACCTCTCATAGAACACAATGCTTTGAAATACTTTCGGGTGTCCCTGTACACAAACCAGTAGAGGTATAAACTCTATTTTCAATAGAGAACGTCCGATAGTGAACTTGAATAACATATATTAATTTCAAGAAATTCCATAAATATTTATGGGAGTTAGAGCGCGGACAAACAGACACACAAGCCGAAGACATTAACACTTTTCAACCTTGTTGGAAAGTGTTAAAAATGTTAAAAACTGTTATATCGCTCAATGTAAACGAAAATACAATTCCAGCAAATTTCCAATAAAATCACTTAATGTAGCTGGATATTTTTGTGTGTCCCTTTAAATCTAATGCTAATCATACTACATTCTGTAGATAGCACTCTTTTATGCATATAAATAACATATTTCAATTTCATTAAAATTTGGTAAAATGTAGGAATCAAAATTTAGTTCATAGTAATACCTCTCAAACGCAATAATTTGAGGTACTTTCGGGTGACCCTTTATACAAACCTGTGAGAGTATTTATCCTATTTTCAATGGGAAACATCCGATAGTGAACTTGAATAACATTTCAATTTCATTAAGGTATGTGTAATGTAACGATAATAAAATATAGTTTACAAAAATACCTCTCACAGAACACAATACTTTGGAAGATTTTCGGGTGCCACTGTGTACTAACTAGTAGAAGTACACTCTTCATTTTCAGTAGGGAACATCCTATATTAAACTTTAATAATACGTATCAGTTTCAAGAAATTCCATAATTAATAACAGGAATTATAGCGCGGACAGTCGAACGCATAGACAGCAGACAAACGGACAGACTGACAAACCGAAGATATTAAAAACTTTCAATCTCGTTGGAAATTGTTAAAAACATTTAGAAAGTAATAAAAACGTTTAATGTAAACGAAACTGCAATTCCAACAAATTTTCAATAGCCCTTAGTATAATTGAATATTTTTGTTTGGCCCTGTAAATCTAACGCTAATCATACTGTGTTCTATGGAAAGCATTCTTCAGTGCATATGACTAACATATTTTAATATCATTAAGATTTGATATCATTAAGTTTTTAAAGTTTGATTTATAGAGATACCTCTATTAGAACGCAATGCTTTAGGGAATAATTTCGAGTTTCCCTGTATTCAGACTAGTGATGGTACTTACTCCATTTTCAATGGGGAACATTCGATAGTAATGTGGAATAACATATTTCAATTTCATCAAGATATGTGTAAAGTAACGGTAATAAAATATGGTTTATGAAAATACCTTCCATAGAACACAATGCTTTGGAATATTTTCGAGTGTCCCTGTATACAAGCCAGTAGAGGTACATACTCCATTTTCAATAGGGAACATGTTATAAGGAACTTTATTAATATACGAGGGTCATTTTTTAAGTAAGAACCGTTTTGCAATGGAGTAAGAGAAACTTTATTTATGAAAGTAAATTGTATTATAAACTAAAATATGAACACTTTTTTCATTTTTCAGCATAGTCACCATCGACATTTAAACATTTGCCAAGTCGTTGCACCAGCTTTTAGATCCCATCATCAAAGAACTCTGCCGCCTGACCGTTAAACCAGTTAGCAACAGTTTCTTTCAACTTGTCATCATTTTCCAAGCACTTTCCACCAAGAAATTCCTTAAGTTTTGGAAACAGATGAAAGTCTGATGGTGCTAAGTCAGGGCTGTATGCTGAATGATTTAGTACTTCCCAATGAATATTTTCCAGTTGCGTCTTTGTTTTTGCCGCAACGTGAGGCCGAGCATTGTCGTGAAGCAAAATGACGCCGCTAGAGAGCAGTCCTCGCCATCGATTTTGAATAGAGCGCCTAAGCTTTAATAATGTTTTACAGTACCTCTCAGCATTTATTGTCATTCCTCTTGACAAAAAGTCTAACAGAAGAATGCATTTCCGGTCCCAAAAAAACGTTGCCATAATTTTTCATGTTGAAGTTTCTCATTTGAATTTTCGTGGTCGTGTCGGAGAGTTTGAATGATGCCATTCACTGGATTGACGTTTACTCTCTGGAATGTGGTACGCAATCCACGTTGCATCACCGGTCACAATGTGACTCAAAAACTCGTCACCATCCTTGTGATAGCGCTCCAGAAAGAACAAAGAATGAGCCATTCACTTTGTTTTGTGTTCTTCTGTCAACACTCTCGGCACCCATCTCGCACACATCTTTTTGTAGCGAAGTTTGTCAGTAACAATGTGATAAACTACTGATCTTGAAATTTGTGGAAATTTCTGATGAAGCTCGTCAATAGTGAAGCGCCTGTTTCAGCGAATTTCCTCAACAACTTTTTGTCTCAAGTCTTCATTCATGTCAGTAAGCCGTCCAGATCGTTCTTCATCATGAACATTTGTCCTTCCTTTATTAAAAAGCCTACACCATTTACGCACATTTCCATCATTCATTACACCTTCATCAAAAACTTCAACAAGCTGCCGGTGAATTTCAGCAGGACGAACTTTTTTTGCATTTAAAAACCGAATAACTGAACGAACTTCATAGTCGGCGGGATTACTGGTTGACATGGCGGCAAACGAAACATTTTAACCATAGAACCAACACCGGCAGAGACGTGAAACGTAATGGCGGCGTAGTGGGAGACTGGCAAAGAGTGGCCGACCTTGAAATGAAGTCACTTGACGGGATGCGCGGACACGATGCGCAATCGGTTCTTACTTTAAAAATGACCCTCGTATATCAGTTTCAAGAAGTTCCATGAATATTTTCGGGAATTAGTGCATGCACTGTTAAAAATTTCTGTAAATTTAATGTAAATATTTATCCAGAGTCTCTGTAAATTTACAGTAATTCTTAGTTAAAAGAGAATAATCAAAATTCTCAATCTTTATTCTGTAGTTTTACCTAATATTATAATTTAATTTTTTAATTAAAATTAAAAATCACTGTTTCTACTTTAGAAAAAGCATTCCAAGTCCGAAATATATTTTCACCAATAATTAATTAAATTAATATTAGTTATTAAAATGAATGTATAAAATAAGTTTTTTAACATCTCCGTGTATTTTTCTCTGTAATTTTACGTAAGTCTTAAGATAATAGATTACACAGAGTTTACTGTTGAAATTTTTAACAGTGTGGACACACAGACAGACATACGGATGGACAGACCGACAGACCCAATCCGAAGTCAACAAGAAAGAAAAACCATGCAGTACGCATTGATTAGTAACACTTTCCAACTGTACGTAATTGTTGTATCGAATAAATTTTAATATTCTTTGCCTACGTTATCAAACAACAGACAGAAGGACTGAAAAATGTACAGATAGATTAATTAATTTTAAAATTACTCTTAGGCGTTTTGCAGAGAGTTAAAAAGGCTTAACGCAAAAGAAAATGCAGCCACTAGATTATAATTGCAGCTTTTGATCTCTCTGAATATTTTAGTGTAGCCCTGTAAATCAGAGAGTTAATCATATCATATCCTATACAAAACATTATTTTAGAATATTAACAATACATTTTAATATTTCTATGATTTTTACAGTAGAAAATTTTTTGAATATAACTTTCAAAAAATTCTGTCCTGAAACGTAATGCAGGGGATTTTTTTTTTTTTTTAAATCCCTGTAAACAAACTAGTTATACAGGATCTATTAATGTCATTTTAAATGGGGAACATTCTATAGGGAAAATATTTATAAAAGTAACACGCATAGAACACAATGCTTTTGGGTGTCCTTGTACACAAACCTGAAGAGACATTCCCTCCATTTTCAATATGGAACATCCGATAGAGAACATCAATAAAATATATCAGTTTCGAGAAATTCCATAAATATTTACCGGAGTTAGAGCGCGGGGAGACAGACGGACAGACAGATGGACAGGTACACAAACTGAAATCATATTCACACTTAAACGTGTTAGAAAGTGTTAAAAACGCTTAATGTAAACGAAAGTGCAATTCTAGAATTTTTTTATCAATAGCTCTTATTATAAATGGATATTTTTGTGTCACCTTGTAAACCTAATGCTAATAATGCTATATTCTATGCAAAGCATTTTTTCTTTTGTGCATATAAATAATATATTTCAATTTCCTAAAACTTCGTGGAAAGTAAAGTTATTAAAATTTGATTTATAGAAATATCTCTCATAGAACGCAATGCTTTGAAATACTTTTAAGTGTCCCTGTACATAAATCGGTGGTGGTATTTCCGCCATTTTATACAGGAAACATCCAGTAGTGAACTTGAATAACATATTTCAATTTAATTGAGATATGTCTACAGTAAAACCAATAGAAATACCTCTCATAGAACACAATGCTTTGAAATGCTTCCGGGTGTCCCTGTACACAGACCAGTAGAGGTATAAACTCCATTTTAAATAGGGAACATCCGATAGTGAACTTGAATAACATACATCACTTTGAAGAAATTCCATAATTTTTATGAGATTTAGAGGTCGGACAGACAGACAGGCAGACAGACGGACAGGCAGATACACAAAACTGAAATCATATTCACCCTTAAAAAATGTTAGAATGTGTTAAAAATGCTTAACGTAAACGAAAGTACAATTCTAGCCTTTTTTTTTAAATAGTTCTTAATGTAACTGGATATTTTTGTGCCACCCTGTAAATCTAATGCTAATCATGCTATATTCTGTGCAAAGCATTCTTTTGTGCATTCAAATACCATATTTCAATTTCCAAAAACTTCGTGGAAAGTAAAGTTATTAAAATTTGTTTTATAGAAATATCTCTCATAAAACGCTATGCTTTGGAATACTTTTGAGTGTGCCTGTACATAAACCGATGGTGATATTTCCTCCATTTTATACAGGAAACTTCCTAACATATTTCAATTTCATTAAGATATGTCTACAGTAAAGGTAGGAAAATATGGTTTGTAGAAATACCTCTCATAGAACACAGTGCTTTGAAATACTTTCGGGTGTCTCTGTACACAAACTAGTAGAGGTATAAACTCCATTTTCAATAGGGAACGTCCGATAGTGATCTTGAATAACATGTATCAGTATCAAGAAATTCTGTAACTATTTACGGGAGTTAGAGCGCGGACAGACAAACAGACGGACAGACAGACTGACAAGCCGAAGTCATAAACACTTTTCAACCTTGTTGGAAAGTGTTAATAACAGTTTTCAACCTTCTTTGGAAAGTGTTAATAACATTAAAGTAACTCCCATGCATTAAATGCATTATCGCATTTAGGGAGTTTGAACATCGCATTTAGGATATAGTACCTTAAATGTGACAAAAATTTCCTAAATGCGACGCTAGTACATATTTTCATAAATTGCTGATATTTTTTTAATTTCTTGAAAAAAAAAAAAATGACACAAAACACTAGTTTAGAACTATGAGTATAATATTCAACCATTTTTTCTTTCTTTTCATAATTATTTGTTTACTAAAATGTCATAAGTTTCCTAAATGCGATAAACTTACCAAAAATCACGTCGCATTTCGGCACAATGACCTTATGTATATATATATATATATATATATATAATGAAAATTTATCATCACGATAACTCCCGAAATAAAGCTCGAAATCGAACCAAATTTGGACAGTGAGCTGATCTTAAAAATATCTTGGATGAGTTCGTTAACCAAGTTGCTCCGACTTTTTGTTTTTAAGTGGCAGCCACTTGAATATTTCTAACCCACATTGTAAAAAGCGTATTTAAAGCAAGATTTGCTTGAATTTTTATGTAAATCTGGACTACATAAGGGTTTAAATGAACTTTATTAATGAAATTTATCTGCCATTTTTAATAAAGTGGCGAATATCTTAAGTTAAGTGGGACCACTTGAAATCAAGCTACCACTTGAAAATTTAAAATCACGACAACTTCCGAAATAATACTCCAAATCGAACCAAATTTGGACAGCGTCTTTAACTTGTGTTATGGATATCTTGGATGAGTTTCTTAACCAAGTTGCTCCACCATTTTGTTTTCAAGTGGAGACCACTTGATATTTTCAAATTCAATGTAAAAGCGTATTCCGAATTTGTTTGAATTTTGATGTATACATAGACTATATAAGTGTCTCAATGAAGTTTATTAATGAACGTATACGCCATTTTTAATAAAGTGCCGGATATCTTAAGTTAAGCGGGGGTCACTTGAAATCAGGCTACCACTTGAAAATTTAAAATCACGATAACTTCCGAAATAATACTTCAAATATAACCAAATTTGGACAGTGTTTTAACTTGTGTTATGAATGTCTTGGATGAGTTTCTTAACCAAGTTGCTCCACCATTTTGTTTTCAAGCGGAGACCACTTGAAAATTTCAAATTGAAATTGTAAAAAGCGTATTCCGAATTTGTTTTAATTTTGATGTATACATAGATTATATAAGTGTCTCAATGAAGTTTATTAATTAACTATGGATTTTCTCGCCAAAAGTCGCCAAATTTGGCGTCAAATCCATTACCTGCCATATTGGAGCTTTTTAATGCGTTTTTAAGGGAAAATTTGGCTATTTTAACGTTAAAATAAACTAGAAATGCAGAAAATTAACATTTAATCAACTTACTAAGCCTCTTTGAAAGAATTTCTACAAAAATAAATAAATAAATAAATAAATAAATAAAAAATAAAATAAAAAATGAATTATTTTAAAATTTGCAACAATATTTTAGATTAATTAGTTTACTGAGCAACTTTCTCTGCCATTTTGATCCAAGTTGCAGCCACTTAATTTTTTAACACGATGACTTTTGAGATTCTGAATTATTTCCAACTATATTTGTACAATAGTCTTATCTCACAAATGCATTTGAAATATTTGTCAACTTGGCCCACCATCTTGTTTCCAAGCGCCTGCCACTTCAAAATTTTAAGTTTACATAAAAAGGTATTTATGAACCGATTTGCTTAAAACTTCATATGTAGATAGCCTACATCAATATTTCTACTAATCCTTTAATAATTTGTAGCCGTCATTTTGTTTCAAAATGACGGCTACTTGATAAGGAAAAAGAAATTAACCTACCCTTCCGAATAAGCCGGAAGGACTTTTTTTTTTTTTTTTTAATTAATTAATTTATTTATTTTATGTGTGTGTTTTACGTCAGCACTAATTTGAAGACATATTTTTAAACTAAAACATAATGCACTTCAATTCTGAAATTGACTACTTATTTTTTTTTAAATTGATTTATTACTGTATCTTCTGCTTACATAAAAAGAAAGTGTAAGATTCAGAAAACATTTTAATTTGGGTTTTCCATGAATTTACAAGTTTTGAGATTTCTTTGCATTTCAAATAACTTAAATTGACTACATTTTTTTTTTTCTTTTCTTTAAAGTGGATTTATTACTGGCTTCTGCATATATAAGGAGTAAGTAGAAAATACGGGAAAAATTGCGACTTCCAGTTTTCGGCGAATTTACACGTTTTGAGATTTCCTTGCATTTCAGGTTATTGAAATTGACTTCTTATTTTTTAGAAAGTGGATTTATTATTAGCTTCGGCATATATAAGAAGAAACTAGAAAATATGGAAAAAAATTCAATTTCTGTTTTTTGATGAAATTACACGTTTTGAGATTTCCTTGGATTTCAATTAACTGAACATGTTATTGAACTTCACTATCCGTTGTTTCCTATATAAAATTGAGTAAATACTACCACTAGTTTGTGCGCAGGACACTTGAAAGCATTCCAAACTATCGCCTCCTATGAGATGTATTTCTACAAACCAAATTTTAATTACATTACATTGCTTAATGAAATTGAAATATGTTATTCATATGCAAAAAAGAATGTTTTCTATAGAACATAGTATAACTAGTATTACAGGGCCATATAAAAATATTCAGTTACGTTGAGAGCTGTTAATAAGTTTTGCTGGAATTGCATTTTCATTTACATTAAAGGTTTTTAACACTTTCTAAACAATTTTTAAGTGTGAATATGATTTTAATTTGTTTATCTGTCTGTCCGATTGTCTATTTTCCTTACTGTCTGTCTCCCGTCCACAGCAACCGTAAATATTTTCAGGATCTTTAAAGAGTGATATGTATTAAAGACGTTCACTATGGAATGTTCCCTATTTAAAATGACATTAATAGATCCTGTACAACTAGCTTGTGTACAACCATAAAAAAAAAAAAAAAAAAAAAAGGCCAATGCTTTGCGTTTTTGGACAGATATTTTTAAAAATCACGTTTAAGTAACTCTCTACTGTAAAAATCTTAAAGAAATTGACATGTGCTGTTAATATTCTAAAATAATGTTTTGTATGAATATGATACGATTAACCTTCAGAATTACAAGGCTACACTAAAATATTCAGGTACATTAAGGACTGCAATTATAATCTAACGGCTGGATATCCTTTGCGTTAAGCCTTTTTAACACTTTCCAACAATGTCTGTAAGCGGTTTTTAATTCAATTAGTCAGTCTGTACACTTTTCAGTCCTTCTATCTGCTGTGTGATAACGTAGGCAAAGAATATTAAAAGTCATAAAATACAACAAGTACGTACAGTTAGAAAAAATTAATATTCAATGTGTACTGCATGATTTTGCGGTCCTGTTTTTTTTTTTTTTTTTTTTTTTTTTTTTGTGTGTGTGTGTGTGTGTGTATGTGTGTAATTTGCGTCAACACTAATTCGAAGACATATTTTTAAATTAAAACTTGATGCACTTCAATTAACTGAAATTGTCTACTTATTTTTTGTAAAATTGATTTATCACTGTATCTTCTGCATATATAAGAAGAAAGTATAAGATCCAGAAAAAATTTTTTGTTTTAGTTTTCGATGAATTTACACGTTTTGAGATTTCCTTGCATTTCAATTTACTGAAATTGACAACTTATTTTTAAAAAAGTGGATTTATTAGTCTATGTTCTCTATATATAAGAAGAAAGTATAATATTCAGAAAAATTTTAGATTTGTGGTTTTCGACGAAGTTACACGTTTTAAGATTTGCTGAACTCAGTTCGATCATTTTTAGAAAATGTCTGTCTTTTTGAGTTCGAACGCTGTACTTCATGAACCAATAGACTTAATTTAACTGAACTTGATATTTGTTTATTTTGGTGTGAATTGTTGCTGATTAGCTTTTGGGCTGTATTACCCAGCAGAGGATGCTTCCACGTCTTTCATTTCAGGAAAATCTCAGCATCTAAAGTGTACCAAGTTTAGAGATCATATATTAAGTAAAACTCTGCTGATACTTTTTGAGTGCATATTGGCCAACAAGTGGCGTTGTTAAGTTGCAATTTAATCCCATTTTGAAAGTGGGCGATAAATGTTTGACACTACCCGAACTATCGTTTATAGACACAGTATTCAGTAATTAGGGTATGAGTTCGAAAGTGATGTAACGAATACTAATGAGCTTTTAAAATTGACGAATACAAGGCTGAGATTTGGAAAAGCTATTTTAATAATAACCTAATATTCTCTCTAGAGAGCCTAAATTACTTTTAAAAAAAGTCAAGCATGAGAAACGATAGTTTAGAAAACGGATAAATGAACAACTGGGAAGAATAAACAATGTATTAGAAAAATCAATATTTGATTTCAGATTCCAAATTTTCCATTTAATTGTCTTCAAAAGCCTAACATTACATGTTAGAATTATGAACGAGAATGTAATCCGTAAAAGGGCTTGAGGTATCTACAAAAACTCGCATGTAATAGAGTTTAAACGAGCGTTGTATTTAAACTATTTAAAACTGAAGAAATCGACGTGTATATCTACAAGATTTGAATATATCCATTGAAGGGCATCAAAAGATAACAGAGATAACAGGTGGATTGGTTTTTAAATTGCTATTTCAATATTGATCGACTTGTGTCTCCAGAAGAGGACATTTTTTTCATAATTTCATAGCACTACTACAAATTAAAATTTTGTAATTTATTGACACGATGAATAGTGACTATGCCCATGATGTAGCATTTTCGTGAACATCTAGCTGTCAGCTGTTGAAAAAATAGTGTCAGTGAACAAAAGTGTCTGGTATACTACACTACACAACTGTTTATTTCCCATCAGAACTGTAATGCAACATCACGGTTTTTCACTTTGCACTTCAGTTAGTATTGTCAGTCATCGTAAAAAGAAACATTCACTAAAGACAATCTTTTATTTTATTATACATGACGAAGAATTTATTTGATATCTCTAGAAATAGCTCATTTCTATAATATTTCATAACTTAGACATGCTTCAATAGATGTGAATTCATTTGCTGGACAACAAAAAATTAGAAAATATACTTTAGGTACTTTCGTGAAACGATTCTTTTTACTGCTTTATGTTTATAGAACGCAATCGTATTAAGCATGTATTCGGCTTAGAGCCCTGCACGAGTCACTTTTTACCCGACCTGAACCCGACAAAAAAGAAAAAATCAGTCGACCCGAAAACCGACCTGAATCCGATTTTCTAATATCCGAAACCCAAATCGAAATGAAAATTAATAAATCATCTAAAAATCATGCAAAACACTTTTATAAGTTATAAAATAAATTTTCATTGTCACACAGTTGTAAATCATCTTAAAAAGAATAAAAAATGTAATTACTGATACATAATACATATATATATAAATTTAAAATTTAAAAATCTAAAAAAATGGATTAATAATTATTTTTAACCATTTATATGTGTCGTGAAGCAAAAATGGGCTTCAACTTTAGTTTTTGTAGTTTACTACTTAATGCTTATCACACACGCAAAAATATATTAAAATGAAAGAGTGTTACAGTCGGTGACTACTAAAGACCGTTCTCATCTAAATCTACATTTCAATAACTTCTTATAAACAACTGCAAGAGAAAAAATATTAATTATCTATTGAAATTTATAATCTATTTCAAAAGGATGCGATTAATCAAAATATATGATTCACACAGCTAGTGTTGTCGGAGAGGGAGCTTATTTTCCACAGCTTATATTCTTAATAATAATGTAAGAAAACATTGCTTCACGTGTGAGCGCCGTGGCTTCGAAGTGAGATGTCGAGAGGTCGTGAGTTCGATTCCCATCAAGAGCAAATGTTAAAAATAGCTTTCCTTTAAATCTAAATTATTTATTTCTAATTTATTCATTATGTTAATTATGTTTATGTTAATTATTTAGTTTATGTTATGTAATTTACTAGACTTTTAGAATTCTAGACTATTCTGCTCTAGAACATTCCTCAATTGCATATAAGCTGATGTAAAATTCGAATGAGTTGAAAAAAAAAAGTCTCGAGTTGAGCCTCGAGTTGTTGTTCTCCTTGTTATTTCGCCTTCAGTGTTTCATCGCAGACAGTGAAATCTGCACGCACGTAATCTACGTGACAGTTTGGTGGAGGCGCAGGGTACAATAAGTACAGCACATAACGGAAGAGCTACGCAGAAGTAATCGGCTTGAAGGACTACCTCCGGAGTTTGAGAGTCTTCCCAATCCAGTTAGAAGAAGGATGCTGAATGAACCCGAATAAAAGCCTGACATTTCCACTGTACCAGTCGTGATATATCAACTACCTAGAAATCCATGTACCTTTTCCGGAGATGACCAGCAAGATGCTAGCAGATGACGGGAGGACTTTCAACGTACTTTCACCTACAACCGCTGGAATGAGTAAATGTGCCTAGCAAACGTAATTTTCCATCTTGCCGGAACAGCTAGGCAATGGTTTGATAACAACGAGGACATTCTTACCAGTTGTACTTTATTCCAGGATGCACTACAGAATACATTTTACCGGACAGATGACGTACGACGACAAGCTGAGAAGCAACTGCTTACTCGTGTACAGCAAGTTGAAGACCCATCTGGGTCCTATATCCAAGACGTACTCTCTCTTTTCCGGAAAGTCAACCCTTCCATGTAAGACAGAGAAAAAGTGGCCCATCTCATGAAGGGTATTGTGGAGGGCCTATACCAGGTCCTGTTGACGCAAGATTATAAGACAGTTACTAAACGTTGTCGTCAGATTGAAAACCTTCGACGAACAAGGACCAATCCAGCAAAATTCTAGAGACTGCCTAATGTTCCTATAATGTCATCTGAAATGAACATTCATGACATGAGGGAACTGATACGCAGTATTGTGAGGGAAGAGCTTCAGAAAGTTTTGCCCGGAAGTCGAATCTGCCGTGACAACGAATCTGAATCTGCAATAGACATTGACTCGGTTGTCCAAGAGGAAGACATGGAAGCTTTGGCACCCCTCACGAGGCAAAGAAGACGCAATATCCTGCCTCGACAATCAGTTCCAGTTAGGCCTCAGCCATGACGAAGATCAAGTAATGAGACAATTATTCAACGTAAGACAGACTTATATAAGACTACCAGCAATGTAACATGGATAGTGAGCCCACAAACAGTTTTGACGACAACTACGTGCCACCTTCCAGCTCTAAAAGTTTGAGAAGTAGTTCCCCTTATACTCGCCGCTCCTTCAGCCGCCGACAGTCACAGTCATTTATGCGCCACTATAGTCGCTCTCCAAGCCGACTTAACGAGGAAAATGAATTCAGGCGACCTATCCAGGAGATAAGGCCGCAATTGCAGAAAACCCTATACTGCGACTAAGTTGCAAAAGAATACCACTTATGTCACAGTAAATGGGCAACGCGTAAAAGCTCTTGTTGACTCAGGTGCTGATTACAAGTCGGTGTGGGAAGCGACTGGAGTGGTGTACAGGTGACTGTGACTGTCGACGATTGAAGGAACCGCGAGGATAATGTGAACCACTTCTACAACTGGTAGACCTGGTCTGTACGTAGTTGTCGTCAAAAGTATTTAGGGATTCATTGGCCATGTCGTCGAAATCTGGATATCATAGAATTTCTTGCGTCTTCAAACATCTGTCGTCTTTCTCTACAGTACTTTAGCACGCATCCTGGATGTCCGCTATGGTAACAGATTGGTACATTACTGGAAGTTCTCCATAGGTTTGTCTTGCTTTGAAGAGTGGTGTTATTTCTGGATCCACGTCATTGCTGATGCCTAACTGGGACTGATTATCGAGGTGTGATATTGCGTCTTTGTCCCGTGAGTAGAGAGATGCAAAAAACCTGGGAATTTAAAACCAAGGGGGAAAAACCCGGGAGTTTTGGGGAAAAAACTGGGAAATTTGTGAACTTTGGGAATTTTGCGGGGGAAAAACAAATTAGAAAGCTCTAAAGCATATAAAAAGTTGTTTACTTAATATAAATGGCAATTTTAAGGACTTTGATATACTGATACGCTTATAACATTATTTTAATTTATCATTTTATTTTCAATTTATCAGAACTGCAGCCAAATCAAAATTTGAAAAGAAAATTAAGCTTTAGCACTTAAGATAATTAAGTTAGTTTAAATTAGCACTTAAGATAAATGTATCTGTGAATGTTGGATACAATTTCCATATTATACAAACTGAAGAATTAAGGAAAGCAATGTACTTAATCCTGTAATAGTTTGAGAAGAGAAATAATTAAGATTTGAAAAGTTAAATATAAATTTTATAAAACTAAAGAATTATTTAAAATAATGAAGTGGTTTTTAGAAACAAGAGATGGCATTTTATGCAATTACTACAGTGGTATAGTTTCTTTTACAAGTTATTTTCAGAAATATTTCTTATTAGAGTTTGTAAAAAATTGATATTAAATTTCCTACAATGAAAATTTTTTGATAAAAATTTATGTACATATTGTTTTCCCGATTTTTATACATATAATAGCGAGCTTCGCCCGCTAGCGAGTCAGTATTTTCAAATGAATCACTAACAGTAACTTTTAGTCTTAAGAAAAGAAATTGAAAAAAAAAAAGTCATTTATGATTGGGTAAAAAGTCGGGCCAGGTCCCCACTACCTTCGGCAGCGCAGTCCCGTGTGCGCTGCGCGCGCGTATTCCTTCCCTCACCCTTCGTGGCTCCTAAAAAAAATCTTATCGGGTAAAAACTCCCATCGGGTCCCCACTGCTTCTGGCAGCGCAGACCCATGCGCGCGCAGCCCGCATGGGTCTGCAGGTATATGTGCGCTGCACGCACATATTGTTGTAAAATTTATACCCTTTCCGTGTTGATTCTCAAATTTAAATTTAAATTCATTTACTACTTAAATATAATTTAAATTCACTTTATAACCTTTAAAATTTAAGTTATTAATTAAATGAATTATAGCGTTTAGTGCTATTTTCTCTTTTGATGCTGCCATTTGAGTTAAAGATATATTAAAATTAAAAAAAATTAATGATAATTACTTTTAGTTAAAAATTATATTCCTTATTAATATATTTATGTTTAAGTCTTTTGAAATAACTTTAATTACTTACCTCATATTTAAAAGCATATTTTATTAAAATTAACTTAAAGAAAAATATGTTTAAATCCTTTTACGGATTGTTCATTTCGCTACTTAGCGAGGAGATGTAATATTTTTTCAACTGCAGAGTCTCTTTGCTAAGCCCATAGATGGCGGTTGACTCGCAGCGTCGTGTTGCTATAGTTATGGGAGGCGTTCCTATTCTACAGCATCTAGTAGATGTTACTTTGAATCCGTTTCGTGACTATAAAAAGGAGGTAGGAAATATGTAATCAGTCTCTTAAGCTCTGAAGCCCTTAATCTTTTAAGCTTTTATGTTTTTTTAGTTTAGCTCAAAGTCATGAGCTGGTATTTCGATATAATTATAAACTGTTTAGTTTTATTATGATTGTAAATTACGTTTTTGTGACTTGTTCGTTTAGTGAAAAGTAGCTTTCTATTTGAACTCAGTATGGCAGTATTTTTAAGGGTATTTAACCTTTCGTCAGCAACCTTTCTAAAATTGTTTCAGCTGATTTAATGTTATTCATCATTTTGTTTCAACTTTAATAAACTGTTTTAATCGAACTTTTGTCTTCAATGAATGCCACATATATTTATCTTCTTTATAGCTTTTTAGAGCTGAGCAACTATCATTTCACTGCACTGCTAACTCTGCTAACTTGATATATGTGGAAATTGTTTTTTTCACAATAAGCGGTTATGGGCGATTTGGCTCGTTGTCAGCTCATAGCATTAAAATTTTGATAATAGTTTTTATGGCATTCTAAGTGTTTGAAGATAAGAAATTGAAATGGCAGTAAGTTTAAACCCCACGATTGAAAAATTACGGATGAATAATTATACTACGTGGGTCAAGGACATTAAATTTATTTTAATTGAAAGAAACTGCTGGAATATAATATGTAAGAACGAAATACTGCCTGTTGAAGATGCTGAGGCCGGAATAACTTCAAAACAAGTGGAGGATTTTAAATCTCATAGTCGAGTTGCATTATCAACAATATATTTGAATACATCGCCTGAAGTCAGAAGCATTATTGAAAATTGTGATTGTGCTATTGATGCCTGGGAGACTTTGAAGAAGACCTTTATATCAGACTCAAGAGCTCATCATATGGGACTGTTTACAGAGTTCATTAATTGTAGAATGTCTGAGAATGAAACGGTGAATTCTTTTGTAACCCGGTTATCAAGAATACTGGACCAGCTGCGTGAAATTGGTCATGCTATGGAGGATGTGTACTGCTGTTTTCAGCTCTTGCAACACCTACCATCCAAGTTTGAATCTGCAGTGCAATATTTGTTGCGTTGGAAGAACGACCAGTTCAAGTTCCAGAATATTGTGTCCGAGTTAACAGCGGAGGAATCGCGTCTACAGCTTCGTGAGGGTGATATTAAGAAAGATGCCAGTAACAGTGTTCAGATACAGAACATCCAGCAAAAAGGTAAAAAGCCTTTAACTTGTTTTAAGTGTGGCCGTATTGGCCACTTTAAGAAAAACTGTTTTTTGAATAGTAATGTTAAATTTAAACCTAGAAATTTAAAGTATAACTCCAACGGTCGTGACAAATGCAAATCTCCCCCCTCCTACTACATAGCTCAAGCTAACTTTAGTAATTTAAGTGATGATGACAGCTTTATTTTTGATACTGCTGCTTCAAATCATTTTCTAAGAAATTTAGATCTTTTTGAGCATTATACTCCTGTGGAGGGAGAGGAGCTTTTTGTCGCGATCGATGGTATTAGTTTTCCTATTACTGCTAAAGGAACTGTTAAGTTGGATTTTGGTAAAAATGTATTGTATTTAAAAGATGTGTTATATTCACCAAAGTTACGGAAAAATTTAATATCAGGTCCTAAATTGGATGTGAACGGTGCCACATACACTGGCGGTAAGGGTCGAGTGTCGGTGTTCGGTAAAGATAAAAGACATATTTTTACTGCTAAAATTAAAGACGGTGTTTACTATTTATATCCTAATGTTTCTAAAGTTAAAAAGGGGAGTAAAGCGAATGGGGGGCACCCAGAAAATCCTTTAGCTTCTCTTGCAAAAGTTAATGAAATTGGGTATTGGCATGCTCGTTTTGGGCATGTAAGTCCTGATACTATTGTAAATACTAGCAAGAAGAACGGGGTGAGGGGCCTTCCTAAACTTAAGTTTAAGAAATTTTTTTGTGAACCTTGTAGGGTTAGTAAACAAAACCGTGTGTCTTTTAAATCATCCGATGTTCATGGCGTTAAATCACCGTTAGAGAAAGTGTTTATGGACGTCTGGGGCCCAATTAAAGTAACTGGTAAAAATGGGGAAAGGTTCTTTTTGTCCATTATTGATGGATTTTCTAAAAGGGTTGCTGTTTATCCTTTAAAGGATAAGTCTCAGGTTTTTGGTGTATTCGAGAGACACATTGCACGGGCAGAACGTAGTTTGAATAAAAAATTGAAAGCTATTCGTACGGATAATGGTTCCGAATTTGTAAATGACAATTTCAAATCATTTTGTAGTAAAAATGGAGTTGTTCATGAGTTAACTAACACGTTCACACCTGAGCAAAATGGGTTAAGTGAGCGGTTTAATCAAACTTCTTTAAATTGTGTTAGAGCTATTATCACGGATAGTGGTTTGCCTTTTTCTTTCTGGCCCGATGCAATGTTGTATTTCGCGTACACTTGGAACCGTTTAATCCATAGGGGACAAACTAAGACTCCTTTTGAGTTATATACTGGGTTTAAACCATCCGTAAGACACCTGAAGCCGTTTGGATTAATTTCGTATGTTGGGATCCCAAAACAGAATAGAGACCATAAGCTTGAACCTAAGGCTAAAAAGGGAGTACTAATAGGTTATTCATTAAAGACTAAGGGGTATAAAATTTGGTTGGAGGATGAGGATAAAATAGTTGAAACTATAAACGTAACGTTCTCTGATCAGCTATTTAGTAAATGCAGTGGAGCGGTGATGGGTACCTCACTGGAGGAATTGGACTTACTTCCGGAAAGTCCAGTTGATTGTCAAGTTTCCGATCCTGTTGACATTGTTTTCGGAGGTGAGCCCGATGATTCTAGTGACGAGCCCGTCGATGAAACTCCTGTAGATAAATCTTCTCTTAAACCTCTTTCTTCAATTACTTGGAATAGAAAACCCGTACCCAGAAAAATGAGTGACAGAGTTGACATCTTCTATTACCCGGACAACACTAAAACTAGATTGAGATCAATGAACGATGTCAAGCAATATTGTGATAAAAATAATTTAATTTTTGACTCTAATTTTTTTGATTTCTCTAGTAGTAATAAGTTCGAGGGGGTAGTTGATCAGCAAAACTCAGATAACCCAACTTCAAGTTTAACTCATAAAAAATCATGACTAGTTATCCCTATACCTAAAACATATAATCAGGCCGTTAAATCTTCAGAATGTATTGAATGGAAAAATGCCATGGATGATGAGATAAATAATATGAAAACTCGTAAAGTTTGGCATCTGGTTAATTTACCGGAGGGGAAAAAAGTTTTGGGAAATAGATGGGTATACGCCGTTAAAAGAGATGAGCTAGGAAACGTTGCCCGCTTTAAAGCGAGGCTCGTGGCCCAGGGCTTTCATCAGATAAAGGGGGACACTTATGACGAGACGTTTTCACCCGTCGTTAATTTCTCAGTAATACGTTTCTTTTTTTCATTATTGGTCTCATGTTATAAATGGCATAATGTTCAATGCGATATAAAATGTGCTTATCTTTATGCACCTTTAAAAGAAGAAATTTATATGTCTCAGCCAAAAGGATATGTTGTAAAGGGGGGGGGGAAATCTTGTTTGTAAACTAGACAAAGCGTTATATGGCCTTCATCAAAGTGGTCGGCTCTGGTATTATGAGTTAAATAAAGTACTATTAGATTTAGGGTTTAATAAATTTAACTGGTGTAATTGTTCATATTATTTTGAAAATTATATTGTTTTATTAGTTTATGTAGATGATTTAGTTTTGTTTGGTAAAAATCAATTTCAAATAGATAAAATTCTTAATTTATTAAAATGTAAATTTGATATAAAAATATTAGGTAAAACCAAGAAATTACTTGGTGTAGAATTTAATTATGAAAATGATTCAGTACAAATTTTTCAGGAATTATATATTAATGAGGTGTATGACAGGTTTAAGTCGTTTAACATCCCTTTCTGCTCATTACCTATTGTAAAAGGCATTAAGTATTCGAAAAAAGATTGTCCTACTAATCAAAATGAAATTGATGAAATGTCTAAATTTCCATATCGGAATATCTTAGGATGTTTATCTTTCATTGCAAACAGGACACGACCTGATATTGCCTACGCAGTTAATATATTCAGTCAATTTCAAAATTTACCGGGGTTTAATCATTGGAATGGGTTAATTAAATTACTTGGGTATGTTTCGTGTACTCGAGATTTGAAATTAAATTTGAATTGTTTTAATCCATGTTTAACTGCTTTCTCTGACGCTGATTTCGCGATGAATAGAGATGACTTCGTATCAATGGGGGGGACAAATTTTATTTTTGGATAATAGCCCTATTTCTTGGAAAACCTTTAAGCAAAAAAGTGTTTGCCTTTCAACCATGGAAAGTGAATTTGTATCCATGTGTGACGGGGTTAAAGAATTAATGTGGTTTGATAATATATTACGAGATTGTATTGATTTTAAATTAATTGCTATTTCATATGAACCACCAATACTTTTTGCTGATAACCAAGCGGCAATTAATTTTACGAGGTCTCCTATAGAGAATAACAAATCCAAACATATTAATGTAAAGTTATTTTTCATCCGTGAATGGTTATTTGAGGAACGGTTTGATTTAAAATATGTAAATACTAAAGATAACTTTGCCGATCCCTTCACAAAGCCCCTTACTAAAGGTGATATGTCTAAGTTTGTAAATAAGGTATTTATTAAGTAAATGTATATAGAGTAAATTTAAATTTTTTTGAACGTATAATATATATTTAAAATTTTTTGAAATTGAAGAATGTTTTTTAGAGGGATATGTATGCATTTTCTTGGTGGGTTTTTCCTACGTTTTCCATTGTGTAGTGATGTATGGTTTAGTTTAACTTTTGTATGAGAGAAATTCGTAGCGCTACGTGTAATTGGTTATGTGTATGTTATGTAAATGTTTCATATATTTGTGAATATCATCGTTTTCTTATTTTGACAATGGGGAATGGGGGAAAAAAAAGGTTTCCTTGAAATGCTGTACATATTTGCTCTGTATTAATATCTTGTTCTTTCTTTTAGTAGATATGTATAGAATATTGATAGTGCTACTTTTTTTTTTGATTGTGAGTTGGACTTGTGGACTCTTGATCTTATAACTGACAAGCCTTCTAGCTTTGTGTGAAGTATATTCTGTAGAAGACATATGTGAATCTCTCATCAAGTCACTAAATATTCAAAGAATTTTTTTATTTCTTTTCTAATAAAGTTTATATTGTAATTGCTGACGTTTGTGTTTGTCGAATCAACACGGTGGGGGGCCTTGTTGTAAAATTTATACCCTTTCCGTGTTGATTCTCAAATTTAAATTTAAATTCATTTACTACTTAAATATAATTTAAATTCACTTTATAACCTTTAAAATTTAAGTTATTAATTAAATGAATTATAGCGTTTAGTGCTATTTTCTCTTTTGATGCTGCCATTTGAGTTAAAGATATATTAAAAAAACTTAATGATAATTACTTTTAGTTAAAAATTATATTCCTTATTAATATATTTATGTTTAAGTCTTTTGAAATAACTTTAATTACTTACCTCATATTTAAAAGCATATTTTATTAAAATTAACTTAAAGAAAAATATGTTTAAATCCTTTTACGGATTGTTCATTTCGCTACTTAGCGAGGAGATGTAATATTTTTTCAACTGCAGAGTCTCTTTGCTAAGCCCATAGATGGCGGTTGACTCGCAGCGTCGTGTTGCTATAGTTATGGGAGGCGTTCCTATTCTACAGCATCTAGTAGATGTTACTTTGAATCCGTTTCGTGACTATAAAAAGGAGGTAGGAAATATGTAATCAGTCTCTTAAGCTCTGAAGCCCTTAATCTTTTAAGCTTTTATGTTTTTTTAGTTTAGCTCAAAGTCATGAGCTGGTATTTCGATATAATTATAAACTGTTTAGTTTTATTATGATTGTAAATTACGTTTTTGTGACTTGTTCGTTTAGTGAAAAGTAGCTTTCTATTTGAACTCAGTATGGCAGTATTTTTAAGGGTATTTAACCTTTCGTCAGCAACCTTTCTAAAATTGTTTCAGCTGATTTAATGTTATTCATCATTTTGTTTCAACTTTAATAAACTGTTTTAATCGAACTTTTGTCTTCAATGAATGCCACATATATTTATCTTCTTTATAGCTTTTTAGAGCTGAGCAACTATCATTTCACTGCACTGCTAACTCTGCTAACTTGATATATGTGGAAATTGTTTTTTTCACAATACATATTCCTTCTGAAGTCAAAATTTTATTCCTAAGAAAATTAAAAAAATCATTTCTCATCGGATAAAAATTCGGACCGGGTCCCCACTGCCTTCGGCAGCGCAGTCCCGTGCGCGCTGAGCGCGCGTATTCCTTCCCTGACCCTTCGTGCCTGAAAAAAAAAATTTGATCGGGTAAAAACTCCCACCGGGTCCCCACTGCCTCCGGCAGCGCAGACCCATGCGCGCTGCGCACGCACGTGCGAAGGCATACGTGCGCTGCGCGCACATATTCCTTTTCAAGTCAAAATTTTATTCTTAAGAAAATTTAAAAAATCATTTCTTATCGGGTACAAATTCGGAACGGGTCCCCGCTGCCTTCGGCAGCGCAGTCCCGTGCGTTCTGCGCGCGCACAAGTTAGGGGTTACGTTATCTTAATTAGAAATTGAAATAATGAAATTTGAAAATATTACAGCGCCATCGGGTTGAGCTTAAAAATTGTAATTAAGCGACTGCCATATTAAAAATTTAGAAAAAATCCGATCACAGCGCCACTTTTTGAGCGATTGATCAATCTTATTCTGATAAAATCGAAACTTTTATTTAAATCTGATATTTTAGAAAGAAAAAAAAACAGCCCTTATTTACGTGAGTTTCTGAAGAAACCACGGAAAACTCCGAACGGTTAGGGCGATGACAGTCCTAGCCCGTATTTATGTGTGTTTCGGAAGAAACCACGGAAAACTCCGAAAGGTTAGGGCGATCAGCACGACCTGGGATCGAACCCGGAACCTCCCACTATTGGATTAGAGAAGATTAGACATCAGTTTGTTGTTATCTACGGCAAAAATAGTTTTTCTTGTTAACCAAATAAAAATTTAAAACTCAATTTAATTAATAAAAAAAAAGATGTGATGAGTTTTAATAGCTGAAAAAAAGATTACTTTTCACTGTTAGTTATTTTTACTTATATATGTTTACTTTTTTTTAACCCTGTGACTTATTTGCGTACTGGGTTGAGCTTAAAAATTGTAATGAAGCGACTGCCGTATTAAAAATTTAGAAAAAATTCAGTCTTAGCGCCACCTTTTGAGCGATTGATCAATCTTATTCTGATAAAATCGAAACTTTTATTTAAATCTGATATTTTAGAAAGAAAAAAAAAAAAAAAAAAAAACAGCCCGTATTTACGTGAGTTTCGTAAGAAACCACGGAAAACTCCGAACGGTTCTTCTTCTGATAAAAGTGAATTTCGGAAGAAACCTCGGAAAACTCCCAACGGTTAGGGCGATGAGCGCGACCTGGATCGAACCGGCAGCGCAGTCCCGTGCGCTTTGCGCGCGCACAAGGGTACGCGCGCGGTGCACGCCTATTTCTTCTCCACCCTTTCAGGCCTTCCTAATAAACCTACGTATACCAATTTTGAACGATCTAACTCATTTGGCTGAGATGCAAAAGAAAACGTAATCAGGACGCCTCAAAACGTATAAATCTGGTGAAAACTTTCGATAATTTAAAAGAACTTTAAAATATCTTTCGAATGATGTATTAAAAATAATTTAATCATAATTAGAAATTGAAATATTGAAATTTGAAAACCTCAAAACGTGTAAATCTGTTGAAAACTTTGAATAATATAAAAGAACTTTAAAATATCTTTCGAATGATGTATAAAAAATAAATTAATCATAATTAGAAATTGAAATACGCGTATTAGAATATTGCAATTTTTAATCGCAGAACCAAAACACGTGACCTCGTTAAATACCAGATGTTTATCGCTGTTTTTTTTTCTTCGCTTCGGTCAAGAAATGAACATCTTTGAACAGGTTGCCATGGTGATGCAACGGATGTCTACATTATTTGATTACGGTATTCCTTTTCGAATGAAGTAAGGCATTTTCAATGGTTTAGAGCGTGAAATAAAAAAAAATTATAACTCATTCAGTTTTTGAAATTTTCTCTCAATCTTTTGGAAATTGAATTATGGAAAAGAAATATATGTACAAAAAAAAAAAAAAAAAAAAAAGAAATGATTTTTCTCTAAAGCTTTTGAGTTATAAAATGTTTTGTGAAAAAATCGATGTTTCCTAAAATCTAAACATATGAATCGCTAATCCGTATTTTGTAAAAATGTTTATATGGTTCGAAAGAGTATTAAATGGCCTTCCTTTATATACCAGTTGTAAAGAAATGGAACAGTTACTCGGTCGTACAGTGCGTTTCAAAAAAGACGATCGCGAAAAAGAGAAATTTTTGACTCTTTTTAAAACTTTTTTTAAAAATTATAACATATCCGTATTTAAAAAAAAAAATTGAGATGTATTTCGATATCTCGAACCGTTCGAGCACGATCGCTTTACAAAAACCCACGAAATTTTCTCTCTTTGCTTTTTCTTTTAAGGTAAGCGGTCCCGGTCGAAAGTGATGATCGCGTGCCATTTTGAATCGTAATTTCGTTAGACAATGGTCGACATTTTAATTAATATCTCCGATAATTAGGGTCGCATCGTTTAGCAAATTAGATAACGTAGATCTGCGATAAATTCTCTGTCCGACGGTACTTGTTCGAAGTCCGTGCGACCGTTAGCGGCGGAGCCTTTGCTGTTTCAAGCCGTTTCTCACAGACAGACACACAGACACACACACACACACAGAAACACAGACACACGCGTACAGATTTTAATAATATAGGATATATATATATATATATATAAAAGTTTCTAACACAACAAGTGGGGAAATTTTTCGAATTACTTATAAATTTCCCTGAAAGATATTAAATTTAAGAATTCTTCTTCTTTCCCTTATTTTTCTTTGTTGTAATAAAAAAAAAAAAAAAAAAAAAAAAAAAAAAAAAGAAAAGCAAAGAATAATTTAAAAAGTATCGGGTGGTAACAAATTAATTTCTTAAATACTCCACTTAAGTTTAATGGAACTTGATTTTAGTTGGTTTTTTTTTTTTCCTAAAATCTTAAGTCCAATTCTCTAATTGTACATTCATAAACCAATTATGAATAAAATTTTAAATGTTATTAATTCTCATTAAGAATGGAAAGGATATCTCAAGAACATAACAAAATAATACTAATGAATAATGACAGAAACTGACTGTTAATGTTAGCACTGCATTAATTATAATTAATTATTTTCTTCGTTTTCGGAATAAACATCGAAGATGCTCGAATTAGCGAAAAGTAAATCTATGCAGGAATTAAAGTTGAAGTTAATTTAAAGATCGGAGGCTAAATAATAACAAAAGTTATAAAAATATTCAAAATTTCAAAATTCCCAGTTTGGGGAAATTTCAAAACTCCCAATTTTGTCTTAAATTCCCCGGGAAAAAAAACGGGTGTTTTCAAAGCCTTTCATCTCTACCCGTGAGAGAAGCTAAAGCTTCCATGACTTCTTTGACAATCGAGGCAATGTCCATTGCAGATTCAGGTTCAGTATCTTGTGAGATTATTCTATCGGGAAAACTTTTTGAAAATCTTCTCTCACAATATTGCGTATCAGTGACTTCATGTCATCGATGGCTATTTCAGCCGACATAGTAGAAACGTAAGGGAGTCTTTTGAATCTTTCTCTATTAACCCTAGTTCGTCGAAGGCTTTCAATCTGACGGAAATGTTTTGTAAGAGCTTCTGTCTGATAGTCTTGCGTCAACAGGATCTGTTACGGGTCCTCTGCAATACCCTTCGTGAGATAAGCCAATATTTCTTTCATGGAAGGGTTGACTTTCCCGCAAAGAGAGAGTACGTCTTGCATATAGGACTCAGATGTCTGTTCAACTTGCTGTATACAGTCGGCTGCAAAATTATTCGAGCACTAGCAATAATCCTTGCCAAAAAAAAGTACACTTAATACAGCTTTGTTAAATAAATCCTTGTCGAGTCATGTTCTTAATCAGTCTAAGAACATAATTCGACAAGGATTTACTTAGCAAAACAGTCTTAAGTGTACTTTTTAAATATAGGAATTATTGGCTAGTGCTCGAATAATTTTGCAGCCGACTGTACAAGTAAATAGTTGCCTCTCTGTGTGTCATCGTACGTCATCTGTCTGACAGAATATGTTCTTCAGGGCCTCCTGGAATACAGTCCAAATACATTGTAAAACATATGTCCTATTTGCTGCCAGAAATTCTCTGTAATTTGAGAAAATACGTTCTGACAACGTAATTTTTTCGTAAATTACGCGTATTTTCTCAAATTACAGAAAATTTTTGGCAGCAAATAGGACATATTTTTTACTGTGAAGTGAAGGTGTCATCGCTGTTATCAAACTATTGCCTAGCTGTTCCGGAAGGTAGAAAATTACGTTTGTCAAGCACATTTGCTCATCCCAGTGGTTGTAAGCAGCAATACTTTGAAAGTCTTTTAGCCATTCACTAGCATCTTGCTGGCCATCTGCGGAAAAGATGCATGGATTTCTAGGTAAATGATATATCAGGATGGGTACAGTGGCAATGTCTTCGGCTCGGCTTCGTCCGCATCTTTCTTGACCTTTTTTCTGGATTGAGAAGGCTTTCAAACTCTGGAGGAAGTCTTGAAATCGCTTACTTTTGCGTAGTTCTTCCGTTATGGGTTTTGCTTTTCGGAACCTGGCGCCTCCACCAGACTGTCACGTAGATTATGCTTAGATAACTGTTTGAGCAAAAACATTGTCAAGATACGAGACAGTCAGATATTGACAGTTGGACTTCCATCGGAAAAATGACCATTTATTTTCTTCATTCTGACTCCATGTTACAGAATCCGTAATGATCGCCAGCGGCTTCATTTCTTTTGAATTCAATTCCTCCAACGCAAGCCGCAACTGCAGTGAATCCCTAAATGGTTCTTCAACAGAAATTCCCCAGAGGGCGCATTGCGTCAGTATGCAAATACAAGAACTTGGAAGAAGTATAAATACTTCTCGCAGACTGTGAAGAGTCGCTTGCTTGCTCGCTCGCTTGCTTCCTTCGTTTCCTAGCCTGCAGAAGAAGAGCATTCTGAGGCTGATATTCTTTTCTAGTTTTCTCAGATGAAAATATTTAGCACTGAGCTGGTGCAACAGTTGCATATGTTTTGTAAAAGTGCCGTAATGGCTGAACTTTTCTTTTTCTGTTTTTATTTAAACAAAAATTTCATTTTAGTTTTAATAAACTAAATTTATTTTAATTTTGATTCTGTTTTATTTCTCTTACCATCTGTGTGTAAGTTATCTTATTTATAGATCCAACTTAATTTAAATTTCTGAAAGGATTTAAAGTTTATGAATAAGGTTAAGTTATTCAAATTCTGATTTAAATATTTCTTTTTCAAAGCTCTTCTAGATTTAAATTAAGCATAGCTAATAACAGTGACCACGCTCCATTGTTACTGGATCTCTGCTAACTAATATATTTTATCGGATTATAAGTTTAATGTCAACCCATAATCCAACACGGGTTATGGGCCATAAGTTACTGTTTTAGTGGTGATAACTTTGATTCGTAATTATCATTTTGTTTTATCTAGTAAAGAGCTAAATGTTTAAAACAAATTTTGAATCTTTTTAAAAATGTGTATGAAGAAGATTAATATTCAAGCGTAAATTAAGTAATCGAGTTTTGAAAGTGTTTTCTTTTTCTCTATTGAATAACCTGAAAACACAGATTATGGTAATGGGAAAAGCTGTGTTTCTTTCTAGGTAGTGTCACATACACTGAAAACTTTTTTTTTAATTAGACTTTGAAACTGCGTGGACAATAGCGTGATTATATATGCATAAGGACTACTTTAATTGCAGTTATTTTAAGTAATGTATAATACATATTAATGTTACTTTATCTCTTTATGCAAAGAGGTCTGGACAAAGGGAAATATAAGCTGAAAATGTTTAGGAAATTAATGTAAGACAGGCGGTTGCGAATGAGGGGCTATAGTTTAATGTAGTCCCCCCCCCCTCTTTTCCCTTCTTGCCTTAGTGTTTTTTTTAAGACGTCATGGCTTCCTTTACACAGTACAGTATAGCTAACTCACTCACACTAATTATGCGAGCTGGTCCCATAATATTAAATTCATCTTAATGGAAAAAGGTGTCTGGGGTATCGTCACCGGAGAGGACGTTGAACCTGATTACAAGCCAGGTGATCCAGTTCCAAAAGAGGTAACTGAATACCGTTCTAGAACTCAAACAGCTTTAACAAACATTTTTCTTAATTTCAGTGACAATTTTAAGCAGATAATTTATGGTTGCCTTACAGCCAAAGACACTTGGAATAAAATCAAGGAGCACTTTACTCCTGATAATAGAGCTCGGCATATGGCTCTCTTCTCTGGACTTTGTGCATGCAAAATTAAACCAAAGGAATCCGTGGAAGTCTTTGCTGCCAGGTTACGTATCATAAGGGATCAACTCAAGGGAATTGGTGAAGAAATACCCGAAAAATATGTTAGTTTATAATTTCTCAGGTACCTCCCAAATAACTTTGACTCTATAGTACAAAATGTTTTAAGATGGGAGGATACTAAGTTTAAATTTGAGACAATAGTTACAGAATTAGTAGCGGATGAAAGCCGCCAAAGAGTCCGTGAGAAGGGCAAGGTTGAGACTTATGAAGCCAATAAGGTAGCTACTAAATTTAGATTTAGAAAACGTGAAATTAAGTGTTTCAGGTGCAGACAGGTGGGACACGTAAGAAGTAGTTGCCGTACGAAGTTGAAAGGAGAGTACCCAGAAAAGAGGACCACCTATGATAAGAGCTCGTAAGAAGAATCGACGGATGCATCTAGCAGTCCAAGGAGGAGTCATACAGCACCTAAAACAAGTGGCATCATGAAGGGTAAGAAGGGAAATGGTAATTCAAATTTTGATTTAAAACCCAAATCTTTCTTTGTCCAGACCAATTGTCACATGCTAAGGAGTTAAAAGATGTCTTTGCGTTTGACACTGCGGCGTCTCATCATTTTACTCACAATAGAAATATCTTGGAGGATTACACTCCTGTAAATGATGAGACGTTGTCTGTCGCTGTAGATGGTCTTAATTATCCCATAAAGGGAAAAGGCACCATGAAGTTAAGATTCGGCCAACAAATTTTGTCTTTTAAGGACACAATGTATATACCTAGCCTTAGAAATAATTTATTAAGTGGGCCTCGTATGGATATTTTTGGTGCTTCTTCATTTCATGGTAAAAATGGGAAGGTGAAAGTATCAGACAGAAATAATGAATATCTTTTTACAGCCATTCTTAAAAACGGCCTTTATATTACTGATGCAAAACCAGTTGCTGAAAAGAGGTCAGTTAAATTTGCCGCAAACACTAAAACTGACAGGGGAATTGATAAATTAGATTTGTGGCATCGTAGATACGGACATATAAGTCCGAGTTTAATTGAACGTATAAAGCGAAAAAATGTGGTAAAAGGTTTTCCTCACGTGGACTTCAGTAATTACTCATGTGAAACTTGTATTTTAAATAAGTTTAGAAGAGTTACATTTAAGAGGGAACATGAAATTAAGTCTAAAGCCCCGGGAGAAATGATACACACTGATGTTTGGGGTCCGACCACAACACCACCACAATTGGTCGTGATGGGGAGAGGTAATTTTTGTCAGTAATAGACGATTTTAGCCGGTATGTGACCACTTATCCCTTGGTTTCTAAGCATGAAGTTAGTGATAGGTTACGTTAGCATATATTGCGGATGGAAAACTCCCTAAATACCCGTCTGAAACGTGTGAGATCGGACAATGGAAGTGAGTACTTAAATAATGACCTATCTGGTTTCTTTAAAGAAAAGCGTATTAAGCACGAAAGGTCAAATGTCTACACGCCGGAACAAAACGGTTTAGCGGAACGGTTCAATCAAACTGTGCTAAACAACGTTAGGTCGATACTGGATGATAGTAAACTTCCGGATACATTTTGGCCTGAAGCTTTAAGGTACTATTCGTATACTTGGAATCGTTCTTGTCCCAAAAGGACTAAATGCACACCTTTTCAAGGATATTATGGTAGAGTGCCATCAATCAAGCATTTAAGGCCTTTTGGTTGCACAGCTTATGTTGGCAAACCTCGCCAGCTGAGACGGTCTAAATTTGAAAGACGTGCCAAAAAGGGTATCATGATAGGATACGCGTCAAAAACACGGGGGTACATGATCTTTATTCCAGAGGACGATAAAATTATAGAGTCTATAAACATCAGGTTTAATGAACAGGAACACGGAAGTTGTAGCGCTGATAGTGGAAGCATCCTGGACCCTGATGTCTGTGATAGGAACAATCCGATAGAACCTCCCAATCAGTATTTTGTCTCATTAAATCCCCCATCCTTATCTGATGACGAATATGAGGATGCCCAAACAGTTGTGGAGGACGAAATTCAGGATGAGCCCCGTACGGTTGAGTGGTATAGAGTTAAAACATCGGAAGGAAGAGCCCGTGGGGTCGACGTGTACTATTATGAAGTAGGAAAGAAGGAGAAATTAAATTCGATTGTAAAGGTTGAAAGGAATTGTCAATGTCATAACATTAAATTTGACAAATCTTATTTTATCTTCTCTCCAAAAGAAACTTTTGAAGGTATAGTGCGCGGTTCTCTCACTCCACCTAGTACTAGTGCAGCGCAAGCATGACTAGGTCAATCCACTATGGTAATTCAAAAAAAAAAAAAAAAAAAAAAAAAAAAAAACATTAAAACAGAAATTTTGCTGATGCTTTCACCAAGCCCCAGACTAAAGCCGACCTTGCTAAATTTGTAATAGCTTTATTTTTATTAGTGTAATTTCCATATATATTTATATGTATTTTATAATTAGAAAAGTGTAATTTCTGTAAGCTAAGATAGTTTTTCTTTAGTCTATTTATAGTAGAAAATAAAGGACAATTTAGGACTATGAACTATTAGTATGAAATATTTTTTTCTTCTGGAAGTGAGGGGACCATTGTCAAGATACGAGACACTCAGATATTGACAATTGGACTTCCATCGGAAAAATGACCATCTAGTTTCTTCATTCTGACTCCATGTTACAGAATCCGTAATGATCGCCAGCGGCTTCATTTCTTTTGAATTCCATTCCTCCAACGCAAGCCGCAACTGCAGTGAATCCCTAAATGGTTCTTCAACAGAAATTCCCCAGAGGGCGCATTGCGTCAGTATGCAAATACAAGAACTTGGAAGAAGTATAAATACTTCACGCAGACTGTGAAGAGTCGCTTGCTTGCTCGCTCGCTTGCTTCCTTCGTTTCCTAGCCTGCAGAAGAAGAGCATTCTGAGGCTGATATTCTTTTCTAGTTTTCTCAGATGAAAATATTTAGCACTGAGCTGGTGCAACAGTTGCATATGTTTTGTATAAAAGTGCCGTAATGGTTGAACTTTTCTTTTTCTGTTTTTATTTAATTTTGATTCGGTTTTATTTCCCTTACCATATGTGTGTAAGTTATCTTATTTATAGATCCAACTTAATTTAAATTTCTGAAAGGATTTAAAGTTTATGAATAAGGTTAAGTTATTCAAATTCTGATTTAAATATTTCTTTTTCAAAGCTCTTCTAGATTTAAATTAAGCATAGCTAAAAACAGTGACCACGCTCCATTGTTAATGGATCTCTGCTAATGAATGTATTTTATCGGATTATAAGTTCAATGTCAACCCATAATCCAACAAACACTAGAGTGAAATAACACAGAGCACTTAAAGCTCAACTCGAGACTTTATTTTTCAACTCAACTAAATTTTAGATCAGTTTATATACAGTTGACGAACCTTTTAGAACCGAGTATTTTAGAATTTGAAAAGTCTAGAAATTGCGTAACATTAGCTGAATAATTAGCATAAACATAATTAACAATGACAAAATGAATAAGTAAACAATAAACATTATAGAAAAACCACTTTTAAACACTTACTCTTGAGTGGGATCGAACTCGCTACCTTTGAATTCGGAGCCTGCCACTTTGCCTCATATCTACGGTGTTCTCAAGTGAACTATCGATTAGCGAATTACATCCCTAAATTGAAAAAAAAAAATATATATATATATATCCATATCTAGATACAATGATTTTCAAAAATTTGACCGATATTTTATTTTTATTTGCCTCTTTAAACTTTGATTAGCAAAATTAGTTTAATCAATTAAAGAAGTAATTAACGAATGGCATAATTTAGTAAAGAAAGAAATTCTCTGAGCAACGTTACCGGTCCTAACCGGCTTATTATCCAAACTATGAATTATTATCCAAACAAATTTTGAAACAATGTTTTGTTCACAAACACAGACAGGTGATATATATTTCATTTTAGGAGTACAGAAAATGTCAATTGTAGTTGTTTTTTAAGATGAATAATAAAGTTATAGAATTGATAATATAACAATTTTATTTACAGTTTCAATAATACTGAAAAATCTTAATTCTTTTTATTCATATTTATGAAAAGATTTATTTACATCCTGAATACAGAAAAGAACAGTTTATTATATAATTATTCAAATTTGATGATACTTTACCAAGATATTTAAAAATTAAGTTTTTTAAAAATGTTTATTAAAATGAAATATTTTGAAATTACTGTCCGTACATTAATTTGAAAAATCAAACGGTCTTTCAGCTAAAACGAATCCATTCATATCATTTAGCAATGACAGTAAATTGCATAATTTTTGCGAATTTTGAACGAAATAAGGAAACGCAATTCTCTATTAAAGCAAACAATTTTCTTGCTAAACTAACTTAGTTAACTTGAAACATTTTATTAAAATCATTCAACAAATATAAATCCTTCAACAAATAAATCATACTTTTATTTCTAATCTCAGTCTTCCCCATTCAATCTGTATTAGTTAAAGCCAAGCTAAATGTTGCGTAACTAAATATTATCGTTCCAAATCTGCAAATTTATTTCAAAAATAAAACTGTCTTTCCATTGAAACGAATCTATCTCCTTTAAACAGCAATAGACTTTCTAGCTTTTAATATTTCTCGCAAACTTATCTTTCCTGACCGCTTCGAATCTTTGCATCACAATGAAGCTTTCGGCATAGTGAGAAGTTTAAAATTGAAGCCGCAAACTGCTACCAATACCCTGACTCACTTCCACTTTCCCCCTGCTCCTTTTGTTCCTATCCCTGAACCGTCTTCGGGGCATTGGTAGAATTGTTGGTGTATCAGAACTCTCTGAAAGCTTAATTTCCATATTTATTGCGTGTCTAGTTTTACCTCAAATGCGTCCGTAGAACTGAGCAACTTGGTTTATATTGTCATAGGAAAATTTTAATTTTCATAAATTTTTCATTCTTTTCTTTAATAAATGCATTGTGTAAAGAAATATTATACATCTATAAAATTCAAAAAAACAATCGAAATTATACATTTTCTCAATATTTTTAAAGCAAATTCCTATTGTAATTCTCTTAATACCTGTCACTTCATTATTCTGTTTATTATTATTCATGTTAAATTGTTATTCATATGAAACCAGTTTTTTCCCCCTTCAGTTCAAAAGAGTGTTTATAATAAGAGTAGCGGCTCATGGGTCATGGCAGGAGCTGCAGAGGTAGGACCTGAATCTGATGTAGCTCCGACCTCATAAAGGATTTCGATAAGGCTGGAAAAGAATAACTTCCCTTTAGAAACTAAAAATTTTCTTCACAGTTTTTAATTCGGTAATCTTCACGTGATTGTATATCATTTATATAATTCAGGTAGAAAATATAGCCCAGGGTGACCATTTATTATTATTTTTCGTAGCACAAAATTAATAATAAATTCATGCTGGCAATGTGCAGATTTGCCTGTGAAAATATATTATAAATTTTATTTTTTGGGAAGAGTGGTGCGAAAAGAACATAAAAAAGGAAGTGTCAGCCCTGATAGCATGAAAGTTATTCATGACAATAGAAATAGAGGTCACTTTTCTTTATATTTTTGAACCGATTTTAAAATTGTTATTTTCTATCACACACAAATTTGCACGATTTCTGGTTTCATAGAGGAAATGAACTTATACACATTCTTTCTTTTCTGCGAAACATTGCACTTATAGTGCGACCACGTTTCCTACGACTAGCAGTGATGCCAAGTTCAAAAGTTTGGAGGGATGCAAAACTGCCCCACAGATAGTTATTTGGCAAACATCCAGTTATTCGGTGTTCCCTTATCGCTTGTTTTCTCTCAGTCACCCCTATTTTAACATTGGACTCGTTCAATCCGCATTTGCGCAGAGGCTTCCATGGTCGCAAGAAATGTGGTTAAAGAATAAATTTTATGATGTGTTTAATCGTTTTATTGATAAAGTAATTTTATTTTACCATGTTTTTATTCACTTCGATTCTTGTTTTGTTGTTTGTCCAGTACAAATCTTGCAATCGATTTTAAACTAACTTCCCGACAATCTAGACATTTGAAACTTTCAGGATAGCTCAGAACGCGGTGACAATACATTTTTTAACACTTTTAATCATCTGTTTTAGGTTCCTATTGCCTTTGGCAGCGTTTATATGATTCGACAGAAAATTTATTAAACTAACTTTCCGACTAGCTAGACCAGTGATTGTCAACCACTGTGCCACGGCACTTTTCGGCACCGCCAAATTCTTAAAGTGTGCCGTCAAATGTAAACAATTTTCAAATCACTCTATAATGTAATAAAACTAGTATATGACCCTCTCAAAAATGACGGAATGTGAAATCAATTAAGGTAGTGAATCAACGAAGGCTATGCCTGCTTCGCTGGTCACTACATTTAAAGGAAACTCTTTTCTCTATCGCTTCATAAACCAAAAAAAAAAAAATAATAAATAAAAAATAAATAAATCATGAAATTGCTCAAAAGCCCGCTTCCTGTTCCCGCTGCCTTCGGCAGCGAACCACTCATTCACACACTCTCGGGTGCCTGTCCCTATTATCTGTGACAATAGCTTACCAGCAGACTTGTAGTCGATTACAGAAGTCCTTAATCGATTACAATTACGATTATTTTTAATCTTCAAATGCCGATTACGAATACGTTTAGATTACGATTACAGTTTTGATTACGTTTTGATTAGACTCTAGAATACGATTACATTCAGATTACGATTACAGTTTTGATTACGTTTTGATTAGACTCTAAAATACGATTGCATTCAGATTACGATTTTTTTTTTTTTTTTTACTGTCAAATTACGATTAAACTTCGATTATACAGATTTCTCAATCTCGATGTGATGAATATAGCTTGTATATAATCTTTCTTAAATCTTTCTTCATATATATCCTTAAATATATCTTGTATATGTCTTCTCCTTATATTGTATATATCTTTATTTTGTTTGCTCTCAGATTAAGTTTTTAATATCACAGTAAGCAGATTAAAATTATCAAGTAATTTATCATCTAAAACGAAAGAAATTTTATATTTATACAAAACTCTATATTTTGACCATCAAAGAAATGTAATGATTAAAATATTGAAAGAAGTTTTAAGTATGAGTCAGTAATTAAAATACTATCTCAAATATCTGTCATAAACTTCACTTCTTTATAATAACTTAGTAGGCCAAAATTTATTTTCAAATCGACCACTAGTTCCGAAGCATGAAATTCGTTTTATATTACTTTTGCATTTTCAGTAGAAAAGAAAGATTAAAAAAATATATATATATTATTTAGTAAAACATAAGAAGGAAAGAAGTAGAAGCTATGTAAATTTGGAGAGCCCCTTAAATTATATTATATGTAAGTATGTACACTCATTGAATTACATTGGTGGCAAAGTGTAAAGGTATAAGTAAGAAGTCTAAATGAAAATGCAATGAATTTAATTAAAAAAGAAGTTTCAAACATTCGCATTTGATTTAAATAAAACTGTCAGTTAAAAATGCTTTTTTTTTTTTTTACAAAGGAGAAATATCATATTGATATAAATTTAAAAATTGCAAATTAGATGTACAATTCTGTTGCCTATAATAAATAATGAGTTTAGTTATCTTTATACCTTCATAGATTATGATGACACCTGTATTAATTAAATGATTTTATTAAATGGTTTAGATAATATATTTATGTTTCTCAAATGAATATTCATAAACAAATAATTCTCGTCTGTAAAATTTAGCATTACTACCCCCCTCCCCCAATAAATAAATAAATGAATAAAATCAATTAATAATCCATTAATTTTTATTTTTTCTTTCTTCTGAACATTGAACTTCATACATATACAGATAGAATGTAGGAGAGATTTAAAATTCTTTTAAATATTTTTATTTAATTTAAAAGTTTTCCTCTGTTAGTAGCGTGCGGGAATTCGTATAGAATTTTCCAGCGACACTGGATAACCTCTTTACGGGTGCTGAAGTTGCACAGAGAGATATTTTGAACTAATTTTTGCAATTTTTGCATATTTTTTGTCATTTTCCTTCCAAAAATTTAGAGGGCAAATATCTTCTCCTTCCAATGGCTCTTTTAAATAGTCCGTTATTTCCGATTTTGCTATATAATTCTGGGCAAGTTTACATGAGTTTTTCCCGTCCAAAAATGCAAACAGTTTCGTCTTTTTTTTTTTTTTTTTTTTTTTCAGGTTCAGTTGCGGCTTTTTGTTCTGGTTCTGTTATTTCTTCGACAAGAAAGTGATTCTTCATTTCTTTAATTATTATTTCCCACACGTGCTCATTCGTCAAGTCCAGGCAACTATTCTTGAATCGTGGATCCAAAATTGTTGATATAATAAATGGTGTACCTTCCACATATTTTTTCATGCTTTTTTCTAAGGCAAATTTCAAAGCTTGGATGAGAAATCTTTCCTATAGATTTTAAAATTGTTTTAGAACAATAAATTACAATAAATACAAATCTATTAAAATTATTTTATTAGGTCCCATAAATAACAGTAATCATTACAGAAATATGTTTGAAAAGAGAAATACACCTATTTCGCAATATTTCGGCAATCACAATGTTTTACTTAAATTTACTAGAGCATACGCAAATAGATAAATGAACGGAGAGACAGAAGAGGAAAAGACAATCAAAAATTAAATTTAAAATATTTCAAGAAATTAAATTAAAATTTCGTATGTTCAAAAAATAATGAAATCATTAAAGCATATCTAAACTTTAAAGTTGCTTTTTAGTGGACAACATAAGTTTTAAGACGGGTTAGTAACAATCATATTTCACAGATTTCTTTTACTTTTTAATGACAAAGTATCTTATTAAGTGGATTGTTAACATGTTTAATTTTGTGATTAAGCAAAACTCCTTATTCTCATAGAAATATTTTCGATTTGCTTGTTAACTTTTATTTATTTATTTTTTAATTTCAATAAAGCGTTCTACTAAATATTTTTTATAAATAAAACCCCTTTAAAAGGTTTATAAAAAAAAATACACCAATAAGTTCATATATATTTCGTAGATATAGAAAATGAAACAATCAATCTAAACAATAATCACTCTATAACGTTGCTAGGAAGTATTAAAAATGATAAGGCAAACGAAACGTTATTGAAAGTGAAATTTTTTGTGTTGCCTTCTAAATGTTATTGCTAATGACATTATATTCTGCAGGAAGCATTTTCTTGCGCATATGTATTGTTAATGTCGATTGCATTATGGTTTGTGCGAAATAAAAGTTAAAATATGATCTATAGAAATACCTTTGCAATGCTTTGAAATTCTTTCAAATTTCCCTGTAGACAAACCAGTGGTAATATTTACCCTATTTTTAAAAAGGGACAATTCCATAGTGAACTTGAAGAACGTAACATATATCAGTTTCAAAAATTTCCATGAATATTTAAGAGAATTAGAGCGCGGAGAGACGAACCGAAGTCTTACGCATTTTTCAACTTTGTTGGGAAGTGTTTAAAATGAGAGAAATTTTAAGCACACAATATTAGAAAAATCCTCATTAATGCATTTGTAATGAATTACATTTAATTAAGAAAGGTAATTTTACTCACCTTCATACGGGTATTCAAATTCGACTTAGTCTTTGTTGAGACACTTACAGCAGATGAACATAATCTACAACTGTACTTCAGAGTTTTTACACCATTTTTATTATAATCAATCTTTGGGTCATCAATATAGCTTTGAATTTTTTTGTAAATACCGTTGACGTTGACATATTATAAGTTAAATTTCATATATTACATGAACAGCAAGAGAAGGCAAATGCAGTGTTAGATACACGTATGAACTAACCGGGCTGTGCAATTATTAACTGTAACTAACTGGGCTGTGCTTTTTTTTTTTTTTCTTTTGGGTGGGGGGTGGAGGAATTTGTTCCGTTCAGGGTTTTCTTCAGGTGTAGAATTAGAGATAATAATAAAAACAAGAAAGAAAAATCATGCAGTACGCATTGATTAGTAACACTTTCCAACTGTACGCAATTGTATCGAATAACTTTTAATATTCTTTGCCTACTTTATCACACAACAGACCGAACAACTGTAAAACATGCAGATAGACTAATTGATTTTAAAATTACTCTTAGACATTTTGGAAAGTGTTAAAAAGGCTTAACGCAAAAGAAAACGCAGCCGTCAGATTATAAGTACAGCTTTTAATCTCTCTGGATATTTTAGTGTAGCCCTGTAAATCTGAAAGTTAATCATATCATGTTCTATACACAACATCATTTTAGAATATCAATAATGCATGTCAATGTTTCTATGATTTTTATAGCAGAAAGATTTTTAAATCTAACTTTTAAAAAATTCTGTCCTAAAACATAATACATTGTTTTTTTTATTCTTGTTGTTGTCCCTGTAAACAAACAAGTTGTACAGGACCAATTAATGGCATTTTAAATAGGGAACATTCCATAGGGAACTTAGATGTATCATTTTTTAAAAATTCTCAAAATATTCACGGATGATAGGAGCCGGAGACAAACAGATGGAAAGGTAGACAATCGGACAGACAGACGCACAAATTGAAATCATATTCCCACTAAAATTATAAGAAAGTTTTAAAACGCTCCTGTAAACAAAAGTGCAATTCCAGCAAATTTTTATTTATAGCTCTTTATGAAAATGATTATTTTTGTGTCGCCCTGTAAATCTAATGCTAACCATACTATATTACATAGAAAGCACTCTTTTGTGCATACGAATAATATATTTCAATTGCATTAAGCTTTGTAGAGAATAAAGTTATTAAAATTAGGTTTATAAAAATAACTCTCATACAACACAATGCTTTGGAATACTTTCAAGTGCCCTTGTACACAAAGCAGTTAGAAATGTACTCTACTTTACATAGGAAAAATCCGATAGGGAATTGAATAACATGTTAAAATTTCATTGAAGTTTCTATACATTAAAGGTATTAAAATATGGTTTATAGAAACTCCTCCCATAGAACACAATGCTTTTGAATACTTTTGGGTGTCCCTGTACATAAACCAGAATAGGTATTCACTCCATTTTCAATAGGGAACATCCGATAGTCAACTTGAATAAAATATATCAGTTTAAAGAAATTCCATGAATATTTACGGGAATTAGAGCGCAGTAAAACAGACAGAGAAACAGACAGACGGAAAGAAGAACAGTTAGACAGATACAGAGATTTAAATTATATTCACACTAAAAAAATGATCGAAAGTTTCAAAAACGCGTAAAGTAAACGAGAGTACAATTCTAGCAATTTTTTATTAATAGCTCTTAATATAACTGAATATTTTTGTGTCACCCTGTAAATGTAATTATAACCATGCTATATTCTGTGCAAAGCATTCTTTTGTGCATATAAATAACATACTTCAATTTCCAAAAACTTCGTGGAAAGTAAAGTTGATAAAATTTGATTTATAGAAATATCTCTCATAGAACACAATGCTTTGGAATAATTTTGAATATCCCAGTACATAAACCGATCGTGGTAATTCCTCCATTTTAAACAGGAAACATCCAATAGTGAACTTGAATAACATATTTCAATTTCATTCAGATATGTCTACACTAAAGGTATAAAAAAATATGGTTTAAAGAAATACCTCTCATAGAACACAATGCTTTGAAATACTTTCAGGTGTCCCTGTACACAAACTAGTACAGGCATAAACTCCATTTTTAATATTGAATGTCCGATAGTGAACTTGAATAACATATAGCAGTTTCAAGAAATTCCATAAATATTTACGGGAGTTAAAGCGTGTACAGGCAGACGGACAGACAGACAGACCGACAGACAAACCGAAGTCATAAATAATTTTCAACCTTGTTGGAAAGTGTTAAAATATTAGAAAGTGTTAAAAACGCTTAACGTAAACGAAAGTACATATCTAGCAATTTTTTTATTAATAGCTCTTAATTTATCTGGATATTTTTGTGCCACCCTGTAAATATAATGCTAAACATGCTATATTGTATACAAAGCATTATTTCGTGCATATAAATAACATATTTCAATTCCTTAAAATTTGTGGAAACTAAAGTTATTAAAATTTGATTTATAGAAATATCTCTCATAGAACGCAATGCTTTGGAATACTTTTGAGTGTCCCTGTGTATAACCCGATGGTTGTATTCCCTCCATTTTATACCGGAAACATCCAATAGTGAACTTGAATAACATATTTCAATTTCATTAAGATATGTCTACAGTGAAGGTATTAAAATATGATTTATAGAAATACCTCTCATAGAATAGAACACAATGCTTTGAAATACTTTCGGGTATCCCTGTACACAAACCAGTAGAGGTACAAACTCCATTTTCGATAGGGAACTTGCGATAGTGAACTTGAATAACATACTTCAATTTCATTAAGGTATGTCTAGAGTAAAGGTATGAAAATATGGTTTTTAGAAATACCTCTCATAGAACACAATGCTTTGAAATACTTTCGGGTGTCCCTGTTCACAAACCAGTAGAGGTACAAACTCCATTTTCAATAGGGAACATCCGATAGTGAACTTGAATAACATATTTCAATTTTACCAAGATATGTCTAGAGTAAAGGTATGAAAATATGGTTTATAGAAATACCTCTCGTAGAACACAATGCTTTGAAATATTTTCGGGTGTCCCTGTACACAAACCAGTAGAGGTATAAACTCCATTTTCAATAGGGAGCGTCCGATAGTGAACTTAAATAACATATATCAGTTTCAAGAAATTCCATAAATATTTATGGGAGTTAGAGCGCGGACAGACAGACAGACAGACAGACGGACAGACAGACAGACAAACCGAAGTTATAAACACTTTTCAACCTTGTTGGAAAGTGTTAAAAAAGAATATTCACAAAATTCCCAAAAATGACCAAATTATCTCATTCCTTCCCATTTCCATAGAACGCAATACATCCACGGAAGGGATTTCTCTCCCGCTTCAGTGACCCCCAGAGGTATTAACACCGATGGGAATATGGAGGATATTGTTGTCACGAGAGATTTTACGTGCACCAGCCACCATTAGCGTACACGGCGGTCTTTGGCCGGCTCGAGTACCGAACCCGCAATCTTCCAATTGCGAGCCCGGTGCTCTACCGACTGGGCTACTGCGGTCAGAAAATACTACTGACTGGCTGAATCTGACCTAGTCCTTCAGGTTTGTGTGTGGGGGTGTCCTCATGTGTCATGTCGTAGTTCGTAGTAAAACTAAAACATGACCTCTGAAATCTTCCAGGGTGAGTAGGTATGTTCAAAAATTAGCTTGTGAAACTAGAAAATTTTGAAAAAAAAAAAAAAAAAAGGATAACAGAAAATGTAAATAGAGTAAAAATGGCAGCAAAGAAAAGAAAAATATAGTGCAATCTTATTTTAGAGATAGATTACGTTTACATTGCTCCACGATACAGATTATTCTCAATCAAAATATAATGAGATTACGATTAGATTACGATCAGATTACGATTAAATTACGATTATAATTTAAATATTTTTTTTTGATTACGATTAGATTACGATTACAATTTATTTTTTCTTTTTTTTTTTTTATTACGTTTAGATTACGATTACAATTTAAATATTTTTTTGATTATGATTAGATTATGATTATAATTTAAATATTTTATTTTGATTACGATTAATCAGCGATTACGTTACTTTTGTAATCGATTACAATCGATTACATTTACGCGATTAAGATTACTACAAGTCTGCTTACCAGTTCCATTTGGGTGCTTATCAGATAACATTTAACTGGTAGACCGCTAACAGAAATAGTTGCTTTAAATTTTGGACTTGTATTCCTAATTATGTGTCCTTCCACGCCGCACTGTTGTGGTTTTTGGTTTTGGTTTTGTGGGTTTGTGTTTGGGTATGGGTAAATTAAATTTCATTTCTTAGTTTATATTTATATAAATCAATTACTGGTTTGATGTCTTAGCATTTTATTTAATCTTAATTTCATGTTCATATTATAAATCATGATGTATGTAGTTTTATATAAAGCTAATATTAAAACAATCTGTCAATGCATTCTACGAGGCTTAGTAAACAAGAGCATAAAGTAGGCCATTTTCTTAATTAGCCCAATTTTTTTAAGACTTTTTAATTTCTATTCAGTATAAAATATCTTTTTTTTTTTTTCAGAAAGTTCTGACATTTCTTGTCCCCTGTTTTTTGTAGCTATTACGTTAGGTGATTTTTTATTTATTTATTTTGCAAGGAATTACAGATACCAAATCAGCTACGTTTCATTTTCTGACAATAAATAAATAAAGTTTACTGTTCTATTTATTTATATTTATTATTTGATTTTTCAGTCAGAGCTGTAGTATTGGTATGTATCTGTACTTGGCTAATCTGCTGAGTACTTGGTACACCTTGATTATAACGAAACCCTGCTGTTTCAGTCAAGCTTTTCTTAAGGTACAGATGATCTGTTCTAGAACTGGTAAACGGGAGGAGCCTGGTTAGATCCCAGGTGACAACTGTCGGCCTGGCCGATCGGAGTTTTCTCTGGTTTTATTAGAAATTTGCGTAAATGTAAGCTAGGGCCCCTTAGAAAGATTTCCACGGGGAACACTCTACCCGGGTTTAGGACCATCGTACCGTAAATCGGCACCTTTATGTGCAGACTAGGTAAGAAAAAAAAAAAAAAATTTGTTTATTTTTTTTTTCTTTTACATCCATTTTGAAAAGGAAATTTCACGTAAGAACGTGCTGATATTTAATTCTAAAAATTTCTCGATCTTATTCTATGGATCTTCTAAACTTTCACATAATCGAAGTATTTGAAGATAAATTTCAGTTAGTTCAAGGTAAATATTTGAAGTCTAAGCAAGAATTGAAAGTTAGCGGTTAAATAAAACTATTTTAATTTTTGAAACTTGTTCTATATTTAAATATTTAAAAGAATTCAATTAATGAAGTTCTACACTTGAAAAGGAAATTACGTATTTTCCGTAAGTGGATACTTTTACCCATTTTATCAGCTTTTAAAAGAACATATAATTTTTAAATCGGGTAATTATGTGAAAAATCAAATATTCCTAGCTAGTAGTTTTATAAATTGAAAACTACATACTCTTCCAGGCATAATATACGTGAAAGAAATAATAAATTTTATTAAGATTCTGAATACACCTAAATAGGTACTGCAGATTATATTTGAAAAAGAAAAAAATATCTTTAGTTTTCGGCTAAATGTGGTTTGATTGGTCATTAATATGATTAATTTAATAATATACTGATTTTTTTATTATAGTTTAGACTCTACTGTAACTTATACAATAAAAATGTTATTTAAGTAATAATATGCATATCAATATAGATTTTCTAATTTTAAAACTGTTATTAAAAAAAAAAAAAAAAAAAAGTAGTAATTTTATATCCTAAAAATGGTTACAAGATAGCATTTGCGTCTGAAGTTAATTGTGATATCGTTTCAAACTTCCTTTCTTTAAAATGCTTAGTTTGTCTGATTACTATATTATTAACTGCTTTCTCTATTTGACAATTCTTATTAGAAATTTTCTTTTTATACATTATAGAACGGTTCAGAAAATGAATTGCATTACACAGACGTTATACATATATTAAGAATATTAATTTTTAACATTTATAAATATTAATTTATTTTTAAACAGAAGGTTTTCTTTGTGGGTTATTTGAATAATTAACTTTATTGTAAAATTTTTAAATCTTTCATGGCAGTATAAGTAACGGATATTGTTTCTCAAACTGAAGCAGAGTTATAATTTGTTGTCATTCTTGTAAAAAGTTTTAGTTATTCTAAAATTATTAAAACTTAGTAAACTAAAATATTCTTATGCAAAAAAGTGTATTGAAGTCATAAAGATAGAGCAGCTATTTTAGCCTCATGATTGAAGTGCATTAAAGTAAATTGTGCAGGCATCAGCGTAATACAATTATGTTAGGGTGTGCGGTGTAACCATGCATATGTTCTAACATTGCATTTTACGGATATGCTATGTCTTGTTATTAGCTTCTACATTAAAAATGGTAGAATTTTTAAAAAGCCAAAAATAAGAAGAAAAAAATATCCATTTTTCTTAGTTAAAAACTAATATGTGGTGGCCATCACAAAACTTTCTTGCATATTTTCCCGAAGAAATTCCCGCAGTACAAATTATTTATTAAAACTGATATTTATCAAAATTAATTTCCATATTGAATAGAGTAGATTTTCATATTAGAGAAGTTTTAATTCACTAGTTTATTTCAAGATGCAATTGCTTACAAATTTGTATGAAATTCTGTGCAATATCGTTCTTGAATTGGAGCTGCCACAAATTGTTGTCCCCCACAGGAACAGAAATTTTCTAAAAAAGGCTCAAATTCTTTTCAGAATTTTTCAAAGCGTGTCAATCCATAGAAAATCAAATTTTTTTACGAAAACAATACTTTGTTCTATTGAACATCGAAGAAAGTAACAAGTTGTTAAAATAGTTAAATGATAATTTGAAGCTGATAAAAATGGCATGCCTTTTATTATTATTTTTTTTTTAATCTTGCATGATACGAATTTAAAAATGAACTTTCTAAAGTGATCCATGTTATCTTTTGAACATTCTGTGTTGTGCATTCTATTATAAAGAGACCAATGAAACATTTCTTTGAACAATATTTATATTATATTCTTGGCAAAATTTCTACATTACAGTTCCATCCTATTTAATAAGTTTTTCAAATTCTATCAAAGAGTGTATACTAGTATATTTAAATGAGTAATTTTTTTTAACAAATCTCATTAAAATAGTTTCTTAAGAGTGTTGAACGGGTTAAACAAGTTTTTCGAATGCCAAACTTTCCCCAAAACCTCTGCAAGACCATACGGTAACAAATTAAAATGTGAAAATGAAGATAATAATTACTGCAAAAGAAAAATATAAGCAAGAAGAAATTAAAATTTAACGAGAATATCATGAAAGATTTAATTAACGTAGTATTTATATGACTATAAGGTAGAGAAATTTGCATTCAGTTAAAAATAATTATAAGATAAAAAGATCTTTTTATATACCATGTTTTTAAATTTTCTGTTGAATCATATAAACGCTACTGAAGGCAGCGGGAACCCGGAGCAATTGGATAAAAGTGTTAAAAAAATTCATTGCTCTCGTGTTTTGAGCTATTTTAAAAGTCTCAAATGGCTATCTAGTCGGGAAGTTAGTTAAAATTGATTGCAAGCTTTGTACTGGTAACGCTGCCGAAGGCAGCAGGGTCCCGAAGAAATTGGTTAAAAATATTTAAAAATGCATTTTCACCGTATTCTGAACTATTCTGAAAGTTTCAAATGTCTAGCTAGTCGGGAAGTTAGTTAAATAAATTTTCTGTTGAATCATGTAAACGCTTCCGAATACAGTAGGGACCTGAAACAGTTGACTAAAAGTATTTAAAAAAAAATGTATTGTCACCGTGTTCTGAGCTGTCCTGAAAGTTTCAAATGTCTAGTTAGTCGGGAAGTTAGTGAAAAATCGATTGCAAGCTTTATACTGGTAACGATGCCGAAGGCAGCAGGATTCCGAAGCAGTTGGTTAAAAATATTTAAAAAATGTATTTTCACCGTGTTTTGAACTATTCTGAAAGTTTCAAATGTCTAGCTAGTCGGGAAGTTAGTTAAATAAATTTTCTGTTGAATCATATAAACGCTGCCAAAGGCAGTGGGGACCTGAAACAGTTGACTAAAAGTATTAAAAAAAATGTATTGTCACCGTGTTTTGAGCTATCCTGAAAGTTTCAAAATGTCTAGCTAGTCGGAAAGTTAGGGAAAAATCGATTGCAATTCTTGCACTGGTAACACTGCCGAAGGCAGCGGGAAACCGAAACAGTTGGCTAAATGTATTAAAAAATGCATTTTACCCGTATTCTGAGCTATTATGAAAGTTTCAAATGTCCAGCTAGTGGGGAAGTTAGTTAAATAAATTTTCTATCGAATCATATAAACACTGCCTAAGGCAGCGGGACCTGAAACAGTTGACTAAAAGTATTAAAAATATGTATTGTCACGTGTTCTGAGCTGTCCTGAAGGTTTCAAATATCTAGCTAGTCTGAAAGTTAGTTAAAAAACGATTGCAAGATTTGTACCTGACAAACACTGTTTACGAGTTGAGAAAATTTGAGAATTTATAAAAAGTGTGTAGACAAAATTCCATATTTAAAGACACGCATTAAAGCCAATTTCAATTAAATACCTTCATTAATAACCTTAATATATATATATATATATTTATATATATATATAATCGCGATAATATAAATCTAAACCTATGTTACGTACCAATTACATAATCCCATTTTGAAGCTTAAATGTTTCATTAAACCGCATAAATGTTGAATAGTAATGTTGACAATAATTATTTAAGTTGTTATAATATAGTTCAATTCAAATAATATATATTATCTCTCAAAAGAAATAGTGGTCATAAAACAAACGTGTAATAAATAGTTGTGTTAAAAAACACTTTAGAAACACTTAGTATTTAAAATTATTAAATTTAATTAAAATCAATTTTAATAAATATGTACAATCAATTCAAAGATTTTCGCTTTAATTTTTAAAGCATCTTCAGGAAAGACAAAAAGTTGTTTATTCTACGCAGTTTAAATACTTAAATTGTAGTTTACATTTAAAGTTACAAAAACTTGACATATTATTATAGGTGAACAGTCCACTGGCAGGAAAATATATGAATAAATTTGTAGGAGCTATTGTAAATGTTAAGTTTAGAAAGTTAAAATATTTTCATGTGTTCTTGACACTCAATGTTTTATTCAGTTTCACTCTCTCTTTAGTTTAACTATTTTTCCTTTTTTATTAAAACCGATGGTTATTAAAATCTAAGTGATTTATTTTCTATTTACTTTTATAATTTTAAGTTAATAAATATTTAAAAACTTATAGTTTATTTAAAATTTATTTTAGCATAAAATATTAATACGTAGCCGAAGCTATCCGTATGCAAATGACATAAGTTTACGTCATTTGCTTGAATTGAATAAGTAGCGTAGCAGAAAAGCAATCGTGTGGCTTTTTCGGCGTTAGTGTCGAGATGAATCCCGGTAATAAAGAAGCTGGCATGAAACGCAGTTTGTATATTTTAGTTTAAGTTTCCTTGATAACCTCGACAGTATTAAAGCTTGTGTACAAAGCTGTTGTCTTTCAGATGAGGCTTAAGTAAATATTTTTAGATTAATTCGAGGTTAATAGTCATTTTAAAACTGCAAACTTTTAAGCTACTTTCAGTAATAGTATAGGCTTCAGTAACTACTCTGTATTAATCTATCTGCCCTGAAGAATGTTAAACGAACCGTCTAAATGTGTTATAATTTTTATTTTCGTTTGCCATATTTTTTTTATTTCACTAGATAAATCAATCTAGTTTTTAAATAAATGATTTTATTTAAAAGAAAAACTTGTCATATTTCTTTTTGCCTTCTAAATACAGTTTCCACTGGACTCTGTTATTTCAACTCTGCTTAACTTTGAAGCTTTAAGATAATCATGTCAGGTTTATAAACCTGACATATTTGGTTATGGGCTATTGCCCAGTACTGAGCAGTTTAAGTGAAAGTTTTAAATGACAAAGCTTAATGAAGTGAAGTTTCCTTCCGGTGTATTGGTCCCAAAGTTTTATAAGAATCTTTAAGAAGGGGGGGGGGCAATACAGTTAACGAAAACGGCAACGATACAGCATAGTATAGAAAAACTCAATGCTACGAATTATTGTAACTGGGCAGTTGATGTGCAGTTTTTATTATTTGAAAAGAATGCCTGGGATATCGTAATCGGAACTGAGGAAAAGCCGAAAGCATCAGCTGATCCGAAAGAAATAAAAGATTATAATATGGTGTCAAATCTTGCTTCATCTATTTTTGAGGACTTTCGTCGGATTATAGAGAAATTAACGGATCCGGCTGAGATATGGAAAAAACTTAAACAACATTTTTATCCAGATAACCACGCACGCCACATGCAGTTGTGCAGCGAACTGTTTTTATGTAAAATAAAAACTGGAGAGAAAATTGATATGTATGCAGCTAGACTTATGAGAATAGCTGAACTTTTAGAAGCAATTGATCAGCCAATGAAGGAAGTTTATCTATCATTCCATTGCTTCGTTATCTCCCAGAGAAATTCGACAGTATAGTTCAGAGCATACTCAGGTGGCCTGATGATAAATTTGTATTAAAAGACATTTTAGTTGAATTAATTAGTGAAGAATCAAGGATAGAACTGCGTGATCAAGATAAGTGGGATGAACTTTTCATTGAGAGTCTCAGCACACAATATTCAAGATCGAATATGATTTGTTTCCGCTGTGGAGTTCCAAGACATATCAGTCGTTTTTGTCAAAATTCAAGGAAAAACTTCGAGCCAAGATCAACATCAAAAGGGTATCAACGCCGGAAGTCTCCGTTTTCCCAGAGGCAACTGTATCCACTACCAGTAATTCCAGTCCTGAGAGATCTAACCAGAAAGAACCTGACCATTCCGAGAGAAGAGGCCGTACCAGACTCCCGAGATGAACCAGAAAGGACTCTAACCAGGTTGTTTTTTTACTTTTGCTAAGTTAAGTAAAAATGTGTGTGACAAAAGCAATTGGCTTTTTGATTCGGCTGCGAGTAATCACTTTTGTGGTGATAAAAATTTGTTTTCTAATTTTAAACCATTGTATAATGAAAGATCAGCTGTTGCAATAGATAGTATTGATTTTCCTATTGAAGGAACTGGTGATGTTAAATTACGATTTGGTCAACAAAATATAACATTTGCTAATGTAATGTATTGCTCTAAATTTAGAAAAAATTTAATATCTGCTCCAAAAATGGGTATTGCAGGAGCTAAATTTAAGGGGAGGAATGGTAAAATTAAAGTAACTAACAAATATGATCAATTTTGATTTACTGCTAAATTGCATAATGGTATTGATTATTTATTTCCAAAAATTCCATCCAAAGAAACGAAAAATGTTAAATTTGAAGTTTCTAAAACTTCAAGTAAAAGAAACTCTCAGGATACAAAAACTGAAGTTTTACATACTCAAAAGGACAGTTTTAATATGTGGCACAGACGTTTTGCTCATGCTAGTCCTAAACTAATTGATAGAACTTGTAAATATGATAGTGTGATGGGGCTTCCTAAATTAAACGTCAATGAAGCTTCTTGTGAAACTTGTAAAATTAATAAACAAAGACGAATTTCTTTTAAACCCCATGGTCAAATAAGGTCCTCTTGAGTTATTACATATGGATGTATGGGGACCATGCAAAATAACTGGCCGTAAAGGTCAAAGGTATTTCTTATCAATTATAGATGTTTTTTCTCGTAAAGTAACAATATTTCCTATGAAAGCAAAAACTGAGGTATTTAAAAACTTTAGAAATTATGTAACAAGAGCGGAGAGATTTTTAAACTGTCAGGTAAAAGCTATTAGATCTGATAACGGGAAAGAGTTTCAAAATAATAATTTTAAATCTTTTTGTGAGCTGAAGGGCATAAAACATGAATTTACTAACATTTATTCACCGGAACAAAATTCTGTTGCAGAAAGATTCAACCAAACTATTGTTGACAGTATGAGGACAGTTTTAGACGAAAGTGGGTTAAATGAAAGTTTTTGGCCAGACGCAGTTTTATACTTTGCGTATACCTGGAACAGAATTTGTCATACTGATTTAGAGAAAACACCGTTTGAATTGTATGGTGGTTATAAACCTTCAGTAAAGCACTTAAAAGCTTTTGGCTCAACAGCATACGTAGGGGTACCCAAACAACTTAGAAACAAACTTGACCGTAAAGTGAAAAAAGGAATTATGATAGGTTACGCCCTTAGTACAAAAGGTTACAGGATATGGTTCCCAGATGAAAATAAAATAATAGAAACAATTAATGTTAAAATTGAAGAACCGATAAATATTGGGGAGCGCAGTGGAGCAGTGATGGGTCACGAAAATGAAAGTTTGTTATGTTCAGATGAGGGGTCAGATTCAGAAAGCGTGAATAATGCTGATTCAGATGCTTTTAATATATATCAGACTTACCCTGACCATTCTGAATCTTCGTCTGACGAAGAAATTAAATCCAGTCAAGATATAATTAAACGAGTCCCGCTCAGAGAGGCTGTATGGTTTAGAACTCTTGTACCCCGTAAAACAAGTGACAGAATCGACGTTTATTATTGTGAATTTGGAAAAACTGAACGTTTAAAATGTCATAAAGATGTTAAAAAATATTGTAAGAAAAATTGTATAATTTATGAACCAAACCTTTATAATTTCAGTCCTAGAGAAAAATATGTAGGTAAAATTAATGAAAAATCTTGTTCTAGTGCAGAACAAACTTTAAATTCTGATGAAATTAATTCCGATAGTGAACTTGATTCAGATAATGAACTTAATTTGACTGAACCTAACTTAACTAAGAAAAACGATTGACTAGACGTCAGGCTCGGACTGGCCAGGTCGGCTGGTCGGCGATTGCCGAGGGCCCCCCGCTAAGGGGGCCCCAGGAGATACCTCAAAACATACTACTTAGAAATAGTTACATTAGAGTAATTTGACTATTTTCCTATAATTTTACTGATTTACAAATAATTTTGACTCAAGAAGTGTTGTGCACTGTGCAGTGTTCATAATTTCAGGCAAGTTCGCGATCAAAGAACTTAAATGCAAACAAGTATTGAAGCTTTGCGATGAAAACCTTGTCTTTCTTGATTGTTTTAATCTAGGATGCGTGCACAAGTAAAGTCGAGAATGTTTCATTCACGGAGCATGCTGCTTCATACTTCATCTTCATCCTGTATATGTTTGTTCTCCTATCTTAAAGAACCACGAAATTTTAAATGTAGCGTCTAGATTGCGATAGTTACGTCTCTTCGCAGCTTCAATTGTTTTTCTTACCTAATATAACTAATTTCTTTTGCGCAATGCTCACCCGCTTTAAGTCTCATAGTAAGGTTGTATTTAAAATACTCCGGAATAAATTGAAATTTTGGGATCTATGCAACTTTTACGAGTTTTTGTTGTCGATAACGTTTACTTATAAAGTGATTTATTTATTAAATTAAATATTACTTGAATTTAAGAAGGTTTACTTACAGATGTTTTAAACCGAAAATTTCTCGAAAAGGAAAAATGCTAATTTTTTATTTTTTAAATATTTATGATCAGCTATGTGTCTAAAAGCCATTTTTAAAATTACTTTAGTAATTTTTAAAATAAATTAAGTAGTGAACGTTAAAGGGTTAAAGCAGTGCCAGAGCTGTGCTAACATGAAACATGTCTATCAATGTGGTGCTTCGAAAAGAAAAGACGAGAAAATCTTTAGATGTTGAAAAAAATTCCAAATATCTAAATACTTCGTTAATTAGTTTACTTCTAAGCCGCAAAGTGGGCTTTTGAGGGACGAAAATGGTACATTAAATACAGGTAACTCGAATTAGTTTATTAGCTTAAAAGTTCAAGCAAAACAATTCTATCATTTAATTTTATAAAATTAATTTTTAAAATTAGACGTTCTTGATTTCAGATGAAAATTAGAGATTTTATATAAAAATAATTCTTAAGTACCTTCCACATACTCAATAATTTGAGAAACTATCAGAAAAATCAGTTGCAAAACAATTCTATTATTTTTTAAATTAGAGGTTCTTAATTTTGGGTGAAAATTAGACATTTTATTTAAAAGCTAGCTGTACCTGACCACGCGTTGCTGTGGTTTTAGGAGGCTTTACCTGTTTCGCTATTCGCTGGTCATCATAGTTAAATGATCTTAAAATCTTAAAATTACGTATCAGCTATCAATATTAAGATCACATACACCAGGAAAAGAAAAAAAAAAAAAAAAAAAAAAAAAAAAAAAAAGCACTATGAAATCAATTAAACTCTCGACTTGGGTTCCCGCTGCCCTTAGCAACAGATTTCACGCCCGCACAATGCCGATTTAACAGCCTTTTTTTCCCTATAAAATTCTGTAGGAAACAGAATTTAATTTAATACGACGTGACTTTTTTTTTTTTTTTTAATCTATTATTCCATATAAAAGTATGCAGTTTGTTTCGTTCCTTAGCATCGGTTATTATATTCGTTTCTTAAAAATATTTCTGCACAGCTTTAATATAAGACCCTCGTTGGTGACTTTTGTTGTCATTTTGGCGTTGAATTAAAGAGGCTGTCACATTGCATAAGTAAAGATCTTGGCGAGAGTTGCTTAGTTCACTATACTTGTACCAGGGTCTTTCAGAACCATTTTTCTTTTTGTTATAAAATATAATTTACAATTTGTATGAACTAAATCACAATTAAAGAAGATATATAATATATTCTTCCAATATGCTTAGTAATTTATTACTGTTGTGTCCCTTTTTACAGTTATTTAGGTATTACTGTAGGATTTATATTATTATGGTTTCTTCAAAAATGTGATTTGATTGCCTAAAGATAAAAATATTTCACAACCTTGTTAAATAATTAACCGCTCGTAATTAATTAGTATACTTAATTTTTCCAGCATGGAACTAGTTTAGGTATGGTATGTAAAAATTATGTAACTATTTATTAGGAAAATAAGTAAACGATATTAGAAAAAAGCTTACATTTTTGCTGAACTATTTTCCTGGTAGCAAGAAAGCTAAATGTAGTTTTTAGGCATATAAGCCTAATTTTCAAAAAATATATATGTTTTAATATTCTATTTATATATAAAAGAGTACTTCCATTCACTTACTCACTGACTTATCAACGCATAGCAAAATCTACTGGAGTCACTGACTCGAAACTGAGTCAGATTATAGAACATGTAGTGTAAGTACCCCCTCAGAAGCGATTTTACAAAATTCATCCCCCAAAGGTGGCAAAGAAGACAGAATGTGATTTCATAAAATTCTCTATATCTCAATGAAAAAAACAGATATCAGTAAAATTTTTGCTTTAAAATATAGCTAAGAAAAACACATAAACACATTTTGCTTTAAAATATAGCTAAGAAAACATATTTCTAGAATTTTAGAAATTTGACCCTCAAGGAGGATCTCAAACAAAAAGACAGATATATGTAAGATTTTTGCTTTAAAATATAGCAAACGCAGATATCCAGAAACCAATTTCTGAAATTTTAGAAATTCAGTCCCCAAAGGAGGGAGGAGGGAGCAAAACGTAGTTTCACATTTCAAAACCTGATTACACATAATACTACATAGTTATTTAAAAAAAAAAAAACTATCCCTGTGACTTTTATTTTAAAACTAGTATATAACCCGTCAAAAATGACGGAATGTGAACGATAAAACTTCAAAACAATGTTTAGATCATGATGGTTATCACGTGATCATTTAAATGTATTTTCAATTTTTGTTTATAAATCAAATGTGTTTCGATATTTTATAATTTTCGTTCTTTGTGAGGTCTAATTGTAATAGAGACAGTGTCCGGAGATGAGAGAAGTCGTGTAGTGCCACACCAGATCGTAAAAACGTGAGAAAAATTGCAACTTTGGCCTTTATCATGGTTTTGTGAGGTCTAACTGGACCGTTTCCGGCTGCAATCTTTAAAGCAGTTATCACACGGATGATCCTACCCTCTGAACTATACGCTAATACCTCTCCGAATAATCGAGCATCAGGTAGTAGGGTTATTTTGAAGACTGAAATGAATTCAAAAAGGCGTTAACAATTGGCGACTAATCGCTCGCTATTTCATGTTTTAAACGCACTCTAATTTTCTCGGACTCCGATTGGTTGAATACGAGCTAACATCTAGCATAGGAGATTTAATCAGTCATAAGTTCGTCATTGACAAAGGTAGGAGAGGGAAATTATCATACGACGCGTTTTCGAGCGTTTGTCGCTCGAAAAACCTGTTTTAGGAGAAAGTATCTGATAATGCTGATCGTATGAGAGTACGTGTGATAGCTGCTTAAGAGACAGTGTCCGGAGATGAGAGAAGTCGTATAGAGCCGCACCAGATTGTAAAAACGTGAGAAAAATGGAGGCTTTGGCCTTTATCACGGTTCTGTGAGGTCTAATTGCAACGTTTCCGGCTGCAATCTTTAAGAGACAGTGTCCGGAGATGAGAGAAGCAGAGCTGCCAACCTAATCCGGCAAATTGTTAAAACCGCCTCTTTTTCTACACCACTTAATTTTTAGAGAAATTCTCTTCAAATGTATCTACAATGAATTAAGAAGAAAAATACTCTAAAAATTAAGTGGTGAAGAAAAAGGGGCGTTACTAACAATTTGCCGGATTAGGTTGGAAGCTCTGGAGAAGTCGTGTAGAACCGCACCAGATTTTAAAAACGTGAGAAAAATGGCGGCTTTGGTCTTTCTCATGGTTCTGTGACGTCTAATTGCAACGATTCCGGATGCAATCTTTAAGAGACAGTGTCCGGAGATGAGAGAAGTCATGTAGAGCCGCACCAGATTGTAAAAACGTGAGAAAAATGGCAGCTTTGGGCTTTCTCACTGTTTTGTGAGATCTAACTGCAATAGAGACAGTGCCCGGAGATGAGAGAAGTCGTGTAACGCCGCACCAGATTTTAAAACAATATACAGTATATAATTATTAACACATCACATTAGCAAGTTAATTGTGTGATACATTATTTGTATCATACAAGGATGGAAAGCGTTTGCTGACGATGACGCGAACTCAATGATTTTTCTTCACCCAAAAGTTTTCACTTCAAATGGAAAGCGTTAGCTGACGATGATGGGAGTTCAATGATTTTTATTCACCCAAAAGTGCTCAACGCGCCTAAAGAAGTTTTCACTTCAAACATTTTACCCGATCAACAAATATAAATGACAATAAAAAAACTGCTGGTTGACAAAAAATATAGGCCCGACAACACAACAGCAACAACACATCCCAGTGTTCCATTAAGTGCTCTATAGGGCAGTTCCTTGTTTGTAAACAAACATCTCAACTTTTATGAGTGGTTGGCAAAAAGGCTTGGGAAAAGCATAGCGATGGCGATTACTTGATTACTACCAACGGAAAATCAATGGTGGGCGGGGCGCGGGAAAGTCGAGCGCGCTTTTTTGCCAACCACATGACGTCACGAGGAAATGCTCTATGCTCTATCTATACGCAAGCGAAGTGTGACGTCACTGACCGTCCATGTATGTAAGAAAATGATTTCCTATGTTAATCGCCCATTGGATTTTTTGTAAAAATTATTAAAAATCGAGGAAAATTATTTCCCGATTTTAATCCCCATATTTGGGTATATATATGTATTAGTTGTCATGTGCATATGTTAGATTGAGTTATTTTGCTGTCAAATTGACAAAATTTTAATTTTAAATTTCAAAACTCTGTTGTCCTTGGCGTTTTCGTATTTGGCGATCAAAAACGTACTACGAAAATATACATGCCAGATGTATATTTTCGTAATTTGTGTTGTGCGAAATATTGTTTCGTATTATTCCTTACTCTCTTAATATAAATTTTTAAAATAACCATGATTTTTGAAAGGAATTAAATTATATTCGCCAGATAATTTGGCGATATATATATATATATATATTTTTTTTTTTTTTTCTGCCAAGGATGACCGATATCAAATCTATTCCGCTGCAACATATTAGTATCTTATATCAGATACTTTATTTAGACATTTGAAAACAAATTTCACTTCAAATTATGATAGAATATTTATCATTTTCCTTTTAATAAGTATATTAGTTGGATATTTATTGTGTAATATCATCCTGTGAAATGAAATGTTTATGTTTTCAATGGAATATGGAAGTTTTTTGAAATTTAAAGTTTTGAAATTTAAAATTCAAATTTTATCAATTTTAGAACAAAAACAACTTAATCTAACGCATGCACATGATAACTAATACATATCTAAACCTAAATATGGGGATTAAATTCGGGAAATAATTTCCCTCGATTTTTAATAATTTTTTACGAAAAATCCATTGGGCGTTTAATATAGGAAATATTTTTCTTGTATCCACGAACCTGCCAGTGACGTCATCACTTCGCTTGCCTATTTAAAGTCCTCATAATAAGAAAAAACGATTCACTTCATTTTACCAAAATACTTTTTTTTAAGACTATCGTAAATCCTGTTTTCAAATTTTCTAACTAACTATCCAATAACTACAGACACTCCATGCTAACCCAAATTCACCTCTACTCGATACCTCCAACCAGCTATCTCACCCTCAACATCGCCAAAATATCCAGGATCCAGCTAGGGACTTTCTCATTTTCAACCGAACATTTTACCTTGATTCGACATTATCACATTAGACTACTCTAATTTCAATACTCATTTCAACTGGTGACTTTTACTTGCCCAACCAAACATTCTATCCCAACTATCATTTTACACTAATTTCAAAACTAAAATCAACTGGCGGCATTTACGTACTAAACTCGGCGCCAATCATACCTTACAATGTAAACAAACAATAAAGTTTGATAAAAATATTTAAAGGCTTTAATGCGTTTTTACAAATATTTTAAGATTTTTAAGGCTTTAATATGTTTTAGAAATATTTTAATGAAACAGTCAAAGAGTCGTTCATTCGGAATTAAAAAGTTGTCCATTTGGAATTTGTATTTTCTGAATGGCAACAGTTTTGGTTTGTTTTTATTTGGTCTTGCTTTGTTTATAATCATGAAGTTACATAATTCTATTTATAGGTTCATGTTTATAATAGCCAGTGATCCGTTATACTTAATTTAGAGATTTAAACATTACAATTGAATAGTTTTTCAAGGTTTTATAGGAAATAAGAATATGTGCGATACAAAACATGTATGAAAATGATATGTATGTTTCCTAAGTTGAATTAAATAAACGGAAAAAAAAAATGGCTGCCAAAAGTTTCTGTTTTGAAGCGGTACTAACCGGATTCGTTCATGACAGATGAGGATCATTATATATATTAATAAGGCGAACAAAATATCTAAACCTCAATTTCTGGAATTTTATAAATTCAGTGCTCAAGAGGGGGGGGGGGAACGTAATTTCCATCCACTGACTCAACACTTTCGTGGCGATTTTGTGCGAGACTGGATTACGAATTTTGCAGTGAAAGTTGGTTCTAGAGAGCTAACACCCACTAAGACGGATTTTTGCAAAATTCTCCCTTTCCCACCCTGAGGGGGAGGGAGGCGGGACGAAATCCCGTTTACGAGCATATCTCGTGTCTAAATTACTTCACGATTAAGAAACAGCACCAGAAGAGACTAGACCTGCGTACAAAAAAGAAAAAATATATCTCGATTTTCGAATTCTTTATTTTAAGGGTGTGTGTGTGTGGGGGGGAGAATATCGCAAAATTCGGATTTTCCATTAAAACTCTACGAAAAATGGCACGTAGAAGTAAAAAACAACTGTCTTCTGTATATATTTCCAGAAACCTATTTTGGGTGTTTTGCGATTTTTGATTTGGGAAGGGAGGGGGGGGGGGGATTTATAAGGGAGGCAAATTTGAGAGCAATCTTTTTGCATTAAATTTTCCCAGGGGAATCTATGGGAGCTACGTTTACGAGTTTTGATGCGTGTTCAATATTTTCATCAAACATTAACTGTGACGGGATTTTGCTAAATTTCTCCATAAGAGTGGTGAGGGGACAAAAAATAAAATAAAATAAATAAATAAATAAAATAAAAAAATAAATAAAAATTAATTAAAAATTGCAAGTGTAATTCTGTTCCAAATTATCTCAGGACGACAATATATTGGTATGTGGGTTTGCTATATGAGCACAAAAAATACGTTTCAAGTTATAATCCTCATCTAAATTATCTCAGAAAGGCAATATCTGAGTGTATGGATTGCTTATATGTGCCTAAATACTCTCTAAAAATACATTTTGCGAAATATCCCCTTTCCCTTTTAGCGAGTGTTGGGGGCACAAAACACATATCCAAGCGTAATTCTATTCCGAATTATCTCAGGAAGGGGATTTTTGGTGTGTGTGTGTGTGCGATGTGTGCACCCAACACATCCTATAAAGGAATTATCATAGGAAATCTATATCTTGGTGTGTGGGTTGGTGATGTGAGTGTAATACACTCGAAAAAAGGATTTTATGAAATATCCCCCTTTCCTGTTTGCTGCGGGGGGAGGGGGGATATGTACTTTTTTTTTCTTTCTTAAATGGGGCAGTGTATGTACACAGCACGCATTATAGGAGGATTTTACGAAAGATCCTCTTTCACCCATGGGAATCTGGTGGGTAAAAAACCTGTTTCAAACTGTAACTCTGCTCTAAATTAAAAGCGATTTTTCGGTGTGTGTGCTGGTTATGTGTACCCAATACACACTATAATGAAATTTGCGAAATCCTTCCCCCCCCCCCCCCGATTTAGTGATGTAGGTTAAAAAACTGAAATTTTGGCTGATTTCAACGAATTTTTATTACATTTTTTCATTTTACGAGATTTTTAGAATTAGTAAGTTGTATATAATTTTGTGACTTCATTTAAATATAGTGTCCTGATAGTTTCCTCTAAATACCTCAGCAAGGGGCCCCTTTTCGATTTCTTGCCGAGGGCCCCCAAAGGAGCCAGTCCGGGCCTGCTAGACGTTAATCAAATCCCAACGAGTTTTAAACAGGTCTTAAAATCTCCTTATAAAAATCAGTGGTTGCAGGGTATGAACGAAGAAATGGATGTTATTCGGGAACGTAATGTGTGGCACCTTACAAAATCACCTCCAAATAATAATATTTTAGGATGTAGATGGGTCTTCACTCTTAAACGTAATAAAAGGGGGGAAATAGCTCGTTTTAAAGCTAGACTGGTGGTCCAGGGATATAAACAGATAAAAGGAGAAAGTTATGACGATACTTTTAGCCCTGTCGTTAACTTTGGGGTAATACACTTCTTCTTTTCATTACTAGTTTCATGTAAAGGATGGACTCATTTACAACGGGATATTAAAGATGCATATCTTTACGCACCACTCGATGAACATATTTATATGTCGCAACCACCAGGTTTCATAGAGATCGGAAAAGAAAAATTCGTTTGTAAATTAAATCGCACTATAATACGGCCTACACCAAAGTGGTAGAGCCCGGTTTTTCGAAATGAATAGAATTTTGATCAATATAGGTTTTGACAAATTTTCATGGTGTAACTGTGTTTATATTTTTAACAAGAAAGTAATTTTATTATTGTATGTCGATGACATTGTATTGTTTGCAAAATTTAAAAATCATATAGATGAAGTACTGGACTTATTGAGTAAAACTTTTGATTTAAAAATTTTAAGAAAAACACGTGAACTACTGGGTGGAAAATTATTCCATTATTCGAGGAAAATAATGGAAATTTAACTATTCAACAGCATTCATATATTAGTGAAATATGTAACAAATTTAAAAATTTCAATTTTCCTATATCGTCTCTACCGATTAGTAAAGGGATAATTTACTCAAAATCTCAATGTCCTCAAACTAACGCTGAAACAATAGAAATGTCAAAATATCCTTATAGGAGCATTTTAGGTTGCTTATCGTTTCTCTCTAATAGAACTAGACCTGACATATCGTACACGGTTAATATTTTTGCCCAATTCCAAAGTAATCCTGGCATAATGCATTGGAATGGCCTGTTAAAACTCTTAGGTTAGGTTTGTTATACCAGAAATAAAACTTGAGTGCAGGAAACCACATATTACTGTTTATTCAGACGCTGACTTTGCGGCCAACAGAGACGATAGGACTTCAGTGGGGGGACAGCTGATTTTACTAGATAATTCACCTGTAGCTTGGAGAACGTTTAAGGAAAAATGTATCAGTTTAAGTACTATGGAATCGGAATTCGTAGCCATGACCGAAGCTGCAAAAGAACTATTATGGTTCTATAGGATTTTAGAAGAATGCTTTAATAAAAAAACTAATACAGGGTACTAAAGAAAAATCTTTACTTTTAGTCGATAACATGGCTGCTACAGGTTTCGTGAAGTCTCCCATTGAAAACTATCGAACCGAACACATCGACGTTAAATTATTTTTTATAAGGGATTTGATTTATAAAAACATATTTAATATTAAACATGTTAAAAGTGCAAATAATTGGTCAGATATTTTGACTAAACCGTTAACAAAATACGAGTTATCTCTTTCATAGGTAGCCTATTTTCATCTACTGAGTAACATGTATATTTAAGAAGTAAATTTTGAAAAGAAAAGAATTTCTATTTTTTTTAAATTAAGTTATTTATTTCTAAAGAGAACAGAATGTTTTTCTCTTTAATATGAAAATGCAAATGTATTTCTCAAAGTGTTTATTATATTGCAAAATGTATATACTTGTTTTATATCATATATTGATTAATTTATGTACATGCCAATGCTTAGTTATTTATATTATATCTTCATAGCAAGAAGAATTTTCTGTATAACTTTGAAATGAAGCATTGCAAAAATTGGACTGTATTGCTAGAATCTTCAAATATCCTGTTCGAAGACGATTAGTAGCAAGTCGTTCTTGAGTCTGTCAACTTACGTTATTTTGTTTTCAAGCTTTTTTGTTATTCAAATAATATGATGTGAACTTGTAAATTCAGGGCAGATATATATATATATTTCCATGGTCTCGGTTGAGTGTCAAGAGGGGGGGCTTATTGTTAAGTTTAGAAATTTAAAATATTTTCATGTGTTCTTGACACTCAATGTTTTATTCAGTTTCACTCTCTCTTTAGTTTAACTATTTTTCCTTTTTTATTAAAACCGATGGTTATTAAAATCTAAGTGATTTATTTTCTATTTACTTTTATAATTTTAAGTTAATAAATATTTAAAAACTCATAGTTTATATAAAATTTATTTTAGCATAAAATATTAATACATTAGCCGAAGCTATCCGTATGCAAATGACATAAGTCTACGTCATCTGCTTGAATTGAATAAGTAGCGTAGCAGAAAAGAAATCGTGTGGCTTTTTCGATGTTAGTGCCGAGGTGAATCCCGGTAATAAAGAAGCTGGCATGAAGCGCAGTTTGTGTATTTTACTTTAAGTTTCCTTGATAACCTCGACAGTATTAAAGCTTGTGTAGAAAGCTGTTGTCTTTCAGATGAAGCTTAAGTAAATATTTTTAGATTAATTCGAGGGTAATAGTCATTTTAAAACTGCAAACTTTTAAGCTACTTTCAGTAATAGTAATATGCTTATACTATAATATGCTATATATATATAATATGCTATATATATAGTAATATACTATAATATGCTTCAGTAACTACTCTGTATTAACCTATCTGCCTTGAAGAATATTAAACGAATCGTCTAAATGTGTTATAATTTTTATTTTCGTTTGCCATATGTTTTATTTCACTAGATAAATCAATCTATTTTTTAAATAAATGATTTTATTTAAAAGAAAAACTTGTCATATTTCTTTTTGCCTGCTCAATACAGTTTCCACTGGACTCTGTTATTTCAACTCTGCTTAACTTTGAAGCTTTAAGATAATCATGTCAGGTTTATAAACCTGACAGTAAACATAAGGTTGAATACTTTTAAGGTCAGCAAGGAAGTGCCGTCGAACTAAAATCCATCTGCATGAGTTGCGAAGATGAATTTTGGAGCAAGAAACCTGGGAAACATAAAGGTCGAAGCTTTCAGGTTTACCTACAAGTTATTTACAAGCATAAATGCAGCTTCTACGCCACCGCCTTGGTAACCCTGAAAGTTTCAACCCTCATGTTTCTCAGGTTTCTTGCTTCAAAGTTCATCTTCGCAACTCACACACATGGATTTTAGTTGACGGCATCACCTTGCTGACCTTAAAAGGTTTCAACCTTACGTTTCGAACAGCTCCTACAGTTTGTACATATATTTTCCTGCAATAATTATATGTCAAGTTTTTTAACTTTGACTGTAAAATACTATTTAAGTAATTAAACTGCATAGAATAAACCCTTTTTATCGTTACTGAAGATGCTTTAAAAATTAAAACGAAAAGCTTTGAATTGACTGTACTTATTTTTTAAAAAAATATTTTAATTAAATTTAATAATTTAAATGCGTGCTTCTAAAGTGCTTTTAATACAACAATCAATTCAAATAAATTTGCTGTATGACACCATAGAATTAAAAATTAATTATTTATTAAAGTGCAGCGATTCTTTTTTTGAATTAAGTTCAACAATTTCCCCAACCAACCAAGCCATACAACAATATCTTCCCTTCTTAATCAAACATCTGCTGCCCAAACATCACTTTTTTAAAATTATTATTATTATTTACATTCTTTTTTCTCTCTCTGTTTATATATAAAGAGAGAGAGAGAGAAACTTAAAAAGTTACCGATCAAAAATAGAAGTTTGGTTGGTTCGGTTTTACGTCGCACTAGTGCTGCGCTGTTGGGAAGTTGGCGACGGTCTGGGACTCACCCTTAGAGAAGCCCGCTTCGGTGACCCCCAGAGGTATAATTTTTGATGGAAACATGGAGGACGCCACGACAGATTTTACGTGCATCAGCCACCGTTAGTGTACACGACGGTCTTTGGCCGGCTCGAGTACCGAACCCGCAATCTTCCAATTACGAGGCCGGCGCTCTACCGACTGGGCTAAAAAAGAGAAGGAGAAAACTCAATAAGTAAGCAGATTGATAAAGAAAAAACTATCAAAATAAGACATAATCATATGAAAAAATAAGCTGCTGAATTTCCCATTTTCTCAAGGGTGTTCAAGGAATTGAATACGCACATAATAGTTTTCTATGTTACGAGTGCATAATGCTCTCAACCAGTGTACGAATCATATTTACCATGACGAAAAAAACATTAACCAAGATAAAAATATGAAGAAGGTAATAAATTAAATAAATGAAGAAAATAAATTTAAAAACAACACCGTACTTTCAAAATTGCACATATGGAGCAAATGAAAAAGTATGGACAAGATGATTATAATATGGAGAAAATGGCAAGATTCAGCAATTTATTTTTGCTAATCATAATTAGAAATATTTTTATTTTATTAAATATATTTTTAATAAAATGAATAAATATTTTTAAATAGTAAATTAGAAGTATTTTAGAGTTACAGTCACAACATAAGTGAAAGCAGACTTCCGAAATTGAAACATTAGGGGTGAAAAGAACATCTTATACCACAAATATTCCAGTGAAAGTTTTGTTTCGAAGGCTGAAATTAGGTGAGTGATAAATAAACCAAATATATGTAATATTTGAGATTACCCTGTAAATAATGATTGATATGACTCGTATCAATATTATATGATTGCAAGCCTTCTTTTAATTTTGTATTTAAATTTTTATGAGAAATTAAGGGATATGAAGGGTTTTTTTAACCGACTTCAAAAAAGAAGGAAGGTTCTCAATTCAAACCGTATGTTTTTTTTATGTTTGTTAGCTCATAACTTCTGAACGGATTCTTCGATTTTGATACTTTTTGTTTTGTTGAAAAGGTCTTGGTCTGAAATAGGTCCCATTGTAATATCTTCACGATCTAAAGAAAATACAGGGTGCCCAAAAAAATCATTAACAGACTTCAAAAAAGAAGGAAGGTTCTCAATTCAAACCGTATGTTTTTTTTATGTTTGTTAGCTCATAACTTCTGAACGGATTCTCCGATTTTGATACTTTTTGTTTTGTTGAAAAGGTCTTGGTCTGAAATAGGTCCCATTGTGATATCTTCACGATCTAAAGAAAATACAGGTTGCCCAAAAAAATCAGTCCCAACTCTTTTAACTGCTAAACGGCTGCAGTTATAGTGATAAAAATGGTATGTAAGTATAGCAAAGTGGCCATGCAGTACATGGTTAAACCACTTGTAGCGCCACCTGGTGGAAAATAGCGAAGTTAGTGTTCCTATCTCGAAAACGATTCTAGAGAAATAAATAAATTACAAAGTTGAAAAGTATCACGAATTAGTACAAAAGATAGTTTAGGCATCCATGATAGCGTTCCTAACTCGGAAACGGTTCAAGACAGCAGAGCATCATAGATTTAGTACGAAAAGATAGTTTAGACATTCATGCTAAAAATACAGTGCTAAAAACGTGCATTTGATTTTTCGCAATTTCTTACACTATGCACACTTGAGCTACATTGCACACGTTGTAGCGTAGCTGGTGAGACATACGCTATATAGTTCACATTACGGTTACTTGATACTTTTTGTTTTGCTGTAAAGATCTTGGTCTTAAGTAGGCCCCATTGTAATATCTTTACAATCTAAAGAAAATAAAGCGCCATCTGGTTAAAAACAGCGGCATTAGCGCTCCTATCTCAAAAACGGTTCAAGATGGGAGAAAAGTTAATTACGAAGTTGTAGAGCATCATCTATTTACAAAGAAAAGATAGTTTTTAGACATTATTGCTAAAAATAGAACGCTAAAAACGTGCAGTTGTTGTTTCGCAATTTCCTACACTGTGCACACTTGAACTACGTTGCACATTTTGCAGCGTAGCGGATGACACGTACATACTGTGGTTCAGAGTACTGTTACTGTAAGCGGTCACATCGATTAGCGCTAAGTCGTTTTCAACCAACTTCAGAAAGGAGGGTGTTCTTAATTCGAGCTATGTGTTGTTGTTGGTGTTTGTAAGCTTATAACTTCGTAAGAAATGCTCTAATTAACTGACTTCTAAAAGGAGGAAGTTCTCAATTCAAAGCGTATGTTTTTTGTTTTTGTTTATTAGCTCATAACTTCTGAACGGATGATCCGATTTTGATACTTTTGTTTTATTGTAAAGGTCTTGGTCTGAAATAGGTCCCATTGTAATATATTTACGATCAAAAGAAAATACAGGGTGCCCAAAAAAGTCAGTCCCGACTCTATTAACTGCTGAACAGCTGCAGCTATAGTCATAAAAGTGGTATGTAGGTATAGTAAAGTGGACATGTGCTACGCGATTCAACCGCCTACAGCGCCACCTGGTAAAATATAGTGGAGTTAACGTTCCTATCTCGGAAACGGTTCAAAACAGGGGAAAAAAGTGAATTATAAAATTTCAGTGCATCATCGATTTAGTACGAAAAGATAGTTTAGACATTAATGCTAAAAACAAAACGCTTAAAACGTGCATTCGTTTGTTCACAATTTCCTATTTTGTGCACACTTGAACGACATTGCATATGTTGTAGCGTAGCGGGTGACATTTATGCTATGTAAAATTCAAAGTATGGTTATTGTAAGCGGTCACATCGATTATCGCATAGACGTTTAAAACTGACTTCATAAAGGAAGAGGTTCTAAATACAAACCATGTTTCTTATTGTTGTTGTTGTTGAAATTTGTTAGCTGATAACTTCGTAAGAGATGATTTAATTTTAATACTTCTTTTATTGTCGTAATGATCTTGGCCTGAAATAGGTTTCATTATGATTTCTTTAAGATATAAACAAATTACAGGATACTCACAAACGTCTGTTCTCACTCTAACTGCTGAACGCATGCAGCTACACTGGTAAAAGCAGTATGTAAGTATCGATGTTGAAACTTCTGTCCGTCAGCTGCAATGCATATTTTGTTCTTTGTTTGAATTGAACCGCTTCGCCAGTTCCAGTGCAGCGGGTGACACGTATTCACTGAAAAGTTCAATATATATGCCTAACAGAATTTTTGGTTACGAATACAGCGTATCCGTACTTTACATTTTTAAAGACTTTTTAATTTAACATATGCTCATTCAATAGATAGTTTTTTGCTCACATCCGATAAAGGCAAGAAAATTGACACAACTTAAAAATGCAGCATTTGAGAAATATCAACTTAAAAATAACTTGACTAGAATAAAACTGGCACAACGGTCTCTCGAGAGGATAACTTTCTAGATGGAGATGTAACTTTTTTGTTCACATTGGGTGCATTTCATGTTCAGTGACATAAACCATTTTTTGAGTTATGTCACTTTTCTTGGAAGGTGTGATTTGTAAAACTGCCGTCGAACGTTTTCTGGTGTTCTGCTATATGTATAAGTTTTCACTGAAAAGAGAAAAATAAAATCTTTTTGTAAAAAAAAAATAGAACCGACTTCAAAAAGCAACTAATATTCAAACAACTAAAAAAAAAAAAAAGAAAAAAAATTGATATGAAATGAATCTAAATTGCGCCTAAAAGTATAAAATAATTTCCTTCGCCAAACAACCTATAACAGTACATTTAATCATAACTTTTGAAGTCGGCGCAAAATTAAATAAAAATTGATACCTTTATTCAATACAAAAAACATATCCTATTCAAAATACACATCTCACATTGTTACCTGCAAAACGCAGACGAAAACTACTTTGATTCAAGAAAACAAATAAGATATCGTAAGCAGCAAAAGTTGGCGAAGATGCTGGTATCTGACATCCTCGGTGAAAGAAAAATCGCAAAATTATCTGGCAAACATATTTAATTTCTTTGGGATATCATGAATATTTTGATAAGGTATATTAAGAAAGTAATCAAGAATATGAAACAATACTTCCTACAATATATATTATGAAAATATATATCTTGCTTGTATATTTTTGCATTACGTTTCGATAGCCAAATCCAAAAGCCACCAAGGGTGATAGTTATCAAAGTTATACCAAATTTGAAAGGGAAACTCTAACTTCGTAGAAACATAGATACCGCATTGTGAAGAATGTCCCCTGTTCTATGTATATGCTACTAATGGGCCAATTGTATACAGTGATAAAATAGTAAAGGAAACATGAAAATGGATCATTCGAGACAACAGCATTTGTTGCTACCGATCTAAAAACATATATCTTTAAAAACTTATTTAATTTTGCGCCGACTTCAAAAGTTATGATTAATTGTAGTGTTATAGGTTGTTTGGCGAAGGAAATTATTTTATACTTTTAGGCGCAATTTAGTTTCATTTCATATCAATTTTTTTTCTTTTTTTTTTTTTTTTTTAGTTGTTTGAATATTAGTTGCTTTTTGAAGTCGGTTCTATTTTTTTTTTTACAAAAAGATTTTATTAAAGATGTGGTTCATTTTTCGTACTTTTTTTTATCTAACATACACAAGATTTTTAAACCAAAGCAATGCTACTTTTAGAAAACTTGACATACTACAGTCTGCTGCAAAATTATTCGAGCACTAGCAATTATCCTTGCCAAAAAATAGTACACTTAATACAGCTTTGTCAAATAAATCCTTGTCGAGTCATGTTCTTAATCAGTCTAAGAACATGATTCGACAAGGATTTACTTAACAAAACAGTCTTAAGTGTACTTTTTAAATATAGGAATTATTGGCTAGTGCTCGAATAATTTTGCAGCCGACTGTACATTAGACACACTACACTGCAACCAGAATATAAACATATCAAACACCTGATGAAATATAATCATTTTTACTAAATAGTTTTTAACTGTGCAATGCACAGCGAAACTTCTTTTGCACAGTTTACTACAAAAATATATAGAATAACTGTAAAAAAAATTCCCAAACAAATATCATTAAAATTTAGACATTGTCGACAAAAAAGTTGATTTTTGAGTACTTTCAAAAAGATAAAAGACACTAACGGGTTCTAACCATATTTTCATTTTGAATCGACAAAAAGTCATGAACATAAGTCAAAGCGCACTTTGCATTTTCACACACACGAAAAGGGAAATATTTAAACTATGACTTTAATTAAATTGTTTATATAATCTTATAATAACTGCAAAATATTACATCAATATTCAAATTAATAAAATTACAGAAATAAAGAAAATTTTTCAACCTGAAATTGAAAGACAAAAGTGAAAGCACAGTAATTGTAATACCAGCAGAATAAAAGTCATAGTCAATATAATTGACTATATATCAGATGCTGAAGTTTGCATAAATAATACGTTTCAGTAAAACTAATGACACTGCTCTGCAAATAAATAAATAAATAAATAAAAATTTAAATTTAAAAAATAACAATTCGAGTTATACCATTCTTGCTGATCCTTATGTAAAATGACCTCCTGAATCCGAATATGACTCCCATTTTGCCCAGTCACCTACCATTTTCTAGAAACATCACTCCTCCCTCATTTTTTCCCCTGTTCGATAATTTTACCACCATGAATTTGATTTGAAGAATGAAAAGGAATTAATTTAACACCTAATACACACACACACACACACACACACACACACATATATATATATATATATATATATAAAGGTTGAAAAATAACATTAATAACAGGTTAAAAAAATATAAGATGTTTAATACATAAGTTCAGTGGCTAATCCCCCCCCCCCCCCAATTTTTCCCTTATTACAAATGTCCATGTTTTACAATTTTCCAACTCTGTAGCCCTCAGAAGATATTTAACGGTTAACCCTTTCAGGGGCACTAAGTAAAAATGATTGAATTTCCTTTTAAATATATATATATCATAAAGTAAACATCCCCTACAAGTCATATTTGATGAAGAAAAAAATTCAGCATGTGGGGATTTTTTTTGTGGGTGGTGGCTAGGCGTTCTAGCCACTGTGTCTATCCACCTAAAAGATGCTCCTAAAAATCAAACTAAAATTAATGATCTAAGATAATATGTAAATCTGTTGTATTTAAAAGGTGCATTACAGTATATTTACACTACCAAATACTTTTGAACAAAAAATTATTTTTCATAAAAATATAGAAAAGAAACTTTAAAAAATTTTCCCGCAACTTGTCCATTTAAAAAAGTCACAGGCACATCCTGCTTAAAGTTACTATAGTTCTGCCATCGCTATTTCAATTTTAGAAGTACACATTAATTTTTCATAAAAGTGGATAAAAAAAGTAGCCACTGCACACTCAGAGAAAAATTTCTAAAGTAGGTGGATAGACCCTCTAGCCACCGCCCCTGAAAGGGTTAAAATAACTCCCCCACCCCCTTCTAAAAATTAAATTTATAGCCATTAAATCACCAAAAAATGATAAAAATAGGGTGGGGGGGTCCTAAAAAACGGTGTGTGATAGGGAAAAATGGGCGTCATATTCGCACTCATGAGTTCATTTTACATAATATGCCGAAATGGTGTGAGAAGCAATTTTCTTGCCGAGTAGTGTGACCTTTAAATACACTATGTACCAATAAGTATTTGGACCCTTTCGAATTTATACATTTTATCATATATCTAAAAAAAATTTTTGCAGTAATTACCTAACGACTCAAGAAGTATAAAAAAGATGTTATACCTTATATATTTCAGCAAACGTTTTTTTTTCCTAAAGAGGAAAGAAGACCAGTAAAAAATTAAACAAATTTCAAAATGTTTTGAATCACCCTGTAAAAAGAAATGCTTGAAATGCATTTTGACTGTTATATGTAATTATGAGGATTCTTCTAATTATCTGTTTAAATTTTTACGAGGCTACCATATATATTCATGGAGATATAACGGTTTCTTTAAAAAAATTGGAAAAAAAAAATTGCTACTTTTTTAATTGTAACACGTAGGGTATTAGACTCAGTCCAAAGCCATTTTTAGTAAACTTGGCGTACTACATTACACAGAACTAAAAATAAGAATACAAAAATGCTAAATATCTTACGAAATATGAGCGTTTTTACTAAATAATTTTTAATTACTCATGCGGAAGCTTTTAAACATTTTATTTCCATAATTAAGTAGTCAAAAGTGTTCAGCTACTTATATAAAAGACTCAAACAAATGTTGAAAAAGTTACGAGAGATAGAATGAACAAGATTTCAGTTCCTCTTAAAATAAAAGCTGAACTATAGTGCGACCACGTTTCCTACGACTAGCAGTGAGGCCAAGTCCAAAAGTTTAGAGGGATGCAAAATTCCCCGAGAGATAGTTATTTGGCAAGCATCCAGTTATTCGGTGTTCCCTTATCGCTTGTTTTCTCTCAGTCACCCCTATTTTAACACTAGACTCGTTCAATCCACATTTGCGCAGAGGCTTCCATGGTCGCAAGAAATGTGGTTAAAGAATATAAGGGTTTTTACTTACTTTTTATTTTGATTCAATCAATTCCAAATGGTAATACAGTGTTCGCTGATTGTAAATAAGTATCGTCTTCCTTGTTTTCGAAAGGAACTGAATTTCTATTCATTCTATTACTCACAACTTTTTGAATTTACACGATATTTGTTTGTGGTTTTCATGTAAGTAGCTAAATAACTTTGTCTATTAAATTGTGCAAATGAAATTTCATTAAATCTTGTGCATGCGTAGTTAAAAATTATTTAGTAAAAACGCTCCTTTTTTCATAAGATATTTACCATAAGATATTAACCTAAAAAAAGTTTTGCAATGCCTAATGTTATAATTAAAAAAGTGGTATTATCTTTTTCAATTTTTTAAAGAAAACGCTATATATCTATGAATATATGTGGTAGCCTCATAAAAATTAATACAGATAATAAGGATAATCCTCAAAGTCACATGCTACAACAAAACGCATTTCAAACTTTATTTTTTACAGAGTGACCCAAGGTATTTTAATTTGTGTTTAATTTTTTACTGGTCCCCTTTTCTTCTCCAGGGCAAAACTTTTACTGAAATATACGAGATATACCATGTTATCTATACTCCAAAAGTTTCAAGATAGTTCCTCAAGAATATTTCTAGATATTTCAGGAAACGTCTAAATTCTAAAGTGTCCAAATACTTATTCGTAGATAGTGTATTGTACCTATTTTTTCAAAATAAATAAATAAATAAATAAATAAAAAGTGTGTTTTAGCTATAATTGATCTCAATGAAAATATATGTAAAACCCCTTAATGTTTCCCACCTTTTTGAAAGTACTTCAAAATCAAATTTTCTCTTGACGATAACTTTCTGAGTTTTAACGATATTTGCTTGGGGATTTCTTTTCAGGGTTAATATGTACATTTTTCTAATAAATTATGTAAAAGACGGTCTGCTGGTTGATGCGCATGCGCAGTTAAATTACATCTAGTAAATATATATATATATATATATTACATCATATATTTGATATTTTTATAGTCTAAGAAACCACAGAACTAGCGTTTAGAAGTAATAAGTACAAAACTTTGAATAAACATCATAAAATGCAAGTACTCTCGGGTCGAAAGAAGATACGATCCTTCGTCAGGCGAACAAAGTAAGCACGAGTGCTGCAAACAAAGCGGTAATGCACTTATTTGCAGCACTCGTGCCTCCTTTGTTCGCCTGATGAAGGGTTGTGTCTTCTTTCAACCCGAAAAATTTGTTTCGAGTGCTTGTATTTCATGGTGTTTATTCACTTTTGCACTTTTTATTTTATTTCCTTATTATTTTTTTTCCTTCCTTTCCTTATTTATCTTATTTATCTTTTCTTTTCTTTTTTTCCTTTTTGTGTAGTTTTTATCTTTTTTTTTATGCAGTATGTTGTGTCTAATGTAGCATATCAAGTTTCCTAAGAGTGACATTTGTTTGATTTTAAAATCTTGCATGTTATAAACAAGAAACGTACGAAAAAATGTCAAAGTTTTTAAAGAAACCATTATACTTCCGTTAATATAAGTGCAGTTCTCATAAAATGTTGTATCTATAATTAAATAAAGGCTCATAGTCATATACTATAGCTGCAACAAATTTCAAGAATTATATTTTACGGGATTTTTTTTTTATTATTATTAAGAGAAGATTATTGTTTTTATTTATTTATTTATTTATTTTTTTAATTTATGACTGATTCTTTCTTGCCTTCGGGACAAAACTTTAACTGGAATATATGTGGTATAACTTGTTATTTTAATCCTAATGTTTCTAGAGAATTCATGAAGTGTTTCTTTAGATGTTCGATAAAAATGCCTAGCTTCGAAAGCGTGCTTTCGTTTACGTAGGTGACTGGTAGGTATAATAATCAAACACCAGGAAAGAAAAATTGAATTAACCACTTACCTGTTTTGCCTTGATTTGCCCGAGCGCCGCTCGGACATGCTTTTTTCTACTCTAATTCATTGATTTGCCGTATATATATATGTGTGTGTGTATTTTGCTTGTTTAGTGTGTAATGTTTCTAACAGATGACTCTAGTAGTTCTAGTAAAGTTAGAAATGCAAATCAAGTCTAAAGCGGTTTAAAGGTTAGATTTTACTGCATTCTTGTATGCGAGTAAAGTCGCGAATTTTCGACAAGGCAATGTTTTGTGTGTTGCTCGTAAAGAAACGGTATTGGAAAACGGATGAGAAAAGAAACGCGATATTATTGTCCAGATTGTGATGTTGGACTATGCTTAACTTTAAAATTTACTATATAAAAACTGAATTTTAAAAGGATAATTATTTTAAGTACAATAAAACATTTTCGATTCTATCATTCATTTTTGTAAAGTGTTCTTTCCAGTTCGCCGTTGTCTTCTGAGAAAAGCCAACTTTAAGGAAAAATGTATTTTTGCCAATGAAAATAAAAATTAGCATAATTCCTTAAATTCAATACTTGTAAAAGTTCTGACTGCTAATTTGAGTTTATATAACCGATTTCACCATAAAATTGTACATAAAAAATATGCTTATTTTCTGACATAATATGACGGAAAAAAGAAACAGTTAAGTGTTTAATCAATAAACAACTAGTTATGGAAGCCTAAGGATTTATGTAAGCAAGATTTATATAACCGATTTCATCATAAAATTGTACATAAAAAATATGCTTATTTTTTGACAATGACGGAAAAAAGATACAGTTAAGTGGTTAATCAATAAACAATTAGTTATGGAAGCCTAAGGAAAAGATGTTGGACAAAGAAAAAGATTTTGAAAAAGATTAACTCCTTAACTGCCCCAGACGTATATATTCGTCTCGCTATGCGGATACGTTAACTGCCCCGGGGGCGTATATACATGTCTTGCCGAAGTACGATCTTGCTACAAATGAAACTATTCTCACAGCTTTGGAATGCAATTAAATGACCATGACAGTGTTTTCGAAGGATTTGCGTATTTCAGAGAAGTCAGGGGGTGGGAAGAATCCAAAAAGGGAGTCTTCCTGAAATAGTGAACGCATAACTACACGCGCCCGTGGGAAAAATGGTGGCACAGTGAGGCAAATCTGGTAATTTTTCGTCGACAGGTAAGGGGTTAATAAGTTGTTTTCTGAGACATTGATAGATTAGATCATATACAACAAGTATTAACAAAGTCTAATAGAGAAAAATCAGTATCAAGAAGAAGGCGCAGAGGCCACCACGGTATAAAATGGGTGGATCGAGTTTAACCAGTGTTTGGCGGCCGAACAATTTTCTCCGAACCGTCTGCAAGACCACATGATAACAAAGACAAAAGTCAAACTGGAGACAATAATTACAGCAAACAAATGAACAAATAATAATTAAAATAATAAACAAGCAAAAAATTCAATTATTTTGTAATTGGGAAAATTAATGCTTTTCAAAACTATTTAATAGTATTTATGATATTGGACTATTCAAGATATTAAATTATATATTTTTATGATATTAAGTGATAATAAATTAAAATCAGTTGGGTGTTATATTGCCACTTAATTAAGGCCAGCATTTTTATATTTTCTTACTCAGTTTCATATATTGTAACGTTGTAACGTCTAAATACACATTTGCAACGTGCGTAAAGTTTGTAGAATCGTAACCATTCGAAATTATTAGTACTTTAAAAAAAAAAAGAAAAAGAAAGAAAAAAAAAAAAAAAGTTTCGCTCCCAGTGATGCCAATTGGGTTACATGTAACATTTTTTTTCCACAACACTTAAAACTCTCACTGATTCCAAATAAGCATAGTAATATCGAGACATTTTTGGATTGAAATATACAGTGTGTCCTAGAATTCGACCGACAAATTTAGAGGGGGGATAGAAGGCATCAAGAGGATGAAACTTACCATAGAACATGGGGTCTCAAATCATGAAGAAAGGGTGAAAGAGTTAGATTGAAGGAGGTAGACTGGACGCGCGGGACCCGTTGCGTGGCCTCCGTGTTTGCTGTATCTCAATCTGTATGACTATTTCCTATGGGGTCAATTTAAATCACTCGTTTATGCAATGCCTGTAGATGCACCAGAGAATTTCATAGCGCGGATTGTCGCCGCTGTGGCAGACATTAAAAACATACTTGACATCTTCGAGCACTTCCGCGATTCGTTCTTACATCGTTATAGACTGAGCAATGACGCCATCGGGCGATACTTGCATCAGCTCTTGTGAAAATTAATAACAGAAATATTTTTATAGTTAATATTGTAATTTTGTCGGTCCACATGACGTCGAAATCTGCACGTGTTTTTCGCGATTTTCACTACGTGGTTTGCGACCCCCATGTTATACGGTAAGTTTTCGCTTTTTGATGACTTGTGCCACACTTCTGAATTTATCGGAAGAATTTACTATTATTTAACTCTCTGTACATATTTATTACCTGTATGGCTAAACTATCCCTCTTCAAGAAGGGAAAGATTTTTTCTTCGTTCTGATAAATATATCGATTTTTTTTTTTTTTTTTTTGATGATGATGATAGGAAAATAAAAAAGTCTTATTCATTATTTAAACGGAAATTTTTAACGAATTTTGGCAAAATAAATAAATAAAATAAAGTAAGTAAATAAAATAGAAATAAAAATTAGTTACATTTAAAAAGATTTATTAAGTTCACTGTTCAAATACAGTCGGCTGCAAAATTATTCGAGCACTAGCAATAATCCTTGCCAAAAAAAAGTACACTTAATACAGCTTTGTTAAATAAATCCTTGTCGAGTCATGTTCTTAATCAGTCTAAGAACATGATTCGACAAGGATTTACTTAGCAAAACAGTCTTAAGTGTACTTTTTAAATATAGGAATTATTGGCTAGTGCTCGAATAATTTTGCAGCCGACTGTACCTCTAAATTCCGTTGAAAATGAGAAATGTTAAAGAAGAAAAAATATTTAATGAAATTGAAGGCCAGCCTTGCGTTGATATTTTATAATTTGTGAGTTAGCGTTCTTCCATTTGAAAATGACAAATTTTATCATTTACTAAAATTCAAAATCAGATGTTTTTATAACGTTAGCTTTACACGTGTTTACTTCCTTGCACTTCTTAAAGGGCGTAAAGAAATGACGTAAACAAAGCACATGTTACCTGTGGCATATCTGAAAAACGATTTTGCGAGATATACTAGACTAGATTGCAAAATGAACACCTAGTAATTTTTTGATAATAGGACAAAAATTCAGAAATATTCTGGGGACAAGTACGATGATCTCATCTAATACATAATGATGAAATGGATAGAAAACTTTTAATTTATTGAAATTTACAAATTATTTTTAAAAAATGATGAATACGACTCCGTGAAGAAGAAACTCAAAATAGTTAAGCATAGAAATGTGCTTCGTAGACTTGGAAACTTTCAAACAACTCCGCACACTGAGTTATTCAAGTGTGCTCCTAAAAGCACTTTAAGCTGTTTTGAGGACGGCTTTTTATGAACAAAGACCTTCCAACAAGAGCTATCGCAAAAAGAAAAAAATACCTACGTAAGATATTGAATTTTCTTGAATTACAAGAGTACAAAGAATGAGTGACAGGAAAACAACTTTAGGCGAAATTACGAGAGATCCAGCAATAGAAGTGTAAAAAAAATTAATAGCTTTAAGGTGCTGAAGTACTAGAAAAGAAAATTCCAACCACATATGACTGAAAAACGCCATCAGATTCGCATGGATTGGGCGAAAGATAACACGTCTTTAAGTTTGAATCTGAAAAAATATTTTCTGATGAAAAAAAAAAAAAAAAAAAAATTAGATGAGCCTGACGGCTTTCCTTATTATTGGCGCGATCTGCGCAAAGAACCTAAAACATTTTCAAAACGGCAGCAAAGTGAAGGGTCATTCACGGTATGGGTTGCATTTAGATTTCGTGGTAAAGTCGTATTTCATTTCTCTCTGGCAGAATGATCGCAATAACCTACCAAGATCTACTTGAAGAATATTTCTTGCCTGTTGTCGATAAAATTAGCGGACCTTTTTGGGTGTTCCAACAGAACAATGCACTCAACCACACGGCAAGTACTTGTAATTTCATGGTCATCTGTTTCTCCTGTTTAAAATGGATGGAAAATGATTGGAGTCAACTAGCTAGAGCAGTTTATGCAATGGAAAGTAATATGCCAACAATTTTAAAATTGAAAGCTTCTAGGCAAAACAATCGACCAAAATACATTAAATGGTTTGGTCCGCTCCGTGTCTGCTTGCGATTTTACATTAATTAGAAAATCTGGTGCATACACTGGCTAATAATCCATATTTTTGGTCCGTGTTCACACAACACCTCTAAAAGGAAAAATGCACTTTTCTTTATATAAAAATGTCTGTTTGAATTATATTTTGTTATAAAATAAAAATATTTGTTCTATTTCTAACATTGATATGTCTTAAGTTTATTTTGTTGCATTGTTTTCTTTTGTATGCTTGAAAAACTTGGTGTTCACATCGTTTTGAAACCCAGTGTATGTACGATATTAGTTGAACTATAAAATGCAGAGACTTGTTTTGTTTTTTTCTTCTATGTAGCACTACTTTCCCTACCTTAGCGATATCCACAATAACTCAATTTTTGATCCCATCATGAATCCCCGTTTCAGAGGAATTCATATGGTAACTTTAGTCTCCTTGTATGTGCCCTTCCATTTTTGTGATTCATGAAAATTTGAAAACAGTTCCCCATAGAAAGCGGAAATGTTGTATTTAGAACTTGTTAAAAACTTGCCTTTCAAAGAGGCAAGCACCTTCTTATTAGGTCAGTCTAGGATCTCCCATTTTAAAATTGTCCTTCCAGGAGCAGAGAAATTCTGTTCTCAAAGCTGATAGAAGAGAGGTTCCGGGATCGATCCCAGATCGCGTGTATGAGCTTAGCCATTCGGATTTTTCCGTGTTTTTCTCCGAAAATTGCGTGAATACGTGGTAGGTGGAGAACTTAAAAAACTTCACACCAGGGAGCTCTAGTCAAGCTTAGGACTCTCGTATAGTCAAATGGCATTAAACCTATCACCAAAACCACGCTACCCATTTTAAATTTAGAAAATAATATTTTCTGTTTTATTTCTTTAAAAAAATGTACAGTACCTAACATAAGTGAAGGCACACTTTCGAATCTAGAGGTTTTAGTCAAATATTAAAAAAAATAAATATTTCATAAATCCTTTTGAAACTTTAGGGGTTTAAAAAACATGTTATGCCACATATATTCCAGTAAAAACTTTGTCCCGAAAGCTGAAAGGGGATCTATCACAAATTAACCAAAAGATATAATCTTTGGGATCACTCTGTAAAATATAATTCTTGAGAAGAATTGTAGCTGTAGTATATGATTATCAACGCTGTTTTAATTATATATATAAATGTATATGAGAATTGCACTTATACAGTCAGCAGCAAAAGTATACTAGCGCTAGCAAAAAATTCCTATATAAAAAAAGTACACTTAATACAGTTTTGCTAAATAAATCGTTGTCGAATAATGTTCTTAGTCAGTCTAAGAACATGATTCGACAAGGATTTATTTAACGATGTTAAGTTTACTTCTTCTATATAGGAATTTTTGCTAGTGCTCGGATACTTTTGCTGCCGAATTTTTTTTTTTTTTTTGCAAAAACACTTGATTCTACATCATAGGCTCCCATGTATAGCAGATACATAAGATTGGAGATCAAAAATTAAAAGGGAAAATAATAACAAATTAAAAAATGTATAGAACAGTAAAATTAACAATGTTCAAACAATAAAAATACAACAATTCAAAAGAGAAAAATTGCGTATAAATACATGAACTATAAAAGAATTCATTCACTAAATCATCATCTCCCTGGCACGCCAATATCGGTCATATGGGTTTTCTTCATTCAACGAAGAGTAATTGAGAACATATTCTCTATTCATCTTTATATTTTCATTACATAAGGTGCAGAGGGTACATAGAGTGTTATATATGCCGATGCGATGCAGGTATTTAGCGAGGCAATCGTGTCCTGTTTCTAAACGAAATGCTGCAACTGCAGTAGATCTGGGAAAATCTGAAATTTTGTAAATAGTCCCCCTCCATTTCTTATTTTTGATTTCTTCCTGAAATTTGATGTTGTCATTTTTCTTTGCAGTATTTTTAATTATTCTTTTGATTGATTTAAATGATACTTCGCAGATATTTGATTGTAAAATTTTTGTTACCTTTTTTTAGCCCTTTGTCGGCACATTCATTTCCTGCGATTCCAACATCAGATGGAATCCATTGTAAGATGACATTCATTCCCTTTAAGGCTAAGAGTCGAAGATTCTGTCTACATGATTCAATAATTTTTGAATCTGCTACGTTACGAGCTGCAATTGCTGCCGACTGTAATTAAAAGAACGCTGCTAATCATACACTACATCATTTTTTACAAGGTGATCCCAAAGATTATATTTTTTAGTTAACTTGTGGCTGATTTCCTTTTAGCTTTCGGGACAAAATTTTTGCTGGAAAATACGTGGCATAATTTGTTCTTTAAACCCATAAAGTTTCAAAAGGGTTCACGATATATTTCTTTAGATATTCGACAAAAACTTCTAGATTAGAAAGTGTGCCTTCACTTATGTCAGGTACTGTACGTAGTTTAACAGGCGTAAAAAGAAATCATTTGGTGCTCTTACACTTTCCCTCCCTCCCCCCCCTTCAACTCCTTGTAAAATTTAGTATTTATTTAAAAGATTAAAAAGAAAAACAGTTATTTAAAATAATGAATTAATTTATAGAAATTGTTAGTTTTGATAATTTAATGAAATATTTCTGAGACTGGGAAGAAAAGTTTTTTTTTGGAAATAATATTGTTTAATTATTTAAAAAAAAACTTTTTCTGTTAGGAAACATTATTGTAAAGTTATATATAGTATCTCCAAAGATATCCTCTAGAAATTACTTAAAAATACAACGCGTGTCTAAAACAAGTATAATTTTTTTTTTTAAAGAGCCATTCTTCTTTAATGTCAGTTGTTGTTTAATTAAAAATAAGAAGTTTAAGTAGTTAAAAAAGATATGTTAATGCGAATTTAAATGCGTATTGTTTTGAAAATCTTGTTGGTTTATTTTTAAATTTCAAAATATTTTGTTGAGTAATTGAAGTCATTTGTTTTTTATCATTATATGATAGCACAGTAATTATTACTTATTGCGATTACTAATATTAAGACAGAAATGATAAAAAAAAATTGGCATCAAGCTCTCTATGCTTTTTACAGCTTAATTTCCATTTTTTTAAGCTTTTCGTTTTATAGAAAATAAAAATAAGTAAGAATGCTTTGAGCCAGCTGCATCCTATTCATGTACATTAATAGATAAATAGTAAATTGATTTTAAAATACACTAATACAATAAATTAATTTTTTTTAATAATATGAAAAATAAAAGAGCTCATTAGATATTCAACTCAAAACTAAAATCGAATATATTTTAAGAAAACATTTTGTCAAATAAAAAAGTTCCTTAAGTTTCGGTTTAATACACCATTTTTCCCCTTTCTAATTTGAATTTCCTAAAAGTTATTAAACTATTAACCAGAGCATTGAAAAGCTGGAATTTATGTAGTTATTAAGCAGAACAGAGCATAGTGTTCAATTTTTTTCGGAATGGAGGATTTTTCTTTTCTTTTCTTTCTTTTTTTTTTTTTTTTTGAGAAGGGAGAGTGAATCAATATGCATTCTACCTATAAGAAAATTGTTGGTGCGATTTTTTTTTTTTTTTTTTTTTTTTTTTAATTTTGCATGAGAACATGTTAAATAAAAGGTAGGATTTCGTAGTTTTAATTTTCTTTGACAGAGTTAGAAATATATAAAAAATATATTAATGTAACAGAAATCTAAAATTTACTTCCTATTATATGGCATATAAATACATTTTGCTCAATCAAGTAAAATTTAAACCCCCCCCCCCCCCCAAAAAAAAAAAAAAAAAAAAAAAAAAAAAAATCTTGTATAGTTTAAAAATTAGAACTTATGTATTAAACGTATATATTTATTTAATATTGATTTAAATGATTTTTTTTTAATCATTGCTATGTGCATTTCTAAAGTATAAAATGTTGAATCTATTCATATGTTGCATAAATTTGTGAAAAAGGATTTCAAAACAAAATTTTCTAAAAATGTGTACCTCTTTATTAGAAAACGATGCGAACAATGTACGAGTACCGAGGACTAGCGTGAAGTCTTAATTCTTAATAAAAATCAATTGAAGTTGGAACTTAATTTTATTTCTTCTACTTAAGACTACACAATCGTCACCCAGAGTTATATATCATTCCTTTCTTTAAGCCATCGCAGATCGTGAGTGTATAATAGGATAGTTATGGGTTACTTTAATATGCGCCTTCCTGAATCCAACCAAATCAACATTACTAATTAAATTGGCCCAGTTCAATTTCCATAAGAATCTATTAATACACAAGAGGTACATAAGCTATTTCTTCGAATCAATTAAATCTTAGTTGAACATTAATAAACTAATGAACGTTCAAAAGAATGGTCAATTATTTCTAACCTAAATGAAGGAAGATGTTAGTGTTAATAACCTTCCTAAAGAGTTTCATTTTGATCAAAGAAAAGATTCGCAGTTTATTTGCTACTTACTCATTCCTTTCACAGTATTATAAGAAAGTGCAAGTTTTTTTCCAGTTTGAGAAATGGATACACATAAACATTTCTAGACATTTGAATCATTTAATGTTCATTTGTAGTTATTGATAACATAACATATACATCAGATTTGTATGCTTGACTCTCGAAGCCTGCTTGGAAATCCTCGTCAGATGAAGACAGATAGCACATGACAGAGGAAAACACCCAGGGCCAACACGGGCATCGAACCCGCTCTCGTACGCTCGAAGGCGATTAGCAGCGTGGTGATATAACCATTCGGCCACGTAGGGCCCTTCTAGTTTTGGTATTGTTATAGATTTCATTTTAAAATGGAACGAGAGCGAATCCAATATTTTTAACCTTTTAAACAAATATTGATCAATTAAGTGGAACTTAGTAAATTAAAATGGATAATATGAAACGGAACCTTAAATTCTTGATTTTTTGGACACTTATATAGACATTTAGCTTTTTAAATTTTAATTACTATCATTAATAAAAAAGAACAAAAATTTGATAATAAATGATTCTCTTCAGAATCTCACCATAAGAAAATTAAAAAAAAATTTGTTCTCGTTTTGAATTCTTATCAATGCAAAATGAATAAATCGTACAAAACTAAAAATAAAGTAGTTTTCTTTTCACTGTAAAAACGGAATAAGATAAAATAAAATAAATAATAGTAATAAATATATAAAATCGCCCCTGAATAAGTTAAAGTGGGTTTGATACAGTGGTAAGCATTTAACTCAAATTTGTCAGAAATTTCCATAACTCTAATAAATAATTTTAATATTGAACACTTCTGATAATTTTTATTAAATATACTCAATTTTAAATATGTTTAGTTTGTTTGGAAAAAGCACCGATGAAATTAAAATAATAATAATAATAATTAACTATTCCATGTAAGTAAATGTATGTAATACTTTTTTAATTTTTGTTAAAAGCAATCTTTTTAAATTTTGAAAAAAAAAAATATGTATGATAGTTTGTATCAAAATCAAATAATGTCAGGTTTTTTTTTTTTTTTTTTTGTGGGGGGGGGGGGGGGGAGATTGAAAGTTACCTTAAACTTTTATTTTTTAATGAAACCTACTCTTACTTTGTTTTACAATAAAGAGTCATTTACAGTATATAACAAAAGTGTAAGACCCAACATTTCCTATTTAGGTAATAAGCGAAATATTTTAATGAAAATAAAAAAAACATCCTATGCCAGTGCATTAAGGTTTTAATAAAATGAAGCATTTAACATAAATGGAATTAATTCAGAAAAAAAAAATAAAACAGCAATAAAACAAAAAAGTATCAAAATCATAAGGCGAAATATAAAAAAAAAAAAAAAAATGCAATTTTCGCAAATTTAGTAAGATGTTGCTCCATCATTTCTCTGTATAACTTGAAGCACACGATTTGGTGTTGAGTTAATTACTTTTAAGGAAAGATACGGGAATATTGTCCTATTTCTCCATAATAACAACTTTTAATCTGTACTCTGCGAGACAAATAATCCCACGGGTTTTCTATGGCGTTTAAGTGAAGGCTTTGACTTGGTCCATTTTGCACATCCTAAAAGTGGGTATCAGACTTCTAAAGAGCATCCAATTTCATTTTCTCATCAATTCATCGGAGTTACACTGCATGTGAGATAGCATTCCACACCATAACGGTATCGCCGCTCATCCGCTTACTGTTAACTCGCGCGGATATTGCGTATATTATTTTAGGAGGAGAAAAATTTAATTTAGATGGTCCATACAGCAATAAGTACTACTGGCATAACTTAAAGAAAAATCATCACGAGTTCTACGGCAGGCAGATGGGAGACAGTTCCGTTATGTTTTGGGGCGCTATCTCACTAAAGGAAAATACGATCTGCAATGATTTGAGGGGAAAATGAACTCGGATAGTTACCAACGAATGTTATTTCGAAGTCTGATGTCCTTTTGGACCACATTTAGCAGGTGCAAAAGGGAATTATCAACAAGGTAATGCTCCCAGTCATACATCTAAATTAACAAAACAGTAGCTTAAAAGAGAAAATATTGATACCATATACTTTGGCCAAGTTGAAACACTGACCTAAACGCCATAGAAAACTTGTGGGGTTATTTGTCTCACTGGGTATATGAAAATAACAAACAATATCATTCAACATATGAATTAGAAGTTGCCATTATGAAGAAATATTAAAATATTTCCCAATCTTTCTGAACACGGTGATCTGTGTAATCACCTGAACACGGTGACAATGTGTATGTTTAACACGTTCATGCCGGCGTGACCCACGGGGTTCACAGCTGATTCAAGATACGGAAAAATCTGAAAACAGAGGTTCTAAATGGTTTCTTTAAGTTTTGCGATTTTTTCAAATTCGTCAAAACATTTTAGTGAGAGGGCTTTATGTCGCACTAGTGCTACGTTATGCGCAATTGGCTAGGTGACCATATTAGAATACCTTTATAAAAATTTAGAGTTAAAAACTATTAGAAATTACCTTTTTAAGGAGGCATTTTTCATTTTAAGTAAATGAGGAACAAATCGGTAATAATAGTGATGAGTAATTTTCTCGATTACAATTTTTTTTAACTTAGAAAAAGGATTACAAAATAGAAGCTGTCCTATAATTTCGAGTATGTAAAGTCGGTAACAAAAGTGTCCAAACACTAGCAAAAATTCCTATGTAAAAAAAGTACACTTCGTACGGTTTTGTTAAATAAATCCTTGTCAAATCCTGTTCTTAGTCAGTGTAAGAACATGATTCGATAAGGATTTATTTAACAAAACCGTATGAAGTGTACTTTTCTTACATAGGAATTTTTGCTAGTGTTCGGACACTTTTGTTACCCACTGTATGATCACCCTAGCAGTAGACGAAGATTCACGCCTAATTGTATTCCGGAATACGAAATACCAATTTTGATCCTTCACAGAGGGGATGGCTGCGCTGCTTCAGTGACCACCAGAAGGTATTATTTTGGATTAAAATATGGAGGACAGTGTTGAAACGTTCGATTTTACCATGTACTTTTAATGCACAAATTATACTTCTGGGGGTCATTGATTTGGAGGAGACATTCCTAATTCAAGATCAAAAGTGTGATGGCAACTCTCCGGACCATCATTAGGGGTGCATCTCAGACCGTCGGAAATTACACATTGAGTAGCACTAGTGCGACGTCATACACAACTAACTTTTAATGTACACCATGGTGTTCATCCACTGGAGGATCAAACCTTATCAAACGAGAAAAAGTAAAGAAAAAACATCGAAACTACAGTCAGCAGCAAAAGTATTCAAGCACTAGCCAATATTGCCGATATCAAAAACGACAAAATACTGTTTTGTTAAATAAATCCTTGTCGAATCATGTTCTTAGACTGACTAAGAACAGGGCCGCGGTAGCCCAGTCGGTAGAGTGCCAGCCTCCTAATTGGAAGATTGCGGGTTTGGTACTCGAGCCGGCCAAAGACCGTCGTGTACACTAATGGTGGCTGGTGCACGTAAAATCTGTCGTGGCCGCAATGTCCTCCATGTTCCCATCAAAAATTATACCTCTGAGGGTCACCGAAGCGGGACAGCCATCCCTTCCGTGGAGGATCAAAATTGTGATGGCATGTCTCCGGACCACCTCTAGGGGTGTGTCTCAGACCGTCGCCAATTGCCCATATGCGCAGTACTAGTGCGACGTAAAACCCAACCATCCAACCATCCATCCATCTGACTAAAAACATCACTAGACAATGATTTACAGTCGGCAGCAAAATTACCCGAGAACTAGCAATAATCCCTATCTAAAGAAAGTACACTTACAGTCGGCTGCAAAATTATTCGAGTACTAGCAATAATCCATGCCAAAAAAAAGTACACTTAATACAGCTTTGTTAAATAAATCCTTGTCGATTCATGTTCTTAATCAGTCTAAGAACGTGATTCGACAAGGATTTACTTAGCAAAATAGTCTTAAGTGTACTTTTTAAAAAAAGGAATTATTGGCTAGTGCTCGAATAATTTTGCAGCCGACTGTAATACTGCTTTGTTGAGTAAATGCTTGTCGAATCATGTTCTTAGTCAGTCTAAGATAGGCTGACCATATAAAGGTACCTTTATAATAAAAAAGCATTAAAAATTGTTACAATTATCCAATTATGGATGTATTTTTTCATTCCTAATAAATAAGGACTAAAAATAAATTATTATTGATTAATAATTTACTTTCTGCAATTTTTTAAATCTTAGAAAAATGCTTTTTAAAAAAAGGAAGTCCCCATTTGTACCCATAAAATGGGGACGTTTGGTCAGTATAGTCTAAGAACATGATTCGACAAGGATTTATACAACAAAACGGTATTAAGTGTACTTTTTTGACATGGGAATTACTGACTAGTGCTCGGATACTTTTGCTGCCGCCTTTATTTAACAAAGCAGTATTAAGTGTACTTTTTTTAGACAGGGAATATTGCTAGTGCTCGGATACGTTTGCTGTCGACTGCATTTACTACAAAATGTCACCAATGAATTTCTTTAAAAATAACATTTTTACGAAATCTATAATTAAAAACAGAGGATTTGATCCCAGAACTTTCTAAATTGCTCTTTCCATAGGTCTAGTTCGCCGTAAAAGTAAAACCAATCTCAACCCCATTAAGAATACTGTCGGCAGCAAAAGTATCCGAGCACTAGCCAATAATTCCTATGGCAAAAAGGTACACTTAATACTGTTTTGTTAAATAATTTCTTGTCGAATCATATTCTTAGACTGACTAAGAACATGATTCGACAAGCATTTAGTTAACAAAGCAGTATTAAGTGTACTTTCTTTAGACAGGGATTATTGCTAGTGCTTGGATACTTTTGCTGCCGACTGTAATTTGTTCTCTAGGAAATCAAATGTCCACAGAAAACCAAATAAACTAATTAAATCTTTCTCTGTCACCATGGATTTCCCATAGTGTAACTCTAGTGTGATGCAAAACCCACTCCTCTCAACCCTGTCACCGACGTGTGGCATGATAGACTGGCAGAACATGTTAAAGTGAGGTTGCAAGAACTGGACACTTTCGCTTCGAAATTTCGCCAAATATGTCCGGTACCTCTGTTTCAGAAATTAACTCAGAAGACTATGTAAACAAAATGCACCGGCGTGAACGTGTTGAAGTTGTTCAGAGAAATGATGGAGTCAGCTTCTTACTAAATTTGCGAAAACTGTATGTTTTAACATGTGGTCTTATAATTTTGTAAGTTATTTTTTACCCTTTTTAGTTTTATTGCTGTTTTATTTATTTATTTATCTTTTTGTATTAATTCCTTGTACTGAAAACTTGAACTTGAAATTTTTGTATTACTTCATTTTACCAAAAAATTGATGTACTGACAAAGAATGTTTTTGATTTTTGCTAAATTATTTCTTCTATTACTTAAATATTAAAATATGTTGAGGTCTTATACTTTTGTAACAGACTGTAAATGTTATTAAAACGTATCGTTCGCACTAAAAGGTATTTATTTGTGTGTGTTAATGTAGTACAACACATAAGATTAGCGAATGCAGTTAGATTGGGACCTAAATATAACAGTAGGGCGAATTTTTGAACAAACGAATTAAATAATAACTGGCTCAAAAACTAAAATATTTAAAAATGTTTCGAAAATGAGTTTGGCTGAAGTAAACAATATAGCGTCATTAAAATAATAATTTTTGAATTTAAAAAATAGCACACTACTCATAGTATATTTAAAAAAAAAGTTTCAATCATCTCTAGGACGGTTATTTTCTTTTAGTTATGATCATAGTTTGATTTTAGTGAATGCTTATAAAAAGCAGTAATAATTTTCAATATCTTCATATAAATTTAATTTGGACTCCATAGTCTTGACCATTTCACTATACAAGCATATTTTCTAAATTTCATTCAAGACAAATCACATTCTACTGACAGATGAGTAGTTATTGATTATCCACACAATAGTTAATGTTTATGTAGTTTTGTTAAAGAAAATACTTAGATATATATTTTTTTTCTGTAATAATTTAATTTAAAACCAAGGATCCGTTTTATCATATTTTGTACAGTTATTTTACTTTGTCCCTACCAAGAAAGGTTATAATTTTATAATATAAAAAGAGCTATAAATTAAACGTAAGAGTAGGATTTTTATTAAATGCCTCTAATAATTTTTTAGTAGATAATGTCTCTATTAATCTAACTCAAAATTAGGCTTCGAAAACCTACATTTTTTATACATGTAGCAAGCTAAACAAATTTCTAAATAATATGGTTAAAGAAAAATGGCACTTTAAAGCAATGAAAGTATTAGTTAATGCTTTAAATAATCGGTATTATTTTTTAGTTTTTCCTTTTTCTTCTATAGCACTTAAGTATATTGAAGAGTTCTAAAAGTAGGATTTTGAATGTTTTCTGGCAGGTGACTCAGTCCACTTCTCTTTTAATAAAGAGATGGTATGCTTCTCTCTTTCTTTTACTTGTTTTTTCCTATGGGAGACAGTAGCTCCTGTCTAAGAAAGATCCTCGCTTTCATTAAGTTTCAAATCATTCGAGAAGGTTTCACATTTTATCTCTTAATTACACTTTTCAGTAGCTCAAGTATTTGGAAAGAAGCAAGATTAAAAAAAAGAAAGAAAGAAAATAATAAGCAAATAAAGCTCGATACAAACAAAAGTTTCAAAGGAGCATTAGTGTATAAGAGGGGGCGGGAGTAAGCGATTCAATTAACAAAGAGTGAATTAAAAGGAAAGGATGACTTTTCGATAGTTATTTATTTATTTTTTATTATTATTATTTTCTTTTTTTTTAAATGAGCGAATCAGGATTAAATGGTTTTCTTTACAAGAATTACTAAGCAGAGTTTTAAGAAGTAATTAACACTTTATAGAGAATGAAGTTCTTAAATGGATTACATTTAAGCTGAGTTGAATATCGTGAATTCCTCACAATAAGAATATCAAACTATCAAATTAGAAAAAGATGCATTTTTCAGGATCAGTTCAAAGGAAAAAAAAAAGAGGGGGATGTTCTTTGATAATATCTTTTTAATGTTTGTTTATTTTTTTATTTTATTAAAAAAAAAAAAAAAAAAAAATATTGTAAAAAATTTAGAAAAAAAAATGATGTTCGAATTAATAGCAATAAAATAATAACATGGCAACTTAGAAGTTGCCATGCATACAAAAGGGTATTTACAATCACATTTCTGACATGCATAATTTTTGTTTTACTTAGTAATGATTCGTAAAAAGAGTAATTTACTGAGACCAACAGTATATATATATATATATATATAATATACACACACAGTGGGTGATCACATTAGTTTTTTTTTTATTTTATTTTATATATATATATATATATATATATATATATAAAGACAAAATGGCCGGGACTTCAGACATGCAAAGAACATTTTTAAAAAAATCACATTTTCCACTATCGATTTAGTTCAGAGTGCAATTTGGAACCAACCACAAATTGAAGAAAAGCACAAATACTTTGGATAATCCAGTATCGCAAAAATCTATAAACGACTTGTAACTGTAACACATTGTTGCACATACAATGAATAATATTTGTGTTTTGTGGTGGAAATTGTGCAATTATTTAGGCAGATACATTTTTTGGAAATTATTAATTTTTTGGAAAAGTTTTTTTGCTTCTAACTAGAACAAATTTCCATAAACAGAAAAATTGACAAACATTAGAGAAACTTTATTCTGAAATATAAAATTAACACGTGTAATATTGAGCATATTGGTAAATATTACTTTAGTGTGCATATGCCAAAGCTCTTTATGATTTACTTAGCATAAAGAAGTATTGTAATTCCGATTTGCGAAATGAATTTTCTATCTCGTATAGCTCAAAAACGAATCATCGTAGAATGCTGCGAATTTATGTGTCATTGTCATGATGTCTAGTTGTACACCTGCAAATTTTGTCTTAATACGAGTTCTCGTTTTAGAGACATCAGCGACTTAAGACGATTTTTCGTGACCTCCGTATGTATGCATCTCGTATGTCTCAAAAACGGTTGGAGGTAGAACGTTGCAAATTGGTATACATGTTTGTTAAAACATCTGGTTGTGCACCTCATTTATTGGTTATTCTGTGACTTACCGTTTTGGAGATATTTTTAAAAAATGTATTCATAATGGCCAAATATACAAAGGTTTTAGACATTATATATGACCTACCATCATAAAGATTTCAAAATGAGCTGATGATAGAGCTCGTAATAATATTATGAAAGTTTTCGACATTTTTCCGTGTAGAAAGTAATTTACCCAGGTAGCACAGTGTGGTATTTTCAATGTCTAACAAACGACAATGCATTATGTTGAATGATCGTTTACCTATAACGTTAATAATCTGAAAATATGTCTCGTTGATTTCCTCATCTTTCAACGGTTATTTTAAAACATTTACAACCTTAAAAAACTTTTGTAAAAGCGTTGCTCGAAATCGCAACATTGTCTCGTTTTTTATATCGCTTTTCAACCGGCTTTTATTATGTCTGATAAACGTTGAAATCGAAGAAAAAGAACTAGCTCTGTATCAGTTGAATTTTTTTTTTAAATATTGCTAGATATATATATATATATAAACCCCTTAATAAAAGAGTTTTTTAACAATCACTTTCACTTAATTTTTAGACTTTCTTTAATGATTAATTTTATTACTTATTTTTATATTCAACAGAAGAAAATATTGGATTCGTAAAAATTTTCAACTTCCGTTTCTTGAGGGATTTATATGTACTGAGAGGTCCAGAACGAGATTTGATCATTTTTAGAAAATGTCTGTGTAACATTTTTTTTTCAACTGTATCTCAGGAACTACTGCACAGATTTACATATAAATTTATACGTAGTTGAATCTTGATATAAGTTAGTACTTATTGACTTTTGATGCAAATCGCCCAACATGTGAAGCTGCCATATTGCGATTTTTCACATATAAAGGAATGATTATCAGAAGATTAATTTAGTACATATGGATACAATGTGTGAGCAGCAGCTACAGAGAAATTCTATGTCTATAAATCAAGAAAAATATACCTGGAAATTACAAAATCTGTCATAGGTAAAGATTTACATAAAACAATGTGATATTAGCAGATGAATAAAAATTCAATATATTTAGTCTGATTGTAGCAAAAAAAAAGTAAATAAAATAAAAAAATAAATAAATCTAAAATTTCATCTCGTTTCTAAGCAACAAGGAGAGGGGGGAGCAGAGCAATAGTTTGAAAGTAGTGTTTTTCCTTTTGCTATTACAGAAAATTTGGATTTTATAGAATACTACAATCTGTATCAATATAAGCTACACTCCTTCTCATAATTATAAGGACACCTATTTTTCTATATTAACTAAACACTGAACACTAATATTTAAACAAATATATTTTTAATAAATTTGAATTTCATTAAAAGACTATATTTAAAAAGTTTTATCGTTTTTCTATCTTAAAAAACTTTAAATATGGTAAAAAGTTGATTTTTCAGGTGTTCACAATTATAAGGACAGCTCGAACTTTAGTAATTGTTTTCAGTTATTCTTTAAATTAATATTTTATGGGGTCTCTTTTTAGGGTTAAACAGCTAGAAATTATCTCTGGTATATATATATACATTTTTTTTTTAATATTCAGTTTCAATACCATTTCATATAGCATATATGATATTCTTAATACATGTAAACTATTTAAAATTGCTTTCCACTTGCATGCACATTTCTAATATCATAAGTTAAGGTTTTTTCAACTTTTAGACCATGGGAAAGGCAATAATGCAGAAGTTTCTTTCTTCAAACTATTTCCTATTGCTCTAAAAGTAGAGCAAAAATGTAAGTCTTGTTGAAAAAAATATTATTACCCCCCAAAATCAAACAAAAGACTGAGAATTCTACGTTTAAAATTTGCAGATATTCTCTTGATGTTCATAATAATAGAAAAAAATTACTAAATTCCTTCTGCCTTCAGCAGAAACAGCTCCCCAGAGCACCATAGATCCACCTTCAAAATGCCCGATTCGTATCTACATTTAAAAAATCTGCTCTGTCTTTCGCTATCTTCAGATCGTGCCAGTAACTGTTAAAACCATTTGGTTAATCAAGAATAAAATGTTTTTCATCCGAAAATGCAACATTTTACCATTTAATACAGACGTGCTTTCCCCCATTAAATGCTTATTGATTATTACAGGTTTTTTAATCATTTTAACATATTATTAATTATTTTAAGCATGCATAAATGTGGACCCCAACCTTTCGTTAAAAAGTACGAGCAAATTCAGCAGCAGTCATTATGAGTAGAACAGTAAGAGGAATTATGAGTCTTCGATCGCTGTAAAACAACTCTGATTTTGCATCAGATCTCTCTCCTATCGAATCAACAGTTCAACGTTCGATCACATTTCCTTCAGCAATTTTAGATCTTCGAATTTCATTAGAAATTCGGCGGATTGAAATTATCCTTCTACTTAAAAAACACATTTATCATACTTCACTACATGAACGTTCTTTTTTTCGTGGAATTATCAGTAATGTCCGTCCAAGAAAAATTGAAGGCTTATATATGATTTAATCTAGCCCAGTAGTTAACAAATCGCAAGTCAACTGTAATTTATCCGCTAGTAATTTAAATAAAACGAAAAAATCTGGATTGTCCCTATAATTATGCACGTCTAAAAACGTGTAGACAAATACATTTTGCATTATTTTTTATTAATTTTGTTTCATATTAAAAAAATTATAGCAATTTTAGTTTTTAGAATACTAGACATATTAATTGCACTTAGTTAATCTTGTTCACAATTACTTTTACATTAGTTATTTCTAAATATAAAGTGTCTTTATAAATATGAGAAGGAGTGTATGCTCCTGTTAAGGCACAGGCCAAGAGGGCTGCAGCCCCAGGCCGCCAGTCATTCAAGTGCTTCGTCAGTTCCTTAAATTGCATTTTTTAAATTATAACTTTTATTGCTTTTTACCCAAACCTAATTTAAATGCAAAGAAAATTCTGTTAGCGTTTATTATATATGAATATAAAAGAAACACTAGAAAGGAGCTCTCCCTGTGTGCTTTATGCTGACAAGTCTGAGAGTAATATCTTAAATTCTATGAAAAAAGCCTCTCTCAAAAACGGGGAGTATGCATTTTACGCACATTAATCTTGAATGCAGTAAATATTATCAAAAGGGCCCTATCTAAAACGGGGCCCTGTACTCTTTGCATCCATTAAAACATTAATACATAAAATACTGAAATAGCTCACGGAAAAATGTACCAATGAAATTTGCCCCAATCAACCAAGAAAACAGTAAATGTAAAGAAATCCTCATTCAAATCGGGCCCTGTATAATATTTATTAGAGCAATAATTATTAATATTAAATGCGAGGTAGCTCTCGACTTAAAAACATGAATCACATTTTGAAGTCTGAGTCAATTTTTACATGATTGCCTTAAACATGTATAAGTGTAAAAGCATCCCCTATTCTGTTTTTAAACATGACAATTTAAATAAAGCAGTATAAAATTATAAACTAAGATAAAAACTACGACTTACATTTTGATATTCACTTTGAAATGAACAGTATGTTATTTATGCAAATTGCGAAATAATGAAAACAAAACTGCTGGAATAAAATTTAAAAGTATATACTTTTGTGAGTCCTTAAATTATCAATGTGATTAAAAAAAAAAAAAGTTCAAAATTGATAATCTATTTTTTTATTTTTATGAAATTAAAAAGCCGTCTCCCCAACATATATTTATATATATATGTATAATCAGTAATTAAAAAAGAAATATATATATATATATGTATACGATTAGTGTCTTAAATGAACTTTATGGATGCATTTTACCTATTACACTTTCAAATATTTTAGTAGTTGCTTCAAAATCAAAATGCTGTTAAATCGATGCTGAGAGTCATTAAATTTGTCTAGTTCTCTTCGGAGAATTTGCTTCAATGATTTCGTTTTATTCTGTTTTGGATACTAACGTTCTTTCACAATTTTTAAGCACTGTTTAATGGTATGATAAATGTAGCACTAGCTGCGATTGAAAAATCAGGATGTAGGTCTGTCATTTCAGGAGATATAAGAATTAAATTAATAATAGTTCCTTAAAAGACAAGTACTTTAATCAAACATATATGTTTAAACTTGTTAAAGTTAGGAAATACTTTTCCTTTAGGATTGAACCATAAGCGTCCATAAGTTTATATTGTTCGTATCGAAAACATTTCGAATAAATTAATTTTATAATGAAAGACATTTTCAATAACTTTAGTAACAAACAATATTTCAAGAAGTAAAGAGATCAATCATTTTCCAAGTTGAGACATTTATTTGATTAATATTTTACTGATGTTCTCTGTCTCATTAGCCCTAATTGCGTTTTCTTGCTCATCAAACTCTAAAATTCCTTTATAATTATATCTGTTCATTTTATAAAAAACACCCTCTTCTTTGTTAAAAGTGTTTTCTAAGACATTTAAATAAATGGATATTTAAAATAGCAGAAAAGTTACAACCATAAAACGACGTCTCTTATAAGCTTTCTTTATGACTTGATAAATTTTCGAAATTCATCAGTCAGAATATTTAAAACTATTTTTCAACGGACATGAAACAACGTAACCAATGTTTCACCGTTCAGACTTATTTGTAATGCTATAACAACGCTATGCGCTACCTGGGTAGAAAGACATAAGCAGGTTCTTGTGGACGAATGGATTTTATTTAATGTATATCAACCCGTAAATAGAGCCCGTAATGATATTTTTACGAATGTTGCCGATTTTTTTTGCGTGTGGAAAGTAATTCTTATAGACATAAACCGGTTCTAGTTGAAGAATGCACTTAAATGAATATTCAGCGCGTAGATAGAGCACGTAATGGTATTGTTATGAAAGTTGCCGACATTTTTGAGTGTAGTAAGTAATTCTTAATACATACGCAGGTTCTAGACAACGAATGCACTTTATTTTGTTTTAGTCTTGTTTGTCATTTAAAGAATTTTCGAAGAATTTAATTCAGCACTATAAACCAATGAATTCTTCCTTTTCTTGTTGAAGTTAGAACTTGTAAACTTTGGCAACCCTAATCTACAAATTTTCGCCAATTTCGGTCACCAAGTCGGTACATTTTACACAAAATCTCCAAAATCGATGTCAAGACCATAATTAGCATTGGCTACAAACTTGGCAACTTCGCGAGGTTAGCGATCAAATTTGGCGGCAAATACTGTTTCAGTATAGCCTGAATTAGTAAATTCTTTCTCAATTTTAAATGAATTGTTTTGGTAAAATGTATGGTAAAATATAAAATCTTTCACCTCTAATTTAGGCAAAGAGAACAAAAGTAGGCCATCTATACTCGAAGGATTTTCATTAAACTAAGCTATGTAATTGCCAATGAGAGATTCTGTTCTAAAAGAATATTTCTTTGGCGGTATATAGAATCCATTTATCATGACTTTTATAGTTAGAGTAGCAGTTTGAATTTTTTTTTTTTCGTGGTTAGAACCTGTCCGTTTATTTACGAATCAGTTACCTCACACAAAAATGTCAAAGTTTTCATAACAATATGTACATTTCAAGGGGTGTATAAGGAAGTTATGTGGTGTCCACATCAGCTTTTTTTATTACATAGGTTCAAAACTAGATATATTGGTCATCTTTTGTCAAAATTTCATTTGAATAGAGTATAAAATAAGCAAACTGCCAGCAAAAGGACGAGCTAGATTTTAGGTATTTTTCAGAGTTGAAATTTCATAAGGGGTTTTGCACACATTCCACGTATTTAATTTGAAGAACCAATTATTCCAACCACGTTGCAAAGGTTCTTTTTTGTGAAAAACGCCTTATGACCTAACAAATCTTAGTAAATAAATAAAAATATGTTAGAGTTACAAGCCTATAAGGGGTGAGTTTTTAAATATTGTTTGCATGTCTGAAATCTCGGGCTATTTTGTCCAGTATTTTTTAGAAAATCGGAAACAATATATATATATATATATATATATATATATATATATATATATATATATATATATATATATATATATATATAATTTGATCACCCTACTGTATATCTGCACTGTAAACGTAAACGTCTTAAATTCAGTTAAAAAAGTGTCTTAAACGTATTGTCATTTTTTAAGCGAAAAAAAATGTCTTACTTTTTAAGACACTTACTGGAATTAAGACATTAAAATGTCTTAAAACACCGCCATGTTTTTTAGGCTTAGAAATACCGCCAAGTTAGGCTTAAAAACACCGCTATTTTTAAGGCTTTTTAATAAATAAGTAAATAAATAAAGGTGGCCTGCGATTCTTTTTTTCTGTTAAAAATAGATTTTAGAACTCTCTAGAGCATAAAAAAACAAAGAAAAATAAACATTTTTTTAAAAAATGCCTTTCACCCAGCACTGGAATCGAACTCACATCTGTCGCGGAATACGAAACCAAGCATCGGAATCGCAGTTAATGCCATGTACCTACTTTGCCAATGAAGCCACCATTTCACATACGAGAGACCCTTTTTATAGTTATATGCAAGTCAGTATCAGCAAAACGCAGGTAATTATATGTTATAATTCGTATATATTGTTATAAAACTGTTAATAATATACTATCTAACAGTTAATATGCATTATTATATTAAATTTTGTATCTAGAGGTTTAGAATTTTTAAAAAATGCTAATAAAATATGTGAAAAACTATCCTTATTTTGCCCTCAATATTTTTGGATAACGATATCCTCCTTTAAACTGTTTTTTAAAAGAAAACAAATTATGAACACGAATACCTGAAAATTCGTTGTTTTACGCTTAAGAACAAGTAAATATGTGGATGAAAACAGATTTTAAATCGAAATTAAGAATAATAAATAAAAAACAGTGATGCACAAATTATTCAAGATTCGCTTTCTTAGCTGTAAGTTACTTGCTTTCATATTAATACTTTTTCTTTAAATATCAAATATTAGCTTTAAATACATATTTTTTTTTTTTTTTTTTTTTTTTTTTTTACCGAATAATTTTTGCGTTATAATATATTGTTTTATGAGTTATAATAAACATAATTTCATGCAAATATACACATATCTAGATTAATATTCATTAAAAATTTAATTTCATAAATTAATATTGTTTAAATTGCTTACGCTTTACAACTTAATATGTAAAATGTATTGTATTTATTGAATGAGGAAAGAAATTTAAATAGGCTAAATATGTTGCTTAAAGTAGATTTCATATAAGAAGAAATGCAAGTGTCTGAATTTCTAAAATGGACGAAAGTTTAGACGCATTTGCTGTCTGAAATTTCTCATTGTTTTGCATTTTAGATACTTTTTGTGTCTGAATTGGTATTTTAAACACATTGTCTTAAATTAAGATATCTATAATGTCTTAGGTGTACATTAAGTCATTTACGTATCTTAAATGATTTTTCAGTTGTTTTTATGTCTTAAATTAAGACACCTTTATTTGCAGTGTGTACCCCGAAGTTTAAGGACACAATGTAAATTTTCAGGAGAAGACATGTTTTTTCTCTACTTGTGTATGTTTATGCACAAGTACTATGCATGTTTAAATGCATTTCTTTGCAACTAGCAGTAATCGCTTAATGATACATTAACACTTTATTAATGACGTAATGTACCAATATAATAAAGTAAAATGCGCATCAAGGACATGGGGCTAACACTTTTCACAAAAAATTGGACATGGTGTGCTTTACTTCTAGGGTACACGTGTGTATGTATATATATATATATACAGTGTTGGACAAAATAATGGAAACACATTAGGTTTTTTTTTTTTTTTTTTTTTACGTTTTGTCGAAAATTTTGAAAAACACTTAATGTGTTGTTCTTGAATTTTGGGAATAAGGAAAACATGCCTTTCTTCATATTTTTCAGCAAACATTTTGCCACGAAAGCCCTTAGGGGACGACCAACATATCCAATGAAATAAAAAGTATTTGTAATTACCCTGTATCTGGTTAGTTGGTTGTTTGGTTGAGCTTTACGTTGCACTAGTGCTGGGCAATTGGCGACGGTCTGGGACTTACCCCAAAAAATGATCCGGAGACATGCCATCACAATTTTGATCCTCCACGGAAGGGATGGCTCTCCCGCTTCGGAGACCCCTAGAGGTATAATTTTTGATGGAAACATGGAGGACATTGCGGCCATGAGAGATTTTACGTGCACCAGCCATCATTAGTGTACACGAGGGTCTTCGGCCAGCTCGTGTACCGAACCCGCAATCTTCCAATTACGAACCCGTCGCTCTACCGTCTGGGCTACCTCGACCCCCCTGTATCTGGAAAAAGCGTCAATTCATCAGCAGCTTTAGGTATGGTTATAAATGTTATAATTTATACATGTATAGACTTTTGTGACGCTAGCTCGAATATTTAAAGAGTTATTAATATTTTATTAAAAAATGCAAAAATTTATTGCAAATTTTTACTTTATAACTTTAAACTTTCGGAAACCATGACAATATATGCCTAAATCATTATACTATAAAACAAATATAATTAATATTCAATGAGTACAGTTGAATACAGCTATACACAGCTTTTGTACAGTTGTAGTAAATAATTTATTACTGCGCATGGGCCGACTGTAGCAAAAAAAAAAAAAAAAAAAAAAAAAAAAAAAAAAAAACTTTGACATGCTTTAATAGTCAATTGTCTGGAGCACATTATAAAAAAATCCAGTTGAATATCATAAAAATTCAGAGGTATCGATGATTAAATGAGTTGCTTTTCAGCTCTTCTCTAAAGAGGTCTAAACATCTAAACGAAGAAGGGACATTCAGAAAAAAAAGAAAAAAAATTATAATAAAAAACTATACTACACAATGAAATTTAATACAATATTTGTGATTCTTTTTTTTTTTTTTTTTTTTACAAGTATGTACTGCATACCTATAATAATAATAATCATAATAATAATAAAAGAAAAAGAAAAAATAGAGAGAGAGAAATGAATGTTTGAAAAGAAAAATGATTTTTTTTTTCTGATACAAATTTTCATTTATGAATGCCCACTTATCGTAAAGACCTTTTTTAGAAAACAGCTGAAAACAGCTCATTTAAACATAAATATCTTCATGAATTCTTATGATATTCAACTGGATTTTTTTTATACTGTACTCTCTACTGTTGAGAATTAAACTGTTTTTTTTTCTGCACTCTGCGCGTGCGCAGTAATACATTATTTACTACAACTATCCATATATCTTTGAATATTAAATGTATTTCTTTTAAACTACAGTATAATGATTTAGCCATATGTTGTCATTTTTTCCGAAAGTCTCATAAAATTTAAAGAAAAGTCTTTAGAATTATAAAGTAAATTCTTGCGGAAATTTTTTGCATTTTATAATGGTATATTAATAAATTTTTCAAAGAGTACAGTTTAACTCTTTAATTATTCTAACTATTCTCATAAATCTCTACACACGTATAAATGAAAACTTTTATAACCATATCTAAAATTTGCGGCTCAAACGACGCTTTTCCAGATACAGGGTAATCACAAATGCTGTTTATTTTATTGGATTTGTTGTTCGTCCCCTACGGGCCTTCGTGACAAAATCATTACTGAAAAATACGAAGAAAGGCACGTTTTCCTCATTCCCAAAATTCAAACACAACACGCTAAATATTTTTCAAGATATTCGACAAAACATAAAAAAGAGAAAGTGTTTCCATTATATTGCTCACCCACCTGTGTGTGTATACACACACACACACACATATGTATATATATATATAATGTAAAAGAGAGAAAGAATGATATAGAAACAATTTTTTGAAAATATAGATTTAGCTGTATTTATGTTTCTAAAGAAAATATATATATATATAGAAAATTTTTTCAGCGCATATAAATACATATTTTTCCAAAATATAACATAGATTTTCTTTTTACTTTATTTCGACATCTAAATATAGAACTAATTTTTTAGAAGTATAATTCGCTCATGTAAATTTCACTATATCCGGATATGTAAGCATGGAAACGAAGTAAATTTCTTTTTTAATTAAAATGGTAATGGAATCTTTCTATTAGCTTGTACTGATGTATTTAAATTGCACACGCACATAAGAAATACCAATTTCAAAAAGAGAAATGAACGAGAAAATTGCTTTTGTATTTTTACTAAAGATGATAATTTTTTTTTTCCTTTTTAGTCTTTATCAATGTAAAATAATAATAATAAGGAATTTATTTTAATATATATGATCTAATAGCCCTGAAACAAAGCATTTTTCCATATGCATTCATAAAAGAGTTTATGATTTAAAAATTATTTTCATATCGCTATTAGTCCTCTGATATATAAAAAGGGATCTGATTATTTATTAACAGATTAAAGATTTACGTTATTTTTCTGTTACTGCATTTGATTTTTATGATTTCTTAATAAGAATTTGGAAATGTTATCAGCATGCGTTTATGTGTGTGTGTATAATGTGGACTTTGTAATCTCAAATATATTGGTGAAACCACTACACCTCTTCATCTAAGAATAAATCTGATTCAAAAAACCTTTCATCTTCTGTGCCTCATTCTAAATCAACTGTAGAACTAAAAAAACTTTTATTTATATAATTTTAGTTCATGTGCAACAGATAATCAAAATTAAAAAAAAATAAGAGTTTATTTTTAGAATCCAAATATATGCAATATTTGAATATCATTTATCCATACTGTTAATACTTTAATAAAATAGTTAAAATATACTCTAACATCAACCGTCTTCATGATTATTCGACTATTTATGCGTAACTCAGTCACAACGTTAACGATAAAACTTCTAGAAATAAGAGGTAATAAAAAATCTAACTGCTTAATTTCTAAAAGTGCCATTATTAAACATTTATTAGAACGCCAGTATCTAACTTTAATCGGTTTATTATTTGAAAATTTGTTAAAAAGAAATATTTAGTGAATTGTTTCAATGTCTTTTAAAACCAATTTTATAATAAACATTTTCAGGCATTTTTTTATGATATAATAATGCACAAAATCAAAGAACTCAAATATAAATAAATAAATAAATAAAAATTAAGACAAGTATCCAAATCATTGTGAATTTTTTCAATTAAATATTTAATAGAATTAACATTACATCAATCATAAATGAAAAGGATTTTTTTTTCTTCAATAAAAGATTTACAAATGCCTCATATACTTTCGAATATCCTCTTCCTCTTGTTAGAAGAATATTCAATAATAATTCTATTTCTAAGTCAACATCTTTCAATAGCACTTTATCCTGTAAATACAATGTTACTCAAAATTAAAAATGAATTATATCTTAATTTTTCGAATTTAACGTAGTACTTTAAAAAATCTGAGCTACTTAACTTCATCAAAGCACTTCACAATAACACTGTGATTACTTATGTTGACAAATCACCGAATAATTATGGCATTATATGTAAATCCTTCCATAGCCTCCTAAACTAGATGCCTTCTGCGTGACTCGGAACTTGGAAGCAGTTCAAGCGCCATCTGGTACAGATTGCGCGACTTTTTTTATTCAACTACCACCAATAATTTTAAGAAGCGATATATGATATATATGATCGATATTTTTAACGTACACAAACATCAAACCGTCTCAATTATATATATTAAAAGCAAAAAATGTTTTATTTAAGAGACAAAAATTTAAGTTTAAATACATTTTAAAAACAAAAAATACATATAAAAACAACTTAAAGCTAGACGTTACGAAACCCGTCCGGGTTTCCTCATCAGTAATTACAACACAATATGCAAAAATTACATGAACACTCAAGGATATCCACACTATCAATGAAGCATGCGCATTGGCTCCTCAATATTCGGTACTCCTTTAAATTCCTTGAGTGTTCATGTAATGTTTGCATATTGTGTTGTAATTACTGATGAGGAAACCCGGACGGGTTTCGAAACGTCTAGCTTTTAATTGTTTTTATATGTATTTTTTGTTTTTAAAATGTATTTTAACTTAAATTTTTGTCTCTTAAATTAAAAAGTTTTTACTTTTAATGATCGATATTTCTTCGATTCTGTTCGCCTTTTTATGTAAATCAAATCCCACTTTTAAATTTTTTTGGTAGCTGTTGAATAAAAAAGTCGCGCAATCTCTACCAAGTGGCGCTGTCTACCTCTTGAACTGTTGCCAAGTTTCCGAGCCACGCGGAACGCATTTAGTTTAGGAGGCTATGATCCTACTATATCTTTCTATTAAATTCTTCAATATCTAATAGCAATATTTTTTTATTTAACTACTAATACCCTCACTATTAATAACCGCAAAATACATAATTATTATAAACTTCTTAAACTTTTTTTTACAATAACTTCAATTAGTATTATATTGTTTTCATATCTAAGTTTCACAAGTCTCCTATTAAATTTTACACGGTCACAACGGGATGTAATAGATACAACAGCAATGCTAATAAAACTCTACTGGATATTCTTTAACAAATATACAATTGTACTCGCAAAGTTGATAATTTACATTGCCTTAAAAATAGTTTTCAACTAATTAATTACATCAGAACTCTTGATAATATAGACAATATTATGACTTTTGATTTTCAAGATCTTTTTAATAATATTCAGTTATCAGATCTATGTGACATTATATATAACCTATTTAATGAATTTAAAACTCAAATTAATCTTCCTAGCAAATTTAAAGCAGAAATTTTAAACTCTTCTTAACTTTGTTATCCATAATAATTTTATTTTCCACAATAACAAAATCTACAAAAATAGGAATCCCACAGGAGGGATTTTGGCTGAATTCTACCTTTAATATTATGAAAAGCAATCCTGTTGTGATGATGTTAAGCTATATCGTTACATAGATAATATTATTGTATTTTATCTGAACAAACTAAATTTTCCTTTAATTATCCTTCTAATCTAAAGTCAACTCAAAATATTCTTAATAATAAATAAATTAACTTTTTAGTTTTCAAAATATTCTTTAACGGAAATAAAATTTACACTCATACGTATGGCAAATGACAGGATATTTGTTATAAGGTAAACTTGATTACATATTTTAATTCTTGTCTGCATCTTTCGGTGTATAGAAACGTCATCCTTAACCACTTATTTCGAATAGCAAATTTATGCTCATCAAAGTATAAAAACAAGAATATTAATAAATTAATCAATGCTACAGCTGAAATGGGATTTCCTAAAACTTTGTTTATTCTGATATATACTAATAACCATGCCTCTGTCATAAATATTTTAAAAAGTGCATTCTAGTGTATTTTACAAAAAATAATAAAATTATTAAAGACAATAAAAAAAAGACAGATGTTCGATTACAGAGGTTGGGTGGAGTTCGTTGGATGGGTGGTATATTGACAATAAATAATAATAATAAAAAATAGAGGGCTTATTGAATTTAGTTAATTTGAATTTTAACTCTTTTCTCCTGTTAATTTATTACTTTTCTTCATTATTGAATTGTTAGTTATACTTATAAATCAGAAGAAATAAAAATAATGAAAATAAAAAAATAAAAATAGATTAATAAAAATAAATCATTTGATAAGGGAGATTTCAGAATAAGGGAGATAAATTATGCATGGATGTAAAAAGAAAACTGAGGCTATTCACAAAAAGAAAAAACTAAATAGTTAACCTTAATCATAAAAAAGTTATTCGTCTCGATAAATTCATCTTTGCTTTTGTAAAGATTATAAAAACGTTAAAAATCCTTAGTTAATGAAAATATAATAAATTTAATCATAAGATAAATAATAACTTAAAAATAAAAATCCCCATTTAAATAATGTAATTCTAATTAACTACAACCTCTAATGATAAATATTACTACCAGATGGCGGTAAACTAATCAAACTGAAAAATAATTTAAACCAGTAGGGGCGCGTGGGGCTAGTTGTCACAGGGGTAAGAAGTAACACGCAATTTACGAACAAGTGTGCAAAATTTGTGATTTAAATATTTTTATAAACATAATTCTTATGAAGCGATTTATAATGTAAGCACAATCTGTGGTCCACAAAAATAGTTAATGAGAGGTTCTGTACATGTGCTTCATTTTCGGTAGTTAGTGGGGAAAAAAATACGAGGGTTGTAAATTAAGTAGTGGCAACTTAACCTTGAAACTCGCAGAAGGGCGGGCATGCGCAAATAGGATATGGGCGCGGTGAGGTGGCGCTGTTGTTGATGTAGAGTGCAAAAAACAGTCGATCTGCTATGAAGGGTATTTGTTGTGTGGCGTTAAAGTGAGGAGTTTCGTTCCCATCGCTCTAAAGCATGTTTGTTGTTGCAAATCCGCAGTCTCATTCCGACCCGAACGAAATGCTTGAATCCATCGTGCTACTGTCCTATACGGTAAAGCATTTGTGCCACAGCCTTCCACTAATCCTTGATAGCATTCTGTTGCATTTTTTCCACGGGCAACTTCGATTTTAAGCCACGACCGCTGATCACCTTTTGAAAATATGCTTTAGAGCGATGGAAACGAAACTCCTCACTTTAACGCCACAAAAGAACTACCCTTCTTAGCAGATCAACTGTTTTTTGCACTCTACACATCGAAAACAGCGCCACCTCACCGCTCCCATATCCTATTTGCGCATGCCCGCCCTTCTGCGAGTTTCAAGGTTAAGTTGCCACTATTTAATTTACAACCCTCGTATTTCGTAAGTTTTGATTAAAGGTTTGTTAATTTATACTTTAAAGAAATGTTTATAGCTATTTATTTAGTCTGTGTGTTGAGTTATAAAATGCATGTTTAATTCTTTGTATAAATAGTTTTGTTTTTTTATAAATAAACGAAATGTCCAAAATCATACGATGGGGCAAGTTGTACATGTTAGAGGAGTGACTTGTGGAGATGCCTACAGACAGAGCTCGAAGTCTCCGCCCATTTTCAGGAATCTTTCAGAAATTACAAAATTTTGCCTTCTTATACAGAAATATTTTCTGTGTTTGTATATTATAGTGCCGTGATTATTTATAAAGGATTATAATCACGATTTAATCACCAATTAGAGAATATTGCATAAAAATAGTGGTAGAAAAAGCAGCAGCAATTTCTCATCATTGAGAGTGTTCTGAAAAAAGGGCGGAGAATTCGAGCTCTGCTAAACTCTCTCCGTGGCAGAAGAATGGGTATAATGCTTAATTTGCAAAGTGTGAGCACACATTAAATGCATGAGAGGAATAAAATATCATTTGCTTGAATAAATTTCAACTTTGACTAACATGAGCTTCTATGTTAATTTTATCTTTAATTTTATCTTTATTTTACTAAAATCCATTTGATATAATTCCTTTTTACTATACCAAGAAGGTTATAATTTAATATGAGTTATTAATGGGTTTTTTTTTTTATTAAATTAATAAATAATTGATAACAAAAACATTTTAAAATATAGTCGTTTTTATTGTTAGGGTTATTTTTATTGTTAGGGTTATTATTATTGTATCAGTTACAGTTTGCCCCACGTGTGTTACAACTAGCCCCAAATCCGGGGCAAATTGTAAAAGCCAAATAATTAAAAAATATTTTTTTTTTTTTTTTTTGCTTAAACTAGCAACATTAAAGAAAGGTTTTTTTTTTTTTTTTTTTTTTAATGAATATGATAGATTGATTATGTATGCTATTGTAAACAGGAAAACGTAAATGCATTTCACAATATATTTAATTTTCTAAAAGTTGTTACAACTTGCCCCACGCTTCCCTATTACTAAAAATTTACTTAAAAGTAAATTTAAGCTATTGTTTCAGGAAATAATAATAATAATAATAATTCAACTAAAAGTTAAAATAAATCAACATCTAAAGAAATTAAAATAGCTTTTTAAGTGTCTAATGAATAGTTAGAGTAGATTTACTGACACCATGTTGCTTGAGAGGTTCGTTTCTCTTCATTTGCTAAAAACAACTAAACCTTTGATTTAATTAACTTGCTGTGATCCACGTGGACAGGACATACTTCATGATGTGAGGATTGTTTGTTTTATTTTGCTTTCATTATTTAATTTTTCGATCTCAATTGTGGGTTCTACATTCTTCCTACAAATAAAATGAATGTAAATTATCTGAATGTAAGATCGGGAAACCTGCTGAAAATTTGCAATAATAGCCAGCAGCGAACGAAATCTTACTTTGGTGCTCAACAGTATAAAAGGTTTCCTTTTTATTTTTCATAAATATTTTGTCCCGAATTTAATTAGCCATCGTGAGTTTATTCTCTCTTTGCTTCTTTTGTTTCGTTTCTTTAATATCGATTTATCGTAAAGGTATCAAATTTTGAACTATCTAGGAATAAAGTTAAGGTAAGTTTGAAATTAAATTTATTAAAAAATCAAATAGTTAGAATAAATAAAATTAATTGCTTAATTTATTGAACTAAAAGTCATCACAGAATAAATTAATTTGGCGAAAATTAATTCTTATTGGTCTTTGTGGTATTCGGTAGCATTAAATCTTTTATTACTGTGTTTTAAAAATTAATTCACCATAAATATAGATGTCATATTAAAACAGACAATAATTATCAGAAAAGACTCGACTAATTTGATGCAGTCGTATAATCATAGTTTTAATAAGTTCAGGAGTTTACACCGCATATTCAGAAGATAAGGCTTTCAGAGAACAAAACAAAGCTATCCTAAGTCCTGCTTGCCAACCCCTTTCTAAAACTGAACTTCTCTTCGCACTTCTCCGATTGGCTTAGGGAAAATCGTATGATACACGGGATGAGGGGGTCAGAAGATTACAGATTAAAATTACGTTTGAATTGCAGAATATAATAGATAACGGTTTCGTTTCATCGGAAAATAAAATAAGTTTAAGAATTGAGATCAATTAAATGAATTTGGAATTAATGAAATATTTAGAAGATAAATTAATAAAGAAGTGATTAGGGAGCTACCAGTGGATTAGTGGGAGGCAAAATCATTTAAGGTTGAGAAATGAAGCTTTATTTTTTTAGGGGCTTTTAATTATATTATATATATCAGAAACTTTTAAATGAATATGTATATGATATAAAATTAAAATAAAAGTTTAAAGACTAGAAAAACCAGGGAAATTACAAACCAATGCGCGAAATTGCTGTGAGAGAGAGAGAGAGAGAGAGAGAGAGAGAGAGAGAGAGAGAGAGTATCATAAAATTGTAATATGGAACATTTTATCCTGATTCCTAAAGTGTAATTTAGTCTTACCGGGGCATTAGTCTTTGAAGACTGGTAGACAGGAGATGCTGAAATCAATCACATGTTACACTTGTCGGCCTAGCCGTTAAGATTTTTCATTGGTTTTTCTGAGAAACTCTCGTGATTACGGGTTAAAATTCCTGAAGTGACTACAAAGGGAATTGTAGGCTTAGATAACTTCCCTGGTCCTTCAAAATTTGCATGGACAATAATCTCAACCCATTAAGAAAATAAAACTTCAAGAGCTGTCGCAATTTCTGATATCAATAAACCCAAATTTCATTTTTTTTTTTTTTTTCTTTTTGAAAATCCTATGTCTTTTTCATCCTCTTTGTTTAAATGAGTTTCTCTCGTTTAATGTCCTTGGTTTCTAAAAAATGGTTCTAACTATTACAATATTTCAAACGTTTTTTGAAATGAAAAAGTATTAGATTTTTCTATCGGAAAATTAGCTATTTCAGATAACCCGAGCAGAGTCTGGACAAAACTAGGTTTTTGTATTATCAGGTTATCATTAATTTTCATTTTTTTAAAGTTATTCAACCTTCAGTTAAAACGACAGATAATATATAAATATCGCTTCGATTTCTTCGAAATTGTACCTTCGGATGGAAGAATATTTTTCAAGCAGTTATATAGTTCACTAAACGATGAGATACTTTTTTTTTTTTTTTTTTTTTTTTTTTTTTTAAATCAAATTTTGTAAATTTGTACCGTCGTTGGAATTCAAAGAAATCTGTTTTAGTATTTAAGTAAGTATTTCCAGTTATTAGGCTAATACTTTTATTTCTACTACTTTGCACATTTTCTCCAAGTTCCAAGTATTCAACCGTCGACTATAACTGGTTTCATGGTTAGCCGTATTTATTCATTTCGTAATAACTACATGTGGTAAATTTGAATGTAAAATTTTATTTCCAGATTCAATTAACTACTTGTGGTAAATTTGTGAGTAAAATTTTATTTCTGATTTTTTTATTTCCAGTTTCAATGAATTGTATGGTATATTAGTTATTTCGGGTTCATTTTTGTACTTGATTTGTGGTTCGTAAATGGTTTGGGCTTAGGTCAAAGAGAAATTTAGCTTAGGCTCTCTTTGACACAGAAAACATTTACTTTGTTTTCCTAAGTCCTTGATAAAGTTAGTAAACTGTGGTATATTCATTGTTTTATATCATTTTTAATCAGAGAACTTGTAGCTTTGAGATTGATCATACTATATCGTTTATTTTGGTAATTCTATAAGATTTTATATTTGCAATATATATATATATATATATATACTAGCAGGCAAAGCACGCTTCGCTGGTCCCTATTTTTAAATGAATCACTATAATTACTGAATTCTGAAAATTGCATTAATTTTTATCACGTGGAAAAAAAAGAGAAACAAAATCTGATAAGGAAAAATGTCGCACCATTTTCTCACTGCCTTCGGAAAAAATTCCCAAAATGCTCTAACTCTAATTTCTATTATTTCCCAACTTCTCCCCCTCCCCTCCTGTCTATCCTAATAATTTTACAAATTCGAAAATATCCGCAATCGATTTGTAAGTATCAAAAACATCTATGCTTGCCCCACCACTCCCCCTTTCCCGCTCCTACCAATAATTTTAAAAATTCGAAAATATCCGCAATCGATTTGTAGGTATTGGAAACCTCTATGTACCAATTTTGAATGATCTAACTCTATTTTTTTTTGCCCCTCTGCCCCCCTTTCCAGGCCCTCCTAATAACTTTACACTTTCGAAAATATCCCCATTCGACTTGCAGGCCTCTAAAACTTATCTGTACCAATTTTGAACGGCCTAACTGTATTTCTATTTGTTTTTGCCCATAGCCCCCCCCTTCCCTCCCCACCTAATAATTCTACAAATTCGAAAATATCCGCAATCGATTTGTAAGTATCGAAAACCTCTATATACCAATTTTGAACGATCTAACTCTATTTTTATTTTTGCCCCCCCCTCTCCCCTCCCCCTAATAACTTTACACTTCCGAAAATATCCCCATTCGACTTGCAGGCCTCTGAAACCTGTCTGTACCAATTTTGAACGGCCTAAATGTATTTCTATTTGTTTTTGCCCATAGCCCCCCCTTACTGCCCCACCCCCTTTCCGCCCCTCCTAATAATTTTACAAATTCGAAAATATCCGCAATCGATTTGTAGGTATCGAAAGCCTCTATATACCAATTTTGAATGATCTAACTCTATATTTATTTTTTGCCCCCCTCCCCCTTTCTCGGCCCTTCTAATAACTTTACACTTTCGAAAATATCCCCATTCGACTTGCAGGCCTCTGAAACCTATCTGTACCAATTTTGAACGGCCTAACTGTATTTCTATTTGTTTTTGCCCATAGCCCCCCTTCCCGCCCCTCCTAATAATTTTGCAAATTTGAAAATATCTGCAATCGATTTGTAGGTATCGAAAACCTCTATATACCAATTTTGAACGATCTAACTCTTTTTATTTTTTGTCCCCGCCCCTCTCCCCTCCCCCCTTCCTGCCCCTCCTAATATTGCACAATCGAAAATATCCTCATTCGACTTGCAGGCCTCTAAAACCTATCTGTATCAATTTTGAACGCCCTAACTGTATTTCCTTTTGTTTTTGCCCATTAGCCCTCCCCCCCCCCCCTGCTGCCCCACCTGGGGGCTGAATTTCTAAAATTCCAGAAATTGATTTTTAGATATTTGCATTAGCTTTATTTTAGGGCAACAATTTCACGTGTATCTATTTTTTTGTTTGAGATATATAGGATTATGCGAAATCACGTTTTACGCATGTGAAATCACGTTTTGCCCCCCCGCCCCCTTTGGGGACCGAATTTGGAAAATTCCAGAAATTGGTTTTTAGAAATTTGTATTAGCTATATTTCATAGCAAAAATTTTACGGATATCTGTTTTTTTTTGTTTGAGATATGAAGGATTTTGTGAAATCACGTTTTGCCCCCCTCCCCCTTGGGGGGGGGGGCGAATTTTGTAAAATCGCTTCTTAGTGGATGCCTACGTCATAGAAAGAACTTTGTCACGAAATTTCATGCTTCTAGGTCCAGGGGTTGGTCTGGGCGATGATGAATCCCCCCCCCTCACTCAGGAAGTATTCTTTTATATATATAGATATGTGTGTGTGTGTATGTATTCATTTATATAGTACATGAATAGATAAGTGAACCATAAATATCGTAACTTTAAAATTTGTATACTGAATATAAAAACAATACAAGCACTACCGGGTGCAAAAAACACGTGAAAAAATAATAATAATAATAATAATAATACATGATTGAGAAATAATTTTACTTCTTTATAGGTTTTTAAGTCTAACAAAGTAAGTTTAAAATGAATACGGACATTTATTTTGTGATGGGAGAAAGACTGGATAACAAATGGCTTCCGCAAAGCATTTAATTGCTAATCGCTAGTTAGAAATAATAAAAGGGGGAGGGGGTAAAAAATAGTTATATGAGCGAGTAATATTGAATAATTATATTTCTTTATACGTTCTAGAATATCACAAACTAAGGCTTCCGTGATACGATTGATTTCCAACAGTATTTGTTTTTTGTTTTGTAAGTAACGAACGATAATCACGACTTTTTTAAAAATAGAAGAAATCAATTTAATATCGGAAGCCGGAAGATTAAGTTAAAAATTGGAAAACTTCCTCCAGAAACGGAAAAGTTGACAACTATGAATAAAAGTGAAAATAACAAGTAAAGAAATGTCAAGTTTGAAAAAGCGGAGTTTTCCGATAATTTTCGGAATAACTGAGCACGCGATACAAATCGGAGAAACTCCGATTAAATCGGAGTACTTGGCAGCTATGCTTATGTCATTGAAAACCCTTCAGCCAATTGACCATATGCCTTTATACATAACATTGGAGATATTAAAGTATAATAGCTCTAGACATATACCAATAAATAGTCGAAAATTTCTAGTTTTTAGACAGTTACGAAATTTATACCATTATATTACCTCTGGTATGCAATGAACTGACATATTTTTTTAAGGGTGCCGCTGACGCGCTATAGCGCGTAAAAGATGTGGAATACGCGAAAAGGAACCAACATTAGAGCCAGAAACAAGACTGCTTGTATTGTTTTTATGGTGTGTGAAGAAGTTTTAAAATTTCAATAATAATGCATAAATAATATTTTTAAAACATTAAAAGTAAGAAGAAAACTTTATCACATAAAACTCGGAAAGTAAATATATTAAAAAATACCTAAAGTTCATGTAGTAAAATCAAATATGAAAAATTCTAATTTTAAATGCATTCTGTAAATAAAAATGAAAGAAATTAGGAAAAAAAGAATCGAAATCTTTTTTTGATAGATTTTAGTAGTTTCGCCACAAATACAGGGAGAGTTTCAGAATTTTACTCACGCGTTACTTATTCACTCTGAACTTCTGAGTGCGATGGTATGTGTGATTGTGAGTGTTTTATACTTGCGTGATTCTAAACGTGTATGTATATATGTGGGTGGGTGTGCTCTGGAGTGTGCGTGTGCATGCATACTTTCATTTTCTTCTGTGTACACAATACGTGTTTTCAGGAATATGCGTACGAGTACTTTTTCATGCATTGCGTGTAAGGGATTATGTGTATGCATGCATGCGTATAATTGCGTATGTGTGTGTAATTATATCCGGTAATATAGAATACGTTATACTACGTTTTTATTGTAATGACGTTTCAGCCTACATCATTTACAAGTTACAGGTGACAACGTATGTATCGCTGATAAAATCAATAACCATTCTGAGCTAAAAATAATATGGTATTGCCAATAATGTAAAGGAAATGTTTAACGTTTTGAATCAAGTAAAAACTACAACATTAGGAACGCCAAAGAGAAAATAATATATAACAATATTATTTTCTCTTTGGCGTTCCTAACGTTGTAATTTTTACTTGATTTACAACCCAGCGCCAAGTCTCATTTTAATATTTAACGTTTTGCTTTCCGTTAAGAGTTATCTTTTTTCATATATATGTTACATTCATCACAAATTATGTTTTCCACTTCATTTGCCACATAATAGTTAATTTCATTTGATGCAAATAAATGCAGTCCTATTTTTATAACATTTCCTAACTTCGCATTGAACATGAATAATTAATTTCTGACCGGATACTTGTGAAACAGAACGTGGATACTTAGAAGATACATTTACTAACATGCAATTTTGTCTATGTTCTTCAGAATGTTACAGCAGAAACGCTTTTTATAATCTGCGTCTCTTGTAGTATATTTGTGTATAATCAATGCGTTATTGGATTTTTAATTCATGTACCAAATCTAAAATATAATACGCAATGTCTATTTGTGAATATGTTTTGACTAGTTTGATTTATTTTTATTCTTTTGGTGTAGAATGTCAACACCATACTTTGTAGAGTTATAAAATACCAGAGTTGTGGTTAATTTCTTTTGATTGTATATTATGTCACAAAATTGATAGTGTACTCTTTTTACAATGAAAGCTTAAGTCGAAATCGAATTATTCTCTTTAATACAAGATGTCGTATAAAGCATATGCTCGGAATATTTTACAACATTCTGAATCTCTTGCATAGAATATTTTTGTTTGCATCAACCATACTAGTACTATTTGTCTTTATTTAACAGCAAGACTATAAAACATTAAAAAAGTTTCATCAGTTGTGACAGTTTTGTTTCTGCTTCATCAGACGTAAAACAATATATTATTACTATAAAATACTAATTATTATGAAAATGGTTTTTTTTTTAATCTTTTCTTAAGTGTAGGGAAGTCTTCAGCATGTATTTTGAGTTGTCAAAAGCAACTATCTAAAATTTAATACTAAATTTATCAGATTATGTCAGTACAGTTTGAAAGAATGGGCATCAGACATTAGACGGGAAATCTGTTAATGAAATATTATATTGTTTAGTTTCTACCAAAATATTAAGTTTTCAGTGAATCTATTTGGTTGAGAGAAAATAATAAAGCAAATTTCTCCTGCAATTATCTCTGGAATTTTTTACTTTTTAATTTTGTTAAGATCATATATTTATCTATCCCGAGACATGATATCAATAAATTCTAAAGAAAAGCATCAGTAAATAAAAAGATAGATCTCAGAGTTTTATTTAGTAAGGTATTGATTGAGATTACTTTTGCCCAATAAGCTTCTCAGTCATACAGAAGAGCTAAAATGATATTTTACTAATCCACCGGCCTCCACCATTGCCTCCTATTCTGTTTCGATACATACTTTTATTCAAGTTTTTATTAATTCATCCACAAATAATAGAAAAGTACTTAATTCTCTAAATTGTAATAATAATAATAATAACAAACTATTTTAACAAAAGTTTTAATTGAGTTTATATCCTTGTTCTTCTTAAAACTGACTTATTAAATGAGTTTATATCCTTATTCTGCTTAAAACTGACTTAGTATTCTCATTTACTTTTACCAATCAGAAATTATTGAAATTTTTTTATGATTATATATAAACAGTCTTTGATTAAAATTTATTTATTATTTCTATTCAAGCATTCGTTCCGCGTTCCCTTTCTAAATGTTAGGCATCTCTGCTAAAATCTATAGACTTCCAAAAAATCCTAGTAATCATTGCGACTTTGTCTTGTGTGCATCTAAACCGTAACTCTTTAATACACCAAGTTCTTTGCGGCCGTAATTCCTCAAAACAACTAAAATTTGAAAGCGTTTTAAGTGTTCTTTGTGTTTTATTAAATTTGTGTTTAATTAAACTTTTTAAAATATTATTCACTGCAACTGCATCTTATACCCTTTGCAATGACAAATGACTCATACTGATTTGCGAGTTTTATGCGCAAGAACATTAATAAGGCGGCCAAACTCTAATGTAAGATATGCATGTTATATTTCTAAAATAACGATTGGGATTGTTTAATGTTCGCGTTATTTGCTTCATCAATTATAAAAAGTCAATCACCGGCTGATCATTCCATTAATTTCTTCAAATAAGAACCACTGTTATTGGAAATCTTATTCCACTGGTTCACCTATAAATTTTCAAAATGAAAATAATCACAATGAGGCTCATTATAGTTTGTATCCATGCGATTGTTTAAAGAAAGAACTGTGAATTGAACATTTGAAATGCTAATCTTTACAACTGCATTGCCTTGCTTCAAGATTCGTCCTTTCTTAAAACAGCAATCATAAAAAGCAAATTTATTAAATTTATTTCGTAACAACCAGAATCGCTCTAGAAATTTCAGAATTTTTAATTTTTATTTTATTTTTAAAATCTCTAACAATAAAATGATTAATTAAAAAATAAATAAAATAAATAAATAAAATAAAAAATATCTGTAAAATTCAACATTCATTCAATCCAAATATGTACTCAGGATTACAAAGATTTCACATAGAAATCCGCGAATATTCGTTATGGATTCCTAAAAGTTAATTAAAAAATTTGTGACACATCTGGGAAGGAAATGTGCATCTAGTACTTCGAGTATTATTTTATGTAAGGAAGTAAGGCGATACATTAGGTATAAAGACTGAAATGCTATGCTTTTTCTGCATCAAGGCAAATTTGAATTCCATAAAAAAATGTTAAGACTTCCTAATGTTCCATTATTGTTTACTCCTAGTATATTTGAGTACTATACTTGACCCGGATTCCACTTGTAAGCTTTCATAGAAATGAGGACAGATAGCTAAAGGTAGGATTGCAACACGAAGATCTTCGAAGTGACACCGGAAATGGAATCAGGTGGGAATATTAAGAAATTCAAAAATAAAGTTTATCTTCGTACATAGACCTATTTAAAACTTTTCAAAAAGAGAATTTGTCATATTTCCATGACAGCTTTGGTGGCGATTCATAAGACTATTTTTACTTTCCGTATTATTTTTTATAACGTATGCCTGTTTTGTTATTAACTTGCTCGGTCGAAATGCCATTTTAACGATCGCAAACATTCCCCCTCACTTTGTGGACAAATTTAAAATGGTTGTTTCTCTTCAACTTCAGGACATTTTAATGAACGTGAACTTTGTTCACTGACTTTCCTGTTCAAGGGAAATTTTTCTTCGTATTTATGATGTTATAGTGTCAGAAAATTCTTCGTATATGCATGCTTAGAAAAAATTATTTTAATGCTCCACATCGACGTAAATTATTTCTTTAATTCAGAATTTATATTTAGGAGATTTTCTTCGTCAATTCGAATAGTAGTATTCCGTGCCGTGAATACTATCTATTTGACATCAATTACTGTCAAATATAATACTGATTGATATGAACACTCCTTGATGAATGCTGAATTTACAATGTATACTACTGTAGTTTACTTTTTGTCCACCGTGTATTTGAGTGAGAGAGAGAGAGAGGGGTGCGCGTATGCGCTCGCTCCTTGTTGCTCAGGCCATTGATCACAGAGCTACAAGAGATGGCAGAAAGTAGATTGCACTCAGCAGGTGTGCACTTCATCAATATTATTTAGAATTTGAATTTTCTACTTTTTTTTTTGGGGGGGGTACGTGTGTGTCATTTTATTCAAATTGCATGTTCCTTCATTTTAATCGCCTGCGTTCATTATCAACAGCGACTATGAAATATATATTATATTAATTAAATTAATGCAGTCGTCAGACGCTTTCAAAATTAAATGTGAATATTTCAAACGTTATCATTTGAAATGAACTTTTTATCTCAAGAATTAAAAGTTCTTTTGTAACGGAAATGATTTTTATCATTTCATTTATTGTTTCTGTCGGAATCAAATGGTAATATTGTAGAAAAGATTAAGCATCTTAAATTTTAATGGGAAAAAAATCTTTTTTTTTTTCTTTTTCTTTTTTTTTCTTCTTATTTTAATGTACTTAAACTTTACAAAATCAGGTTTAGCTATGATTTTTTAAATGTAATCAGTAAATTATAACTATAAATTTATTTTACTTGTAATTTTATTATAACAGAATGAGGGCTAAAAAACTAGGTCTCACTATTAAATATCGCCAAAATTAAAATGTTTATTATGCTGAAATACACCCATCTTATAAAATCGTAATTCTTGGAAAATAGTAGTGCCACCTGTCATTCTATAAATATTAAAATTGAAGTGCCCGGGTAAGACACTGCCGCGGGCAGTGACCTTAATTCAACACAGTGCGAGTGAGAAGATTCTGCAGAAGGTAGTATGTACTCGAATTGAGGTTTAAAGGAAATTTGATGTAATTTTAGCGTTTTTGTTTTTAAAGTGGTATGAAAAATAGTGATTCATTCGAATTTTCTGAAATATATTTAAATACAGTGACCAGCGAAGCGGGCGAAGTCTGCTAATTTAAAAATAATTCAGGCTTTACTAAAATTTATTTAAGTTATTGATATAGTATATTTATTTAAATTATTCAAAAATTTGCATTACTTTAAATAAAAATGCATGTTTAGTAGAAAGTGTATAATTTATTACATTGTTTGTAAAAATATGGTTAACTATTAATTTATTTAATGCAAAGAAATTTTGCTAACCATATTTTTCGGGAGCCGTGTAATGAATGATTAACTTCTGTTCAAAATAAATATTAACTGAAAAATGTAGCTCTTGAGAAACTAGAATCAATTAAATAGATACTGAATGAATTATTTTAAGACTTCATAAACAGTTTCCTTGTTAAATATTTTTCAACTTACCAAAAAGCTACTGCATGCGGTGAAAAATAAAATTAGAACGAAGATTAAAAAACAGTTATTACAACACTTGGACAAACTTTCGTGTTGAGAGGCCATCAATAAAGTTTCCAAAACAGCCTTTAAAATAAATAGATCTCGCAAACTGTTTTTATTCTTTAATCACAGGTTAATGAGAGCATACATTTAGACTTTTATGATAACCTAACATGGAGAATCAACTGGAATCAGAATTTCTATTTTATTCGGAAGCAATAAGTTATTTAGATTTTATTTAATATATCGGTAATTAAATATTTATTATTTATTGAAAGAGAATTGCAGCTTTCCTTAAGCAATTTTCTATAATAAAAATTTAAAAAATATAAATACGCTTGAATTATAAGCGAGAATAGCTCTTTGTTATTTTTATAAAGGGTATAACTTATAAGCACGCAATTTTACTAAGTAAATAAATAAAATTAGCCTTTTAGAAGCATTCTTTTTCATCTTTTAAGAATAAAGAAAATAGATAAATTATCTTATTGTAAAATTTATTTCAGCAATTCCGAAATCTATTTCTTAAAATTTCTTAAACGTATAAAGCTTTGCAAATTAGTTTAAAAAAAAGAAAAAAAAAAAACTATTAATAATAGAAATAAATAAAAAAAATAACTGTAAAAAAAATAAAAAATAGTAGTAAAAGATTTTTAAAATAATGTTAAATAATAATAATAAAATAGCAATAGAGGAAAAAAAACATTCTTGGCACATTTTTTTTTTTACATTTATCTTTGTTATAATTACAAAAATTATTATAAATGTTTTTATTATTTTTTTAATTATTCTACAATAAAACTGAAGAGGTCATAATTTCAACCTTTTTTAGTATTATTTAAAATTTTTGAAAATCTACTTCTCTAAAATTAATGAGATGGATATTTTTTAACTTAAAAGCATATCACTTGTTGTTTGAAAATATTATAGGTAATAATAATTACAGTATGACCCATATTTAACTATGAGCTTGGGACACAGAAAAATGCTCGTAAATTCAACTTTAAACAAAGAAGGTTTATACATAAAAAAAAAAAAAAAAAAAAAAAAAAAAAAGACTCACGTGAATTTTTTTATAATCTTTCTAAGTGAAAAAATATATAACCAAAGTTTGGCTTCATTTAAATTTCGTAATAAAATACATAAAGCATTGAATATTACATCTTTTGCATTTTCGTAAATTTTTAAAACTTGTTTACGATTTTATAGTGATTCTACATAAATAAAATGACTTTTTTCTGTAAATTGCTCAGAATCGAAACATTTTGCGATATCTTCAAATTTCACATATCGTGCCTTCAGAAAATTTTCCGTCTGTTTGTGAGTGGGGGAGGGGGCATTGTGTCTGTATGTCCATAACGTTATTTTTGTCCGACTATTACGTGAGAACGGAATTCATTGGTACTCGCCGAACGGAATTGAAATCCATTTCAAAATTTTTATTAGATTTAGAGATATAGGCAAAAAACGTTTGCGCTATAAGGCTTTGCCTATAGAAGGTGTAACATGCAAAATCTTTTCAAAAATCTTTACGCTTCAGACATCAGGAAAGCCCAAAATGACTCCAGGATATTTTCTGTGTGTGTATGGGAGAGCTGGGGCTATATAGAACGTTTTTATTCAACCGGATATCACGTGAGAACGGCAGAAGCCATTACCCAACTTATAAAATTATATCTATCGAAAATTTCAAAATTTTAATTAGATTTAGAAATATGGGCAAAAAATGCTTCCACGTACGCAATACGAATTTTGTAAGTAAAACGAGCAGAATGGAAAAATTTTTGCTGTATAATTACGTTTCTGATAGAAAGGAAGCCGAAAATACCTTCAGAATATTTTCTGTGAATGTGTGGTCTCTTTTCTCCGGACATCTAGGGAAAACAGCTAAAACGGAAATGAATGACACTCCTTTAATATGTATGGACCATTTTGAAAATTTTATTAGATTTCTATACATGAGTAGAAGAATTTGTCAGTAAAACACACAGAATGGAAAATACTTTTTAGTCATAAATGAAGCCGAAAATGTTTTGAGAATAGTTTTTGTGTGTATGTGTAGTGAAGACATTTCGCATTGTTTCACCTTGATTATGTCAGGATTCTTTACAAGTTGAAAAAATATTAAATTGGGAGTAAAGTTTTTAAGTAAGGAACATGGTAACCATTACTAAGGAGCAGAACTTTATACTTTTAGGACAAAAATCGGTTATTTTATTTTAGAGGTTTAATTATTCATATTTTACAATTTTTGTATATGTATACTGATTAATATTTTTACTTTCCCCCCCCCCCTTTGCATGTTATTTAAGTTCACTATCGGATGTTCCCTATTGCAAAAGGAGTTAATATCTCTACTGGTTTGTGTACGGGGACACTCAAACCTTTTCCAAAGCAATGTGTTCTATGAGAGATATTTCTATAAACCATATTTTATTGTACACAAATCTTAATAAAATTGAAATATGTTATTCCAGTTCACTATCGGATGTTTTGTATATCAAATGGAGTAAATACTACCACTGGTGTGGGCACAGAGACGCTTGAAAGCATACCAAAGCATTGCGTTATATGAGAAGTATTTCTATAAACCAAATTATAATAACTTTACTTCCACAAAGCTTAATGAAATTGATATATGTTATTCATATGCACAAAAGACTGCTGTCTATTGAATATAGTATGTTTCGTATTAGATTTACAGAGCAACGCAAAAATATTCAGATACATTAAAAGCTATTAATAAAAGATTTTCTGGAATTGCACTTTCGTTTATATTAAGCGTTTTTAGCATTTTCTAACAATTTTTAAGTGTGAATATAATTTCAATTTGTATATCTGTGTATCTGCCCATCTGTCTGTCTTTCGGCACTCTAACTCCGGTAAATATTTATGGAATATCTTGAAACTAATATAAGTTTTTCAAGTTCAGTATCGGATGTCCCCTATTGAAAATGGAGTGAATACCTCTTCTAGTTTGTGTACATTGGCATCGGAAATTACTGCAAACTATTGTTTTCTATGAGAGGTATTTCTATAAACCATATTTTAATACCGTTACTTTACACAAATCTTAATGAAATTGAAATATGTTATTCAGTTTCACTATCGGATGTTTCCTAAGTAAAATAGATACAATATTTCTACTGGTTTGAGTACAGGGAGACACGAAAGTATTGCATTGTATGAGAGGTATTTTGAGAAACCAAATTTTAATAACTTTGCTTTGCACAAAGCTTAATGAAATAGAAATATGTTATTCATTTGCACAAAAGAATGCTTTTTATAAAATACAGTATGATTAGTATTAGCCTTACAGGGCCACATAAAAATATTATGTTACATTAAGAGCTATTGATAAAAACTTGCTGTAATTGCATTTTCTTGTACAACAAGCGTTTTTAACACTTTCTAACAATTTTTAAGCGTGAATATGATTTTTATTTGTTCTTTCGGTCCAATTGTCTATCTTTCTATCTGTTGTCTCTCGTCTCGAGAGTTCTTAAATATTTTCAGAATTTTTTAAAATTTATATATGTTATTGAAGTTCACTATGGAAAGTTTCCTATTTAAAATGCCATTAATATGTCCTCAACAAGTGTACAGGATACTTCCAATGCTTTGCGTTTTAGGGTAGATAATTTTATAAATCACATTTAAATAACTTTCTACCGTAAAAATTATAAATAAATGGAAATGTATTTTAATATTCTAAAATAATGTTTTGTATAGAATATGATATGATCAACCTTCAGATTTACAGGACTACACTAAAATATTTAAATACATTAAGGGCAGCAATTATAATCTAATGGCTGGATTTTCTTTTGCATTAAGCCTTTTTAACGTTCTTCAACGATGTCTAAGAGCGGTTTTAAATTAAATTAGTCAGTCTGTATATTGTTCTGTTCTTCTGTCTTTTGTGTGATAATGCAGGCAAAGAATATTGAAAGTTATACGATACAACAAGAACGTACAGCTGGCGAGTGTTAATAACCAGTGCGTAGTGCATGATTTTTCTTTCTTGTTTTAACTCTTTCCAAAAAGTTTGAAAAGCGTTAATGACTTCGGTTTGTCTGTCTGTCCGCGCTCTAACTCCCGTAAATATTTATGGAATTTCTTGAAACTGATAAATCGTATTCAAATTCACTATCGGATGTTCCCTATTGAAAATAGAGTGAATTTCTCTCAAAGTTTGTCTACAGGGACACCCAAAATTTTCCAAAGCATTGTGTTCCATGAGAGATATTTCTATAAACCGCATTTTGATACGTTTACTTTACACAAATCTTAATGAAATTGAAATATATCATTTAAGTCCACTTTCGATGTTCCCCATGTAAATTGAAGTAAATACCATCAGAAAACAGGGACATCCGAATGTATTTAAAAACATTGCGTTCTATGGAAGGTATTTCTAAACACCAAATTTTAATGACTTTACTTTGCACAAGTCTTAAAAAATTAAAATATATTATTCATATGCACAAAAGACTGTCTTCCATAAAATACAATATTATTAGCATTATATTTACAAGGCCACACAAAAATATTCAGCTACATTAAGAGGTATTATTGTATTCTCCTTGGTTACTTATTTCTATTTCTCCCGAGTTTTGTACTTTCCAAAAAGGAATCTGGCAGCATCGATAAAAACGTATTCTATTCTATTCTATTTACATCGATTTGACTCTTTGCATGATCAATATTATCGACTATCAAACTACATCGAAATGTTCTTTAAAAATTGTATATATGTATATAAAGTAATGTATGATGCTAAATGTTAATTAAATGTTTATAGAAGTTCATCATTATCTTCATCAATACGCGGCTACTCGCCACCACAGTCACAACAGCTTTGGCGACGAGGTAAAGTTGTTTCATTTTCAATTCAACTTAATAATTTTTATATACAATATAATTATTTATTGAAAAAAGTTATAATTTACATTTTAAATATATAATGGATGCAGAACAATTTCAGAAATTGCTTGATACTGTAAATAGGGGCCAACAAATGCTTATTGCAAAGTTGTTGTCCAGAGACAAATCTGAAATGGCTAATAATAGCAGTAATACTAACTCAACAAAGATTCCAGTTGTTAACATTTCCCATATTCCTCCTTTTGAATGTTTTGATAATAAGAAAGAAAATTTTAAATATTATCGTCAACGTTTCGAAAATTATTTAATGATGAAAGATATTTCTCATGATAAATATAAAAGCGCACAAATTTTGTTAAATTCTATAGGAGCATCAAATTACAGTATCTTGGCGGCTGTTATTGCGCCAAAGGCTCCCAGTGAATTAGAATATGATGAACTACTTAAAGTGTTAGAAAATCATTTAGCACCAAAGAAAAATCCTATAGTTTCACAACATTACTTTTTGTCAACTTATCAAAAAGAGGACAGTTCTATTTCCGAATATGTGGCAGAATTACGGAGTGATATTTCCGAATGCGAGTTTAGTGTTGACTGTGAATGCAGTAAAAAGGCATCTGTTGCTGATATTTTCCTTAGAGCACAATTTATTCGTGGCATTAAAGATAGTTGTATCAAAGAGCAACTCTTGCAATCAGAATTAAAAAATTTCAACGATATTGTCGATAAAGCTATTGCACTTGAAGCTTCAAAAATTGACAGTCGCGAGTTATCAAAAACTTTAAGTACCAGTACATCTATCTCAGAGGATATCAATAAAGTCTCCAAAAGTAATAGGCAATCGAAATACGTAAAAACATCCTTTAACACTCAAAACATAAAGAAAAAAGAGGCTTTTTCCCATCAGCGCATGAAATCCAAACAAAATCAAATTGATTTCGAAAAACTTGGCATAAATAATTTGTGTCTACGCTGTGCGAAAAACAACCATTTATCAAAAGACTGTCGCATTAATCCAAATAATTTGAAGTGTAAGTCGTGTAAATCAACTGGACATGTACAAAGAGTCTGTATCAAGACATTACTTAATGCTAAAAGATCAAATAGTCCAAGAATACCACTTAATCAAATAGAAGTATATGAAAATACTAACATAAACACGATTGTTGATATTTACGACAACCCTATCTCAGATTCTACCCCCGATGCTAAGAAATATTTTACTACAGTAAAAATCGAAAATCGCTATCAAAAATTTCAAGTCGACACAGGAGCAGGATACACTGTCATACCAGAAAGTCAATTTAAAAGGTTAGGTCTCAAGGAACACTTTGAACCAACAAATATTGTTTTTAGATCATATACTGAAAATGTGTTTGTGCCCATAGGGAAAGTGCGAGTAAAGGTTGAATATAAAGGGTGTATATCTAATGAATATTTATATGTCGTTCCTGATGGGTATGATCCTCTTCTAGGCAGAGTATGGGTCAGACATTTAAAAATCAATCTACATGAAATCGATACAGAAAACAACCACCAAAATAGAATAGAAAATAAAATCTCTGCAATCAATGATGTCTCAGATTATAAATCTTTTTCCAGAAGTGTTCAAACAAAAGGTTGGTTGTGTACCGAACTTCTTAATCAAATTGAAGTTACGGGATGGAGCAAAACCTAGTTACACTCCTGAACGAAATGTACCCTATGCTTTACGAGAAAAAGTTGAAAAAGAACTTGATGATCTCGAAGCAGCTGGAATAATATCTAAATCAATTACAAGTGATTGGGGATCACCGTTGGTTGTAATTCCTAAAGCGGTTGGAACAGTTAGACTCTATGTTGACTATAAAGTTGGAGTTAACGATCTACTGATGAATGCAAATTATCCAATAAAGAAAATCGATGAAGTATTAAACAGTCTTAGGAATTCGAAGTATTTCTGCAAGTTAGACTTGTTTAAAGCTTATCTTCACTTAAAAACTGATGATGACAGCAGCATTATCCAAACTATTTCGACACATCGAGGGACATACAGGATGAATAGGTTAAGCTTTGGAATTAAAACTGCACCTGCTGAATTTAACCGGGTAATTGATCAAATCCTGAAGGGTTTACCAAAAACCATCGCTTATTTTGATGATATTGTCGTTCATGGTAAAACCAAAGAAGAATGCTCAAAGAACCTCCTTGCATGTGTAGAAAGATTACGTGATTACGATTTACACGTGAATAGCAAGAAATGTGAGTTTTTTCGAACAAAAATTGAATATTTAGGTCATGTAATAGAAAACAATAAAATATCACGATCACCTACAAAAGTTGAAGCTGTAACACGCATGCCACGACCAAAGAATGTTGAAGAACTGCGCCAATTTTTATGTATGGTAACTTACAATTTCGATTCATACCAAACGTTTCGACCATTACTTACCCTTTTCGCAAGCTTCTGCGGAAACATCAGAAATTTTGCTGGAATAAAGAAAGTGAGCAGGCTTTCATTAAGCTTAAAGAAGAGATATCCAGTGACAGAGTGTTAGTACCTTTCAATCCTGAATTACCTGTTACACTGGCGACAGATGCTAGTCCAGTCGGAGTTGCTGCTATCTTATCACATACCATCGATGATGTAGAAAAGCCAATCGCTTTCGCTTCCCGTTCCTAAACAGAAGCTGAAAGAAATTACTCTCAACTTGACCGAGAAGCTTTAGCAATCGTATTTGGATTTTCTCACTTTTTCGATTATCTTCATGGTAGACATTTCGTCCTAATCATAGCCCTTATCCAGGATATTTCATAGAAAAGCAAGTCTTCCAAATATGACATCAGCTCGACTGTTGCGCTATGCTTCTTATTTAGCTGGATTTTATTACACCGTCAAATTTAGGAAAGGATTGGAAAATCAAAATGTAGATTGTTTATCTTGATCTCCTGTCAACCAGAATTACGCATCGGCAGACACATATATAAACGACGAAGTTCATCAAATATGTGCATCTAATATTTTTGAAATATCAACTGAAACTCTAACTGCAGATGTTATCATACGAGAAACAGAAAATGATCAGGAGTTGTCACAGATCAAAAAAGAACTTCAATCAAGCTCCATCAACAGTGACTACATTTTGGATAATGGAATTTTATTTAAGAGTAATCGCATTGTAATACCGAGAAAACTACAGCCTGAAGTCCTAAAAGAATTACATTCCACGCATATTGGAATAACAAAAATGAAACAGTTAGCTCGACGTTATTGTATATGGAAGAATATCGACAAGGACATAGAAAACTTAGTAAAATCTTGCCCAGATTGTTCTTCAGTGAGACATAATCCTGCGAAGGCACCCCTTCACCACTGGGATTTACCAATTAATAATTGGGATAGAATTCATATTGATTATGCAGATTCTTTCCAGGGATTTTATTACCTACTCGTTGTGGATGCAAAATCACGTTGGGTAGAAATCAAAGTCTCACAGAAAGCTCCAAATGCTGACATTACCATGAAATTACTTAACGAAATTTTTGCAATGCATGGATATCCACTAGTTATAGTTTCTGATAACGATAAAATTTTCACGAAGGAAACATTTAAAAATTTCTGTCGTATAAATGGAATAAAGCAAATATTTATCGCACCAGGACACCCAGCGACCAATGGCCTTGCGGAACGTAACGTGCAAACACTGAAAGATCGACTAAAATCAATGGCCACAGAAAATCTTCCCATCCACTTAAAACTTCAAAAGATTCTTTTTCGTTATCGAGCAACGCCTTTAGCAAATGGGAAGTCACCAGCAGAAATGTATCTAAATCGCAAAATTCGTATTAAACTTGACGCACTGTTTCCATACCACGAAAAGAAATCTGAACAGAAGATTAGACCCCACACTCGAAAAATCTATGTGGGGGAGAGAGTGAGAGCAAAATTCTTTATAAACCATAAAACCGTATGGAAACTAGAAGTTATAACTAGAAAACTTGGACATATTCACTATATAGTTAAATTAGATGAAGGCAGGGAAATCAAGAGGATATTAATCAACTACAGAAATCAAATGTTCAAAGGGAAAATATAGCATCGCCATCAATTCCACACCAGAAATCCTCCCATAACACAAATCATGACCCTGCTTATTATCAAGTTATCAATCCTCAAGAAAATGAGCTGAACACATATCCAACCACAGATCAACCACAGACTCCTTCACCACCTGTACGAAGATCTACTAGAACGAGGCGTCAACCAGCATACCTGCAAGATTATATTTTATCTTAAAGGTTGACTCGGCACTGTATGTTTTCAAGTGGGGGAGAATTATTATATTCTCCTTGGTTACTTATTTCTATTTCTCCCGAGTTTTGTACTTTCCAAAAAGGAATCTGGCAACATCGATAAAAACTTATTCTATTCTATTCACATAGATTTGACTCTTTCCATGATCAATATTATCAACTATCAAACTACATCGAAATGTTCTTTAAAAATTGTATATATGTATATAAAGTAATGTATGGTGCTAAATGTTAATTAAATGTTTATAGAAGTTCATCATTATCTTCATCAATACGCGGCTACTGGCCACCACAGTCAAACCAGGTATTAATTGGAAATTTGCTGGAATTACATTTTCGTTTACATTAAGCGTTTTTATCACTTTCTATACGTTTTTAACACTTTCCAACAAACCTGAAAAGTGTTCAGAGCTGCCAACCTAATCCGGCAAATTGTTAACGCCTATTGAAAAACGCCTCTTTTTCTACACCACTTAATTTTTAGAGCAATTCTTTTCAAATATATCTATGATGAATTAAGTAGAAAAATACTCTAAAAATTCAGTGGTGTAGAAAAAGGGGCGGTACTAACAATTTGCCGGATTAGGTTGGCAGATCTGAGTGTTAATGACTTAGGTTTGTCTGTCTGTCTGTGCTCTATCTCCCGTAAATATTCATGGAATCAAACAGAGTTACACGTACACTGTTCAGAAAAGAAGAGTTAAACACGGAGTTACACACTCTGTTAGAAAAAGGCAAAGTTACACAAACAATTACACTGGCAGAGTTACACGCAGAGCTACATACACACTGTTAGCAAAAAATTAGCAGTACACACAGCTTTACACACATTGACAAAAAAAAAAAAGAGATTTACATACAGAGTTACTTACTCAGTTAATAAAAAGGCAGGGTTACACACACACAGTTAAAAAGAAGGCGTGTTACACAGAGAGTTACACACGTACTGTTTATTATATACAGGGTTACACACACACACTGTTAGCAAAAAAAGTGTGATACACACAGAGTTAAACACATTGTTCAAAAAAAAAAAAAATCAACATTGAATTACACACGCTGTTAATAAAAAGGCAGAATTATACACAGTTACACACAAAGAGTTAATAAGGCAGAGTTACACACATACTTTTAATTACATACAGGGTTACACACACACTGTTAGTTACACATGAGTAATTACACACGCTGTTTGCAAAAAATCAGCGATACACAGTGTTACACACACAATGTTCAAAAAAGAGGAGTTACACACGCTGTTAATAAAAAGCAGAGTTACACACACTGTTAATAAGAAAGAAGAGATACACACACGCTGTTAATAAAAAGCAGAGTTACACACGCTGTTAATAAGAAAGAAAAGATACACACACACTGCTAATTGCATACAGGGTTACACACACAGTGTCAGTTTCACATAGCGTTACGTACACTGTTAGAAAAGTTCAGCAATATAAACAGAATTACACACACACACACACACACACACACTATTAAAAAAAAAAAGAAGAGTTACACACTGTTAACAAACAGCAGAACACACAAAGTTCCACACACTGTTAATAAAAAGGAAGAGTTTCACACTATTAAAGGCAGAGTTACACGTAGAGTTACACAGCACTTTATCTTCAAATAGTTATGTGGTATTAAATGTTTTATAAACTATTTAAAAAAAAACGAAAAATCATGTTACGCAATGATCATTAACACTTTCCAACTGCACGTAATTGTATCTTATAACTTTCATAGTTTCTGTACCTACGTTATCACACAACAAACAGACAGTAGTTCTGAAAGGCATACAGACAGACTAATTGAATTCCTAATCATTCTTAAGCATTGTTTTAAAGTGTTAAAAATGCTTAACAGAAAAGGAAACGTAGCATTTAGATTGTAATTCCAGCCCTTAATCTGTCTGAAAATTTCAGTGTAGACCTGTAAATCTTAACGTTAACAAAATCATATTTTATACAAAACGTTATTTTAGCAAATTAACAATAAATATCAATTTCTTTATGATTTTACAGTAGAAAGTTCCTTAAATGTAAATTATAAAAATTTATCTTCTAAAATGCGATGCATTGGCATTTTTTTGCGTGTCCGTGTACATAAAAAAGTTGTATAGGACCTATTAATGCCCTTTTAATTTAGGAAAATTCAATAGTGAATATGAACAACATATATAATATTTTAAAAATTCAGAAAATATTTACGGACGATGAGTGCGGTAGACGAAAAGATAGACAAATGGAGTGTCGGCCAGATAGATACAAGAATTGAAAACACGTTCAGACTTAAAAAATGTTAAAAACTGTTAAATCGCTTAATGTAAACGATAATACAATTCCAGCAAATTTTCAATAAAAGCTCTCAATGTAGCTGAATATTTTTGTGTGACCCTGTAAATCTAATGCTAATCATACTACATTCTGTAGATAGCATTCTTTTATGCATATGAATAACATATTTCAATTTCATTAAAATTTGGGTAAAATAAAGGAATCAAAATTTAGTTCATAGTAATACCTCTCATCGAACGCAATGCTTGGAAGTACTTTCGGGTGTCCCTGTATACAAACCAGTGAAGGTATTTACCCTATTTTCAGTGGGAAACATCCGATAGTGAACTTGAATAACATTTCAATTTTATTAAGGTATGTGTAAAGTAACGGTAATGAAATATGGTTTATAAAAATACCTCTCGCAGAACACAATGCTTTGGAATATTTTCGGGTGCCCCTGTGAACTAACTAGTAGAGGTACACACTTCATTTTCAATAGGGAACATCCTATACTAAACTTTAATAATACGTATCAGTTTCAAGAAATTCCATAAGTAATAACGCTAATTAAAGCGCAGACAGACAAACGCACAGACAGCCGATAAACGGACAGACAGACAAACCGAAGTTATTAAAACCTTTCAACTTCCTTGGAAAGTGTTAAAAACATTTAGAAAGTAATAAAAACGTTTAATGTAAACGAAACTGCATTTCCAACAAATTTGCAATAGCCCTTGGTATAACTGAATATTTTTGTTTGGCCCTGTAAATCTAACGCTAATCATACTTTTTTCTATCAAAAGCATTCTTTAGTGCATATGACTAACATATTTTATTTTCATTAAGATTTGTGCAAAGTAAAGTTTTTAAAGTTTGGAACGCAATGCTTTAGGGAGTTTCCCTGTATTGAAACTAGTAATGGTATTTAATCCATTTTCAATGGGGAACATCCGATAGTAATGTTGAATAACATATTTCAATTTCATCAAGATCCCAAGCAGCACCGAAACGATCTCTGAACGTTCAAAAATTGTTCTGAAAACACGCTCTAAGAACGTTCACTTTGAACGTGTTATAGACGTCTATTTGTCCATCTTGAAGACTTACAATAGTACGGTTCAGAGAACGTTCAATGAACGTGTAACTATCACCATCGGTGTTATAGAAGCGTTCTGAGAACGTTCTATGTATACGGTCTCAGAACGTTCTAATCGTGTTTAGAACGTTTTCAAAACGTTATACACATTTTCAGAACGTTCTAGAAAATGTACTGTAAACGTTCTACACTGTAAAAAAATAACTATTACCGGCTGCAAGAAACTCTCTGTGATTGGAGAAAATAATTATTTTCTCCAATCACAGAGAGTTTTTTTGCAGCTGGTAATAGTTATTTTTTTACAGTGTAAAATAGTGTAGAAACGTTCTGAAAACGTTCTATACACACGGTCTCACAACGTTATGTAAACAATTTTTGAACGTTCTTTGAACGTGCTAAAAATGTGTTTCATGTATAATAAAATGGAAGAACTCGCAACATTTGTTCCGGGTCGAAAGAAGACACGACCCTTCTTCAGACGAACATAGTAGGCACGAATGCTGCAAATACAAGAGCTACGTTGCAGTTTTTTTTTTTTGCAGCACTCGTGCCTACTTTGTTCGGTTGATGAAGGGTTTGTGTGTTTTCTCGACCCGAAACAATTGCTTAAAATAATATTAATAAAATAAATAATAAAATAAATAATAAAATAAATAATAAAATAAAAATAAATAAATAAATTTCAAAATTTAAAACATTTAGAAGTATTAAGAATCACCTTCATATTGTTTGTCTATGTTTTTTCCTTCTTTCTTTTCTTTCTTTCTTTCTTTTATTTTTCTTCCTTTTGCATTTTGTGATTTATTTGTATGTACGTGTGCATAATTGCTTTTGTGTTATAAAATTTTACATACACGTCTTCAAATATAATAACATACAGTATTTTCTTTCTTTTCTTTTTTTTTTTTTTTTTTTTTTTTTTTTTTTTTAACTATAATCAAAGAAAACTGAAAAATTTTAAGATGATCCTTACTGACTAATTATTATTTTTCCCTTTGATTATTATATTTTAACAATAGACATTATTATATTTTAACAATAGAACTTAACCATATTTGGGTAATTAATTTGTGAATTTCTTGTTAAGTTAGAATATATATATATATATATATATATATATTTATTTATTTAATTACTGAAACTTATTGCAAACTTTTGGCATTCAAACATAGAACTATTTTTAAAACTTTAACTTATCAATGCATTCACAAATGAATACCTAGATATGTTATATATTCTATTGATAAATAGTAATAATGTACAAATGATGGGAGAAAATAAAAATATTTAAAAAAAAGTATTTAAAAAAAAATAATAATTAATCTTTTTTTTTTTTTTTTTTATTATTTAAATCGATTTTGTGAAGTTTTAATTTTAAATATTGATTTAAAGTTTATGAATTTTACTTACACATGCATTGAAATATAACAATATAAAATATGATAAAATTTCTTGAAAATCTTTTAAATATAAAATAAATAAATTTTAAAATTTAAAATATTTTTTAAAATTTTTAGAGAGCCGGCTGCTAACTACTTTTTCCCTTGATTTTACAATACTACAGTGTAACAATAAAATCTAAACAAGTATATTTAAATATATCTAACATTAAATTGTAATAATACAAAATCGAATGGGGAAAAAATAGTAATAATAATAAATAATTAAAAGGTAGTTAGCATGAAAAATTTAAAAAATTAAAGTTTTCAAATTATTATTATTATTACTCTTTATTTATTTATTTTTTATGGTTTTTGAAAACTTTAATTTATTTAATTTTGTTACATTTTAATGCAGATTTGGGCAAAACTATGCAAATCCTAGACTAGACATATGACAATTGTGTAGAATAAACTTATCTGTAATAGTGTATCCAAATGTCAGGAAGAAATCTTAAACCAAACTCAATGAAAATGATGGCAGAAAAAGTTACCGTTATCTATCTTTGACCTTGGAGTCCTTCCGTAGTCATAACTGGCAAACCCAATAAAAATTTCACAGTTTGGCGATTTTTTTTTTTTTTTTTTTTTTTAAGATTCCATATTCAGCAAAATGTATGTGACTTTTATATTATTAATTGAAAAGGAATTTATTTTAGTTATATTTATTATTTTTATGAGAAATACAAAACTCAAGATTTTTATTCAGATTTTTTTTTTTTTTAATTCGTGTTATTGCGTATCTATTTAATAATATTTTACAAAATAATTGACGTTTATTATGAAGTAAAATATAAAAATTTTATCGTAACTAAAATAATCGCATACCTGCTTATATGAATCAATTACAATAAATTACAGGAAATGTTAAACTCGTGTCTTGTGACTATCACACAATTCTTTTCTTTATTTTCTAATACAATTCACATAGTTTAGATCAAATCACACATTTTACATAGTAAAATTGAAAAACAAAATAAAATAAATAAATAAATAAATAAATAAAAAATAATAATAATAAACTTTTTTTTTTTTTTATTAAAAAAATATCGATAACTTTGTTTTACATTATCACAGATAAGTGATTCAACCGTTCGTTTTAAAAGATATCAACGAGTAATTTTGAAAAAATATTATAAAAATTTACACACCCGAGGAGTGAGGAAGGATTGTTAAAAGTCTTCATGTTCACCGTTAATATTTTAAAAAAATCAGTTTCACAATGTTCAGCTAAAGAAATCCCTATTGTGTGCATTTATAAGAAATTTTCTCCTCTATTGTAATATTAAAATTTTGAAAAAATAAATGACAGCGCGACTTGTTGAGCGTTATATGTGATAAAAAAAAAAAAAAAAAAAAAGGTTAATAATCACTAACTGATATCAAGATGGAGCTAAATATAAGGTTTTAGGAAATTCTGTTCATTAGTTTTTGACTTATAGTTGACACAAAATTCTTATCACACATATTGATACACACAGACAAACAGGCATTTTCTAAGAAATATCAATTCTTTTTTAGAACATCTTAAAAAGGGAAAAATCTATCGAAACGCGAAGGTCAAAAATATTTACGAATCAAATCTTTCTTCTTTTTATTATAGAAGAAAGTAATAAATAAATAAGGCAAACAAAATTTTTAGCTACTTTTTTTTATTGTTTCAGCTTCTAAATTTACAATATCATAAAGATCATTTATAACGTATCATCACTGTTTATTATTATTATGTTTGTTACTTACATAAGAAAAAAGCACTAGATTTGTGAAAATGTTCAACTTCCGGTTTTCGATAAATATACACGTTTTGTGACTTCTGAGTATGATTTGGCTTTTTTATCATTTGAAAATGACTGAGTTCGTTAATAAATAAATAAATAAATAAAAATAAATGTGCACGCGGTTTCTCACAAAGCAATTGACGCAAAGTAACATAACATTTGAATGGACCTGGAATTAGTGCTCAGTAGCTTTTAAGATATTATCGTACATCATGTGGCGCAGATATAATGTGATCCCATTTAAGGAAAGGTTGTATCACAGCTTGTATGATACATAAATGTACAAAAGTTATATATGAGATCAGCATTATGTAAATATCTGCTGATTCAATTTGGGTGCATATCGGTCGACAGGTGCCTCTGCTATGCTGCAATTTAATCTTGTTAACGGGAAGCAATATATCAGTTTCTATGATATTTAAAGTCATCACATTTCGTTTGTGAGATGGCTATTGTAAAGTTAAATAAATTAATTTTCCATATCGTCTATTTTAGGTAGCGCTACTACGTTGAAGTTTTACCCGTTTAGTTAAAATCTTATTTCAATTTCTGTCATTTAAATACACCAAACTTGGTATGTGAAAAATATATTATTAAAATTTATTCTGATTAAATGCGGATATAAATTGGCAAACAAGTTGTGCTGCTATTACTTTATACGATTTCTAGATGTCTACACTTCAGCATCAATTGCTGAAAATTACACGAAATTACAAATAAAAAGTTTATTATATGAAAGTAAATTGATTAAAATTCTGTATATGCTAATCGTAGGTAACGCTGTTCATATAGAATGATATAAAAGAAAGTTTTATGATGGTCCGAGCATAACTAATTTTGTATTATATCTGTGTCACTCAACGAAAAAATAGTTATATTTTTATTGATACGAGTATAATACAGAAATTATTTATTTTTTAGTAATAAATTTCATAATTAACAAAAGAGAAAAATAATTCGGACCTCATAGTTTATAAAAGTTTTTCCATCTCTACTTCACTATATTGTTTAATTTAGTGATAAACCCTAGAGATAATGCCTTAAAATATGCTTGATGTCAAATGAAGAAGAAGAAATCTCCCGAAATCTATCTTTAGAGCTTTATATGGAAAATAAAAGTTTAAAATAGGTTATTTTTTAAATAGCTCTTATCGTATAAAAATTTTGTGCACATTATATGCTGTGTAACAAAAAAGTATAGAAAGAAAAAAAATTTATACTATTGAATATTTACAAGAAGCAATTTCGAATTATATATCATATTTTTTTGGAAAAATATTTGTGAGACCCTTTAAAACAATCATTAATATTAATCATAGCATATTCTACACGTTTTATTTTGCCAAATCGCAATAAATATGCCAAAATGATATACATTCCTGCTTCCTGCGTAGTTTAGCAGATGGCCGCAGCACACGTGTCGGGATAATCTGCTGATTAGGCGAAATGCAATTCAAACATTAACATCCGCTTTTGATTCGGAATTTTTATACTATTTAAAACTTAAATATTTTTATAAACTAGTATATTGCGGCCATTACAAATCTTTCTTTTATGCTTTTCTGTACAAGTACATGATATTTATTAAAATTATTTTCTATGATGAATACAGACGATTTTCATCTGAAAGATTTAAAACATTAAGCATAAAAAAAAAAAAAAAATGGTATACAGAAGATATTTTAAGAAATGTGTTTTATAAATAAAAAATGTAAAAAATTGATAATATTATTTTAAATTTTCAGTTTTTTAGGGTTCAAGCATTCGTTTTAATGGTATTGATGACTTTCTTTGTAAAACAAACATGTTGAAATTTTAACCCATAGGAAAAAGCGATGACCTACAAAAATCACCCCTAGATTTTTTTTTTCTAGTTGGCTATTGCTATTACACACACACACACACATATATATATATATATATATATATATATATATTACATAATTTCAATATCACATTTTTATACTATTTTTAGTTTAGAGCATGTATAAGTAATAGAAAGTATGCTATTGCTTTTTCGTTAACGAAATTAAATTGCAACGTACCAGCGACACCTGTCAATCGATATGCACCCAAATGGAATCAGCAGAGTTTTATATGATATCAATATTCCATATCAAGTGTGTGTATTTATAATCAAGTGCATTTATAAGTATTACTGTATTTATAATAATTTATATCACAAAATCTGAAAAATTGCTTTATGTTAGCGGGATTAATTGCAGAACAGCAGCGCCACCAGCTGGCCAATATACGCTTCTAAATTAGATCAGCGTAATTTTACATAATATCTTGCTTACATGTTAATTTGGTGCATTTATGCATCGTAGAATCTGAGATGTAACTTTCCCGATTTACAAAATAGCATCACCACCTTTCATTCGATACATTCAAAGAAAAATCATCAACAATTTAGGTCAAGATCTAACTAAATATCAAATTTTGCGAAATTCCGTTCATTGGTTTGTGAGATACAGAGTCCACAAAATTTTTACAATACACACACAAAAAGACGGACACGCAGATTGAAATTTTCTGAAAATGGTCGAATTGTATCCTGGATGTCTCAATTGTATAAACTGCTGGAAAACCAGAAGTCAGAAATTTTCAATTATAAAATGCATTTTTCTCAGAAGAAAGTAGAAATACTATTACGTTAACTTAATATACCTCTGCTAAAATTTTATGAAACATATAATATTGAATATCTGAAAAAAAAAAAAAAAAAAAAAAAATTCCGGAGTAATATGTTTTATTAAATTCAAAAAAAAATAAAATTATAAATACAGATACTTAAACTTTATTTATTTTTTTTTCCTATTACCTCATCACTATTACCATTCTTTAATAACATGTTAACAAGACGTAAAACTAAAAATAAGGCAACATAAACAGAGAAAAAGACATTTTGTCTTATTCGTTACAACCACACTGAGACAGGAACGTGTTACGACGGTGATACACTAGAACGTTTTCTTAGAACTAGAATTGTACGTTTTATAGATTTTACAAAGCAAACCTTTTTAAAACGTTCTAAATATTACTATTTCTGAACGTCTAATAGAACGTTCTTTTGACACGAAACACCGTGTTTGAGCGATTGTAACCGTTATTAGACGTTTACAGAACGTTCCCGTGCTACTTGGGATATGCACTGTAAAAAAATAACTATTACCGGCTGCAAGAAACTCTCTGTGATTGGAGAAAATAATTATTTTCTCCAATCACAGAGAGTTTTTTTGCAGCTGGTAATAGTTATTTTTTTACAGTGTGTGTAAAGTAACGGTAATAAAATATGGTTTATGAAAATACCTTCTATAGAACATAATGCTTTGGAATACTTTCGGGTGTTTCTGTATACAAACCAGTAGAGGTACACATTCCATTTTCAATAGGGAACATGTTATAAGGAACTGGAATAATATATATCAGTTTCAACTAGTTTCATGAATATTTACGAGAGTTAGTGCACGGACGGACAGACGGATGGACAGACAGACGGACAGACCCAAACCGAAGTCGATAACAGTTTTCAACCTTCTTTGGAAAGTGTTAATAACTTTCAAGCAACTCCCATACATGATATAGTATCTTAAATGCGACAAAAATTTCCTAAATGCGACGCTGGTATATTTTTTCATAAATTAGACATTTTTTTTAATTTCTTAAAAAGAAATGACACAAAACACAGGTTTAGAACTACGAATGTAATGTTCAACCATTTTTTCTTTCTTTTCATACTTATTTGTTTACTAAAATGTCATAAGTTTCCTAACTGCGATAAACTTACCAAAAATCACATCGTATTTAAGCGCAATGACCTTATTATTCATATGCACAAAAGAGTGCTTTCTATAGAATACTGTATGATTAGCATTAGATTTACAGGAACACACAAAAATATTCGGTAACGTTAATGGGTATTATTGGATTAAATTTACTGAAATAGCATTTTCGTTTATATTAATCGTTTTTATCACATTCTAAATGTTTTTAACATTTTCCAACAAGGTTAAAAAGTGTTAATGACTTCGGTTTATCTGTCTGTCTGCCTATCCGTACCGTAAATATTCATGGAATTTCTTGAAACTGATATATGATATCAGTTCATTATCGGATATTCCCTATTGAAAATGGAGTGAATACCTCTACTGGCTTTTGTACAAGGACACCCATAAGTATTCCAAAGCATTGTCTTAGATGACAGGAATTTTTATTAACTATATTTTAATTCCTTTATTTTTAAACAAATTTCAATGAAACTGAAATGTTATTCAAGTTCACTATTGAATGTTTTCTGTAGATGATGCAGAAAATACTACCACTAGTTTCTGTACAGGGTCACCCGAAAGTATTCCAAAGCATTCGTTCTATGAGAGGCCTAAGCCAAATTTTAATAACTTTCATTTGAACAAATCCTAATAATATTGAAATATATTATTCATATGTACAAAAGAATGCTTTCTATAGAATGTATGTGATTAACACTAAATTTACAGGGCCCCACAAAAATAATCTGTTACATTGAGGACTTTTATTGGAAATTTGCTGGAATTGCATTTTTGTTTACATTAAGTGATATAACACTCTTTAACATTTTCTTTTAAATTTGAATATGATTTCAATTTGTGTGCCTAACTGTCCGACTGTTCATCTGTCTATCTGTTCGTCTTCCCGCATCCAGCGTTCGTAAATATTTTCGGAATTTTTTTAAAAATTATATATGTTATTCAAGTTTACTATAGAATTTTCCCTATTTTAAATGGCATTAATAGGTCTTGTGCAATTAGTTTCTGTTCAGGGATGCTTAAAAAAAAAAAAAAAAAAAAAAAAAAAAGAGTGAATTGCATTGTAGGACAGACATTTTTATAAATTACGTTCAAAGAACTTTCCATTGTAAAAATAATAAAGAAATTGATATTTATTGTTAATATGCTAAAATAATAATTTGTATAGCATATGATTTTGTTAACCTTCACATTTACAGGGCTACACTAAAATATTTAGATACATTAAGGGCTCAAATTAAAATAAAAGGCCTACGTGTTCTTTTGTGTTAAGCATTTTTAACACTTTCTAATAATGTTTAAGAATCATTAGGAATTCAATTAGTGTATCTGTATGTCATACAGAACTACTGTCTGTCCATTGTGGAATTGCTTAGGCAAAGAGAATTGAAAATTTTTTAATACGACAATTACATACATTTGGAAAGTGTAAATAATCAATGCGTGCAACATAATTTTTCTTGTTTTTTATTCAAACAAGGTCCGCTATGGATTGATGAAACATGTTTTTCGTAGTTTTAAGAAATTCCGACGTCGTCCCGAAATAGTAACATTAGTCAATACTATTTTCAGTATATTTAATGAAATAATTAAAAAAGGGGGAGGGGGGGGGGCAAGACGAATTTTTTTTTCTCTGTAGAAGACGTTTCTGGCGAATTAACAGAGAACTTTATTTGTTTGAAATTCGTTTGAAGATCGAGGCACCCTGCTTTTACATTTCGAATTTTGAAACAAAACAAATACCCTTCAAATTGATTAAGCAACTATTGTTTTTTTTTTTTTTTTTTAATAGTTTTTAGAATTTCCAAGGTGTTCTCGAGACACAGTAGGAAAGGGGGTGAAAGAGGACTGTAAATAAAAAATTTTCTTTCATATTTTCCTAATAAATAATATAGGGAAAAGCATTTTGGGTAAAAATGTTGTTTTGAAAAGTTCTTTTCTCAAACTAACAGAATATTTTCTCCCCCTTTTCTCATTTATAATTTTAAAATTTGCCCATAGCTGACTCTTTGTCCCCCCTCCCCCTCTCACCATATCCCTTTGTTTTCCTTTTATTTTAGGAAAATCCCCGTAAAAATGATTGTAGACGTTTTTAGAGTTTTAAGAAATTCCGAAAATTATTGGTTATAAAAAAACTAATTGAAAAATTTGTATTCGAAATTGTTCGGTGAGCTTTTGTATGAACTTTGGTGTCGCGCTTTTCTGAAATTGATTAAATTAAACTAATAAAAAAAATCCTACAGAGCAACTTGATTAATTTTTTATATGATACAAAATGAGTTCAAAACAATTTGATTTAAAGTTGTTTTTCCTAAAAGAGTTTGAATAAGTATCAATCGTTATTATTGTTCGTTTGGCCACACAACTTTTAAGTTTTTAAAATGATGAATTAATTAGTTTTATAAAGGGAAAATGATTACTCATTTTAATTTTACATAATTTTTGTGATTTAATTAAAAATTTTCAATTTACCATCAGCAGTCTACGTGTTAACATTTTTAATGTCGTATGGGTATTGTATATGAAGACTACATTAAAAAACAAACAAGAATATACACAACTTTAATTAGAATATATTATATTAAATAATGAGTAACAGAGATTAAAAAAAAATTGATAGTTAAAAAAAAAAAAAAAACTTTTTTGTAACAGAAATAAATATTACTGGAAGGTTGCAAATGTACTGTAATTTAATTTTATATCTATATTATATCTAAGAAATAAGTCTATACAAGTTAATGAGGATTTTTTTTTTTTTTTTTTTTTTTTTTTTTTTTTTGTAGCTTTTATTGTTATATTCATGTCTCTTCCCTGTTATTTTAAAATAATTAAATAATTTTAAAATAGTTAAAGAAGTAAAGAAAACATGAATTAATTTTTAGGTATAGATTTGATTAAAAAAAAAAAAAAATTGAAACTTTTATACAGGCAAATATTCAAATAGTATAATTTATTACTAGAAATTTAATGATCAAATTAATTTATAAAATAATAGACTAATTCATAATTATTTTATCAGTATGCTTAGCAGAAATATACTATATTTTGATAGAATATAATTATATCTATCAATTATAAGATATTAGCATAAAAATAATTAAAATTAAAAATATATATTATAGATTTAAATAAAAATCAAATAAGACCCACCAGCGGCCGAGCGGTTCTGTGCTTAAAGCTGGTAGATGAGAAGTGTTGCGTTTGATCCCAGATCACGTTCATCGACCTAGCCGTTCGGAGGTTTTCATAGTTTTCTCCGAAACTCGCGTAAATACAAGCTAGGATTCCTTAGGAAGACCCTCACGCTTGAACATAAAAATTCCTGAAAACTGATGCACCTACACTAATCATAGAATAACGTTTATGTTAAAAATATTTTTGTAAATCATTGTCTTTGAGTTGTAAAGATTTGTATACCTATGCATTTGTTTTTAAAAATAAATATTAGTATATTAAAATTTCTCGAAACTTTTTATATTAAAAAATATAATTCCAAATATTATTTTTTGAAAATATTAAAGAAATGTTCCATACTACTTTTTAGTACTACCCTTCACCTTTAATTTACACTAGCAGGCTTCGCCCGCTTCGCTGGGCACTATATTTAAAGGATTTCTTTTTAATTGAATAATTAAAACGTTTAAATAAATATATTTCAATTGGCGACTATTTTCTTCAGTTTTAGTATGGAATCTCGTTCACAATATCAAACATTTTTTAAACTTCTCGAATCTGTGCAACAAAATTATTATTAAAACGAATATTCTCGAAAACAGTCAAATAGAAATGTTAATTCTTCAAATATTCTGGAAACAGTTGAAGATGTTACTCGTACAGTAAAAGTCACTATTCGATGAATGGTCGAATCATAGAACGCACGTGAGACGTTTTCTCAGCAATCACTATAACGTACGTATGTACACTTCACGCACATGAAAAATAAATATCACTGTACAGCCCTATATCGCAGTGCATAAATCTCAGAACACATGAAACTCGGTTCCGTGGCAATCACTATCACGCATGTTAATGCGTGATAGTGACACCAAAAAACGGACACCCCTACCTCGCTGAGCATGAATCTGAAAACGCACGAAACTCGGTTCCGCGGCAATCACTATCACGCGTGTTAAAACCAAAAAACATCACTGGACACCCCCACCTCGCTATGCATAAATCTGAATACGCACGAAACTCGGTTCGGTGGCAATCACTATCACGCATGTTAAAACCAAAAAAACATCACTGGACACCCCTACCTCAAATCAATGAAAATCAAATAAACCAATCAAATCTTTCGTAATTCCTCATAACGTAGCTCTAGTTCAACGTAAAATACACTCAAATCAATGAAAATCAAATGAACCAATCAAATCTCTCCTAAGATTCTCCATTCTGCGTCATTATAGAGATGGGAAGTTTTATTTTCATATTTTTATTAATTAAAAGAAAACTAATTAAAAATTCGAAAATCTGACTTCGATGTGCACAGTGACCCTTCGGAGGGCACCTTTGTGTTAAATCACGTGACTGTCCGAGCTACCGTTTTCGAGAACAGTAAAATATATATATACAAATATTGCTCACTTAATAGTATAAGATTACCATAATTGAACAATGTATTCTAAACATACTTGGAAATTAATTTGTAGATGCCTTGATAAGTTAACTTTTAAAATATGTATACAAATACATAAACAAAAATACATAAACTAATAAATACATATTTATGTTAAAAGCTGGAATTCAATGATAACACTGGGGAACAGTCATTTTGCGGCATGGTAGCTTAAAGTCAATTCTGTATAAGACTAGCGTGCTGAATACTAGAAAATTATTAGGTTTGTCAAATTGGCTCTAGTTTTTGAGATAAAGACTATTAACTATTTCACTGAAAAAACCTAAATAAAAATACCAATATGTATTCGAAAAATATTTTTATTAAGATCCTTTATAAGAACGATATAAAAACAAAAAGTATACACGCTGTTCATCAAATAATTAAAACAAAAATTACGAAAAAAAAATTTCTGTAAGCTTTTTTTGTCATGGTTTTGCTCAGGACAGTCCCTTATTAAAGTCCAACAGTAGTCACCCAGCATGTGGCGATCACATCGACCTTGGTATCTTTCTTCCATTATCCTGATGTCCTGGTGGAACCGTTCTCCTCGTTCCTCACTGTAATCGCCCAGATTATCCGGGAATTTGTCCAAATGGCTATGCAAAAAATGCAATTTAATGCTCATAGTAACTCCAAATGTGTGAAAATTTTGAAGCATTTTAGCAACCAATTCTGCATAGTCTGGTGCTTTATGATTCCCCAAAAAATGTTTGACTTCTAAAACAAAGCTTAGCCATGCTTCAGATTCAATTTGTGTCATATGGTTTACAAATACAGTGTCTTTTATAAGAGTACGGATTTGCGGTCCATCGAAGATGCCTGCTTTTAATTTTTCCATACTCAGGGTTGCAAATTTTTGACACATATATTTAAAACAGTCACCAGTCTTATCAAGGGCTTTGACGAACTGTTTCATTAGCCCAAGCTTGAAGTGGTGGAAGAAGGATATTTTCTTAGCGTATCAGTGGTTCATGAATAACGTTTGCTCTTTCTACCTCCATATTTTCCCTCAAAGGCCAGACCTTTCTAATCCAATGTTCTGTTTTTGCGCGACTATCCCATCGACATATGAAACAGGGATATTTAGTATACCCACCTTGCTAGCCTAATAAAAAATTCACCACCTTCAAGTCGACGCATACTGACCACTGATGTATTGCGGACGGAATCTTTTCTAAAACAATTTTAATATTTTGGTATTTCTCTTTTAGTTTGGTAGTATGGCCGATTGGAACTGAAGCAAATTTATTTCCATTGTGCTGCAATGCACATTTCAGATTCTTTTTGAGCTATCTATAAAAAGCCTCCAAAGTTCAGACTTATATTCGGAAAGGCCCATACAATTTAAGAGTCCAGAAACATTGTTACAAAATGCAAGCTTATCTTCTTCGGTAAAGTAAGGAAGAAGGTCTTGCTCTCTGGTCCTAAAGGATGTAATGGTAACAACAGGTTGAAGACAGACCCAAAAAAACCACACCTGTGGACCCCCAAAAAAACCACACCTGTTCACCTGTTTGCCTGTTCACCAGGTGGAACTGGCAAAACATTCCTTATTTCGCTAATTCTCGCCGAAATACGATCAAATAAAGGCATCGCATTGGCTGTTGCATCATCTGGCATTGCGGCAACTTTATTGGATGGAGGCAGAACAGCTCATTCGTTATTTAAACTGCCACTAAATATTTAAAATAACCCAGACGCAGTGTGCAACACAAAAAAACAATCGTCCATGGCCACAGTGCTGAAATAGTGTAAAATTCTTATCTGGGATGAATGCACTATGGCACACAAACATTCGATTGAGGCGTCGAACAGGACATTGAAAGATATAAAAAACAACGACAAACTATTTGGCGGCACTCTGTTACTCTTTTCAGGTTATTTCAGACAATACTTCCCGTTATTCCGCGTTCAACATACGCTGATGAGATCAACGCGTGCTTAAAATCATCGTCATTGTGGCGTAATGTTGAAAAAGTACAACTGAAAGTAAATTTGTGCGTTTAAAAGCTTCAAGATCCATCCGCTGAAACATTCTCAAAACAATTGTTAAATATCGGAGATGGAAAAGTTACTACAGATGAAAGCGGATGCATAAAATTACCGACCGATTTCTGCACAATCATTGATTCTCAAGATTCTCTTATTGACCAGATATTTCCCTATATACACAGGCGATACACAAATCATGAGTGGCTGGCAGAAAGAGCAATTTTAGCAGCAAAAAATGTGGACGTCAACGAATTGAATCTCAAGATACAACATTTGTTACCAGGAGACTTGGTGTCATACAAATCTAATGATACAGTTTGCGATGCCACCGAAGCTGTGAATTATCCAACAAAGTTTTTAAACTCATTGGATTTACCAGGCATGCCACCGCATATTTTACAACTGAAGGTTGGATCTCCGGTTATTTTGCTTCGTAATTTGAAGCCACAACGGTTGTGCAACGGCACGCGATTAGTCATAAAAAAATTAATGAAAAATATTATCGAAGCCATCATTTTAAATGACAAATTCCGAGGTGAAAATATATTACTACTGCGAATCTCTATTATACCCACAGATGTGCCAATTCAATTTAAACGCCCACAATTTCCAATTAGATTGGCATTTACAATGACTATCAATAAGTCTCAAGGCCAAACGATGTCTGTCTGTGGCTTAGATTTGAGCACATCATATTTTTGACACTGACAATTATACGTGGCTCTCGAGTGGGCAAACCATCCAGTTTGTTTGTATTGGCGAAAGATGGGATAACAAAAAATATTGTACACTCTCTTGCATTAAGGGGTTGATATTGTTTTTTAGTAATATTGTTATAAGTAGCGATATGTATATAATTTTAAAGAATCAATTTTAATAAATTAAAAAAATAAATGATTGGTGTTTTGTTATTTTTATATTCTTTCACCGTTCACAGCGCTCCATACATCTTCCACTTATATACCACATCCTTACACACTTACAATAAGTTAGTTATTTTTTTCTAGCAAAATATTCTCTAGAAATAATTTATATGACAAAACAACGTTTGTCGGGTCAGCTAGTATATATATATTATACATATACATATATTTGTATTCCATTACATTCCTTGAACGCCATTATTTGCCATTACATGCATAACAATAATATATCTTAACGATTCTCAAAATGTTTAAAGTCGAGGCACATTTAATAGCCTACAAATAAGTGTAGGAGTTCTCTATACAAATTTCTGAGGAATGCGCGAGAATAATTAAGTATTTGAAAAGTAAACTTATTTCCTCGTCATAACACAATATATTACAAAAAAAAAAAAAAAAAAAAAAAACTCCACTTTCGTTAATTTAATGGAGTGAGTGCATAAACCTTAATTCTCACAAATGTCACATTGCAAGAACGTTCATTATATTTTCGATTAGTCTGTGATTTCACTGTCTTAAATTTTATTTTTTTTACAAAACAGGATTTTTATTTATTTATTTATTTTAGAATTGTGGGTATATTTATCTAAAAACAGGTATTATGCACGTAACTTTCAAAATAAATCCTATACACAATATAAATAAATGCCTGCTTTAAAAAAAAAAAAAAAAAAAAAAAAAAAAAAAAAAAACTACTGTTAATTTACAAAATAATGTCTTGACGAAATATAGAATAATAAAATGATGCGAAATAGTAGCTATATCAAAATACCTATTTCTCTGGAATACCAAGAAATATTTTCGTTCACGCTTTCACAGCCACTGCTATATCCTGGTAATCCCTTTTTGGTTAGCTTTGAAAATAGGTTTCCCATTTTCAGATTAAACCATTAAATGTTTTTTTATGTTGATTTTGAAAGATAATTATTAGTTGATATTAAAGAAAAATATATGCTACAGTGAATAAAGAAGAAAATATTTTAACACGATAAATATAGAATTTAAATTAAAATAATAAAATTTATTGTATTTAAAAAATATTGAAGGTTATTATTTTGTATATTTTTTTGCATACAAATCTCATTTTATGTAATATTTGGCACTCTAATTTTTACGATAATAAATATTTTCATAACCTGTATTCAATAGAAAGATTTTCCATGCAAAGTTATAAAATGCAGGTTTATTCAATTTGAATATGCCTCTTTATGGGCAAGCTTAGAATTATTTCTCCAAAATTTAAAATTATCTCGTAAACTTATTAAATTTAGTTACGAGTATTTAAAAAAAAAACTGTTTAAAAAAATTAAATTCGAAGAAAGTAGCATCATAATGGAGTTTTGATAATGAGTTTTGAATGCGTAGGGAAATGAAAAATTTAAATGCTTTTTTCCCAAATTTGTATTTCGGAACCTATACACGGGTTGATTTATTCATAAAATTTAATAAAATGAATCTTAATGCAGATTAGCTTATGACTTAGTAATGTATTGTACATTATTTTTTTAATGCTTAATTAATTTTTAAATATTTCTGATGATATTTTCTGAAATCTAAATATATCCGATAATATTTTTGCTTTTAACGGTTGATAGTAAATTAGAAATATCTTCTAATATTTATCGCAAGTATGAAATTTAATTTAAAATATTAATACAAGTTCAAACTAAGTTCGCATGGAGCATATTTTTAAATGAATGGTCGAGGAAACGAATATAAAACACCTGACTATGAATTTAATTAAATATTATTTTTTTTTTTGTAAAATATGTCATTGTTAGTTATAAGAACGCTAATTCGTAAACTATAAAATATCAACGCATGGCTGCTCTCGAATTTAATGAAATGTTTAATATTTAGTCGAATTTAGTGACTGTCTGACTGTGAACTCATAATCACTATTTTCAGTTATTTTTAAATTTTTGCTAAAGTTTTGTGATTTAAAAAGGCCGTTTTTGTACACTACGTCTTATCCTTATCTAACATGAGTTAACGACTCGCAAATTTTAAAATTTTATTGCAAAGTGACACATTAAAGAAATAGATACAAAAAAATTATTTTTTTCTTTTTTACAAAGGTATCTGAAATAAAAATAATAAAAATATATTACATTGTATGTTTGAACCTCCAGAAACACCCCTTGTTTACAACCTTCATCTGAAGTACTGGAGATCATTAACAATGATGTTTTTAAAATGTACAGGAAACAGCAACAAATTCATTTATGGATAAAAAAAAAAATTATGATATTTTATCAGACGTCGAGTGTGAAACTCCCACTGAGGTTTGAACGAGAAATTTCACTCTGGGACAGTCGATGATGGGGCGCGCAAGCGTTCCACCTGTCTTACATCATTTAATGTTAAAATAAGGACTTTATCAATACTTAGTTAATTTACGAATAAGATTTTTTATTTGTGTAATGCATTTGCACGTGCATATTTTTTTATTTAATGCCATTAAATATAATTTTTTTAAATTATTTGCATAAAACATTTTTAGGCTAAGACTACTGCATGAACTTCGAAGCATGTCCCACATTATGTTGTACTTTGGGACAGTTTGCATTTCCTACTTAAAATGTCTGACAAGATTTTGTTTTCAAACTCTTAAAAGTAAAAAAAAAAAAAAAGTATTATAGAGGAGAATGTTGGAGTATTTAAAGATTGTTTTTAAAATATAAATCTAACTTCAATTTTAGAAGTTAAAAATTAACATGTGAAAAGTGTCCCAAGGTACAACGCTCTCCTTTATGCTTTGTTAAAAAAAAGAAGTAACAAATGTCCATCTTGTTGGTGATTTATTCATTCAATAATATGAAATAATTGTACAACAAATTTCGTTAGTATATATTTTTGTGTAATTATTGTGCTCCAATTATTTACTTATAATTTTTTACAGGAATCATTTCTATTTGCATACAGTAGAAGAAAATTCATTTATTGCAATAATTATTTTGAAAATATTTAAATGTAACTTATTATAAGTATTTTTTTTTTTTTTTGTTAATTTTTTTAAAAAGTATTTTAAAATAAATATTCATTTGCACACAATATTGAGTTAAACACATTCAGTACTACGAGATTAGATAAATGTATAATCAAACCTTTGAAGCAGCTGTATGTAGTGTTTTTCGCATAGGTTTATCGGGAATGTTATCCTATATTGCATCGCACAAAAACGGTTATATGTGCAGTCGGCAACAAAATTATTGAAGCACACATTCACATTTTTCATATTTCTTTTTAGATTGATTGCTAATTTTTATCATCAACTTACTTTTTTAGAAAAATTAGAATCATGACTTGACAAATATTTACATAACAAAACAGTATTAGGTGCATATCTTTTAAATACGAATTATTATGTGAATTAATATAACACCTGGTTACTTCAAAAATATTAATATCAATACGATATATTAGAACTGGCCAGGAGTGGTATTTTAAAACTCTTTATTTAAAAAAAAAAAAAAAAAAAAAAAAAAGAGGACTTTAAATTAAAAAAATGCATGTAAGGCATAAAATGCTATGTTTTATTTATTTCAAATGTTCTAACAAAACTGTAATGATTGCTCCTTTACTATGACATAAAAAAAATGCCTTACTTAAATAATGACAAAAAAGAAAACTATCTAGCGAATTAAAATTCTGATAAAGAGAGTTGTTTCAGAATTAAAAATAAAATAAATTTTGGTGGTAAAATAAATGGTACACTTAAATTATGTCTGTTGTTGGGAACTTCATTAGACTGGATTAAAACGCTTGAATATAAACAAAAGGAAGGTTTTTAAAACTTTTGACTTGATTGCTTTAGTTTTTTAACTGTAAAGATGTTTAGTAATTTAAAAGAATTTAATGACTTAATTGAATCATTTCCAGAATCCATTAAAATATTATAACAAAGTATTGTGCCTTATGTTATTATAGAACAAAATATTTCTTTTTTAGGACCTAAAATGTATAATTTACTTATTAATCTTTTATCTTTGAATTACCTCACTCTAAAAAATGTCATGAAATAATAGATATTTTAGTGAAACGTTTATGTCACATCCCGAAAGAAATTATGGAGAGAAATTCAACTAGTATTATCAAACTGATAAAGAATTTCTTCAAGGTTTTTTTGTGCGTTTAAAGGTGTTAACTACACGTTGTTTATTTAAGGGGGATACAATGAAGAAAATTTGTTAGACAGTTTTGACGCAGTTTTAAAAATGAAACTATTTAAAGCAATCTAATTTCCCAAGTTGAAGATCTATCTTTTGAATAGGCAGTACAACTAGCGGTAATTATGCAAACTAATGAAAATGATATAATAAAGCTACAAAATAGAAATTTGGATTTGCCTAAACTTTTTGTACGTAAGAAAATAATTGATGATAAAGCTAGTTGTAGTAGTTTGCACACAATTCATTTCCTGAGCATCTGCACAAAATATGGCTTGTGGTTGTTCGTAAGTTTTTTCTAGTCTTCGAACAGCTTTCTTTTCAGCCTGTTATTGAGGCCTGCTCAGATTCATGTTACCTTCTAGTCACTGTCCTTTTAGAATCTGCACAGCAGCATGTTTCTTTCGCTATTCGCCTGTGTTTATGACGTCTTGCTTGTACCGTGTTTTAAGTGTCTTCTTGTATTCTAGCCGCTGACCATTGAGTACCTGTCTTGTCACTTTTCACTCGTTTTTTCTCGTCTTCTAACTGATTTCTTTTGAGAATCAGCAAGAAAAAATTTAAATTTGAAACAGAATTTAATGGAAAAAAAATCACGAGTGCGAAGGAAGAGAAAATTACGCGTACGAAAGGACATGAATGTGTTTAAACCGAAAGTCTGAAATATAAAAGTGTGAAAATAAAGCTACTTCTAGTAGTTTGTGCACAGTTCAACAGAATAACATGAAAACGCACTGTGTGTTTAATGAGGGCTAATTTACCCCCACTTTTAAACCCAGAATCCGCCCACCCTTTATTATTTATTAATTTTTTTTTTTTTTATATATCTTCCACACAAAATTCAAAACAGAAATCCTAAATTTCACTTGGTTTAAAATCTTCTCGTTTCAATTTTAAACATCCTCTGTATTAATTCATTTTGTTTCATTGAAATTTAGACGATTACAGTTCTTAAATAGAAATTTGAGAAGGCTGGTATTGTTTGTTTGCATTTAGTTTTATAATTTCTATTTAACTACTCGCTTCACTTACCATCGCCAGAAGTTCAAGCCAATATCATTCTATGTGGAATTTTGTTCACTTATAAATCATTAAATTTGAAACTATGAAATGAAAAAATTCACATATTGAAAATTCGTATTTTACTACTTCAAAATAAAACATGTGAACTTTGAAAATCTGTTTTTAAAAACATCCATCAGTTTAACAGTTGTGAATTTTCTGAATGTGTAAACAGAATTTAAATATATCTATTAGTAAACGAGTTATAAGTAAACAAAATTTCCCATAATGTAAAAAAAAAAAAAAAAAAAATCCCGTAAGATTACGGGGAAAGCCCGGCTGCAGAGATTCCAGACAAAGACCGCTAAAAGAAACGCTTAGACCGTAAATTAAGTATATAATAACCTTAAATTACGTTACATGACTGTAAAAAAAAACATTTTGCCCGTAAAACCAATGTTTTTTTTTTTTTTTTTTTTTTTTTTTTTTTAACGGGCTTTGTCTGGAATCTCTGCTGCCGGGCTTTCCCCGCAATCTTACGGGATTTTAAAACCAATGTAACATTTAAAATAAGATAATGAATACAAAAATTTTAAAAACATTAAAATACACGACAGACGTTTTGGCTAGAACACTAGCCCTCTTCAGTGTCAAACATACAAGCACAACATTTACAAAAAAATTCATAACACATCATAACAAGATTATATATTCAGGAGGAATAGCTTTAGAATCGTTCAAGGCAGAATGTTGCATTTTAGTAAAAGCGCCCTCTAGAAAAATACGGGATTCATATAAATTTACATTAGTAGCTAGAATTTTAAAGTTGTCAAAATCAGGAGTATGATCACTATTGAGGGAATGGATTACGAGTTTTGATCTTAATTCACCTGTTTTATATGAGCTTTTATGTTCCTTTAATCTAATTTCACCTGTTCTGCCAGTTTCACCGATATATGTATGTAGAATCACAATTTTTGCAGGGGATACAATAGGTTACACCAAGACGTTTAAGTGGTGTGTGTGTGTGGGGGGGGGGGGAAGCGGGTTTAAAGTTTCAGAGAAAGTTACTAATACGGAGTTGAGGCTTAAAGCTAGTAGAGATATTAACTGTTTTAAGCAGTTTAGCGATATTTTCTGAAATACCTTTATAATAAAGGAAATTTGTACGGTGAGTAGAATTTTTAATTTTAGGATAAACTGATTTAGATGAAAAATAGAACTCTTCTTTATAAATTCTTTTAATAAAACGAGGGGGTAACCATTATTTTTCAAATCAGAAAAAATTTTAGATAGTTCAATATTTAAAAATTCAGAATTACTACAATAATGCTTTGCACGATGTAAAAGAGTACGAATGACTGCAAGTTTATGAGATAAAAGATTAGTAGAATTAAAATTAAGATATTGACCAGAGAATCTTAAAATTGCGATAGCATCTAAACGCCTTTTTCAATTGAGCAAAATATTTATACACATATTATAGGTCACAGTTACTCAATCTCTGGAGAATCTGGCACTTACAGTTTTTTTACAGGGGCAAAAAGAAAAATTCTTCATCATTATGGCCTATGGGGCCAAATTTTTAAAAGTGCGATAGCGTCTAAATGTTTATTTAATCTGAACAAAAAAATTGTACACATGTTATAGGTTACAGTTGCATGAACTGTATAGATTTTGGTGAATTTAGCACTTACAGTTTTTTTACAGGGACACAAAGAAAAATTCTTTATCATTATAGACTGTGGGACCGAATTTTTTCTTTCCTCTATATTCAATAGAAGAAAGTATTGGATTCGTAATTTTAGACCTCGCGTTTTTGATAGATATACACGTTTTGACAGCTATAGAACACGATTTGACCATTTTTAGAAAATGTCTGTCTGTCTGTCAGTCTCTGCGTGTGTATGACAAACTTTTGTGGCAACTGTATCTCAGGAACTACTTCACAGAATTTCATACAAATTGGTATGTAGTTGCATCTTGACATAAATTAGTGCCTATCAACTTTTGGTAAAATTTGTTTTACAGGTTGCGTTACATCCCGCTTTTTCTAAATTTTTAACATGGTGGTATAGGACAAAATTTTCTATAAATGTGCATAAAGAGAATTATTTATTAATAATCATTATGAAATTTACCAGAATTATTTATAATAGAGATAGTCAACTGGGAAAAAAATTGTATGTTTAGGAGCCTCGGCTCCCCCCCCCGGGGGAGTGGGAATTCCCCCCTGGAGGGGAGTAAGTTTTCATGATGGGTATCTTTCAAAAGAGCTTGCCAGTACCTTTAAAACGAATGGTTGAACCATAGATCTGCGATAATTTAAAATGAAGTTATCGATTTTTTTTTTTTTTTTTTTATGTAATATTGACAATAAAATTGACTTTTTTTGGATATTTAGTGTTATACTACTTGTCTAATATGGAAATCATCTGTATTATCATGGAAGATAACTTTTTTAAATAATAATTTTAATAAATTATTTTTACTGAGTGAATTTGTATAGGAAAATATAGAAGAAAGTCATGTGGTGGCCACAACATACTAGTTAAAAGTGCGATAGCATCTAAACGCCTTATTCAATTGAGCTGAAAATTTATATGAATATTATAAATCACTGTTGCACTAACTATAAGCATTTTGGTGAATCTAGCATTTATAGGTTTTTTACAGGGACGCAACGAAAATTCTTTATCGTTAGGATCTATGGGCTCAAAGTTCAGTAGCGTTAAAGAAAGCATCGTGTAATATATGGAGAAAAATACTCAAACAGTTTATTATGGTTTTACCTTTTTTGTTTGTTTAACAACTCCTCTTTTTTTTTACTTTATCTGCAGAACTGTTAATTACTCAATGTTCGGAAAGTCGAGTGGAGTCACTCCAGATTTTTACTTGTTTTATACATAACATAAGGATTTTTTTTGTAAATGTTGTGCTTGTATGTTTGACACTGAGGAGGGCTAGTGTTCTAGCCTAAACGTAATAATGGTTAACCCCCTCGTTTTATTAAAAGAATTTATAAAGAAGAGTTCTATTTTTCATCTAAATCAGTTTATTCATGAATTAAAAATTCTACTCACCGTACTACTATCCCTTATTATAAAGGTATTTCCGAAAATATCGCTAAATTGCTTAAAACAGTTAATATCTCTACTAGCTTTAAACCTCAACTCCGTATTAGTAACTTTCTCTCAAACTTTAAACCCGCTGTCCCCCTTCTTGAACGTCTTGGTGTAATCTGTTGTATCCCCTGTAAAAATTGTGATTCTACCTATATCGGTGAAACTGGCAGAACAGGTGAAATTAGATTAAAGGAACATAAACGCTCATATAAAACAGGTGATTTAAGATCAAAACTCGTAATCCATTCCCTCAATAGTGATCATATTCCTGATTTTGACAACTTTAAAAGTCTAGCTTCTAATGTAAATTTATGTGAACCCCGTATTTTTCTAGAGGGCGCTTTTACTAAAATGCTCCATTCTGCCTTGAACGAGGCTAAAGCTATTCCTCCGGAAAAATATATTCTTGTTATGATGTGTTATGATTTTTTTTTTTTGTAAATGTTGTGCTTGTATGTTTGACACTGAGAGGAGGGCTAGTGTTCTAGCCGAAACGTCTGTCGTGTATTAAAATGTTTTTAATTAAAATGTATTTTTAATGTTTTTTAAAATTTTTGTATTATCTCATTTTAAATGTTAGATTGGTTTTAATATATTAATGAGACATATAAATTATGTTTAATTTTATTAAATTACGGGATTTTTTTTCTTTACTGTGCATATAATAACATTGGTTTGGATTTCCGGCTACGATAAGTGAAGTGGTTCTTTAAACAGCCAACAGTTTCTCAAAACTATGCATACCTATGTACAATAATATTGAATAATTTGCCATAAATTTCCCATAGACTTGCATTGGCATTCAAGAGGTAAATACTTTGAGAGTTGTGGCTTTTGTCAATTATTACCTCTCCAATTTCAGTTTGAGGGGACGATTTCCAAAAAGAAGCGCCGTCTCAAATGGGTTAAACTAGTCTAGTCACTTGTCGAAGTTGTCTCCTGATACAGTTCCAGGCGTTCAAAAAAATCATCCTCATTGTCTTGCCATTAGCAATAAACTGTGAAATCTCTCCGAGTATAGAATTTAATGGAATCAATGTGTAATCCTAATCTCTCCTGAGTAGCAAACGCGCAAGCTGTCCCATTTCGACAGGAGAGATTGCACAGCTTCTTATTCATTAATTATTCACTTTTATAGAGAACTGCTGGGGTTGGTATTGTTCGTCTAGATTAGTAATTTATGAGAAATCACTCAATTTAAGAATATTTTGTACTGATATAGAAATTCTTAAAAAGTGATATGAAAATTCAAGCATTTATTTTTGAAAACAAGAAAAAATAACCACGTTTTGTCTTAGAAAATCGAAACAATCAACATGCATATTCAAGTCGGCGCTCTATTATTGCTGCTGTACAACTACCTGGGGTAGCAGTGATCGCACTCTATTCTTTCTCTCCTTGCTTCACCTTATGAAAGAAGTATAATTTAAAAATATTAAACAAATATAACTAAATAAAAACAGGTTCAAAAATTAAATTAGTAACAAAATTTTGTTGAAAATTAATAATTTAAACATCTTGTTTTAAAATTCTTAAATTTTAAAAGTATGATATAGAATCAATATAGCCTATTCAACCCAAAAGGTCTCGAGTGCCGCATTGCAAGTGCATTTCATTTAGGTAAGCCGCATTGTGTGTGTGTAATATATATATAGACACAACTAAGGTTCCAGCGGCTTTTAATTTTGTGTACAGTTCATTTTATATAGAAATTTCGTCATGAAATATGCATATGCGTTTAAGAAGTTTATTTTTGAAGAATAGTGCGGTTGGATGGTTCTGGAGGAAAAAAAACAGGTCCATGGAAACCCTAATATATATAATAGCTGATATACTACAGGAAATAAATATATCATCTAAGATCGGTTTCATCTAGATAAGCGGGAACGAGTTTCTTTTTAACTTTTGCACATTCACCAGAAGATAGCATTATATAAATTTTCGAATTCTGGCACAAGACGCAAAACTTTAGAGACAAACTAACACATGAGTATTAAAAATCAAACAAAGCCACAAGAAGAAAACTTTTCAACGCTAAAATTATTTCGCTCTTTCCGATTTTCAAAACTTTCCTATAAACCTGCCAAAACCTGCTGGTTGCTACGGATGAAAGGTTATCAAGACTGGCACCCTTTTCCTTTTTTTATCTGAAAAAAAGAAAAAAAAAAACACTGCCAATTTTAGTAGACCTAATTTTCAGCTGCACTTGTCCACCCAGTTCGCTTTCCTCTAAGCACGACCCTGCAAAGAACATTAAATATCATACGATATAATAAGTATGGAAAGTGTTAATAATCAATGCGTACCGCATGATTTTTCGTTCTTGTTTTTATCTCTTACGATTTAAAACACTTTTATTTAACATTTTTACCTGCACCTAAATGTAAAACAAAAATGTTTCTGGTTTTCATATACAAGGTCTGTCCCGAAAGTAATGCGCCCATTTTTATTTTAAGAAATTTATTGAACCGCATTACTTTCGGGACAGACCTTGTATATATTCATATATATTTTTTTTTTCTTTTAAATAACAGCTTATAGAAAGAAACCGTTTTCAAAACATCACATACTGGGGTTTTGATATATTTGTTTATATTTTGCAAAATTTTAAACCTCTACACATAAAATTTAACCTAACAGCGCCATCTTTTGACATTTTCATTTAAAATAAACTATCTCGGAATGACACAGGAATGCGTGTATGTTTTTATGAATAAAAAAATTATGTGCAAGTTCTTTTTTGGGAACATTGCAAAATTTTAAAAAGAAATATCATGTAAAACCCATGTGCAAAAATTCAGTTAGATGCGTGATATGGCAAACGAACCTGAACGATAGCAGCTCTCGCCCCCCCCCCCCCGGACTATTATCGATATCCCTAACGCGGGCACACCGGCTTGTTGGTAAACAAAACATTTGTTTATTTATTAATAACATGTACATCAGATTCGTGTGCTTGACTTGAGAATTACAATATGAAGAATTGGAAAAAACACCCAGGGCCAGCGCGGGATTCGAACCCACTCTCCCACGCTCGAAGGCGATTAGCAGTGTGGTGGGCCTCCAATGGACACGGAGGGCCACACATTTTTTATTTTTACCTGTTCACATCATTCAGTTGAGCTGTAATTCTTTTAACTTGAATGAATTTCATTGCAGCAGCTTGAAGCAAACTATATGGTCGTTGTTTTATATTCGGTTAAATTTTAATAAAAGCAAACAAATGTATTATCATATAATTCACGCTACACCCTGCTCAAACACATACTAAGCTGTTTATGATTCAAAATGCCGGCAAAAGTTCTACAAATATTTTCCAGATTTAATTTTAACTTTTTGCTTAATAAAAGTGTTCGTGTCATATCTTCAAAAAATGTGCAGTTATTTTAATGATAAAAGAAAATCTTCATAATGCTCATAGAATGTCGTAAAAAATTATCTGCAGTTATTTTGGTGATAAATCTAAATCTGCAAAATTTATTTTTAATATTTCTGTAGAAAGTAGAATTTTTTAAAGATTATCTCAAGATAATTTTTAGTGGGGCTACATGACTAATAATACGTAAGAGATATTAATTTTTATTTTATTTTTTTCTTGAAATAAAGATATTTTTTGCCTAAAATTAAAAGCATTGATATGATTAGCTTTTATAAGTTGTTCACGAACACGCCACTCACTCTCCCCATAAAGCGATATTTTCTTACTCGCATACATAAAAGAATATATGTATTGTCTTTATGCAACTAATGTATTTTGTGTAGTAAATAAATAAAAAAAAAAACTTCTTTCAGTTCGAATCCAAATATTGAATATAAAAAATATTTATCGCAGAATAATGTCGTATATTATAACTATGTTTAAAGCTCCCGTCTGTCTGAAGTAATAAGCTTGATTAAAAGCTCCTAAATCAAATATGAATTATCTTATGTCATATTTCATATGATACTTATTATGTTCAATTAAGGTGACAGTGGTGGACATAATTATAAGACACCTATCTAATTTGACAAATAGTGAAAGAAAAGATCCAGAGCTTAAAAATGTTTTATCAAATACGTCAAAAACGTAAATTTATTCTGTTATCATATATAATTATTTTATAATAATGATATTTTCTTACAAAATTAATGAAGAAACTTAAAAGCATAATGGACAAAGTTATAAGACACCAACCGGATTTTTTCCAAATACAGTGGTCAACATAATTAGCAGACACTAATGGTCTAAAACAAAATCCTCTAACATGGTTAATTATATATTTGGTGGAGCCGCCATTGTTTTTTATTACATGAAAGATGCGATTCGGCATCGAATCTATCAATTCTAACAAAATATCGCAACACAGTTCTTCCCAAGCACATTTTATAGCATTCTTTAAGTCTTCGACACATATAAACTGCCTCCCATTTCGGTAAACCGCACAAGCTAAGATCCCCCACAAATTTTCGATGGGATTTAAGTCTGGGGAGCAAGAAAGCCACAGGAGAACATTAATACTTTGCTCTGAAAGCCACTTTTTTGTTTCGTGTGATGCATGAATCGGCGCATTATCGTGCTGGAAAGTGTAGTTTTCGCCACAAAGAAGTTCACCGTACATGGCTAGTTGATCTTTAAGAAGATTCTTACACTTTTCGGAATTCATACTTGAATGCACAAAAACAATATCCGTTTTCCCTTTAGCCGAAAAACCAGCCCAAACTATTACTGAGCCTCCACCCATTTTGCGGCTCATTAGACCATGAGGAGACTTCCGTAAATTATGCAAATAATATTGAAACCCGTGAGGACCATCCAGGTTAAACATTTTTTCATCAGAAAATAACCATTTGGAGTACCATTTGGAGGCCTAGGCCATAGTTTGTTTAGCGAAGTTTAGACTCTCCATTTTGTGCCGGCTTAGAGGCGGTGGTTTTTTCTTCAATTTTTTATATTTCACATAGGGAGCATTATGCAACACCCTGCGAATAGTTCTTGAACAATTCAGTTTCAAAGCATTTTTAATGCCTGTAGTGGTCATCTTATTCTGTGTACCGAGCGAAAGCACATGGCGTTTATCTCTCGAGGACAAGCAAGGAGTACGTCCAGATCTTTGAATCACTGATCCATTAATTCCTTTTTTCAAAACATTTCTAATTGCACATCTAGAGCGTTTTAATAACTTTTGAAATATTATTAATTGAAGCACCAGTTCTATTTAATCTCCAAATTTCGCGAATTTCACTTTCTTTTAATTCTGTACCTCGTGGCTAGAGCCCCTTAAATAAATAATAGGCCGGCGCATCACCGCCATTTTTTTGCCTCATAAGAGGACAGCATTTCCGCTTAGCGATTTTATCGGTTCACTGGCGGTTTTAAGAAATTTTCATCTAAAAATAAAATCAGCCAAAAATGATAAGCAACACAAGTAATCTGTTTCTGTTTCTTAAATAATTCATAACATTTGAAAGAGGGGGGAAAAAAAAGAGCGTACCAATTAAAATTGGAAAATTTTTAAAATTAATTTTCTTTTCTCTTCCTCGTATATGTATGATGGAGAAAGTATTATTTTTAAGTTAAATTTTTAAAATTGAGTTTTTATCACATTTACACGTTTTAAAATCATGTTTTTAGCAGTTAGTCTGTGTGAAGAACAAGTAGTAGCAGAATGTCTACAATCGGTATTCTCAATGTCTATCATATAGGGATGACACATTAAACTTTTCGTTGAGATCGAGGAAATAGTTCGTGTACAGTAACATCCAATACATTACGTCTATGGAGTAATTTCTGATAAGCACATTAGAGGTCTGTACGGGTCAGATTTACCGGCCGCGTTCGGGCCGAATTTGTTAATTTGCTGTTGGCCTGGGCCGGGCTCGGATTCATTTTTTTTTTTTTTTTTTTTTTTTTTGTGTGTGTGTGTGTACTCGGGCCTGGCATGAGGAAATTTTTTCCTGGCCGTGTCGGCCCGATCTTTTTCTAGCTTCCTCGTTAATCAACGAAAAAGGAAAATGATAAAATCTTCAGTCATTTATTTTACACAATTTTACAGACTGGTATGTCACACACATATATATATATATATATATATATATATATATATATATATATTTTAATGTCTGTAACTTCAATTTAATTGTCTATCAGACTGTTCGCGATCTGATTTTCTGCAAATATTTTTAGCATATCTCGAAATTAATATATTTTAATTAAAGTAATATTAGATGGTTTCTTATTCAAAATAGAATGCTTGCCACTACTAGTTTGGCACATGTACAAACAAAAGAAATTAAATACGTTACTATGTGCCCTTACTGTGTATGTTACTCTGTGTTATATCCTATAGTCTATAGAGTTTAGGTGGTATGAAGCGATGAAGGCTATAAAAATCATTCCGCTTTAACTTTATCTCTAAGGATCCTTTTTCTTTTCTCCAGGTCAATGGGTAAAAGTATCACTATTTTTAGCATGTGCAAAAGCATCTTTTTAATTGAATATGGTTAGATTAGCATTAAAGTTTTGTTTACTGGATCACATGAAAGATTCGGATACATTACAGTATATAAGAGGAAATGCTTGAAAGTGCATTTTTAGTAGTATTAATCATTTTAAACACCTTCCTATATTTTTTGATGAATGCTAATATTTTTTATTTGACTTTCTGCCTTCTGTATGTCTGTAATAATGAACTTCTGTTTTTTATAATTATCTTGTAAGTATTCAACAGTTGTGTTAAAGATTCTATTGCTTAGCTATATAAAACCGCTACAAAACACATAATAAAATTATTTTTCATAAAAAAATCATGATTTTTTTTTTTTTTTTTGTTATTTTACATATTTTTGAACCTGAATTATTATTTTGTTATTTTACATATTTATGGCCCGGGTCTGGCCAGATTTTATTGTTTTTTGTCCGGCCCGGGTCGGACCGTATACTGGTAAAAATAAACGGCCCGGATTTTTCCGGCTAGGCCCGGATTTTTCGATTTCGTACTGGGCCGGGCCTCAAACATACTTCTAAAGCACAGTGTAACATTTCTATGCTGTTTTAAACAAAACGGAATGCATAAATAAAAAATAAAAATAGAAAAAACATGCATAAAACCATGTTTTTTGTTGATTGTGATATGGAAATGCTTCATCATTCGTTTACAGGGCTACCAAAAATATTTGGATAGATTGGGGTTATACTTGGAAATTGCTAGAATTGTAATTCATTTTGTGTTAGATGGTTTTTCATATAAATCAAATTTAAATACACAATATGGTTTATAGTTCTTATTATATTGTTCATAGACAATATACAGGGCTACCCAAAATTGAGCTAAACGTTCTATTGAATGTAATTTATGGAAGTACTTTGCTACATTAACTATGTCAGCGAACTGCTCAGCAAGGTAAATTAATTTTCCATGCCCATACTGTAAACAAAGAATTCTTTAAAGTTCTATTTTCACTTTTATTTATTTACTTATTTATTTATTTTTTTAAGTATAATAACACGATCTGAGTTGCCCTGGTAGCGCAAGTCCAATTAATTTTTTTTTTTTTTTTTTGAAATTTACATTAGGTTGTCACTTGAAAAATTTGATCAAGATTAAAAATTTTGAAGGCGAATTAATAACAGCCTCGATTCTTAAAAAAATAAAATAAAATAAATAAATGCACTGTAGTTGAAAGGGAGTTGAGGGAGGTTGCAGTAAAAAGCGAAAAAAAACATTATTTTCTTTAAAAGTACTAGAATGAATTTGATAAATATTTAAAGTAGTGTGTTTTTTAGATGACAATAGATCTTAAATAACCCCATTTTCAGGATAATTGGCGTTCACTGCCAACCTGCACTCCCCCTGGGAAAATATAACAGAAACCTGTTATCGTTGAAAATAACAAGAACGATTTTGAAAAAAAAAAAAATAAGGGGGGAGGGGGTAAATGCTTTCCGAGTTGAAAAATCGATTTGTCTTATCTTCTTCTTCAGGATTATTACAGTCGCCGGTGACCCGTGCTTCGCCGGGAAGAAAATATAATAGAACCCTGTTTATTTAGGAATCTGCTCAAACGATACATTCGTGCGGTTTTTTATTGCTTCATTTCATAAAAATACATCAAATCAAATGACAATTTTTAATCAAAATACTCTCCATTAACTTTCTACAACCTTTGCCCATTTTTCGGGTAACAAATGTATATTACGGCGATAGAAGCTCTCGTCTTTGGAGGCAATAAAATTATCCGCGTCCGCACGAACTTTTGCAACGACCTAATACTATCAGGACACGGAAACAAGACAACTTTGGCGAACCAAAAAAACGTCGCCAAGACTCTACAAACACACAGTAAAAAAGAGTTTTTAAAAATAATTTATGGTTACTAAAATACATATTTAGATTTAATTTTTTTTTTTTAATTTTTTTCTTTATATGTCAGAAATGCAAAGAAAAGTATAAGTGAATAACAATAAAACTTACTATGCAAAGCTGTGCATTAGGTCCCGGGATCCAAGAATCTGAACGACAATTCGCTGCCCATTTTCTTCTTCTTGCATTATCCGAAGGAAACCTAAATATTTTGTATAGAGCAAGACGGTAGAAACAATGGCTGCCGTTTGTTTATCGTGCTGGGTACATGCGGCAACCCTAAGCCAAAAAAATGTCGGATGCGCCAGCTCGTATATATAGGAACCTTACTCGTGGCATGTTTGTAAATGCGTGAAGTCGGTTATCGTCTGCTTTAGTTAACTGCTGACGTCATAACAGCGTGCAAAAAATTTGCATATTGTACATTATTTTCGAAAAAAAAGCAGGTGTTTTAATTAAAATGTTAGGGTGTCTTATAATTTTGTTCATGGTATTTTTAATTTTTTTTTTTTATTAAACCCTGTAAAAATATCATTTCTGTAAAACAATTACGTGTGATAACAGAATAAATTTATGTTTTTGTCTTGTTTGATAAAATACTTTTAAGCTCTGAATCTTTTCTTTCACTATTTGTCAAATTAGATAGGTGTCTTATAATTATGTCCACCACTGTACGTTTTCAAATTACAAAAAGGAAATAAATAAAGGAAAATTTTTATGGAAGAAACACTTTTTGGTAGACAACTGAATTTTTTTTTTTTTTCAATCTCTGTCTTTCTTTGTAATGGTGGAATATATATATTTACTCAGCATCAAAGTTTTACTTTTTCAATTTCTTCTGCTGAGAACAAATTTATGCGATAACTGTTTCAACGATTTCTATAACCATTGTTCTGAATATTAGAATTATAATCTTAATGGCTTAAACTGGTTTATATATATATATATATATATATATATATATATATATATATATATATATATATATTGTGTGTGTGACGTTAATGAGGATTTGCAATAAATGAATGTTTAGTGAATATTTTAATCACAAATATAAACATTTATTGGAACTTACATTTTATTTAAAAAAATTAAAAAATTAAATAAAATAAAAAGACGAATTAATAATTTAATATTAAATCGTAAATTTCTCTTAAAAAACAAGTATTTCTTTAAAAAATGTTTTCTTTCAATATTATAACTTCTTCAAAAGAGACAGAAATTTTCGGATATCATTATTTGAGCGTAAAAGTACACGTTATATTGATAAGTTTTGAAATAATTGAGTTCTGGGTTAATTAGAAGCTTAGAGATATAATAGAAATATCACAGATTATAAATTCCTCGTCGCTTTGAATGAACGTGCATTGTGTTAATGATGTTTAGAGTGGTCTATCAAGTTTTGATACACATAAGAGGTTAATTAATTCACAATTAATTTAAGCTTTAGTGTGGCAGAAATTGAATAGCGCATATTAAATTGAATCTAATATTTTGAAAAGCTTTGATAAAATAATACTCATTAAAAGAATTTGTGTATTACAATGATGCTACATTTGAAAAGATCTTATTAAATTTCGATGTGAAGAGCTATTTAAAACATCTTTAAACCTTGCATCAAAATAAATGGCTTTTTATTGTCTGAGTAAGGAGATAATTATATTTTATAGAAGTATTTAAATTAATTTTACATTGGGTGTTATAAAAAATATTAAATGAAACATTATTGAATTTTTTAATTAAAAGTTCAGAGATAATTTTTTAAAAGAGAATATAATTTTTTATTTTGCTTTATTTTACAATTTTTGTCTGAATCTAATTTGAAATGATATATAAATAAAAAATTAAATAATTAAAGAAAAAAAAACATTTTTTAACATTAGAAGCTTTTTATTGTGAAGCCCTAAAAACATTAAATAAAAATTTATCGGGTCAAACACATGCTATAAAGAAATGAAAGTATTAACACTAAGGAAATTTTAGAGAAAAATATAGATATTTCATTTTTTCAAGGGATGAAAAATTTTAAATTTTCAAAATTTTTTTAAAAAGCATTCAAGACTAATATTCTTAGTTATTAGTTTTTGTATAATTATTCTTTAAGCCATAAACTTCAACAGTCTCGAAAGCTCTTTAAAATATTTTGAATATTTAAAATTTTCTTATCTTGCAAAAGTGAATTATCTATATTTTTCTCTAAAAATTCCTCGGTGTTAAAACATTCATTTCTTTATAGCAATGTCTTTGCCAGAATAATTTTTTTATTTTATGCTTTTTAGGGCTTCACAATAAAAATTTTCTAATGTAAAAAAAGTTTTTAGATAAATTTTTATTTTATACTTTTTAGTTAAAAAAAAAAAAAAAAAAAAAAGCTTCTTAAAAATTTAATCAAAATTTCGTAGGATACTGTGTAGACAATTAAAGTTTATATTTTATCAATTGACATCTTTTTTTTTTTTTTTTTTTTTTTAATTATGTGAAAAAAAGGCACATCGCCCTTCGAGGATCGATCCCACGACTCTCGCGTTATCAACATGACGTTCTAACCAAAAGTCAAAGAACAGTAAAGAAAAGTCATATAACATGCTAGAAAATCTAACAAATACAAAAAAAATATTGTTCATGAATGCTTTTTAAAATATTTTGAATATTTAAGAATTTTCGTCTCTTGCAAAAGTGAAATATCTACATTTTCCTTAAAAAAATTTCTTATTGTTGAAAGTTTTATTATTTTTATAGCATGTCTCTGGAAGAATAAAATTTTATTTTATACTTTTTAGGGCTCCTTCCAGTCTTTTTCTTCTTTTTTTACTTTTGTTCTTAAACTAACTTCTTAAAAAAAACTAATCGAAATTTCTTAGGATACTGTGTAGACTATGAAAGGTTTTCTTTTTTAACAAATTGCATTTTTTCTATTAATTATCTGCAAAAAAAAAAAAAAAAAAAAAAAAAAAAAAAAAGCAGGTCGGATTTTGAGGACCGAACCCACGACTATCGTGTTATTAATATGACGCTGTAACCAACTGAGCCAGCGAAGGACGTAAAAACTTGCTTACATTTACTTTAAAGTGGAGGCGCCTTGTTTCTTTGCGTGACACGAAGACGCGATGACAAAATCCAATTTCAATAAAAGGCTTAAAAAAAATTGATAACATATGTCGCTATTCTACTAAACGTTTAAACAACATGCTATGCCAAAATGATTGTTTCAAGAATGTTTTAATGTATATCTCTATCTAACGCTGTCTTTAAATAAAAAAGAAAGATATTTTTATTATGATTTTTAAATACAATTAAAAATTATCACGTTTCTAGTTAAATGTTATATAATGAAAAATCTTGCTTTAGTATAAATTATGAATATATATATATGTGTGTGTGTGTGTGTGTGTGTGTGTGTGTGTGTGTGTGTAATTGTCGTTAAGGTAAATTTCTATGGGATTTGTTCTCTAAATATTTATTAATTTTTTTAAAACTTTCATAGTCGTAATTTTTTCTGCAAATATATAGCTTGCCCGCCACAATAATGAAACGTTTTTCAATCGATAAAGATAGTTGCATTTAACCCGCTAGCTCCCAGTGTCTTCATTTGAGGAGAGCTAATAAAACAGCGCGTATATTTTTTGTGGTTTCTTGGAATGATTTCTGTTATTTAGTGACAGTTTACAGCGTCACTCTAAACGATCCCTGAAAGTTTTATGTGTCTACTATTAACTATTTCATAATTTGGATAGTCATTTTATGACTTTTCATTCGTCGCACATATCTTTGCTTATTACGCAGGTATATTAACTTAAATCAAGTTTAATAATAATATATATTATAATATTTTACTTTCGAGATCTTTGTCAACATATGATAGGAAATTAATTTGTTATCTCAAAGTTTTTCTATCTCGAAGTTTTCTCGCTAGAACACTAAACGTCAATAAATGAGGGTAGGCTTAAAATTTAAAACTATCGGAAGAATTGTTTAAGTTTATATATTTTACTGTCAGTTGTCTATATTAATTTAGAAGTGAAATAATCTGCTAATAATATTTTTCAAAATTAATTCGGGCGTTAACGAGTTAAAGTATATTTGACGAGTACATGAAATCTACTCGATACATGCACCGAATAATGTTTTAAATTTAGTACAGCTAGCAAACATTTAATATTATAAGAAAAATTAATTTAATAAATAATCACCGGAGGCATTCAGGTACCTCTACAATAAATCTACGATGTTAATTATATATATTTTTTTAAATATCATACTTTTCTTTTAATAGGAAAATAACATCAATTGGACACATTTTTTTTTTCAAATAATCTTGAATAGAGTGTTTGAAATCAAGAGCGTTGAAACTATAGTAATTTTCCTATATCTTAGAGGAATGTTTTTTTTTTTCCCCTTAAGTTTTTCAAATGCACTATATATACGGTCTGTTAGACTAAGATCTCGTGAATATTCCCTATTTAACTCAATAGGTTTTTTTACTATTCAAGTAATGATCAGTGCATGAGGAAATCTGACATTATCACTCATAAAAATGAAAGAATTTACGATAATAGTACGAAAAGTAGATCAAAAGGCCTTATAATAAATTATTTGTGAATGTATATATTTGAACAATTTTAGTATTGATTATTAACACTTCTGTGTAATATTTATGTGTTTTATAACGCTTTAAAATACGGGTTACTGTAATTGATACGTGACATAAGATTAAATTAACATCACCGTAATGGTCTTTTTTAAAACAGTAAGGTTATTAATGAAGGTATTTAAAGATAATAGTTAAATTATTCTATTTAACTGAAATTGATTTTAGCGAGGGTCTTTAAATATGAAATGTTGCCTCACACAGTTGTTTATATCCTTAAAATTACTCAACTCAAAAGTACTCTCAAATCTCATTTTAAACCAAATACCAATTTCTCTATCTTATAGTCGTAAAAAATGCTATGTTAATAATTAAATCTTTTAATGGTTTCCTCGTTAAGTTTCGATATTTTTTTCTTTTTAAAGTAAGTATTACCTTTATTATATTTTTTACTTTGTACCATATGGTTTTTTAGAGGATTTGGGGAAAGTGGGGCGTCCGGAATATTTGTTTAACCACCTGCCTGTTTTGCCCGAACGCCGTTCGGGAACTTGAAATGACATTTCTTTTATTTGCCCGAGCGGTGCTCGGGCAACCTTTTTTCTATTCTAATCCACCGATTTGCCATATTTTTTATTTGTTTAGTGTGTAATGTTTCTAACCGATGGCTCTAGTAGTTCCAGTAAAGTTAGAATTGCAAAACAAGCCTAAAACGATTTGAAGGATAGATTTTATTGCATTCTTGTATGCGAGCGAGTAAAGTTGTGAAACTTTTTTTCACTAGCTCAGTGTACCACACGCTGCGAATACTATTTTTTCTAAATTTGGAGCTAAAATAGAAGTAGAAATGAGTGATGATTAATGGCTCAATAACAGAGGATAATTCTGATATTGACTCAGATATTGAATCTGAAATTTCTCTAGATGATTCTGAAAGTAATGAAAGTTTTTTATTCTACTGCTCTAGTGATGAGGAAACGGCAAATGATCTAACCCAAGTTCGGAAGTTCTGTGAACTTGATATTAGTAGTCCTCCTTTACCTCCACCCCGCTTTCCTTTTACTGCAAATCCAGCTGTTCATTTGAACAATGATTTGAGCAGTGGAACTCTACAATTTTTTGACATTTTCTTTGATGATAATCTAATTGAACGGATAGTTTCTGAAACAAATAAATATGCAAATAGAAGTATACGTAATAGTAAACTACGAAGGAAAAGCAGAGCAAGAAAATGGGAGCCAACGTCTAAAAACAAAATTGAGGTCTTTCCGGCTTTGAATAAATTGCAAGGAATTGTAAAAAAAATACCTGATGTGGAGCAATATTGGAGTAAGAGACATTCAACAGCAACTCCATTTTTTTTCAATAATTATGTCTCAGCGACGCTTTCAGCTTATTTATTGGTTCTTACATTTTTCAGATGAGGCGAAATGTGACGCTAAAACACATGAGTGTCCAAAATTGCAGAAACTGTGGACAGTAATGAAGTATTTGAATTGTCGTTATCGAGAGATTATTAAACCTGAAAGAGATGTGAAAATAGATGAAAGCTTGTTGATGTACAAGGGAAGATTGCACTGCAAACCGTATATACCTCTAAAGAGGTCACGATTTGGTATTAAAAGCTTTGTGTTATGTAAATCGAAGTCCGGTTATGTATATCAATTCATTATATACACTGGAAAAGATGCTATTTTCGATGATAATTACCAGCATTTGTGTTGTGCAAGTCCTCTCAAGTAGGTGATGACTCTTATGGAACCGCTATTGAATAAAGGAGCAAGCCTAACAACAGATAATTATTATACATTACTAGAACTTGAAAATATGCTTGTCAACAATCGAACAGATATCTATGAAACACTGAAGCTTAACAGAAAAGATGTTCTAAAAGAATTACAGTAAAAAAGAACTAGAAAAAGGTGAAATCTGTGCGTACCAAAGAGGGGAAAGTCAGCATCATCAAATGGATGAATAAGAAAGTCATTATTCTGTTATCTAATATACACAACTCTGTGATGATTGAAGTGCCGTCTTACAAGGATGAGGTCAGACAGAAATCAAAGGTAGTAATTGAGTACAATAATTTATATCAGAAACATGGAGAAAAATGTTCTCATTTGAATTTTAGACTTGATATAATACATCGCCTGACTAAATAACACTGGGCAACAAATGAGACAAAGGGACGTCCAGGAATTTTGCCCAATCCCTTACGATTGATTGAAAAACACTTTATAGAAGTAATTGCTCCTGCTGACAAAAATTTGAAACCAAGGCAATGTTTTGTGCGTTGCTCGAAAAGAAACGATTTTGGAAAACGGGTGAGGAAAGAAATGCGATATTTTTGTCCAAATTATGCTGTTGGACTATGCTTAACTCCCTGCTTCAAAATTTACCATACAAAAACTGAATTTTAAAAGGATAATTATCGTAAGTACAATAAAACATTTTCGATTCTATCATCCATTTTTGTAAAGTGTTCTTTGAAGTTCGCCTTTTTCTTCTGAGAAAAGCGAACTTTAAGGAAAAATGTATTTTTTCCAATGAAAATAAAAATTAGCATAATTCCTTAAATTCAGTACTTGTAATAGTTCTGACTACTAATTTCATTTTATATAACCGATTTCATCATAAAATTGTATATCAAAATTTAATGACATAATATGACGGAAAAATGAAACAGTTAAGTGGTTAACCCACTCCACCCGTCTTAAGCCGTGGTAACCACTGCTAATTATTCTTCTAGTTAATATAATTATTATATTTTTCTGTTATTCTTTAATCATATTTGCTATAAATGTTCTCATCCATCAAAGTTTCAGAAAGAATTCATTGTAACTTTTAAAATGTCTTTTGCCTTGTATAAGGCGGAATTTCCATATGCGGTTCTTTGTACGTTCCTTCACATCTTCCTTCTTTGTGTTTGATCCTTGTAATGATGAATTATTATATAGTAAAATTATTACTGGTTATTTTTTCGATATTTTTGTAAAAATTATTACTGATTATTTTTATTTATTTATTTGTTGTTGCATATTATGGTGGCATTTTATTTTCATTTGCATTTCTAGCACTTTATTACAATATAAACTGTCTGATAATTGCTAAGGATGGACGACAATAGCTAACCCATACAGCACAGAATGTTTCAGTTATGTTGCAAAAAGCTTACAATCTTTCAAAAACGTAACACATTTAAGTATGCTCTCTGATACCTTTCTGAAGCATTCGCCCTTTATGATTTTCTATCTGTTGAGTGATTGTAACGTTTCTGTTACTTGTCTGATTTTTTGTTACAATCGCGGACATTCCTACGTTTTTGAAACTAATCGGAAAGCAATTTGAACGTTTTTAAAAGTTTCTGAAATGTTTCAATGTCATATGATTGTTATGTTTCTGGAACATTTTGTGCTGTTAGGGAAGCTATCTAGATGTTTGTTTCAAATATCGAAAAAAATAACTCATGGATTCTTTTGAAACTTCAGGGATAAAAAGAAACTGCTATACAACATATATTTCAGCGACAGTTTTGTCCTGAAGACTAAAATTGGATCAGTTCTAAATTAAACAAAAACTGAGGATATGACTATGAGGCTTTTTTAAATTATTGATATAAATTTATATGAGAATTACACGTATATTAACAGAAACAAAAAGTTTTTCTTCTTTTTAATAACGTATACATTTTTTCGTACGTTTTCTGTTCATTGTTTTTAAAACCAAAGCAATATTGCAATTAGAAAAACTCCACATACTACTTTAGACATCACATACAATAATTAGAATATGAAAAATTCAATTATCTTTTTAAATATGAGCCTTTTCTCTAAATAATTCGTAATTGTACAAGCGCTAACAAAACTTCTTTTTCATAATTTATTGACGAAAATGCATAGACTAATTCTGAAAAATTCTTGAAGGAAATATCATTAAAACTCAGAAAGATATCATCGATATAAAGATTGTTTTTAAGTACTTTTAAAAAGATGCAAAACACTAAGGGGTTTCTTGTATTGTTTCTTGGTCTGTTTAGATAGTTTTTTTAAATGAAGAAATATTATTCATTCCGAAAAAAGTTTGATGCTGAAAAGTTGCTACTGAAGTAGTACATAACAACTCCACAACCCTTTCAAGTTAAATGGCAGCAATTGCGTTGAGAATACGATGAACTCAGTTGAATTTGCTAACATCAAATATTTTATTTTACTTTTAATTGTGGCAAAATATCCCAATAATATTATAATTATATCTTTACAAAGAAATAATTTAAAAAAAAATCATGATAAAAAGTTGTTAATAAGGGCGGGGAGTGCGGAGCAAATACGACGAAGTCTTTACATGCTGAGAGTCAATGAAAGTCGACTGATCAAAGTTAATTACTTCTCACTAAAAACCACAATATGTTCGTCAAACTTAAATCTCAATGTAACCAAGAGCAACACCGAATTTTTTCAGTTAGCCTGCAAAATATGTAATTTTTTAAAAATATATTGGCGACTCTGATTTTAGCCAAAAATATTGTTGAAAGATTCTGGGAAAACGAAAGTTGTACGTTAGAAATCTAACCTCAATACTTTTATTCACAATAGATGATTATACTTATTATGGTTTCTCCAGATTTTGAGCCGATAGAAACTGCATGATTTCCTTTTCAAGAATACATCTGTTTTTTGCCAAAAGTGACAACGCCAGTGAAAACTTATTCTATTTTATTTTACTGAAATGAAAGGAGAGCTATCCCAGCTAAAGATTTGCCTCTGATATTTTTTTTATTTATTTATTGCAAGAAAAGGAAAAAAGATTCAATTAGATATTTCACCAGCTGAGAAACCGCAAGACTTGATTTTAAATACTATAAAGGTTTCAGAATCGCTCTTTATATGGATGGAAATTGAATTAAATTTAAGAGTTAATATGTGATTTTGAATATGTGATTTTCAATATCACATTTACTTTTATAAGTTTTATTTATTTTTAAAGTGTTCTTATTTCCTTTGAAAATGCAATAAATAATTATTCCAAATGTAAGTGTTTTCAGTAATTTAAAAAAACAGCTTCCAATTTACCATTAAATATCAAAATACTGCGTAAATAGTACCAGTATTTCGTTTGAAAAACTATAGAATGAAATATTTTTTCTAAATACAATCTAGTTTAAAGTAAAAGGGTTTTTTTTAAATGATTATTACTTCTTTTTAAGTCAATTCTTCCATACAAAGGCATTCGGTAACTGTGTATACACTCATGTAAACTTCTGTTTTATGTTCCATGCTTACGTAAACTCTAGTTCCTCTACTTTTATTTTCCTCTTTTTTTATTGCGTCTATTGTTGTACGGACTCCCATTGAATAGTGTTTTGGATTATTCAGTAAAGGAAAGAAAGTAATTCATTAAGATTCCATAAAATCTCGCTTATCCTCTGATGAATTATGTACATTAGAAATATTTCATTAACATAGCTTTGCGTTCGTTGTCTTCAACTTCTTCAAAATAACATTTACAAATTTTGCAGACGATAATATATATACTCTCTCTCTCTCTCTCTCTATCTATCTATCTATCTATATATATATATATATATATATATATATATATATATATACTGACAGACATAAAAAGTGCAACTCTACGAAAGAGTGGGTAGGATGTGATAGAAAATTTAAACACAGACAAGCGAATGAATATATAAATAAGTATTGTTTTTCAAAAAGGTAATTTTAGATATAACGGCGTTATACGTGATGATCAGTATGAAGGACTCCGCAACCACCCCCCTCTCGTGGCAGTACAAACAGCAAAACTACGAGGTATTTAGCTTGCGAATAGTATCCTGAAGAACGTAAGCGTATATATTTTCAACCATTTTCTATAGTTCGTCCTTCAATTGAGGCTAGGGCTGGGTAGACAAATATTGGCCAATCCCGTCCCACAGTTTCTCAATTGGGGAGAGATCAGGAGACCTTAAAGACTAAAGGAGTCGAGTATGCTGCAACACATGTCTGCTAATGAGTGCAGAGTGCGGTCATGCATATTTTTGCTGGAAAATTCCATTTTGAAATTTCGGAATGTATGGTAGCACAACTAGCTACAGCAGCTCATCAACACGTCGTGTAGTCAGTGTGCCTCTGATGCGTACCATGGGTGACATGCTAATGCATATTATGACACCTCAAACAATTATGCGCCGTTGATGAGCGGTATGGCGTTCAACAATAGTTCATTTATCCCTCATGACTCCAGACTTTAATATGGCAGCTATCATTTAGACAAACACCACATTGGGCCATTGAGTCGTTTAAGTAGCTCAATTGAAACATCACTGCAATCTTTGACGTCTGTTAGTTCAATCTTCGTAAAAGGAGACATGAATGCAAGCCACTTTCAACCAAACATCGTGAATCATTTCTCTTATATATTGGAGGTCCAAAGCTCTCTGCGCATTCCACAGAATGTCAAGAGTAGGTGATTAAGATGGCACTACTGTATCCTTTCGGATGCGTCTATCCGTAAATTCTGTTATACACCTATGTGGTCCTGGTATTTCATGATGATTTCTTTCTTCGATTCATCTGGTCCAAATCCTATATACAGCGGAAACATCTACGTGCGTTTCAGCAGCGATACATCGTTAAGGCCAACCAGCCGTACGTAACCTTATAATTTGACCTCTCATAAAATCACCCGACTGCCGACACCCAACATCTCCTAATATATGCAAGCCTCCTTAGAACTTTTCGCAGTTCTGGATTCAATAGACCCTAGCGAGTAGAAGCAGTTGGCTCATCCACGTTTCCTTCTTTTATTTTACGTTATAATCACATGACCAACTTGCACGTTAGATCACCTGCATAACTTGTATAGCTGCGTATTTCCCCCGAATTTTCATACTTCTTGGTGTTGCATTTTTATGTCGGACATTAGATATATATACAATGAGTAATTAAAGTATTAGAATTTTTTCGATTTTTTAAACATATACTGGACAAAATGGCCCGGGACTTCAGACATGCAAAGAACATTTAAAAGCTCATATTTTCCAATACAGATTAAGTTCAGAGTGCAATTAGGGGACCAACAAAATTCACGAAGAGCGCAAATACTTTGGATCACCTTGTATCATAAAAACTACAAATAGCTTGTAACTTTACCTCATTGTTGCTCATACTATGTATAATATTTATGTGCTTTGTTGAAGAAATTGCGCAATTATTTAGATAGATATTTTTAAAAAATTATTATTATTATTATTATTTTTAGTTTTTTACTTATAACTAGAACGAATTTCCATAACATTTTAAAAAACTTGCAGAAAATTTGACAAAACATTAGAGAAACATTATTCTGAAACATAAAATTAACATCCTTACTATTCGCTGAGATATAAGCGTTTATATTTTATATTAACAAATATTATTTTACTGCGTATGCGCGAAAGATATAAAAAATTTTATTACATTGGTTGAAATCTAGATATATTGGGCAACTCCTGTCAAAAGTTAATAGAATAAAATTTTAAAAAATTGACGAAGAAAAAAGAACGAACTAGATTTTAGGTGTTTTCCAGAGTTGAAATTTCATAAAGGGTTTTTCACATGCTGCGTATTTAATTTGAAGATCCAATTTTTTAACTAAGTTGCAAAAGATCTTTTTTTTTTTTTTTTTTTTTGTGAAAAACCCCTTATGGACTCACAAATCTTAGTAAATAAATAAAAATATGTTAGGGTTACAAGCCTATAAGACTTATGTTTCAGAATAATATTTCTCTTAAGCGTTATTAACTTTTCTGTAAATTTTGCAAAGTTATTTGAAAATCTGTTCTAGTTATAAACAAAAAACTTGAAAAAAAAATTATATCTGCCTAAATAGTTCCGCAATTTCCGCAACAAAACATATAAATGTTACACATAGTTTGTACAACAATGTGTTAAAGTAACGTGTCATTTATAGCTTTTTATGATAGAGGGTGATCAAAAGTGTTTGCGCTCTTCTTCAGTTTGTGGTTGGTCCCCTAATAGCACTCAACTAAATCGATAGTGGAAAATGTTAGTTTTAATATAATATGTGCATGTCTGAAATCCTGGGCCATTCTGTCCAGTAATGCTTTAGATAATCTAAAAAAAAAAAAAAAAAAAAAAATCTAATAATTTTATCCTCATTATATACGAAGCCTGATCAAAAAATACGGCGAAAATTTTTATTTACAAAGTAACAGGCTTACATCAAATTGTATTCAATCTCCATGAAAATACTTTGCTTCGCTAGCGATACACTTATCTCAACGTTTATTCCATGATTGGAAGCATTTCTGGAAGGATTCTTTCGGAAGGGCCTTCAGCTGCTCTATCGTGGATCTTTAAATCACGGAAACGGTGTCAAAACGCTTTCGTTTTAACACAGTTTTTATTTTTTGGGAAGAGCTAGAAATCGCATGGTGCTAAATCCGGAGAGTAAAGTAGATGTTGACAGACAGCAAGGTTTTTGTGGCCAAAAACTCACGAATCAGAAGCGAGGTGTGAAATGGCGCGTTATCGTGATAAAGCAGGAGACCAACTAATCTTAATGTCACACAAATTTTAAATCTCATCAAAATTAACTTTATGCTGTTATTCTGATAAATTTATGTCCGCAACTGATAATTACTATAAAATTAACTCATATTGATTAAAATAACAATCAAAGCTTTGAAATGAATTATATTTTCATTGCATGGAAATCATTGAAAGTGTAAATGATTTTAATAAGCTTAAAATGAAAAATTGGGAACTAATATTATACTAAAATTCGTTTGCAATGAAATCTGTCTGAAAATATCTTATAAATGTCCCCCCCCCCCTTTTTTTTTCTTTTCCCCCAATTCCGACGCAGAAAGTGAAAATATTTCTAAACAGATTCCGTCTGTTAATAAAGTTCTGCTTTAGTTAAATAGCCTCTTGATCTTCAACTTTCCCCTTAGTGTGCCATAATAATATAAAGCTAATATGTACGACTTCGATTGAAGCTATCAAAGAGAAAGCTATTCTTAGTGCTGGAGGCCTCATTTATATGAAGCTATTTATTTCCTTCTTCCATATTCCCATTTCCTTCCTTCATTCCAAATCTGCAGCATCTTTCCCCCTCATATTTTAAGCAACACACCTGGTACCTGTCGAATTAACTGTCGTTAGACTTGATGAACTTGTGTGCTATTGAAACGGGAATAAGAAATGTGCAATTCACTAAATTACCCTCTCCAGACTCGTACATTCACTTGAGATTTAAATTTGTATCACGAGTGTCACATTTCTACTCTTTTAGCTCGAATTAATGAAATTTAGAATGACAGAAGCTTTGTCATCACAGGAGTTTCCACTAAATTGAATTTTTGATACTGGAATGATAGGGAAACAAAAATATGTTCAATTAGGTTCTATTATCTTTGATATACATATATACTTTAATAATTGATTTAGTATTAATACTTTTGTATTAGAAGTTAAATATATGAAAGTATTACGTAAATAGTTTATGAATATTTAGAAAAATACACTCAGAATAACATTTACATATTTTAGCTATATATTTTGAAAAACTCTCCTTAAAAATATTTGCGATATTTCTTTAGTTATAAGTAAATATATTTGCACGAGTTAAACTTTTTCTACTTTATTGGCAATATACAGCCCTTATAATAAAAATTAGAACTGAAATTGCTAAGAATTATGAGAGTTTAAAGAAGTTTGTGAAGCAATAATTTAAAAATTTATTGTATAACATGAAATTGAATTTAGATTTTGTAACTAAATTAACCTTTCCAGTTTCAATTTTAAATAACGAATGTGTACAAAATTCATTTTATATAACTGGAGGAATCTACTGATAAAAGGGAATGCAATAATAATTTTATCTGAATCACTTTGCATTTGAGTGACCTCAGAAAAATTAAATTCGTCTTTCCGACAGCATTCTTTTTTAAATCGTCAAATTTATGTTGCCTAAAATATCAGTATGAATATTTTCGAAAATTATATAATGGGCTATTGATGATTTCCCTTAAATGATAAAAGGGAAGCAATAATAAAAAAAATCATTTACAATATATAAGGAATATTAAAACATTTTGGGGTAATTTCAAGAGAAGTAATTGTTCACATAGATTTAAAATACAGCCTTTAAAATAATAATAAAACGATTTAATGTCTATTTTTGGAAAACTTTAGAGTCAAAATTTACAATTACAGTTTATTAATGTGTTTACTTTAGAATAGTAATTTTAATTAAGATTATTGTAGAATATAATTTTGGGGAGTACACAACTCAACTATAAAACTTTTCCAAAAGTTTTATTTATTTATTTTGTACTTATTTGTAATTTTAGCGCATATATTGTAGCAAATGAAATGAACAACGTCCATGTGTTTAAGTGTAACAGTGTGTCAAATGTGTAACTTAGCCATATTTTACAACATTCTTAATGTGTGGTATATATGAATATTCCTAAACCAATACTGAACGAAATAATCATAAACTGAAACAGAAACAAAACTTCCCCGGATCAGTTATTAGAAATTGACTTGCTTCTAAGAAGAACATTAATTCCTCATCCATCATAGCTCCCATCCTTCTCGTCTCTGTTTGGCGCAGTATGTCCTTCTTGGGACCTTGCGCCATAAAAAGACACCAACCAACCAACCCTTCCTTCTCGCTCCTTTGAAGTTTCGTTCCCTATTCCTCGTGCCTGTGATACCTCCGGACACTACAAAGATTTAAAAACAAATATTGTCTGAATTTTTTTTATTTCTTATTTTACACGCTAGATGTAAGTAGCAGACTATTTAAAATGTAATTGGAGATAGTGGGTTTATTTTAAACTCTCAGCACTATTCCAATTTTAAATATTTGTAATACTTATTTTGTAATCTTAGCTCAGATGGGCTTTTGAATGCACATTAGTTTTGCGCTCTGTGGTAAAATATACTTTTCAATGTAATATATATTATGGAGTAAGAATCGCAAATTGACTCGGACTCTAATTTTCGTATAAATGCATCTGCGATTCGGAAAAAAGTGATATTCATGAATGTTCGGATAGCGAATCTGAGAACGGTGTATTATACTTTTTTCTTTCTTTCTTTCTTTTTTTTTTTTTTTTTTTTTTTTATAATAAAATTCCTTTTTAATGTTTGAAACACACATTTTTTATTTTTTCCGACTTACTGGAAAACCAACATTTAATCATAATAAACCTGATTGTTGGTGTTTCTACAAAATTAAATTTTCTTGATTTCAAGCTTTAAAAAAAAAAAAAAAAAAAAAAAATCATATATTGTTCATCCACTTTATTTTAAAGAATTTTCATAAATAAATAAAAAAAAAATTCACGAGATCGTTAAGGGGTTAAACTAAACAATGATGACTTTTCGGGCAGAAATTGTTGCGAAGAGATTTGCGAAACTCTTTAAACAGTTTTGAAGATCACATCGCTTCACCGAGATAACCATGTGAAAGGTCGGTTAAAAAAACTATGTCGCATGATCATCGATACTGGTGCAAATGCATATGACGTCAACTTGTACGGTTTTTTAACACTACTATTTCTTTGTAAAAAATTTCATATTGTTTAATCGCAGAAAACTTCTAAAACTATAATTAAGAATTTTTATTAAGAATTTTCACTACACCCATTGCTCTTCACGTAGTGGCGAGGAAGAATATCTAAGTGCGCGGAAAATAACTGCCATCATTCTATTTCAATCTTACAGTTTACGTTGCCGATATAATCCACCTGTACATTCTAGGTCTCAATATTTTAGCCAAATACGGATTTTCTCTTAATCTAAGAGTTACGGAGTTTAGTTCACCCAGTGAAGTCTCAGCATTGGAACTGACACCCAGAATGTGCTGACCTATCGAGTCACAGCTAACAGACATCAACAAATCAGGTTGAAGGCATAAGCAAGTAAGAGTTTGCACGGTCAGGAAAGATTCGTAAAAGGCGCCACCAAGTGGAACTTTGCTACAGTCAGAATTTTCAGGGGTTAAAGCTTGATTTTGTAGGAGACTAATATAACATAAAGTGAATCGATTCCTTTGAATATAATTATTCTATTTCCTCTGATAATCCTAAATCCACAAAAAATAATTTAAAAAGACAAAACTTTTATAAATACAGAACATGAATGTTGTTTTATAAATACTTATAAATATCGGATAACTAATTTATTGGACAATCCCAAAGAAGTGGCTATTTTAGTTCAAAATAAATACCCGTATAACAACCGTAAGTACAAAATTTTGTTCACTCGAAATTTCAAGAATTACAATTTTCCTTCCATTTTTCTAGAAAAAAGTAGTTGTAAAACTTTTCATTTTTATTCCAAAAATGGTTCCAAAAACTTATGAAAAATTAATTGACAAAGAAAATGGTCTCAAAGTAATTTAAAGGGGGAAAGAGTTTTTTATTGTGAATTTTTACTCTTTTTGAACCTAATACCGTTATCGGGTCTAGACAATAGAACGATGAAATATACTAGAAAGTAAATTATCTCAATTCATTTCCTCAAAATAATTAAAGTAAAACAAACAAACAAGAAAAAAAAAAAAAAAAAAAAAGAGTGGATTTAGTTTTCGATGGATAGAAATTTCTTTCATAAGTATGCATTATCTTTAAAGTCATTGTTATTATACAAACACAATTTATACAGGGTGTCGCATAAATAGCGCCCAAACTCTGCACAGCAAGATTCCTCTTTGAGAGTACATAAGAAATGCCCAAAGAACTGTATCTGTACGATCCGTAGTTTACGAGAAAAATACGAAAAAACAAAGTATGACGTCACAGCCAGTGCAAGGAAAAAACACCGTATTGGACACATCAACACCAGTATTTGTATATCTTCGATATGCATGGCGGACACTTTGAACATCGGCCTTTATAAATATTTGTAAATACTGCTGTTGATGTGTCAGATAAAGTGTTGTTTCCTTGCACCGGTTGTGATGTCATACTTTGTTTTTCGTATTTTTCTCGTAAACTATGAATCGTACAGGCAGTTTTTTGGGCATTCTTTAAGTACTATCAACGAGGAATCTAGCTGTGCAGATATCGAGCGCTATTTATGGTACACCTTGTGTAAATGACTACTAGCATTCATAAGAGTTTAAAGATTGTTTAGAGTATTTAAACAAAATATATCTATTTAACATCATCTAAAAGTAACATCCTGTTGATGAAAAAATTACGTATTTCACTTAAAAAACATAAAGCAAGGTGACAAAGACCCTGAAGGGAAAGGGATGTTTGAACTTAAAATGGCAAAACAGGGTGTCGACAGTCGAAATTGTTTCCCTAATTCTTCCACCAGTATTTTTCTTTTGGAAATTTTAGTAGTAAGTTTGCACCACCAATTAAGAAAAAAATTATTATAGAAATATACTGGTAAAAGGATCAGGGAAAAAATTTCCACTGTCGACACCCTGACAAAATGATTAAAAATCGCCGGCATTGATTTACTGAAATAATGGATGTAGTCGTACTTTGTCCATAAAAGGCACAAAGTGCGTCCAGTACTTCACTAAACCAGTGACTAGCAGCGACTTTAATCATTTTATCGTTTTGAGTGCAGTTGACCCGGTTTTGCGGTACTTTTTCCATCTAAATTGCAAACTATAATTAAAAATGAAGTGTGGAAATATTTTTGCATAAAAGGATTTAGATGAATTACGTTTATTAATTCGAATTAATTTAACTCCGACACTAAAATTAAAATTATAAAAATGAATTTCAATGATGATCGAGATCTAAGTAACTGAATATATTTTTCTTATGGCATAAATAAAAGAAGAATAAATATAGTATTTCTTTTTTCTTTCTCATTACCTTCCCACTAATATTTAAAATATTTGATCTAAATATTATCAAAGTAATTGTCTCAAGGAATAATATAACAAAAATACGAGTATTGTAAAAGAATCGATACGCATATTCAAAAATTAAACTTATTTTCTAAACATAGTTGAATTTATATTTAAGTTTTCTATTTACCGTTATTAGGAGAAAATACTTTGATTCAGATGAAAAATTAAAAGAAGATAATTGGATCGTTCTCGTTTTACAAAGGCTTCTTCGCTAGGATTTACTAGTACCACATAATTATTCCATTCATTCTGAGAAAAAATTTCAGCAAGACTAAAGTGTAGTTAATTTAAAAATAGGGTTTATTATAAGTTAATATTTGTCGTTTAAACTAATGTAAACAGAGAAACACTTACATTGATATAAAAAATTAATTTAAAATAAACTCACCGACAACTTGTACTTTTTTTAAAAAAGGAATTTTTAATAATTGTTTTAGCAGTTTTCTGCGAATAAACAGAAAGAAATTTTTTGCAAACAAATATTGATGTTAAAAATCCGTACATGTTGGCACCTATGTAAACTGCTTACTTTTAAATAAAATTTATAATTTTGTTATTATAAGTAAATCTCGTTAAAGAAAATTACGTGAAACTTTTGAAAGCAAGTTTATTTTCTGAATTTCACATGAATAATAGTCAAAGTTTTATGAAGGAGTGTTTAAAATGACGTATTATTCAAATTATCGTCAGCCGCACAAATTTTATTAAAATCTGTTGATTTATTATACAATTAACATCACTAACTTTGATTCCATTTTTCAAAAAGGAAAATTAGAAGTGCTTTAATAACCAGTATATTGTCACCATCATAAAATTTTCTTGTATATTGTCTTATACAAGTCCACGCGGAACAAACTATTTATTAAAAATACCTATTAAAGTTATTTTCCATGATGAATGCAGACCACTCATCTCCGAGAAGTTAAACATTAAATAACGTAATAAAGTTAATTTTGTGTCCTACAGACAACAAATGAGTAATTGTTATTTTGCGGCAGCTTGTTTTTTAATTATTAAAATTGAAAAAATTCCATAACACTTTGTTTCAAATTCTCACTTGTCTATGGTTCAACAATTCGTTTTAAAGGTATTGACGAGTTCTTTTCAAAGTTCTTTTGAATAACCATATTGAAAATAAACACTGTGAACAATGACCCTACATATGGAATATTTTTCCTTGTTGACTATTATAAATAATTCGTTATAAATATTTAAATTATTTGAAAAAATACATAACAGCGCGACTTGACGAGCGGTTAATACCGAAATCTAATCAGCACCAATTTGTCGTTAAATTTCGTTCATGGTCGATGAGATAGTTATGTAACACACAGAGATGCTTTTTTTTAAGTGGTCAATTCGTGTTCAAGACATCTCAAAATAGGTACAACAGGTATATCTATTGAAACTACTTTCTTATTTATGTGTAGAAAAAACAGTAATACAAATATTTTTTATCGAAAGTTAATTAGAAATTTACTCATGTACCACTGAACTGATATACTATTCAACAGCAACACTTAATAAATTGTCACAAAAAAGATTTAGCGTTCATTTTTTGCTTTAAGGGCATATATTCTTCTTTGTACAACTATTTGTAATTTTTCAGAAAAATAATGAAGTTTTAGTTTAATAATATAAAGAATTTATTAAATCATTATGAATACAGGGTGTTTTAAAAGTACATAAAACGCCGAAATACTTTTATAATTCAGGAAAATAGTGATGTTTTCTCACCTAAAGAAGGGTATGGTGTTGTTATGATGTGTTCATGTGCTAAAGTGCTAATATGTTTTTTCGCCGCATTAATAAAAAATGAACGTAGAATCCTCAATCACCTATGCATTTTTTGGAGTTTAAGAGTGAAAATGGCGTTTAATATAAAACAGTTATATAACAATTTAAAGCAAGTGTAATTTATATATGGAACTGAATATTTACATTATCTTTTTTAATTTATTGAATAATGTATAATTAGATAATAAAGTTTCCCTTAAAACTCGTTTTTAGCATTAATTGTAAGATAAACGTTTAAATTGAATCCTGAAATAACATTTATAGATCTAATATAGTCTTATAAAATACCTTTTATAATATTATTCCAAAAATTAATATTTAGTTATATTTTAAACTAAAATATTTAGAAACGTGTACGTATGCATATGACTGTATGCGTGTGAGTATATATGTGTATAAAAACCCAAAAGTAAATTTGTTTATGAAGTTTTTATATCAATTCTTTTTTTAAAAAACATTTTCATAATTTTACGTTTTCTTAAAATATTTTTTTTATATTTTTCATTTTTCTTTTTTTAAATAATTGTGTAAAATAATTTTCATTTTATTAAAATTTGTCTTTGCAGTGCTTTTTAAATAGTGCTTAATTATATTTAAACTAATGCACTTATATCCTAATTGTAATTGTAGATTCAGTTTTAAATTCCGTTAGTGTATAACGTACTCTATCTTACAATTTAATCCTATCACTATGACCTGGGATTCAGGTGGACATCAGACACATTTTAACATATTGAAAATACATATCGTATTTTTAGAGGTCATAGCCAGTGACATCTCACCTCAAAATGCGTTTCTCGAGTATAAAAGTGCAAATGCAGAAATATCAGGAGATATTTAAATTTTCTTATTTAATGTATAAATGTCACATTTTTAAGACATGACAGTGATAGTGTTAAACTTGATAATAACTTTGGAGTTTGTACGTATTTTCTATTTTGCAACATACTTTTAGCATAAGGTGACAACACATCATTTCTTCTCGTAAGGCTAACTTTCAGGTGCTAAAGATAATCATCGCGTAATACACAAAGAGGGTCAGAAAATGAAGATCAACTTCGAATTTGTATCCATTATCAGAATCATGCAAAAGAGAGAAAATCCATTCTTCAGCTAAATATTTGCATCGATCCATTGAAACATACTACACAGTAAAAAATATGTCCTATTTGCTGCCAGAAATTCTCTGTAATTTGAGAAAATACGAAAAAATAACTTTCTCAAATTCGAGAGAATTTCTGGCAGCAAATAGGAAATATTTTTTTCCAGTGTATAGGGCAAGTACAGAGAAATTGAATTACTATAGAATGTTGTTCGCATACCAACACAAATCTTTTAAGTTCTTCTGCATTCTAATCGCTCCCGTACGGATTGTTAGTTTTAGCCAACCTTTTACTAATTATACAGATTTCACCTTGTATCTCTTTTGCTATACGCTGCAGCATATATATATTTATTAACAGTTCGAAAGGTATTCTCAGTCACCGTTTAATTATTCTTATCAGGCAAGTACAAAAAGCGTAAAAGATGTGCGCAATCAATTTCATAGTAATTTTGAAAGATAAAGCAAAGTTTTGCAAGTCATGATATTCTTTAAAACTTTTCATTTCCATTTAATAATTATCATCCTTAATACATTCATCAGTAAATATATTATAAAATTCACATGCTGAAATAATTTAGTTTAATCAAACTTACTAAAACAGGTGAAATATTCATAGGGGTATACACCTTCTCGTGTTAACATATATAGTGGTGAACAATTGGAAAATTCTCTTTTAAAGTAGCAAACAATGACGAGTAAAGATTTTAAACAAGTTTCTTTACTGATGTCAGTAAAAATAGAAAACTATCAAAAGAAAGAATAATCTGGATTGATTACACTCGACTGTCAGAATATTCAGTAAATTACGGTTGTTTAAATTAATTTAAATAAGGAAAAAACATTTAAAAGACAAAATGGAAGATTATAATAGTGTCCGAGTGTTTTCCACCAACATATATCCCGTTTAAATGGATCGTAATGTATACAAGTTTTTCTGTGCGTCTCTACATCGTCCTGCCATGAGTTCTGTCCATCAGTTAGAAAGGTCTAGTTAATATTAAAAATGAAGAAGAGTATATTTTTTATTTATTATTTATAATATATTGCAAAAAACATTCAAAATTATCCCTTTTCATCTTTACACATTTCTTCAAACGCTCCGACCACTCATCTATCTCTTCAATCGAAATTTCTGCTGCTATCTTAACTAAATCTGCTTTTAAAGTTTCAATATGTCTCTCCTAAAATGTTCCAAAGACGATACTCCAGTGGATTCAAATCTGGGCTTTTCGATGGCCAATAATCAGCTCGAATGAACTCTGGTAATTTGTTCTCAGGGCCCGATTAAGCTTTGAAGCTAGGGGAAGCTCAGCATCCTTTCGGGGCCCCCTTTCATTTCGGAAAATCTTGTTTTCCTGTTACATATTGTGATATAAAAATGCTATAGACCAAAAATATAGTGTGTGTTTATTATTTTTATTTATTTTTCATTCATCTGGGTGGTTTCTACACAGAACATTAAAATCTTACAACTTTTCAATTTAGAACATTCAGATTTCTGAGGTTAAATAATAGATTTTTCCCGAAATAGGGTGTGTTTTGTCTTGTTTTAGGTAACCTTTCTCAGAAAAAATTAAATCTCAGTGTGTTAAATCCTTATGGGGCCCACTCTTAAATTTTAGAGGAGCCTTTTGAATAATCAGGCCCTGTTTGTTCTCACACCATCGCTGGGTCGTTCTCGTTTTTTGCGCTGGTGCTGAATCCTTCTGGAATATTCAGTGATTTTCAGCAAGCAAAGTATTACTTAAGGGCTTCACAACTTGTTCTAGGATGTCATTTTGGTAGTTTCTAGCTGACATTTTTACACCTTTTTCACAAAAATGTCGCCTGGTTGCACCTTCATACGAAACCCCCCACCAAACTATTACTGAAACAGGGTGGCGATCTCTTTCCTTTTCTGCAGCTTCTTTGGAATTGCGAGCTAACGTCCTGATATTTTGTTTGTTGAATTTTTTCTTTACAGTAAGGATTTTTTTATCCGGAAAAAGAATCTGCCGATTTTTGTTATCCGCGTACCGCTGTAACAGAACTTTTGCTCTGGTCTTATGAATATTTTTAAGAGCAGCCGTAAGTCTCTGGCCAGTACTTCTACGGTAAGCACCAAGTCCCAGGTCTTTTTTAAAATGCGGTACACTGCCCTGGTGGGGATATTCATCTCTTGAGCCATGATTTTTTGCTTACGTAGCGGATTTATGTGAACCCTTTCCTTTACGATAAGCTGACCAGAATTTTACAAGCGAAAATGAGGACAAATGATGCAATGTACTCTGTTTTGTTTAGAAAATTAGGACATGTTTAGATTAAAAATGAGGACATTTCTAGGAACAAAAATTCAAGCACATATAGGCTATTATATTAGAATAAATATATATTTCTATATTGTAAAGAATATTGCTTATTTTAAATTACCTCTGTTGAAATCATAAATTTTAAAAAAGTTAATAATTTTCAGTATTAACTTTATGATAATTATTAAAATTCATTTTACTCCAGGATTTAAGTTAATGTATGACTTCCCTTAATGATAGTGTGTGAAGCAAAATAAAAAATAAGGTGTTTTCACCACAGTAATAATATTTCATATATCCAGGAAACAGAAAAAAAAGTTCAAATTTGAAAATTCATAACATCAAAAGAAATTTACAAGTTTTGCTTCTGATTTCACAAAAACCAAAAAAAAGAAAAAAGGCGATTGAGATTTAGGGAATAAAAAGACACTATAAAAAAATAATTAAAAAATTTCTAAATCATGAGCATATAAGATAAATAATAAATATATCAATAAATTTGCTGATCATGCTGGAGTTACAAGAAGCATTCTTATTTAGATCTCATTTAATACGTTAAATCCTACAATCCATGCTAACATATTAATTTATTCCACAGCATTGATTCTACCCGTTCCTTTTTCCACACTACTTTTCTTGAAGGGTATTCTTCTTTTTGTTTTATCGTAATAACATATTGCAGAAAAGTTCACTACAAATAAATTGGTGTGAAACAGAGACTTGTTCAATCAGTACTCCGAAATAAATTAAAATGCTGGAATGTCTACACCTATCACATGCAAAATCAATTTCTTTCATGATGCTTTTACTAGGAATAAACCGGATATCCAGAAAATCTCCTATTTGACTGATTTTTCAATTTCCAAAATACCGTAGGATATCTGAATCGAAACCACCCGAAACCACCCGATCGGCTCTATACTAAATAAACTTTTTTTTAATATTACAAAATCATGATCAAATATCCGAAATGCCGAATTCCGTAAAATTCATATCCGGTTCATCTCTAGATTTTACTGCATACATTTCCAGCAGATTCGAGATACCGAATTTCGAATTCAGATTATGTATTTTTGGACACATTTAAAAGAAAATTCTTTTCATATAAAGCAAAGCTAAACTATTGAATGTTTTATTACCTTGTAATTTTTATAATTTGAAGAATGTATACTATTTCAGCAATACATGTTTATATATACAAATGAAATTAGATAATGGTTTTATCTGCATAATAATTTTTTTTTTTTACTCACAAAATTTAATTCTATTCCCAGGTCTAAAGAACATTTTCAACAATCTAGATACAACACTAAAAGATAAAAAGCATTAATATTTTAGAATTGGTGAAAGGAAAATCTAATTTATGAAAGTACGGAAATTGTTAGCAATTCTCAGAAAATGAGGGCAGAAAAGTTTAAAATAGGGGCAAATGTGGTCCTCATCAGAAATTTTCAAAACTGATAAGGATGTCCTCAGAAAATGAGGACTCCTGATCACCTTACTTTACGGCTTTATCAGCTGCTGGCGTTCTGCTCGTACGAGGGCGACCGATTCGTGGCCTGTCTTCATTATACCTCTTAATAGTTCGCTGGAGGAATTTTACTCAAATTTTCAGCGGCTTTAGAAAGTCGAAACTCTCCTTCGGTTTATTGCCACAATTACTGCGATTCTCAAATTTTTTCCCATTCCATCCTAACTATGTAAATGTTTAACAAATACTGCTGATATTTTTAGTGTTCACACACTATTAATACACTCCTTCTCATAATTATAAGGACACCCGTTTTTCTATATTAACTAAACACTGAACACTATTATTTAAACAAATATATTTTTAATTAATTTCAATTTCATTAATAGACTATATTTAAAAAGTTTTATCGTTTTTCTATCTTAAAAAACTTTAAATATGATAAAAAGATGATTTTTCAGGTGTTCACAATTATAAGGACAGCTCGAATTTTAGTAATTTTTTTCAGTTATTCTTTAAATTAATATTTTATGGGGTCTTTTTTTAGGATTAAACAGTCAGACATTCTCTCTGGTATATATATATATATACATTTTTTTTATATTAAGTTTCAATAAAATTTTGTATAGCATATATGATATTCTTAATACATTTAAACTAATTAAAATTGCTTTCCACTTGCATGCACTTTTCTAATATCATAATTTAAGGTTTTTTCAACTTTTAGGCCATGGAAAAGGCAATAATACAGAAGTTTCTTTCTTCAAACTATTTCCTATTGCTCTAAAAGTAGAGCAAAAATGTAAGTCTTGTTGAAAAAAATATTATTACCCCCCAAAATCTAAAAAAAATCTGATAATTTCACGTTTAAAATTTGCGGATATTCTCTTGATGTTCATAATAATAGAAAAAATTACTAAATTCATTCTGCCTTCAGTAGAAGCAGCTCCCCAGAGCACTGTAGATCCACCTTTAAAATGTCCGATTCATATCTGCCTTTAAAAAATCTGCTCTGTTTTTCGCTATCTTCAGATCGTGCCAGTAACTGTTAAAACCATTTGGTTAATCAAGAATAAAATGTTTTTTATCCGAAAATGCAACATTTTACCATTTAATATTGTCTTTATTCAACTTTAACAAAGACGTTCTTTCCTCCATTAAATGCTGATTGATTATTACAGGCTTTTTATTCGTTTTAACATATTATTAATTATTTTAAACATGCATAAATGTGGACCCTGACCTTTCGTTACAAATTACGAGCAAATTCAGCAGCAGTCATTATCAGTAGAACAGTAAGAGGAATTATGAGTCTTCGATCTCTGTAAAACAACTCTGATTTTGCATCAGATCTCTCTCCTATCAAACCAGCAGTTCAACGTTTGATCACATTTCCTTCAGCAATTTTAGACCTTTGAATTTCATTAGAAATTCGCCGGATTGAAATTATCCTTCCACTTAAAAAACACATTTATCATACTTCACTACTTGAACGTTCTTTTTTTCGAGGAATTATCAGTAATGTCCGTACAAGAAAAATTGAAGCCTTATATATGAATTAATCTAGCCCAGTAGTTAAAAAATTCGCATGTCAACTGTAATTTTTCGTCTAGTAAGTTAAATAAAACGAAAAAATCTGGATTGTCCCTATAATTATGAACATCTAAAAACGTGGAGAAAAACACGTTTTGCATTATTTTTTATTAATTTTGTTTCATATTAAAAAAATTATAGCAATTTTGGTTTTTAGAATACTAGATATATTAAGTGCACTTAGTATAATCTTGTTCACAATTATTTTTACATTAGTTATTTCAAAATATAAAGTGGCCTTATAAATATGAGAAGGAGTGTACTTTTACAAAACATAGCGGTGTTATTTCCAGAACATTAAAAAAATAGTGGTTGTTTAACTTTAGTGGGCAGAACCTATAGCAGGACTATGTGTATATACGAACTATAAAATTAATATTTATTGAAATTTAATTTTTCCAACTGAGTGAAAATAATGCCTGGACCGGGAGTTGAACCCCGGAATTTTGACTTACAAGGTCAAGGCACTACCAATTGAGCTATCCAGCCCGACAACCGATCAGCATTACTCACTCAGACAACCTTGATCTTGATTGTGTGATTTTAATAAAAAATGTATTTCTTTCTCCCATTGTTTAATGGTGTTTTCCATTTGTTGCCGCTTATTTCTGTTGAGCTATCTACATGATAGACCAGAGATGTTTCTGCCTATAGGTTGTCTGAGTGAGTAATGCTGATCGGTTGTCGGCCTGGATAGCTCAATTGGTAGTGCCTTGACTTGTAAGTCAAAGTTCCGGTGTTCGGCTCCCGGTCCAGGCATTATTTTCACTCAGTCGGAAAAATTAAATTTCAATAAATATGATTTTCTTCCACAGTTTTAATTGTGTGATTTTAATAAAAATTGTATAAAATTAATCACACAGTATCAAATATTTATTTTTTACTTTTAAAGTTTTAAGCAATTTATCATTATTAAAGCGAACTTCAAATAATCTGAACTTAAAGACAGCAATGTATAAAAATTATACTTTGTATACCGGTTAAAGAAAAAAGTTTTACACTCATAAATCTATACGGTTCTAGCGGTAATAACCTACAACATGCCGACCAATTTACACTACTGGTCATTAATATTGCTACACAAGGAAGAAATGAAAATAAGACTAATATTTATAAGATACATACAATATACGGAAAAAAACAATTGATTAAATTTTCAGAAGATTTGGAGAAATAATATCCTGAGGAATCGGTACATAGATCAGTGACCTCCAGCACTAATAACAGTACTTCACCGTCTACTTATTAAATCTACCAGCGATTGGGTGGCATGTACGAGTGCACCACTCTATGCCGCTTCAATAAGATGCAACAGTTCATAGATTATTGTTACTAGAGCTTGGCAATGTGCCAGTCGCTTTGCAATGACTGATCAAACGATTACAGTTGGTGCGAGACTGAAAGAACGCACTGGCTAGAGGAACATTCGAACACAATCTGTATCGAGGAAGGTCCGGGCAACACGGAGAACATGTGATCATGCATTGTCCTGTTTAATTTTTGCGTTATAGAGGCCTCGAATATAGGGCAGTGCCACGGACCTTAATTCAACAGAAATGTAAGGGCCTCTATTCAGATTGCCCGAAGTGCAAACAAAAGGTGATCGAGACGTGTATTCAATAACCTATACCATCATTCCATGTGATGGTCCAGTATGACGTTCTTGCATGCCATCTGGTTATACGCATGCTCTATGTTGCCGCTAGATACGGATGCGGCCAATTTGATGCTTAAAACAGAGTTGTGATTAACCTGAAAAGACGACGTCACGTTCTTCCTATGTCCAGGTTCGTCGTTGATCATACGTTGAAATCCCTCCTGTCTGTGATGCAGCTTATAGGGTAGCCACACCTGGTGTGATGGTATACGATGGCACTAGACAAATCCCAATCACTACTTGTTTGCATTGCCAGAAATCTGAATAGCAGCCATTATATTTCTGATAAGTTAAGGTTCTGCTTAATATTCGAGGCCTTCAAAAACCAAAATTTAAGCAGGTTAATGCACGACCGCATATTGTCCGTGTTGTCCTGTTCTTCTTTGATACGGAATGTGTTCGATAGTCGCTCTGGTCAGCGCTTGCTTCTAATCTCGCACCAACTGGAAAACGTCTAGTAAATCGCTGGAAAACGACTGGCACGCCGCCACTTACCAGTAACTACGGTCGATGAACTGTGGCATCGTGTTTAAACTGCTTGGAGTGCTGTATCCGTACATGTCAGGTAATCTCTGTTTAATTTCTTGGCGTACAAGTGCTGTTATTTCTGCCAGGGTTCCCTGCTTTATGTACCGAATTCTCAGGACGTATACCTCCAAATTTTTGGAAAATTTAATTGTTTTTACCAGTATAATGTATGTTTCCAATAAAAATAATTCTGTTATTTGCATTCCTTACTGGTGTAGCAATTTTAATGGCAGGTTGTGTATATCTTAATAAAATTCAGAGCTTAGACGCTATCGCAGTTCAAACATTTTCAGCCCATTAGCCATTTTGATGAATTTTGCTTTCTACTAGGGAAAAAAAAAAAAAAAACCTAATTTCTGTATTCATCAATATCTATACAAAATGTGAGACGTTGACCTATAATCTAGCCACCAATTTTTAGTTCAGTTGAATATAGTATGAAGATGTTATCGCATTTCAAGTAATAATTTGAGTTCATTGGTCATAACGAAGAATTTTCTATTATGCCCCTGTAACTATCAATTTTTATCTCTTTGAAATAAGTTGTTTAGATGTTATCTTACTTAAAAAAGTTCGAATCCATAGGTCTTAATAAGGAAATTTTTCTGTCCCTGTAAGAAAAAAAAAAACTATGCATGCTAGACTCCCCAAAATTTATACAGTTTTTGTGATAACCTATAATTTACACACCAACTCTCAGTTCAATCTATCACAGTTTTCACGTTATCGTATTCACACCCATACACACATCGTTGGAAAAAAAAAACTCAGGAGACTTTAAAACGCTTAGGGTTACATACAAACTGAACGCTTGCAACTTCGATGCCTTAAATTCTGCAAGTTTTTTGCAAATACAGTCGGCAGCAAAAGTATACGAACACTAGCGAAAATTCCTGTATAAAAAAAAGTACACTGAATGCAGTTTTGTTAAATAAATCCTTGTCGAATCCTGTTCTCAGTCAAAGAACGCGATTCGACAAGGATTTATTTAACAAAACAGTGTTAAGTGTGCTTTTTTTACATAGAAATTTTCGCTAATGCTCGAATATTTTTTCTGCCGACTGTAGTCATACATTTGGAACGCCTGCAGACGGCTTTGCAAACGGAAGTGTTTCATTTGTATGTACCCCATAGATATACCGAAATCTCATAGTTGATTTTTTTCAAGATTACAATACTTTTTTATATAATGTATATTCAGAAAATAAAAATCAATTGCGCGGGCATCCAAATTTTTTCAATCGAAATGTAATATAATTTTCTTAATAACTTCTGTTCTTTCCAAGTTTTGTTATGAGAGGATGTCTAAATTAATTTTTCAAACTTTGAAATATGGCAAGCTGAGAATTACTTTTCTTGAAAGTTGCATATGCGGCATATAATGCAGACTCCCTAAATACGACAGTATTTTCTCTAACACTATTATAACATAAAGGTTTTCTACACAAAGTATATGTTTTAGCTTCTCGAAAAGCATTTTCTTCTTCAAAAGTGAAACACATAGGGTTTTTAAAACCATGTTTTTCCAAGAATCTTTTTCCTCTTTAATCTTTTTTCTTTAAATATTGTTTCACTGTATTTCAAAATATAGTAAATACTAGGTACTAAAAATACTAGGTATTTGGTAAGATATTCCACGGGATGTAATTAAACTTCAAATTGTTATAAAAGCAATACAAACACAGTTTTTTTTTTTTTATTAAACATTGATGTATTCTACACAAATCTGAGGTATGTCAGTTGTCCCGAAAGAAATCTCGTTGGAAACACGCACAACAATAAACGTGTTAAAGTGCCCTACTGGTATTTCAAAAGATTGAACTTACGCTTTGATTAGCAAACAAAAAAGCTAATACAAATTAAATATGATTTTGAAAGGTGCTCTTTTATTAATTTTTTTTTTGGGGGGGGGAGGGGGGGGCGTGGGGAAGAGGAATCAGCTGAAAAACTTAAAAATAATAAATTCAGATTAAAAACTTCATAAAAAAAAAAAAAAAAAAAAAAAAACTCAAAAATTATAGTTTCAATGACTTTGAACATAAAAGTAATTAAATTGACCATGGTATTAACGATTAGTGAAGCTAGAAATGAACCGTGTCGTGTTATATTTATTGACACACTATCTTTTATATAAAGCACGAGGCAACAGAGAATGTTAAGTGTGTCTCCGGATATCTCAAAATGAGAATTTGTTCATTCTTTGAGGCATAAAAAATATTAAATTTTTTAATGCCATAAAAGACTAGATTAGTGTTTCTGGATGCGTAGACTGAACAACTTATCGACCGTTTATTAAATAACTCAACTTCGGACATGCCCTAAACTGGTTCCTTAGAGTCATATAATTGTTAATCCTTCGATTTCAATCTACAGTTACAGATTCCTTTACAGTTGTTGCTATTTTTTGAATTAATGATTGCAAAATGCGTAAATACTCATACTGATCACGTTTTTCCTTTTAAATTTCAGCTTACTTTAATCGATATAGGATGCACCACCACAAGGTTAAAGCTTTGGTATTTCTAGCCTTTGAATAAACACCATAAAATGCAATAAACTCGCAACAATTGTTTCGGATCGAAAAAACACACGACCCTCCATCAGGCGAATAAAGTAAGCACGAGTGCTGCAGTCAAAGCGGCAACGCACAAAATTGTTTAAAATGAAAAGAAAAACTTTATAAAGTAAAAAGTAAATATAACAACTGGTGTGAGTAGAATTGTATAAGAAAAAAAGAAAATAAATAAATGAGTGAGATTAACCATATAACAATCTAAGGATATCAAAAATGAAACGAAAATCTAAGTTACGTGTGTAATTTCCAAGCATCAGAGAAGAATGGAGTGGAAGAAATATCATTAACAAGATTTTTCGAATTTTTAAAAATGTAAAATGCTTCATGAATATCCAAATGGGAGGAACAGACAGGAGATGAAATTATGTTAGTTTTGGAAAAATCAAAACGATGACCTTGAGACCAGCAGTGGGAAGAAATAGAAGATTTGGTAATCTCTTCATTACGAACATTCCGACGGTGCTCATTTATTCTGTATTTCAAACGCCTCCTAGTTTGACCAATATAACCTAAGTTGCAGGACGAACACGGAATTAAATAAATTCCATAACGGTTAACGGTGGGAATGGGATCCTTAAGAGAAGATAATTTAAATCTATTTAATTGTATTTAATTTCCCACTGCTGGTCTCAAGGTCATCGTTTTGATATTTCCAAAACTAACATAATTTCATCTCCTGTCTGTTCCTCCCATTTGGATATTCATGAAGCATTTTACATATTTAAAAATTCGAAAAATCTTGTTAATGATATTTCTTCCACTCCATTCTTCTCTGATGCTTGGAAATTACTCACGTAACTTAGATTTTCGTTTAATTTTTCATATCCTTAGATTGGTACCCCGTCAAAATAGCCCCGACAAAAGAACCCCGACAAAAGAGCCTTGACAACAAAACAGCCCCGACAAAATAGCCTCGAAAAAAAGGCCCCGACAAAATAGCCCCCGACAAAATAGCTCCCGACAAAACAGCCCCCGACAAAACAGCCCCCGACAAAATAGCCCAAGAAAGAATTGCCTCTGCAAAATAGTCCCAGACAAAATAGCCCCGACAAAACAGCCAAAACAAAATAGCCTGGAAGCATTTATATGATTTAACAGAAAATTTATTTAATTAACTTCTCGACTAGCTAGATATTTAGAATAGCTCAAAATACGATGACAATGCATTTTTTTAATACTTTTAGCCAATTTTTTTGGTCCCCGCTGCCTTCGGTAGCGTTTTTATGATTCAATAATCATATAACTTCCTGACTTAAAGGTCTGCACGGGCCGGGTTCGGGGCGAATTTTTAAATTCGCGCTCGGCCCGGGCTCGTGCTCAGTTATTTTGTGTATGCTCGTGCCGGGCCGGCGTGGATGATATTTATTCCAGTCCGTGTCAGCCCGAATCTTTTTTTAGTTTCCTCGTTAATCAAGGAAAATGAAAAAGATAAAATATTTCTTCAGTCATTTATTTTACATAATTTCACAGGCTTGTGTAGCACATAAAGTTTTATTTTGTTAAAAAATGTCTATAACTTCAATTAAAATGAATATCAATGTGCCTGTTTGAGATTTCATTTTCCGCAGATATTTTTAGCATGTCTCGAAATTAATATATTTTATTTCATGTAATATTAGATGGTTCTTATTAAAAATAGTATGCATGTCATTATTAGTTTGCACACATGTACAAACAAAAGAAATTAGATACGTTACTGTGTATAAGGCTTTGTGTCCTACGGGCTGAAGAGTTTAGGTTGTATAAAGGCAGTAAAAATCATTCCACTGTAACTTTTTCGCGAAAGCTCCTTTTTCTTATCTCCTGTGCACTGGATGAAAGTAGCACCATTTCTAGCATGTGCAAAAGCATCTTTTCTATTGAATATGGTTGGATTAGCATTAAAGTTTTGTTTATCGGATAACATGAAAAATTCAGATACATTACGGTATATAAGAGGAAATGGTTGAAAATACATTTTTAGTAGTATTAATTATTATAAATACTGTCCTATATTGTTTGATAAATGCTAATATTTTCGACTCGATTTTCTGTCGTCCTTTGAGTCTTTTGTACGTCTGTAATAATGAATTTATGTTTATATATAATTATCTTGTAGAAGTTCAGAAGCTTTGTTAAAGGACCTTCTGTTAATTGGCTATATAAAATCTCTACAAAACACATAAAAAATTTTTTTCATAGAAATATATGCTTTTTTTTTTTTTTTTTTTCATATTTTTGAAACGGGCCGGGAGGGGCTTGGGCCTCAAAATTTCAGCCCGTGCAGACCTCTATCTTGACTAGCTAGAAATTTGAAACTTTTAGAAAAGCTCAGAACACGAGGACAATGCATTTTTTTATTACTTTCAGCCAATTATTATGGGTCCCCGCTGCCTTCGGTATCGTTTAAACATACCTGGTAACTTCAGAAATTTAACACATCAACCTGGAAATTAATTTTGATAGAATGGAGTAGAAGGCTGATTTTTACCAACTATGTGAAAAATACCAGAGCCGGGAATCGAACCCCGGGCCTTCCGCTTAACGCGCGGATGCTCTAACCACTGGGCTACCCTGGCTGATATCCAGCTCGGCACTTCTCACATATGTATGATTGTAGTATGATTGTAGAGAAATTTTTTCCAATATGTAATTACGATGAAATAAGAAGAAAAGTGCTTTTAAAATATACTGGTATGAATAAAGGGCGAAGTTAACAGTACTCCGGAATAAATTATAAAAGTTACCAGGTACAGTCGGTAACAAAAGCCTCCGAACACTAGCAAAAATTCCTATATAAAAAAAGTAAAGTTAATACTGTTTTGTTAAATAAATCGTTGTCAAATCATGTTCTTAGACTGACTAAGAGCAGGATTCGACAAGGATTTATTTAACAAAACTGTATTAAGTGTACTTTTTTTTATATAGGAATTTTTGCTAGTGTTCGGAGACTTTTGTTACCGACTGTATGTTTATATGATTCAACAGAAAAATTTAAAAACATGGTATATAAAAAGTTCTTTTTATCTTGTAATTATTTATTGTAAAACAATGTATTTTCATAAATTGTAAATGACTATTTTTTTTTATGTGGATTTGTTATTTTCTTTTATATATCTAAATAGGGAATGAAATATTCCTGAAAATTTTTGATTTAAGGTTTTCTATGAATTTGCACATTTCGAGATATCTGTCTGTGTGTGTCAGGGAAAGTTCTGGTCGCTGTAACTAAATCAATAAGCAGAATTTAACAATACTTGATTTTTTTTTTTTTTTTTTCATCTTGAGTTAAATTTGTTCTGATTAACTTTTGTGATACATCGCCAAACAGGTGAGCTTTCATCCAGCGATTAAACTTATTTATTCTAAGGCCGTGGCGAATTCCCATTCGGGGCCTACTGTCCTCCAAATAACTTTACACTTTCAAAATTAAAAAAAATAAAAAATAAAATAAACTTGCATAATTTTGTTTTAAGATAAAAATTATTTAATCGGCAACCACTTCAACTTTATGTGTACATCGACAGCAAACGTCAGTGTTATGCTCCACTGAAATAATTTAATCTTGTGTAATTTTAAGCAACAACAACAACATCGAAAAAAAAAGGACTGAAAGGTGGTGTAGTTACGTTGTAAATTTTGTTTAAATTTGTGTTTATATCGGCCGAAAGGTAGCGCTGATGCTGATATGCTGTCATTTTCTTTGTTTATGAAAAAGTTTATCTTAAAATATAACGGTCATAACTGCATCATTTTTTAAATCTGTGAATATTACACGAAATGTTGTTTGTTATCGATCGGAAGGTAGCGTTTTTTGTTGTAAATTTCTCTGAATTTTCCTTGCCTATGAAATACTACACATCAAAATCTATTGTTTATAAGTGCAACATTTTTTCCTACTGATGTTTAAGTTTTTGTGTGTATAGGCCGATAGGTGGCGCTAATACGCTGCATTTTTCTTTGATTCTGAAAAAACTATATAACACACTTCCGGTTATCCAATTTTCACCAAAAGTTCAAAAAATCATATGTACACCAGACCTGCCTCAATTCTGAAGTTTCGTAGTTCTATCTTTTATTTTTATTTTTATTTTATTTTTTTTTTTTTTTTTTGAGATATGATAGTCAGAAGATTTTCCATGTACACAGAAAGGTACATACAAATTTTGTCGGGGAGCTATTTTGTCTGGAGCTATTTTGTCGGGGCTCTTTTGTCGGGGCTCTTTTATCCTTTGGGCTTCTTTGTCGGAGCTATTTTGTCGGGGCCGTTTTGTCTTGGGCTTATTTGACGGGTCACGCCTTAGATTGCTATATGGTTAATCTCACTCATTTATTTATTTTCTTGTTTTCTTGTACAATTCTACTCACACCAGTTGTTATATTTACTTTCTACTTTATAAAGTTTTTCTTTTCATTATAAACGATTTTGTGCGTTGCCGCTTTGACTGCAGCACTCGTACTTACTTTTTTCGCCTGATGAAGGGTCGTGTGTTTTTTCTACCCGAAACAATTGTTGCGAGTTTATTGCATTTTATGGTGTTTATTCAAAGTTTGTAAGCAATATTTTTCACAACGCCAGTTTTGTGGTGCTTTTTTATTAAATTTCTAGCCTGTATATCCAACAGCCTAATGGGACTGTCTGTTAAAGTTTGTACATTTATTGCAGTTATTTTAGTTTAAAATACATAGTACTGACCAAGAAGAACCCGAAATATGTGTATTAATGTTTAAGGGAATAATAATAATAAAAACAACCGATTTATTCATTTCTAATGAATTTTTACGTAACAAATATTTCAAAAATTCCATTGTTTTTAAAAATTTATCTTGAACTTTTTGAAAAATTTTCTAGAACAAAGAAATATAAATTTTTGAAAAGTACATATTTCATATAGCAATAAAATTAAAAACAACACTAAAGCTGAAATTCTAAATAATTTAAAAAATATATATTATCTTAATCTGAGTAATTACTATTCCATTAGAATGATACATAAAATATGAGTTATTTTCCATCGATCCCTTTTGTCATAACAAAAAATATTTTAATGCCTCTAGGGTAAACTATAATAAGTAGATGAAAAATTACCCTTTTTATCTTCTTTTGAAATAATCATCGCTAAGTATTAACGCGATATGCGTTTTAATGCCGTTTTTACTGTCAGCATAAAAACATTTTCTCTGCGGCAGTTTCTTAGAAATAAAAAGAAACAAATGGATAAAATATTCTCACGTTATATGCCGCAAAATATGCAAAACTTTTTAATAATGTTTTGTAAGCTCATATTAAATATTAAATATTTATTATTTAATTTTTTTTTTTTTTCGTTAAATTTTCTTTCAGTACAATAAAAGAAATCGACAATTTGGATCGTTACTTTTTCATATTCGTGCAATATCGATTTTTCCGTTCCGTACGTAATCATTAAAGAAATGTTGACCAATTTTGTGTTTATTTAACACATGATAAAATTCGCATTCTCAGTAAAACAAAACAATATTTGTATGTATGTGTATATATATATATATATATATATATATATATATATATATGGTTTTGTTTTACTGAGAATTTTATTGTTTTGTTTTATCAAATAAGATCCGCTATATATATATATATAGCGGATCTTATTTGATATGAGAAAGGTTAAACGAGAAAAAGTTTACAACGAGAATAATTTGTAGGTTTAGAATACTTCATTGAGAGGATGGTGAACGTTATAAATCTGTTTTGAGAATTATTTTTTACAGTTTTGGAAAATTCTATACACCTGCATAAATCATAGGAAGTAGGTTAAAGTGTAGTTTCGTCTGCCTCTTACGTTTAACGTTCTTCGTGAACACACTAGATCGCCAGATATTATGGGCTTTCTGTTTACAGTCGGCAGCAAAATCATTGAAGCACTAGCAATAATTCCTGTTCAAAATTTCCGGCACCATTTCCGGCACCTAATACTGATTTATTAAGTAAATATTTATCGAGTCATGATCTTAATCTTATGCTGTTTATAAAAAGGTAAATTGATGATAAAAATTAGCGATCAAACTGGAAAAAAAAAATGAAAAATATGGATGTGGGCTTTAATAATTTTGCTGCCTGCTGTACTTTTTCTTTGCGTCATGTATTACTTCATCGGTGTATGGGACAGAGTTTAGCTTGTGAATTAAACGTGCGTTTTTCGAACGTTTGAATTGAATGCTTCAGAATGATGCCATATTGTTCTGGAGAGCGATAGAAAGTGTTTTACAGTAATTCGTTCGATATGTTATTTTTGTTGAACTGCGTCGTTTTTATAGTAAATACTAAATATGGAATGGAATTTATTGAAGCCAAAGGATATCAATAATTGTTGTTAAAATTTTGTGGAGTGTTATAGAAGCGGTTTCATAAGCCTTTCTCTTTATTGTAAATATGAAGAGGATTAGAGGTAAGTTTCGCATGAGATTGGATGATTATGCAAAGTTTAAAATTACATGTTTCTTTCAATTATAAATAAAGCTAATAAATAAATTGTTTTATCAATTTAGTATTTATAAAAAATAATATATTGACCTGTGCTTTTGGCGTTTTTATAATTTGTATTTTTGATTAGGATTTGTGAAGAGAAGGGGAGGCCGGATTATTTTTAAATGCTAGAAGCGTTCATGCATGTTCCCAGTGGTGGATCCAGAACTTAACTTTTGGGAGGGGCTAAGATTTTTCAAGAAATTATTCCAGATCTATGAAAAATTTACAATCGTAATATTAGTGTGCATTCCGTAGATACATTACACTGCATTAAAAAATTGCTGCAATAATTTCTAATTGTATGGAGAAATTTTGAAAGATTTCTCAAAAAAATTGAATAATATATTAACGGTCATAATGTGCATAACGTGCCTATGGGAGAGCGTTCATATATATATTAATACTTTGCAGCCGTTTGATATTCAATGTACGTTGCCTACGTGATCTCACAATGAACAGACATGAATGAAATACAGAAAGATAAACTGTAAATATTGTTGGAAAATATATAATGCTTAACACAAAGGAAAATGCAATTCCAGAAATTTCCATTTTTAGCCCTTAATGTAGCACAATATTTTTGTGTGGCCCTGCAAAACATAATGCTCATCATTACTATAATCTATAGAAGGCATTACTTGTGTGCATGAATCATACATGTCAATTTCATTATGGTTTGTACAAAATAAAATTATTAAAATGGGATTTATAGAAATAATTCTCATAGAACGCAATGCTTTGAAATATTTTTCTGGGTCCCTGTATATAAATCAGTAGTTGTATTCACTCCATTTTAAATCGGGAACGTCTCATAATGAACTTGAATAATGCATCTCAGTTCCACCAAATTCTGTAAATAATTACGTAAGTTAGAGACCGGGCAGGCAGACGTACAGAAAGACAGACATATGAACGAATTGATAACATAATTACCCTTAAACACCGTTAGAAAATGTCGAAAATGATAAATGCATTTCCAGGGATTACCAATAATAACCATTAATGTACCTAACTGAATATTTTTGTGTAGTCTTCTTAATCTTAATACTAGTCATACTACACTCTATAGAAAGAATTTTCTTGTGCATATGTATTGTTAATGTCAATTCCATTATCATTTGCTTGAAATAAGTCTTAAAATTTGATTAATAGGAATACCTCTCAAACATTTCTGCAAATTTAATGTAAATATTTATCCAGAGTCTCTGTAAATTTACATTAATTCTTAGTTAAAAGTGAATAATCGAGATTCTCAATCTTTATTCTGTATTTTTACCTAATTTTATCATTTAATTTTTTATTTAAAATTAAAAATAACTGTTTTTCTACTTTAGAAAAAGCATTCTAAGTCCGAAAATATATTCTCAACAGTAATTAATTAAATTAATATTAGTTATTAAAATGAATGTATAAAATACATTTTTTTAACATCTCCGTTTACTTTTCTCTGTAGTTTTACGTAAGACTTAAGATAATAGATTACGCGTAGTTTTCTGTTGAAATTTTTAACAGTGCAGAATGCAATGATTTGAAATTATTTCGGTTACCTGTATAGAAACCATGCATTTATCACATTTGAATAGGGAACTTGAACAACATATATTAATTTCAAGAAATGTCATGAATATTTACGGGAGTCATAGCGCGGACAAACGGGCAGAGAGACTGACAAACCGAAATCAAACACTTTTCGACTTTAATAACAGGAGACTTTGCGTTGGAATATTAAAACCCGAATAAACTACTACGTCAGAAACGCCAAAGAAAAATATTGCAAATGCATTTGCAATATTTTTCTTTGGCGTTTCTGACGTAATAGTTTATTCGGGTTTTAACTTTTCGACTTTGTTGAAAAGCCAGAAAGAAAGAAAGCCAGAAAGCCAGTGTTCAAAAAAGGACAATCCCATGTAATATTCACGGGCAACAATGATTAGCCAGAAAAATTGCACGTAGTTATTATTTGACATCATTATGATTTGTGCAAACTAAAAGTATTAAAATGTAATTTATAGCGATAACTCTCATAGAACGCAACGTTTTGGAATTATTTTGGGTGTCTCTGTACATAACCAGTGGTTACAATTTCCCCATTTTAAATCGAGAACATCCCATAGTGAACTTGAATAATGTATATAATATGATTTCTAGAAATACTTATCGTAGGACATAATGCTTTGAAACTCTTTCTGGTTTCCCTGTAGACAAACCAGTGACAGTATTTACCCCATTTTCAATAGCGAACAGTCCATAATGAACTTTAACAACATATATTAGTTTAAAGGAATTCCATGAATATTTACGAAAATTAACAGACAAACCGAAATCATAAAATATTTTTCAATTTGTTGGAAAATGTTAAAGAAAGACTTACAGTGAAACCTTCATAAGAAAGCCAGTCACGATGCAGTTTAAAAAAAAAAACAAAAAAAAAGGTGTCTTTTAAAGAGGTCGGCTTTCACTAGAAGTCATTCAGATAACCATAATTGAGGCAAGAATGGTTATAAGTGAAATGGATTCAGTTATTCAAATTTACATTATTTGTCTATAATGATTTATAGTAAGTCATTAATATTTCTTTTAAATTTAAATGCTTTTATGCAGTAATTTTTTTCTAAGAATTTTTTTATATGTTCCAAATCAAATTGATCAACTTAATATCGTTTCTTTATAAAAAAAGGGTTTTATTAAGCCCACTGAAAACTCTTTTGTAAACATAATAGGTTTAGCTTGATCTTTTTAATCTGAACTACGTTTAATATTTTAATTTTGTTATTTAAATTCAACAATAATCTCTTAAAAGCTTTTTTAAATCATTACTTGAATATTGGTAGGACACAGAATTCATTTTTTCAAGCCTGTATTTCATCTACGATATGCACATTAAAAACTATAAAGTCTTATTAAGCATTTCTTTTCTTTACCCACATATTCATGGGAAAAGGAAATATCTGCTATAATTTCCAAACTGGAGATCAATGAGATCAAGGCTGCAACCAAAAGGATGATGGTTGGGGGTTTAAACAACCTGCGAATTTTTGCAGATTTGTTGAAAACTTTTGAAATAAACTTCACTTTAAATACTCAAAACTATGTACTAAGTTTTGAACCCCTCTGGATTTTTATTTATTTATTTATTTACGGTCTTGTATATGAGGGTTCTTAGAAAGGCGTTACATACGAAAAGTGATCAATTCTCATCAAGAGTTGGGAGCGAGAAAAATTGGCCCTTACAAAAAATGGCCTTAAATGAAGTAGGACTTTCACAGAGGTTTTCGTTTGCAGATGTTTATTGAACCATGACAGATAATTACTTAAAAAGATTTTACTGCAAATGTTATTCAATCATTCGAGTATGAATGAAATTGTTTTCTTGTAATTATAAGCTTTGTGAATATCAATGTATTTTTTTTTTTCGGGCGGGGGGTGGGGCTTTAGCCTGCTAATCCTCCCCCCCCTCCTGGATCCGTCACTGAGTGCATCACTGATTTCCGCAATATGTAATTGAATGCATTTTTCAGATTCGTCCATTTTGAAATAGGGGTATTCAGTAATTTTTTTTCCTGTACGCGAAGCGTAGAGACATGCGTATTACTTATTCCTGCGATTAGGAATTTTAAGCATTTATATTGTGTGATTGTACGTTAGTTTTATATTTTTATTTATGATTGGTTATAATTTCGTAATTATTAAGTAAATTTCTTTTAATTGTATTTTATGATGATTTTCCTTGTTTTCTACAGTCGGCAGCAAATGTATCCCAGCACTAGCAAAAATTCCTATGTAAAAAAAGTACACTTAATAGAGTTTTGTCAAATAAATTCTTGTCGAATCCTGTTTTCAGTCAGTCTATGAATATGATTCGACAAGGATTTATTTAAAAAAATAGTATTAAGTGTACTTTTCTTTTATACAGGAATTTTTGTTAGTGCTCGGATACTTTTGCTGCCGACTGTATGTATTGTTTTCTGATAAAACTGCTTTTTTACCACTTGTTTCCTTGTTTGTTTAGATCGCCGGAAAGCTCGCTTTCGTACGCCGCCACCACTGGTAGAGGGTTATGACTAGGAACACGATGCGGAATGGTGCCATATTGGCAATCGCCAAAGAACAGTCGAAAGTAAATTTTCCCCATATCCCGTCCGTGGAGGATCAAAATTGCGATGGAACATGATTCGATTAAGAACATGATTTCACAAGGATTTATTTAACAAAACAGTATTAACTCTACTTTTTATATAGGAATTTTTGCTAGTATTCGGATACATTTTTGCCGACTGTACGTACAGACACAGGGAAAGGTCATGTAGGTGCTGCATATGTCTGGATGGCGGACAGCGAGGTAGTTGGCGATATGCGTATGTTTCGTGTGAAGCGACAGTTTTTTCGATTATTGGTCTGTCGAGCATGTCCTAAGGCTGATCGCCGTGTAAGCGATCTCTCCCTTGTTTACTGGTCCCAACACCTTCTGACAGTAGAATCAGAACAGCGTATTTTAAATCGACTCCTAAATTTTCGAGAGATTTAATATTAACATCAAGGGCGTCGTGCAGTGAGCGTAATTCTTTATCTGATTTGCAGATTTAACAGGGCTCAAATTCAGTAGCGTATCAATTTTATATCTAATTACAATATTATTTTTTCCAAACCTAGATTTTAATAAATCGATAGCTGTATTGTAATTATCTTCAGAAAATGCTAAACCCTGAATAGCTGTTAAAGCTGGAGCTCTCAAAAAACTACGTAAATAAACAAATTATTCAACGTTGGATAATTCATTATTTTGGTGTACCGTTACATCATATTGACTCCAGAATTCCATACAGTTTTCAGGTGATCCCTCATAAACTGAAATTCAGATCTTGGGCAGCTTAACCGAACTCGAATTTGTTCTTTCTGATCGCAAATTAGTTCTTTGATCATTTCGTTGCTCTGATGCAATCTGAGGCGCATTTAAAAACTTTTTTTTCGATTTTATTCATAATTTGAGTTTTAACATCAATTATTTGATCTCAATATTCTTTGCGAGATTCTAATTCAGATTGGAACTCATTGAGATCCGCAATTTTACTTTCGAATTGATTTTAATTATCAAAAATTTCATTTTCTTTTACTTGCAACTTTCCTAATTGAGATTCGATCTCATGAAAATTTAACCCTTGTTCGGGTTCACTTAATTTCAAATTTATTGTGTTAATTAATTTAGTGCACAATCCCTTTAGGGTAGTGCGCTTTAGTTTTAATTTCTCTAATTCTGTAGTTGCCATATTTCGATAAATAAATCTCTAGAAAGTTGCAATATAATCAATAATTCAAGAATTTACAGGCCTGGCAGTCCCTGTTCGGGCGCCAAAACATATGTCGATTATTCTAAATGACATTATTCAAAATACAGGTTCAATACTTTAATAACAAAATGAGGTAAATGGCTTACCTTCATCGGTCCACAAATTCTCATCGGGACTGCCGGCCGCTAAGTATTTTGACATATATCCAAGAGTGAATAGACACTTAATTCATAATGGTCACGAACTCTTGATTCTTTACACAATTATTGAATTGCGTACAGAACACAAAAACTTTACATGTTGAACTACAACACAGAGAGAGAGAGAAAAGCAAAAATTAATAAAACATCAGTTGAAAGGTGTACAGCGTCACCTACAGGTTTTTCTCATTCACCAAATAATAATCTACAGCCTATGTGGCTTTCTACTCGCCGAGCTAATTACCCGGATTCCATGATATCGATGATTCTTCCCTCTTTCGGACTCAGACAGTAGCTCGTGTTTTCTTCGATGGCGGTGTAACGGCATCTCTATTTAAAAAGCGTCCATCTGAAACAGATTATGTACACCAAACGAGCTCTGCTTGCCTATTTTATACTCCAAGAAGAACGAAGTTCAGCGCCCTCTGGTGACATTGCGCAATGTGTAACCGCGTTGCAATTCTAATCATTTGCATATCTGCCTGGCACATACCTTCATGCCAAGTTTCGTTACAGTCCAACAATTACTTCTTGGTGCGCAAATTTTTATGGCAATGGGTGTATTTTTAAAATTTGGAATGTATAGTTAAGCGGCGTTAATTGAGTTACCGTTGCTTGTAAATTTTATCACCAGTATTTTTAATTAGAAATCTTGTAATATATCTATACGATTGAATAAAGTCAAATTTTGTAGAAAAAAATTGTGGCGAAGAAAACTACGGGTAGTAGGAATCCTGAATTAGAAATTTTCATGCCTATAAACAATCCTTGGAGGAATGATATGAGAACAGTTGGTATATATGGCATATAAGTATGCAGAAAAATTTGTAAGTTAACTCTTGTCTTTGAATGTGGCTGCCGCTATAACAACGTTACCATCAGAGCTATATTGAGTTTACCATGGCTTCTGCGGTTACGATTCTGGGGACATATTAATTCCTCTTATATCATTTAAACAGGATACTTGAACGGTTTTCACCTTTGATTATTATAAATTAGTGCAAATAAGAAATGCATAAGCGTTCTTTACATTAGTGCATTGAGTAAAACTTTTTCGATTTTGGGCATATTCGTTTGATTTAATTTTAAACTGCTCTAATTTAAAACGTTCACGCCGGCGCATTTTGTTTACATAGTCTTCGCAAAAGTGTCTGAGCACTAGCCAATAATTTCGATATCAAAAAAGTACACTTAAAACTACTTTGTTCATTAAAACCTTGTCGAATCATGTTCTTAGACTGACTAAGAGCATGATTCGACCAGGATTTATTTAACAAAGCAGTATTAAGTGTACTTTTTTTGGACAGGGATTATTGCTAGTGCTCGGATACTTTTGCTGCCGACTGTAGCTATTACCCACCGGTGGGTCACGCCGTCTTTAACGTGTTAAATATTTTTCAGTGTTTCCGTTGAATATATATTACCTCAGAATAAAATAGTATTTTGCGAAAATTTTAACCTTGCTTCAGGTCTAACAATGCAATATGCCTATAAATCTTCATATCATTTCTTGTTTTAAACAAAGATTCGAAACCGCGTTTTTGCTTATTTATCAAATGTTGAACTACCTTCTCTCTATGCTCATTTCAGTTGTTTTAATTTAATATAAAAATGTTTCGTTTCGAAATTTCTTTTTCATTCTAGTTGCAAAGTATGTTTTTTATTTTTATTTTATTTTTTTATAGCTAAGATAATATTCGTTCACAATCAATCCACTTACGTTTTGGTATGTTTTTAACTTTTTCCAACGAAGTTATATAAAAAGAGTTTTACTTGGATTTATCTGTCTGTACATCTATACATCTCTTTGTCTATCCGTGATTTAATTCCCGTAAATATTCATGGAATTCATTAAACCTGATATGTTATTCAAATTCACCCTGGGATGTTCCTTATTTAAAATGCGGGTAAATACCATCACTTGATTGTGTACAGAGAAATCCGAAATAATTCCAAAGCATTGTGTTCTAGAGAATTATTTCTACAAACCATACTTTAATTTCTTTATTGTCCACAAATCATAATGAAATTAACATATATTATTTATATTCACAAAAGAAGAATGTTTTCTATAGAATGTAGTTCGATTAGCATTAAGATTTACAAGGCCACACAAAAATATTCAGTTACATTAAAGGCAAATTGGAAATTACTGGAATTTCATTTTTGCTTCCATTAAGTGGTTTTTACACTTTCTGACAATGCTTAAGAATGATATGAGTTATTCTATGTCTTTGTCTTTCTGTCCCTCTAACTGCACGTGTGTCTATCTGTCTGTCTGCCTCTAGCGTCCGTACATATTTCCAGAATACCTTCAAAATAATATATGATATTCAAGTTTACTATGGCATGTTACTTATTTTAAATGGTATAAATAGCGTTTTGCATAAAGACATCGAAAAGAATAAAATGCATTGCGTTTTATGACAGGCATTTTTATAAACCATGTTTAAGTAACTTCGCACTGCACAAATCATGGTGGAATTGACCTTTCTTGTCCATATGAAAGAGAAAGCATTTTTTTTTTTTTTTATGTAGAATAAAAGTTCATCTTTACAGGGCTACAATAGAATATTCAAATACATTAATAGCTATATTTGGTAATTGGGAAAATTGCATTTGTGTTAAGCGTTTGTAAGTTCTGATAAATTCAATTAGTCTATCTGTCTGTATATCAATTCTTCTGTCTACCCTATGTGTGATCATGTAGGCAAAAAGCAAAGAATGTTAAATAATCCCTCGATTACGTACAGTTGGAAAGTATTAATAATCTACGTGAACCGCGTCATTTTTACTTTATCCTACCCACGTATATGGTAGAGAAAGTATTGTTTTTGGGTCAAATTGTGTTTTTGTTATATTTACACGTTTTGAGGTCCCCTGGATACCAGAAGCATGTTTTTAGCAGTTGGTCTGTGTGTATGTCAGTCTGTCTGTGTGTCTGTCTGTTATCAGCATATCTCAAGAACAAATAGCAGCAGAAATTCCAAACTTGGTATTCTCCATGTGTATCATATAGGGATGCTACACTAACCTTTTCGTTGAGATGAAGTAAATGGTTCGTGTACAGGGACACCCAAGAGAATTCAAATGCATTACGTCTAAGGAGGAAATTGCAAGTAAGTACAGTTTAACATCTATAGACTGCACTAAAACAAATAAACTAATATATATTTTGTATATGCGTAAAAACATGTTTCATGCAGAATATGGTATAGAAATCAATCACTGTTCGTTTACAGGACCATACAAAAGAACTAGATTATAGTGCGACAATACTTAAAAATTGATGGAAATGTATTTCAGGTTGTGCCGTGTGTTATTAATATAGCATTATATTTATGTGCACCATGTGGTGTGCACATAACCTACAGAATGTAAACAGGGTTGCCAATATTTAAGGCAAAACATACTTTTTTATTTTTATTAAAAGTGCTATACTATAATACTTGACAATGTCCAGGAAAGCTGCTCAGGAATTGAAATTAATTCCTAATAGCCGTATGGTAAACAATGTATTTTTTAAAGCTAAATATTCTTCACTTGATTTTTTATATATTTTCACGTTTTGAGTCTTCCTGAATACCGAAGTTAAATTTTTAACGTTTGATGTTTAACTACGTCTCTTAGAGTAAATTAGGCGATCCAAATGTTGTATTTTGAAGTTAGTACGTTTGCTACTAGCAACGTTTGATCAAGATTGATAAGTTTCAAGGAATGTTTCGTCTGGATAATTTGAAATGAAATTTTGAATTTAATAACAGATTTGAATTCTATATCAATGTAGGTACAATAATGAAATGGGGGGGGGGTTGAGGGGGGCGGCAGCCCGCCTCACACATAATTATATGTCAAATAAAGCTGTTTTGAAGCCTAATTTTAATTGTTTTAACATAAGCTTACATAACAGTACTCGTTATTTTACCCCTTAATCTCTAATCTGTATTTATTGTATTAAATTTTAGGGTAAGAGAAAGTTGTGTGAGTGACACACCAGATTATTTGTTCTTGTTTTGAAATAAATTTTAATTTATACACGAGGGAAAACATTATGAGGATTTTCAAATGCAAGAGAAATGCAAGTTTTTATGAAGATTATATTAAAAATAGTAGTAGTAGAAGATTAACTCCTTAAATATTACGACAAATGTTACTAATTCATCATACCACTCCATACTGATTACTATTAACTGCGAATTTTATGCAAACCTCTACATATAAAATGAAATTTGATATTTAGGTGTTAATTTAAACTAATTAACCTTAATTGTACAATAAAATAATAATAATAATTATTATTTTTTGTTGTTAATGTTCTTCATTTATTGACGCACTAAACTTTCTCGTCTTTAATTCAATCTCGGATAATCTTTTTGTTTAATTATTATTATTTTATATGTGTATGTACATGTGTGTTGTTCTTTGTTATTGTGACTTTTGTTTGCAAACCTAATAGCAAGGATTTTTTTTTTTTTTTCTGCATTTTATACTCCACAAACATGGATCTTTTCCCCTACATTTCTAAGCAATATTTAATATAACAATTTAAGAATTTTGTACAAGCAATATCTATTTGCTTCGAATCCTATTTTTTTTTTTTTTTTTTTTTTTTTTCTAAAATGAATTTTAGGTTGTCGCTTAACTTAGAGCGCAATTAAATAACAATGTAACAAAAAATATCCATAAACTAACTAGACGAAATGGAATCCATCTGTTATTGAGCAAACTCTCTCTTAAGGGGAAAGCCTACTTTAAAAAATGAGAAAATGAAGAAATTTTCGATAAACTTTCAGAATTTAGAAAAAAAAAAAAAAAAAGAATAAATGCATGTACAAACATTTTTTTTCTTTTTTGTGTCTGTATGTGCGTTAACTAGGACATTACTCTGTTGATGAAAAATAATATTTTGGTTTACTTTACAAAATTATTAATTTTTAATTGAAGGGTGCTTTCTCACTGCGCGCAGGATGTCTCAATTACTATTTCCTTTATCCTTATACTTTTTACATTAAATGAAACGAAACATTCAGATTAAGAGTCTGAATTAAAAAGTGTTAATTATTTTTAATAAAATGGAGTTTAATTAATTATTAAAATATGAAATTAGCATTAACATTTTTATATTTCCGCTATCATATTTTTTTTCTATTGAACCTCTTACATTCATTTCATTTTATTCATTATGTCAAAATGTGTGGCTGAGAAATTATTTTAGTTCATATCTTCTTTTTGAAATATCGTGAGAAAGCACCCTTGATTTTTTTTTTTCTAAATATCTACAATAAAATAATTTTCTATTTTAAAGTAAACCAAAATAATATTTTTTATCAATGGAGTAATGCCACTCTAGTAGTTAACACCAAAAAAATTTGGTTGTATATGCATTCATTCCTTTTTTTTTAAATCTGAAAGTTGATCGAAAATTTCTTCATATTCCCATTTTTGAAAATATTCTGTCCCCTTAATTAAATATGGCGCTTAAAGGGTTAAGGTTCTTTTTTATGATGTGCTTTTACAAACTCTTAATAAACAGTTCCATTGTATTTATTGCCGTTAATTAATTATTTTTTACGTTTTAAAATGTTATTTCTGTGAGATGACTGCTATTTTCAATGAAGTGACTAACTTTTTTTTTTTTTTTTTTTTTTTTTTTTTTTCCAGATGAAATAAGGTTCATTTTACTGCTTTCATAAGGTAAGCATTCTTTCATTAATCTTGCAAAGTTAATTTGAAATAATACTTTTGTGATAAAACAAGCATATATCGTTTAAAGAACATTGTTTTAAAATAAAATTGACAATAGAAACATTTTACGATATTAATGGCAATATTTTCCCCCTGTATGTACCATATTTTAAAAATAGAAATTTTCAACGATTATTTATTTTTGTACATGATTATTTTAAATTTGTCTTATCTATTATCGACACAATAAAATTTCACTTGTATTTCTTTCTTTCTTTTCTTTTCTTTTTCTTTTTTATTTTTTTTAATTCAATTGGTAATAAAATTAATAACTCTAATAATGTATTACAATATATTAATATAATCAGTTTTCTTATGTATGCTGCAAACCGAATTCTTTCTCTGGAACGTTTCACTTAACATGTCTCTAATGTACGATATCGTATTTGTTTCACACCCTAATGCCAATTCTCTAACTAGAAACAAAAATGTCAGGGAGATTTTGTGGTATTAAATGCTGTTTCTGCACAAAGGTTAGAGGCAAATCTCTCGAGAATGTCGAGAAATACTATTTTTGGACGTTTCTTTGTGTAATAAAAATGAGAATATTCTGAAAATTCTATTTTTAAATATATTTAAGTCGAATTGCAAAATTTCTTCTTTTGGGTTTAATTTAGGGGGTATATTTTTAAGCACGTATGTATTATAAAAGTTCTAATTTATCTAAATAGTGTTTAATTAGTTATTTAAATATTAGAAATAAAACTATAAATAAGTAAAGAATAATTAGGAAATCTTAATAATAATAATAAAAAAAAGTTTGAAATGTATTTCACATACAGATTTAGAAAGATGAATCTTATATATACTTTAAAATTTATGTTTTGAAAGAGTGAAAATTGGCTTAAAATTTGCCCAATATCTCTTGACTTTTGTGGCCGGTAATACTGCCGAATACGAAATTAGTCGGCAAATATCATTTATAATGATGAAAGTAATAGAAGTTGTAAAGAAAAAACGATAGTTAATTTTGAAGAGGAAAGAATGAAACGAAAGGAGACGAAGGTCTAGGCTTGTTGACGATTTCAAGCATTATTAAGAAAAGACCGACAGTTTTAGTTGTTTTATTAAGGTCGATTGTCTGCTCTAGCCCTTATAGCACGGTTGCATTTACACTTCTACTTTGTGAAAAACACACCGTCATGAACACTGATGACACCGCAGGTCCGTACTTTAGTTTCTTGTAACATCACAAGGATGTTGTATAGACATGGAAATGTCCACCATTCCCGACATAAAATGCAATATTGCATAGATATCGCACTAATACAAGTAAAAGCATGGGTCATTGCATTAGTATCGCTATCGCAGGGACGTACTTTTTACAGTTAGTACAGTCAAATTAGGAAAAATAAGGGGAAAAAATTTTTAAAGTTTTGAAACTTTGGGATTACACTTATGAAGGGTCTAATAATTCAAAACAAAAATGTTTCCAACTCTGAGGGGCGAGCTTCCCCCCCCCCCCAAAAAAAAAAAAAAAAAAAAAAAAAAAAAAATTATACTTCGTTGAAATGAAGAAAGAAATAGGGAATTAATTTATCGAGTATTACAAATTATAGCATAACATTCCTGAGGGGTCTAATAATGCAAATCAAAAAAGTTCCCCACCGTGGAGTGGGAACTTACCCCCCCTCCCCCCCCCAAAAAAAATGTATAATTCGCTTAAATAAAGAAAAGAAAAGAAATTAAAAATTGATTTATAGAGTATTGAAATATTGGTACAACATTCCTGAGTAATTTAATAATTGAAAACAAAAAAATTTCCCACCCTGGGGTAAGAGCTTCTTTCTCCCGCTCCCCCCCCCCCTCCTCAAAAAAAAAAAAGATATATATATATATATATATATGTGTGTGTGTGTGTGTGTGTGTGTGTGTGTGTGTGTGTGTGTGTGTAACTTATTGAAAATAAGAAAAATGGTTAAATAGAGTTTTGAAATTTTGATATAACATATTCTTCAGGTGCTTAATAATAGAATACAAAATTTTAAAAAAATCCACCATGCAGTGGAAACTTTCCTCCTTCATCCCCCCCCCTTCCCCCAACCGCCACCACCAATTAAAAAATAGTTCAATTTTGCTCAAATTAAGAAAAATACGAAAATAAGTTATATAAGTGTTTTTAGTCCTAACGGATGTTCTTTTGAAAGGTCTAATAATAGAAAACACAAAAGTTCCCTTCTTGGGTCCCCCCCCCCCCAAAAAAAAAAAAAAAAAAAAAAAAAAATCGTATAATTTGTTGAAATTAAAACAAATGGGGAAATAATTTGTAGAATTTTATAGTTTGTGGACAAAATTGTTCAGTGATCTAATAAAAATAATAATAATTCACCCTCTTCTGGAGCAAGAGCTTCTCCCCCTGTCCCTTCGCCCCATAATTGTAAAATCCATTGAAAGTAAGACAACAGAAATTATTTATACTAGCAGGCTTTGCCCGCTTCGCTGTCCACTAAATTTAAAGGAAACTCTTTTCTATATAGCTTTATAAAAATAAAATAAATTAATGAAATTGTTCAAAAGCTCGCTCCAGGTCCCTGCTGCATTCAGCAGCGATTTGGTCATCCACTGCAACTCGGGCGCTTGTCCCTATTACCTGCGACAATAGTTTACCAATGCGCTTCCATTTAGGTGCTTATTATATAATAGTTTCGAAATAGATAGTATCGAAAAAATTGGAGTTTCCCTTTTATATTTGAACCCCAGTTACATGTGAGCAACACTATACGTGTTATTCACATGTAACTCGGACTGGGCTCAAATGTAACTGGGTTTAGACAACATAATATTTGCTTTTACATTAATTCATATGTTTATTTTGTTTATCCAATCAACCATTAAATAACAGCAATTTCACGCCAAATATTACAATATGCTATGACCGGCTACGTCTGTCGCATGAGACAATTAATTTTTTGTTTTTATATATAATTCATGGGTTGTAAACCTGATAGTACAGCCTTAATATAGTTCTCTTTGGTGGCTTCTGAATTTTTGTCACCATTTTAGACTTAATCTACTGTAACAATAAGACTTAATACCTTGTAACAATATGCTATGAGCGCTATTTCTGCCATATTTTAGACAACTAATCTTTTTATGGTTATATATATTTCCCATTAAACATATTTTTATTTATTTATTTAAATATTAATTTGAATTTTTCAAATATTTCTGTTCGACAGCGTGCAAGTGCAGTAACACACAGAGGCTCATTTGTTTGTATGATAAATTAGCATAATGATTATTATATAAAAAAATAAATAAATAGGTAAACATTATCGTGTTGCACAACTTTATTATGTTGCTCCACTGGAGGCTTTTGAATTTTTGTCGCCATATTAGCGATGGATTTTTTTTTTTTTTTTTTTTTGTATGAAAAGGGGAAGACTATTTTGCTAATAATTTTACCAGACTCTTTTTTGTTTATACATAAGAATTCTTTATATTCTGCTTATACTTTTAATGGTTTTTAGGTTTAAAATAGTGCTTGTTGAAATAAATTTCCTATCTTTAAAACTGCATTTGTTCTGTAAATTTTGTGTAAAAATAAATCATTTATGTTTTTATATATTTGATGCGCTACTTAGATTAAAATGGCTGTTGCTATATTAAATTTCTTGTCGAAAAACGTTCGGTGTACTTCAACACCAAAATTTAAAAAATCGCCCAGCAGGATCTGTTGATGAAACTGAAAAAATAAAAATATGGTTCATAGAGTTTAAATAATCTATTTAAAAAAAATTTTAAAACCCAAATTATTAATGTATCGTATCACATACATAGATATAGTAATAATATATAGATTGATCATTGGGAAGAAAAAAGTGATTCCTTTTCACTCGGGAAAAGACGGCGATTCTACCAAAATATGGCGGTCTTTCCCCGAGTGAATACACACGGGAATACACACGAATGTTTTAGCAAATAAAATTCATGAATAATTTATTTACTAAAGGTGAATGAAAAGCTCCAGATATAGTTTCAAATTCATTCTTCTTGTTTTCCTTTTTTCCTTCAATACCACTTAATGGCTGATTCCAAAGCTTTTTTTTTTCGGCATCAAAAATCTTTGCACGATAATATGGGAATGATAGATCTATATATATTATTATATCTATGATCACATAATTCTTTTCGAAGATAGAATAAAACTTAATTTGAAAAAAAAAAAAAAAATAAATAAATAACTTTTGTTTATTAACCAAAATAATTGATGAAATTTGAAATGCAAGTTGGGCTTGTGGGGTACAGGCTGTATATTATATTTTGGTGTTCGTGAGAGAAAATTTAAAAGAATTTGAAAACTGCAATTTTTAATCCCACTTAAAAATCATGTGACTTAATGTGAAGCAGATTTTTCATTTTTTTTTCTCCTAACGGTTTCCATACAATCTTCTGCTGTTGCCACCTAAAATTCATACTTTAGTTAATTTTAAAAAATCTAATTGTCCGATTGATAAGCTGTTTAATGCATCGGATTTACAAAAATTTTCCCTTTCATTTGGTATTTTATTTGTAACGATGCGACTGATATTTCTAATTAATTTTCTGATCTTTCTGATTTATTTACCTCATTTTAAATAAATGTACGTTTTTTTTTTTTTTTTTTTTTTTTTAAGATTATTATTATTTTATCGAAAAAAAAAATTGGCAACAATTAAATTATGGATAAAATGTTAAAATTTAAATGGCTTTTTTATCAGAAATTAGAAGGTTATTATTTTTACATTTTAATTAATTAAAAAAAAACTAATCAAAAATTCGAAAATCTGACTTCGATGTGCACAATGACCCTTCGGGGGGCACCTTTGTGTTAAATCTCGTGACTGTCCGAGCTACCGTTTTCGAGATCAGTGAAATATACAAATATTGTTCACTTAATAGTATTAGATAATTTTAAAATTTTTTAGATAGTGTGCTTGAAAAGGTTTCAATTAAAACAAAAAGCCTTCCTTAGGATGGATCATCCCCCTCCCCCTCACAAATACTGCAGTTCCTTTAAATAAAAAAAAAAAAAATAGTTAGGAAGAAGCATACATATTTAAAACTTTGGGACGTTAATCATTTGGGGTATCTCAATGGGTAACACGGGGCTTCCAACTCCCATCCCCCCCCCCCAAAAAAAAAAAAAAATACTTCAAAATTTTCCGTGAGTTTTCCCTTTTCCTTTTTTTTTTTTTTTTTTTAAATTTATTAACACAAAATTATTTGGTTTTCAAAGACAGCTACTATAATAATAATAATAATAAAATATGCCTTGAAAAATTCTGCACAAAATGTCCTCTCCATTATGCATAAACGAAAAATTGTTTTTCCTGTAAGTTTTTGAAAGCTACTAAATTGTAAAAAATAAAATAAATTGAAATGATAATAATGAAATTCATGTAATAAATAGGTAAATTAATTTAGCAATAATTATGTAAAATGTAGATAAATTATTTACTTACATTAAAATAATTTTATTTGTTACAAAATTGTCTGAACATCGAATAAAAAGTAATCAAGTTTATCATGAAAGTCATCTTCAATCTCCTCTGTCATATCAACGGGTTCTTTCTTGGTGCAGGTTTGTCCGTGACAATTTTTATACATTCCTGTACAAAATAAATAAATTTGCTTTTAGACATTTGCACTTCCTTCCACAACCTTGCATACAGCCACATGAAATCAAATTTAGTATTTTTTCAGGAGCAGGCGCTTGTCTTAGATATACAGGAGACAAGTATGAATTAGATACTTTTCAGCCCCTGGTCTTTAGATCCAAGCGAATCCCCAACCACATCTGTACTTGCAGGTAAACCCGATGAAAATGCAGCATCAGTGGTAAGTGGCAAGCACGATAGGATGACAGCATTGCTTGCCTGTCCTACTAATTCATTAAAACATTGAATTCTGAGATCGATCAATTTTTTCATTTCAGAAGTTATAGATGCGTTTTTAACTGTACTGTACATTCCACTAATAAATTTTTCACCGGCTTTTTTAATTGAGTCACGAGTCGATCTTGGATCGTTGAAGACTTTGGGTACATCATGGAGCAGATCGGTTAAACGATTGAACTACTTGCACTTTCCCTTTTCCAGACATGGCCGAAGTGGTGTCGCAACCACTCATTGCGTGAAAAAATAGAATAGAATCCTTGACATTTTTAATAACAGATGAACTTTGCAAATCCTTGGAACTATAAAATCTTGCTTTGACATTTCCCATTCTTTCTTTCATGGATAAAATGTCCTTATCTTCTGAGGCAAGTGCTATCAGTAAAACTATAAGGTTCACATCTTGTCCAACAATAACGACTTGCTTGTTTAAATCAGATGCATCAATTGCTATCCTAACTATCAAAGCATCTGCGTCATCTTTTGCTATGCTTGCTTCGATACCAGAAATTTCTAAGTGTTGAGCAAATTCAAAATATTTAAAACCCGTTCTTTGTATCTGACCAAGTTGAAAGAAGAGCGTATATTATTCTCCTCTGTAAAAAATATATAAAACATACCAAAATCAGGAACTCAATTTGTTTTTCTCCGTTATCAATTACTCCGAAAAGATTGATCGTATTTATATATATATGATATATATATAGATATTATATATATATATATGAGGTCTTAAAAATGAATTATTTTTTGTAATAGTAAACTTAACGACATTGTGTAAACAATGAAAAATCACGGTTGGATTTCCTTAGATCGAAAAGAATAAACCGGATTTTGAGGAAAAGGGGGGGGGGGGCTTCCCCCCCCCTCCAAGTAGGGAGATCTATTATATTTTCCAATGATAGTCAATTCATAAGTGCTATCCTAAAATTTTAAAACACTGTAAATTATTTTCTCGGTTTTTCTTAATCTGAAAAAGTTGTACAAATTCGGGAGGAAAAGAGAGATTCTCCGTCCACAGAGGAAGAGGGGTGTGGAATTTTCGTTTTTCCATTGCTAGAGCTCTCGAGAGCACTATTTCAAAATGTCAGAACATTATAAATATGTACCTCTGTAATACATTCCTTTGATTCTTTAGAGTCTCCTATTTTTGGAAAGAAAGGGGGGGGGGGAGGTGCTTATTCAGGGAAGGGGATGTCTTCCTTTTAAATAATAGTCTATTCATGAGTGTTATCTCAATGTTTCAAATGCTTATAAATTATTTCCTCTTTTTTTTTTTTTTTTTTTTTTTTTAAATCTGAAAGAGCTTACACTGTTTCTTTTTTTTTGGGGGGGGGGGGGAGGGTAGGGGGGGGGGAATCCTCGTATTAATTCAAAATTTTATAACTTTATAAATATTTATTCCTATAATATAATCCTTTTATAGTCCCTCATTTAAAAAAAAAAAAAAAAAAAAAAGCCAAGCATTTTTTGGGGGAAAGGGGGGGGGGGGAGCATACCCACAGGGAGGAATTTTTTTTTTTTTTTTTTTTTTTTTTTTCTTGTTCATTACTAGACTTTTCATGAATGTTATCCTAAGTTATTCAAGCGTTTATAAATTATTATATCTGTTTTTCCTAATATGAAAGAGTTATATGGTTTAGAAGGGAAAAGAGGAGGAATGCGGGGAAGCCCCCCCCCCCCTCAGGAAGGGGAAACTTTTTTGTTTTGCATTACTAGAGCCCCCAGGAATGTTATTCCAAAGTTTCAAAACTTTATAAAATTTTTCCCTTATTTGGTGTTTTTTGGTCTAATTTGACTGTACTAAGTGCATAAAGACGGTACGTGAATGGGACGGCGCAATGTATCTGCGATGCATGCACAAGCATACGTTTTGTAACGGATGGACCTAACTTGTGAATATGCCCTTTGTGAGGAATCTTAGAAGAGATAGAGATAGGAACTCCTCAAATTATTATTAAGGAGGAATTTTTTTTTTCTTTCGGTCCTGAAATAAGTGTTTCGTTTACCTTTTTTTTTTTTTAGATCCATAGGCTTCTTTATATATATGCAATTTTACTTAATTTCCTAGAAAAATGAATTGAAAATATCCAAGTGCGATTTTTTTTTTTTTTTTTTTTTTTTTTTTGTCGCTTAGTGTATACTAGGTGTCCCATAAGTCTGTAGACATTTTAAAAATTCATAAATATTGAAGAAATTAGTAGACTTGAACGCGGTTTGCAGAAAAGTTATTCTCGTAAAGGGGGACTTGTTTGGTAAAGAAAAAAAATTCATCGATAGAGGGCGTTGTAACGAGAAATATGCAAATCAGAGTCCTACAAATTGTATGGTTTTACGATAAACACAGCTTATTTCTTACTTTGCCTCCTATTTGCACATGCAGGAAGATTTCATTTTGGTGGATAAAGCGTTATTGGGGAAGATGTTTTGCCTCAAGTAAGAAACGCCGACTGAAGCTGCAGTTAGCGGTGTTGTAACGTGTTTGCAAACTGTAATTTGTGGTGATAACGAACATACAGAATAGTATTTACATGCCTGTGAGCATTTGCATAGAAATATAGTTTTTCATGGAAATTTGTGATTTGTTCACGTACAGCGCCCTCTATCGGCGAAAGTCTTAACTATTTTTTTCTTTACGATAAAAAAAAAATAAATAAATAAACCACCTTTTATGAGAATAACTTTTTCGCCAATCGCGTTCATTTCCACCAATTCGTTCTATTTTTATGATTTTTTAAAATGTCTACACACTTATGGGACACCCGGTATATATATAAGTATATGTATGTGCGTATGTATGTATATTTATGTATTTACATACACACAGTGGACTCTCGTTAAGAGAGCCCCGTTTAAGAGGCGGATATCTCGGTGCTACGTATAAAAACAGAATCTCTGATTAAGATTTATAGGCATGACATGTTATATTCACATCGCTTTATATTGGGTTGTCCGGAAAGTTCGTGGCGATTTTCGTTAGGTGGCATAAGGACATGTCTAAATATATCAGAATGATTAAAAACAAATGACATGCGTACATATTCTAAAAGTCGGTACTGAGAGCATATTTAGAAAAACATTTGACTACGATACGTTAATTATTGTCAGTTTTACATGCCTTTGAATATGGAAGCAAACAAAGTGCATTATAGGCATTTAATGCTCTTATTTTACAGGAAAGGCAAAAATGCCATAAAAGCGGTAAAAAACATAGGTGCTGTTTTATGGCGACGGGGTGCTGTATCTGAAAGAACTGTGCGGAAGTGGTTTGCTAGATTTAAAGCTGGTGATTTCAAGATCAAGAACTGCCGGGTAGACACTCCATCACAGATGATCATATTGAAACAATGGTCGAAAATAACACACTGTACGACACGTGAATCAGCACCACTATCCACGAGCGTTTAAATGTGTGGCGTTTCATCTTTCCCTCAAAATCAGCACGAACTTTCCGGACAACCCAATGCATATAGTTCATCCAAGAATTAAGATAGACCTTTTTTTTTTTCTCCCTTTAAGCTTACTTTCTACCGTAAAGTCACTTCCGAAAATCTTTTGAAATTTTAGAACATAAAAAAGTACATCAATAAGAAGTTTTAATCTCTTTCACTTAACGTTTAAAAACCGTAGAAGGCTAGCGATACACTGGTGACAATTATGAAATTTTATTGATTAGTTTAAAATGTTATTGACAATACTTTTAAACAATTTTCTGTTGAGAAAGATATATATATAAAAAAAAAGGTTGTTTATCAAGAATTAAAATAAAATAACTTCGTTCTTAAAATAGACTTGTAATTATTTTGTACTGTTTCCCATTTTTTCTTGATGCACTACGTAAAGCTGTATGCGAACACAGGTAATTCTAGTTTTCATTGCAAATAAAACGCAAATTCAAAAGAAATATATAGATATTTTTTATAATTATTTTCGTATATTATTTTCTTTCAGTGAATAATTAAAGTTACTTAAGGGAAGAACAAAAGAATTTGAGATAACAAACTTTCATATTACTATGTAAATGTATATATACTCTCAACTAAAACTCCGATTTATGATCTCCTGTTATAAGACTTTCTTTATTAGGGAGAAGAATCGTATCACTTTGACTGTCTAACCTAATGAGAATTAAATATAATATTGTATAAAAGCTCTTTGTTTCAGAAACTTTACGCATTTATTTTCCTGACAAAAAGAAGTAACCACTCTATGTAGATTCATTTTAGCCTTTAGGGGGATTTTCATTTATAGTTATTACTATTCAATTAGTTTTATACAATCGTAATATATTTAAATTATATATATATATAAATCGGTATAATGTAATGCTTAATACTGGTTATAAAAACTAAGTTCTATTCGTTAAAGTGAATTAAAACAAATGACCCATCATATTTATACATTATTTATTTACCATCTTTTTAATATGTTTTAAAAAGTGTTCCTAAGAATATCGAGCTTCTTTAATAGTATTTTATAAAAGATTTAAAAAAAATAATAATAATTTCAGAGGTATAGTAGTTTTTATCAATAAAGAAATATGAAAGATCTTTTCTTATAACTCATTATAAGTACTGAATATTTCATTAGAAATGTCAATTTTATTTTCTGTAACGGCGAAAGATTCTTAACACAAACAATGAATTGTATTCCTTCACTGAACTGCTAAATGTTTTGCTTCTGGTTGATGCTTCTCGTTTCATGGAGTAACTAATATTCTTCTTGAAAGAACATCTTAATCGATTTTTTCCGGGGGGGGGGGGAGGTACAGCAATCCTATCTTCTTACCTTTTTCTTAGTCGTATTTGCAGTTATTTACTTCTAAAAGAGCTTTTGCTTCAAAATACATCTTAAATGATGTGGAAAGAAAAGGTATTTTAACGTGTTATGTTAGATATTACCTACTTTGCATTTACATTTAGCTCTTTGTCATTTCTCAGAAAAGATGAAATGCATTTTTTATTTTAAAATACTTTCAATAGTTTATGAGAAACGTTATATTATGATATTTAAATGCAAACGTATAATTCATTTATTCTTTAATATTAATAATACTAATATCTGCGACAACAATAATAATACAACCATCCTATTTTGGAATAAATTGTTCAATTTTTATGTGGTAGTGTAGATCGGAATTAATTGACCCGCTTTTACTTCTGAGAAATTTTAAGCAATTTTAATTCATCATTTTATATTTTTTAGGTTCATACTATCGACGGAGCTTCAGGAAGATTTAACTGGGGTAAAACTTGAAAATACTAACTATCAGTCAGTACCAATTCACATTTTCGCGACCACTGATGTAGATTCACGTCATTTGAAAATCTGTAACTCCGCCAGAGGGGCAATTTGTATGTTATTTATTTCTCAAGAAAATTCCCAACATTCATATTTGTACAATCTATATACTATGGATAGAAATACTTTGATTAGAAAGAGTATAATTCTAATATATATTCAGTTGTAATATAAATGTGAATGCAGAAAATTTTGTCCTTAAATGTTGGAAGAATAACGCCCACAGGCAAAAAGACAAAAACATGCGTTCGCTAAAGTGTTAAGAAGCTCCAACTTACACCAGGTTGAGCCCCAATTGCTGGGTAAGTTAGCAACGTCACTTGTTTAATGTTCTGATTGTATTTAGTATAGAAGTTAAGAGTGTTTAAAATGTTATCCAATCGTAATACATAGCTGCCAATATTTTAATTTATTCTGGGGTATTTTTAGCTCCGCCTTTACTTCGCACCACATTATTTTTAGAATATTTTTCTTCAACATATAACTATGATAAAATAAGAAAAAATTACTCTTTAAAAAAAAGTGGCATAGGTTAAAGACGGAGCTAAAAGTACTTCGGAATAAATTAAAATATTGGCAGCTATGGTAATATTTTATTCGTGTGAATTAAAAAACATTATAACCTAAAGGAGAAATTTCATGTAACATTCATTAACTTTTCTTGGATGGCTATTTTTATAACCACGACGACAAACATAAAATACAGTTCCACCTGTAATAATGCATGATCTGTCTGCGCGGTCTTTACATATTGTGCATTGAACCAATTGTTTTCCCGATTTAATGCTTTCAAATGATATAGAACAGGGAGACACAAATTGTCCTGCAATTCCTCATCTTTGCACGCTACATGGTTCTTGCTTCTACGCTGTCCTTCATTTTTTTTTTGTCATCGGTAAAAAAGGTCTCTTTTGAGAGTTCTCCCATTTTTAAGCAGTTTTTCCTTCTTTTTTTAGGCATTTATTTGATTTTCCTAAATGTTTATTTCATTTGTGTGTCAGTCAATATTTCTGAATTCCCCTTTCACTGAAGCTTCCCAGAGTTCTGCCTCACATCGTCTGAAGGAAAAAAAAAATAATTTCGCTCAAAGCTTTCATTTGAGGACTGGTTAATCCCAGATGGCGCTGAAAGAGGACTCGTTGAAATTTTTTCAAGCACGCAATGGTAATTGCAGTGAGTTACGATGGGGAATAGTTCGAACTTAGATATATAATGTCATAAAATTGGTATTTGTAAAAAAAAAAAAAAAAAAAAAAAAAAAAAAAAATCAAAATCAAAATGCTTTTCTTTCTGAACCCAGCCGTTGTTGCTGCAAGCGGAAAGACAGGTTTTATGACTAATGGAATACAGGGGTGTTTGCATTCCGGATTTTTTTTTTTTTTTTTCCCACCAGTAATTACGAATTGTATTTTTGGTTATATTTAATTGCTAAACTTTACTAGAAAACTACCAGTAATATCACTATTAAAAAATTCTGGTAGCAATTTCCAGGGATAGAAACACCCCTGGGAATATCATACGATACCACTGGATGTTTATTCCTTGTTATGCCCTCCGAGGTGTCCGAGTACTTCTCGAAGCCTGATCTTTCAAATTTTATTTATTTATTTCAAATGAATTTAAATATGTAAAAAGCTTTATATTGCTTTTAAAATTAGATTTAAAGCATATTAATCAGATGCAATAAAACTTTCACTCTTTCACTTTTTTTAGGCTTTATTATTGTATTTAACATGAGAATAATGAAAATCTATTAAAAATTTAAATTGCTCATGCATCTGACAAAACTGACTTCATAAGTTTAAATGTTTTATACATTTTGATTAAGTTACAATACAGTTTATCTTTCACGTGTAAATCTGTATATATATATTATGCCAACTTACATGGCACAGATTTCCGTGTTATTTGTTCGATTAAGAATGGCAACAGCATCTGCCATAAAATTTTAAGTAAGTTGAAGTTTTAAAACTCGCCTAAAAAAAAACAGTACGATTAATTTAAAAAGAAAAAAAAAGAAAAGAAAGACAGACAGAAAGAAGAAATCTCACTATAATATTTTTTAAAATAGTATGTTTGTAACACGAATAGTATACTTGCCATGAAAGCTAATTAAGCATCATAACGAAACAGCTATATTTATAGACAGGGGTTGCAGCGTTTCTATATTTTTATCAACATTTTATTCTATTATCACCACTATCTTACAGCAATATTTTTTTAATAGTGAAGCTTCGAATTATTTTTGTATGATCCCTTCACGGAAACCGAAGTCAGGGCCATTCTACATAGCTTCAATGTCAACAAAGCTCCTGGTCCACACCACATACATTTTAAAATTCAAAAAAGACATACCTATTTCACAATCCCACACATAATTCACAAATGGACCAACATGTGCCTGAAACTTGAATACTTTCCAGAAACCTTACAAAAGGGGAAAGTGGTGTATTTTCTGAAGCAAGGAAAGCTTCCCTCTGAAACATCTTCGTACAGGCCAATCTGCCTCCTACCACCATTAGGCAAACTCCTGGAAAAACTTATTGTTGCCAGGCTTAATTATCACTTAGAATCAAAAAATCTTCTACATTCCAATCAGTACGGGTTCAGAGAAGGCAGATCCTGCGAACTAGCATTGCACCACATTAAAAGCTCCTGCACCCTTAACTTTTTGGCAGGAAAATATACCACTCTAGTGTCTCTGGATATCAAGGGAGCCTTCGACAATGTAGAATGGCCACACATACTACAATCGTTACAGCAACTAAACTGCCCGAGGAATCCCGCGGAAGTCATCAGTTCATATCTATCAAATAAAAAAATCTATATTAATTGGGGCAGTGGATCAACTGAAATGCCCCAAACGAAAGGCTGCCCTCCTGGGACCAATCCTATGGAATATCATAGCCAATAACATTCTGATCAAAATGAACTCTGAGGGCTATGAAACCTGTGCCTACGCTGATGACTTCTCCGTTATTCTCGCTGGGAAACGGAGGAAACATCTGGAGGACCAGGCCAAGGGGGCCCTCTCACTTTTTAGCAATATTTTAACAGCACTAGACATTCCTTATCTTCATCCAAAACCCAAGCCTTAACTTTCGCATACCCCAAAGTTCTCCAAAGGTCTCCAGTGATGAGGATCAATGGCGTCATTGTCAAACACGTACACCACCTAAAAGTTCTTGGTGTGACAGTCGACAGGAGGCTCAACTGGATTCCCACATCAATGACCTAAAACTAAAAACAACATCCTATTACCACAATGTAGCCAAAATGGTAGGAAAGAGGTGGGGCATCTCAACCTCTTTCCTGAAAATATGGTACAATACCATAATTGACAAAATTATTACATATGGTGCGGGCATCTGGGGCGGTCACCTGACGACGACTGCCAAATCTAAGCTTAACTCTGTACAGAGGACATTCCTCTTGCAGATGTCCAGAAGCTACAAAACAATTTCTACTGACGCATTGACCGTCATCACGGGAATCCCGCATGCAGACTTGCAACTTCAATACAATTTTCAAAAAATTAATATCCTTCAACTCGATAACTCCAATTTAGCAAGCTCCCTTTTCCCAAATATTCCGATTCAAGCCTTTTTCAAAACCTGGGAAATCCATGCAGCAAAGGATGCTGCTTCAGAATTAATTAATTGCAACATTAATAGCTATTCTCTTTCTGCTGTGGCAATCTACACAGACGGCTACAAAACCGATCATGGTGTAGCGGCCGCATTCTGCGTGCTAATCAACAATGAATCTATCCACCAGTAGTTTTACAGGCTCGAAGACTTCAATTCTGTATTCCAGGCAGAGCTTTTTGGAATTCTAAAGGCTATCGAATGGGTAGAGTGAAACCTCCACATACATTCCTTCATTAACATCTACAGTGACACTCTCTAGGGCCTACAGGCCATTGCCTGCCACAGGAGTAGGCTTCCAATCATACTTGAAATTAAAACTAAACTGCAGAATTTAAAGTCTAATGTAACCCTGGCACACGTTTCTGCCCACAAGGGTGTCGTCGAAAATGAACTGGCTGATATTCTGGCAAAAAATGCCACTGAAAATAGCCTTATACAATATTCCTTGCGCTCCCCCCCTCTCATTCGTCAGACAAAAACTAAAACTTCAACTGATTCAAAATTGGAAATCTCTGTGGGATGTCTGAGAATAAGGTAGACACACGCACAACCTGATCCCCATAGCCACAACCAATGAATGGAAACTTACCCCTCCCATAACAGCCTTCCTGTCGGGCCATGGCCCATTCCCAAGCTACCTCCACAGATTTCATCGCCGACGCTCACCCCTGTGCCCCTGTGGCGAGGAGGAAAATGCATTGCATTATTACTTTAACTGTGTCCTCACTTTTGCCCACCATATCAGAAATCCCTTCCCCAGACCAGTAAATTGTCTGGACAACATTTTAACTAGACCAAATCTAATTAACAAACTTATTAAGATTTTCTCCCTATTAATGGATATATCAAATGCCACTGATTAATGTTGTTATCAACAACACTGCCTACTGGTTCAGACAGGAACCTAGACCTCCTCAAGAGCAACGTATACAAGAGTATCATGCACATGCTCTGCTAAAGAAATGGGTGCAACGATCAGTAACATGTTGCCCCTTGTCGCGAGGAGCGCACGCCCGGCAATAGGTGAATGCACCACAGCACTTATCTTAATATGTTTCAGGTGTGTACCTCATGAACTCTAAATGAACTTTATCGACCAGAATTAATTCAAACCAAGAACTTTTCTCTTAATTATTATTTTAATATCTCTCGTCCTTTGTCGGTCTTGGGATACAAGCCTGGCGAAACATTTTTTTTTTTTTTTCAATAAACCTCGAAGTAGTCCCCTTTGTCTCGACATTGAATCGCTCAGCATCGCTCCAATAGCGATGAGCGGGGACTGCTTTCTGTTAAATACTACTAAAATCTCTTAGAAAATTTTCTTTTAGAAAATTGTGGTGACAGTATAATAAAAAGATCGTAAAGGTATCGGAACGCTGCGGCCGCTGCTTATGGATCCTCCTGGGCGATTTTTTAAAATTTTGTTGCTGAAAGTAAACCGGATATCTTTCCCCAACGACTCTAATTTTACAGCAGATGTTTTAATCCAAGTAGTGCATCAAAAATATAAATAAATTATAAAATATTTCAAAATAAATAAATAAATAAAATGGAAAATGGAATCGCATAACATATGTATTTTTTGTCTGACTAGATCATTTTATAAAAAAAAAAAAAAAAAAAAAAAGTGCACATTTAAAAATAATTTTTTTTTTCTACAAGCACAATTTATTATTATTGTTATTATTATAAACACAGCTCTACATAAAAAATATAAATAAAAAATAAAGTATTCGTATAAATTAACGAAAAGTTGCAATCGTTAAAAGTAGTTAGCAAAATAGATACTCAAACATTTCCTCCTTTTTATGTAAGAAATTATATACCATACAGGTTTACATATTATTCATTTTTCTATATACCAACCACTAGGCTAGTTTAACGCACAAATAAATGGACTTCTGTGTGTAACTTTGAGATATCTGTGCACTTGCATGAACTATTTGATTGGTTCAAATGAATATTTAAAAAAAAAAATTCAAAATAAAATATTTAAAATGGGAAATGTCTCGAGATTTAAAATTTCAAAAATATTTACCCATATGTTTGAATATGTTATCTAAATCATATATAAAATATTTTTTTAAACTTTATGCAAAACATTGAACATTTATTGAGGAAAAGTGTTTGTTGGATGTCTAAAACATCGTACAAAATGACATAAAGTTTTTAAAAAATATTTTAGATGGGAATTTTAAATATCTCTTAATTTTGTTAGAACTCACAAATTGCGTCCATATAAACTGTTTGCGCTTAGAGATTTTTCTTTCTTCATAAATTAAAATTTGGTGTGAAAATATGTTGCAAATTTTATAAACATTTGTGTTAACAGCAGCAGTCAATAAAATCAGCTTTTAAAGCATGCTTTAGAAATAACTGACTTTTTTGGTGACACATAGTATATAATTGGTGCTCGTAGCATATAATATTATATTTGGCGTGAAATTTATGCGATCGGATAAATAAAATAAAATATTGGAAATAACGTGAAAGTAAGTATTATATATAGTTAGTATGGCATTTTCATTTGTTACTGATATTTAAATATGGAAGTGCTACTTTATTTATTTATTTTTTTTTTTTTTTCGACACAAGTTCTTTTCGAAATTGTCATACAATGAACACCCAAATTGAAATCCACGGATAATGCGTTGTTGCAGGCAATAGAGATCTGGACCCGGGAACTTGCGGCAAGGAAGGGCTGTCAAAGGTAGTGGGTATCTGAAGCGAAGTTTTGAGCGATTTCAATGGATTTTTTTTTCTTCTAGTTTTTATTTATAAAACAATTTAAAATGTATTTTTTTTTTTATTATTCGTTTAAATCATGAAGGTAGAAAGAGAAGGAGGAATATCTCCTATGGCGTTTCAGAATCAAAACTGGTCCTCAAATTCTTTTCGCCGCATCGTGACGCTAGTATCGGTACCTGCGTCCATTTAACATTGTTGGAATACGAAATCTTTATTATTTTGTTTATTAAATTAATATTTTTAAGTAACATCAGCTCAAAAATGCTAAAAAATTATTCACAAAAGTTAAGGTGCAGACAGGCAAGTCATAAACACTTTAAATTTCGTTTGGAAATATTAAAAAAAAAAAAAAAAATAGTTTTATTAAGGGGGGGGGGATTGTATAAAATATTGTTTAACTGATTTTTTATTAACTTTTTTTTTACTTGTGTGCATGTGTGTGGACATAAGTTTTAATAATTATTTAATTTTAATACATTATTTAATTTTGAACATAATTATTTTAATTTAATTTGATTTAAATTAATTTAAAACATGTTTAATTTATATTAATCATAAGTAAATGATTTATTCTCTTATTTAAAAATATATATATATATATAAATAAAAAACTTAAAATGCTTTTTAAATTACCACAAACTAATAATAACTATCAGAAAGCTATATGAATAAACAATGTAAATTTGAATAATTAAAATCATTTAGAATTGTTTTCCAGAACTACGATTTTTTCTATTAAAAGGCCACTTTGTAAAAGTCCAATACTTGAAGGTGTCCTTTTTAGAAAGGTTTCGCTCTATTTTGTTGCCTAGTGATATAGTAAAAAAAAAAAAAAAAAAAAAAAGTTTTTAGTTCCCTCCAACAGCCGAGAAGTTTTGCTCTCGAAGCTAGAAGACGGGAAGTCCCGGGTGCGATCTCATGTAGCACTTGCCAATCTAGCCGTTCGTAGTTTTCCGTGGTTTTCTCCTAAATTCACGGATTATAACTACCTAGAAAGACCACCACCATAATCCATCTTCCCTTATGCCCAGGTCCCTCGTGCTGACAACTGGCCTTAACACGCATACCATACATGTAATTTTTATCAAAATGCTTTTACATTTGAATAAAACATAAGTACTTCAAAAAGGAATATAAAAAATGTATATATAAAAATTATCAATAGCTTATCATAGAGATAATACTGAAATAAAAATAAAACTGAATATGATATAAATAATATTGAAAGTTGAACAACAAAAAATATGAATTCAGGAGACCTCAAAAAGTGTAGATCACACCAAAATCTCAAACTCGTTTTTTTTTATATGATTACAACGCATTCCTCACTATAGCGTTTGCAAATTAAAAAAGTGTTGAAATATGATCAAGAGAAATACCTTTTTCAGTCCATAATGTATTTCAAGTATTTTGTCTGTCTGGGTATAGAAACCAATTTTTCAACAAGCAACATTTTACAATAAAGCTGAAAAATTTAAATAACATAATATATGTGACTCATAATATGTGTATAAATTTTCATCTCAAACAAATAAGGCATTTAGACATTATCACACTTTGCAAAATTTGAGCACACAGACTATAATCACAAAGAATATTTCTTTGTGTCCCTGTAAAAAAAACTATGTACTAGATTCACCAAAATCAAAATGTTTTGTGCTATGGGGAACTGTAACATGTGTACCAATTTTCAGCTCATTTGAACAGAGCGTTTAGCCGCTATTGTGTTCACCACATCATTTCCAAAATAGTAAACATGAATTCAGGAGACCTCAAAAGTGTAGAAACACCAAAATCTCAAACTCGTATTTTTGAAATGATTAAAATACTTTCCTCCTGATAGTTTTCTGAAAATAACAAAGTGTTGAAATGTGATCAAGAGAAATATCTTTCTCAGTCCATAATGTATTTTAATTATTTTATCTGTCTAGATGTAGAAACCAGTTTTACTACGACTTTCAACGGGCAACATTTTAAAATAAAGTTGTAAAATTTAAATAACATACAATTTTTTTAAAAAATTCTAATAAAACTTGGACGCACGTGAATAGCCTTTGTAGGGAGATTTCACTCTCTTCTATTTCCTACAGATAATTATAATTTTTTAGCACCCACCAGTGGCTGATCCAGTGATTCTGTTCTTTGAGCTGGAAGACGAGAAGTACCAGGTTTGATCTGTCGACCTAGTGATTCGAAGTTTTCTGCATTTTTTTTTCTTTAATTTGCATGTATATGAGCTAAAATTCCCTAGAAAGATCCCCACTGAGGCCATCTTTTCTTAGGTCCAGGCACGGACTTAGAGAAGAAGGACCGTTTTCTCCAACGGCGGCCTTCCCTCAAAAATGGACCCGAAATGGTCGCTATTATTCGTTCGCCGCTAGGGGTCGTATTTGTTCTTTGACTGTCCACTTCCTCCGTAGAATATCATTGTGCGCAGACGAAATTTTAGTTTTATTTTCAGTTTTCTTTTTAATTTATTTTTAATATTGGATTTTTTTCATAATGTCGCATTGTTACGCACCGGGTTGCACCTCTGTATATCGAAGTGTTCGAAAAAAAAACAAAGAAATAGGTGAAAAGAACCCAAGTTTATTTCGTCCACCTAATGTAAGCTATTGATTTTAATGTTTTGTTGAATGATAAAATTATTGTCTTATAAATATTCTATTACTATACAAAAAAAAAAAAAAAAAAAAAAAAAAAAAAAAGGCTGATTTAATTGGGATGGTTCTTAGTAAAATTCTGTTTGATAGATTTCTTTTTTTATTAATTAAAATGTAATTTTTCAGGTCACTTTGCATTAAGATTTTAAAATTTGCGTCCTTTTTTCATATTATTCGGCTAATACATGCGAGCTTGCAATCTTACGAATTTAAATCATGTTAAATTATAAATTACGTTTTTTTTTTTTTTTTTTTTTTTTAATTACATTTAAAAAAAAAAGTATTTTAAAAATCTTGAATTGTAAACCGATTTTGGCAAGAGTTAAAAATTGGTAAAAAATGATATGAGTTCACAGTCAAACTTTTTTCAATTCATTTCAAAATTACTGAGTTTTAAGATATTTTAAAAATAATTTAATTTTTTTTTTTTTTTTTCATGCCACTTTGCATTGACATTTTAAATTAATTTTACAAACTGCCAATCTTTTAACTTCCAATTCATGTTAGATGATGAATCACGTTATATTATTATCATTATTATTACCATATTATAGAAATGTATTGTTTTTAACAAAAAAGAAATTTTTAATTGGTTTTGTCAAAAATTAAAAATAATGATTATGATGTCACAGTAAAAAACTCCTAAATTCAGTTGAAAATTGGAGATTTTAAAGAAAAATTATATTTAATTAAATTCATCACCAGTGCCACATTCACATTTCATAATTTATAAGCTAGTGTTCTTCCAACTGAAAATTAGAGATTTTATGTAAAAATTAGAGTATTAAATTCAAGGTAAGTTGTTTTTATAAAGTTAGCTGTACACTTAATCTCCGTGTCATCTCGTCGGTGTATCGAGCTTTTCCCTACCCTCCTAAAATAATATATATGTAATATGTATATATATAAAAAAAATTACTCCCCCCCCCCTTTTTTTTTTTGTCACACTTTGTACATTCAGACAAATTAAAAAAGGTTTTTACTTTATTCCCCCTCTTTAAGTTAAGAAATATCTAATTTTTTAATATATATATATATATGTTAAAGAAATGGAATGGTTGTAGCTACACTGTAAAAAAAAAAAAAACGGTAGATTTACAGCATAATATGCTGGCAATATGGGTGCATGAAGGAGGGAATGTAAAAAAGAAGTTATTTACAGCAGAAACAGCCATAATAAAAGAGTCTTTTTATACATATGTTTCCGCTGTAAATTGCCTTATTTAACAGCAGAATGTGCAGGCAATATGGGTGCCAGCACATTTTGCTGTAAAAGCTTCCGTTTTTTTTTTTTTTTTTTTTTTTTTTTTACAGTGTACGTTCATGCCAAATTTCAAATTTCGCCCTGCATCTATTACTTACAAGACAATCTTTTTAAGTGTTAATTGTACTTTGAATCGATACTATATGCATTTTATAAAGTTTCTAATGCCATTTCAGGATATGTAATCAGTTTTTTGCAAAACGCAATTTTTGAGAAACAGTGACAACTTAAAATTTGACAATTTAGGGAAAAACCAAAGTGTGCTCTCTTGATGCAGAAATTTTTCGAATAAGTATCATCATAAGAGAAAACATTTTTATTATTGCGGCTTTCTTTATAGAAAAATTTCAAGAAATTTTTGTTATAGTTTAACATCAATTATATGTTTTCATTTATAATTATGGAAGATTAAAAAGTGCAACAGAGATATTTAGAAAATATAATTTTGAATAAATACTCATATGCAAAACTTTTCAGCTTGAATAACTAAAGAGAAATTTATCATAAATGCTGGAATTTTAAACTCAAAATTTGATGCAGTTTAGAATTTCAACAAGATAATATATGGATGATTTTATATTAATAACATATTTGAGTATCAGTGTAGGTAACATATTTGGCGAAAAAAAAAAAAAAAAGAAAAAAAGAAATGTAGGAAAATTTCATACTTGTTTTTTTTTTTTTAAATATTATCGAGAAGATTTATTATTTTTTACTAACAAATAATATTTTTTTTTTCACTCATTCTGTAAGCCACAGGTAAATAATGCATTTAAATAATTAGAAAATATTATGTACTGCAATTTTCTTCCATGGTGAGAGAAATCGCTAATTCATCAAATTTAAGAGGGTCATAAATCCATTAAAATAGGTTTTTTAAAAAACTGATTAAAAGAATTAAAAACTGTATAAAATGTGCTTCATGTTAATTTCAAGTATGACGAACACTGTAAAAGCTTCCCTTGTTAGAAAAAAAAAAAAAAAAAAAAAAAAAAAAAAAAAAAAAATTGGCTTTTTTATTTATTACTCTCAAATATGTATATTATTATGATGTTAAAGTAATATTTTTTGTATTTTAAGAAAGATAATTTTTAAGCTTTATAATTGAATTTGCACCTTTGTAAATTTTGCAGTTATAGTGTTTATAAAATTTTGTAAATAGTGTTTATAATTCATTATTTTGTTGATATAACTTTTTTTTTTTTTTTTATTGAATAAAAATCTATGTAACTTGTTTTTCATTCCTTTTTTATGTTAATTTTCTTATATAATAAAAGATTTTTTACATGATTCCTCGTCTTTTTTTTTAATAATAGAGTAAAAGAAAATCATCGTATGCATAATATATATATATATATATATATATATATATATATACAGGGCCCAAAATTTCAACTTGGATTACGCTCGCTGAAAAAAAAAGTTACTTGCCACAAAATATGATTAACTTACTCTATTTTTTACGTATAAGGTGATCAGAATTTTTATTGGAAAAAGAGTATACTGACCAAACATTTTTTTCACATATCTACATTTTGTTCATTGAAGAAAACAGTCACTTTGTGGGAGCATTTTTGCTAGAAGGACATAAAAGGAATTCAACTAACTTCTGCATAATTTTTTGAGGTGGTGGTAGTGTTATCATTAAGACCAATTGTTTGCACTAGGGTTCTAGACGTGAGTAAGAGACTCCTCTGTGGGGTTTTTCTAAGAGGTCCTAGCCTATATTTACGCTAGTTTCAGAGAAAATCAAGGAAAACTCCTAACAGTTAAGCCAACAAGCGCGACCGGGTACCGAACTCAGCATTTCACGTAGACCAGCTTCGAGAACGGAACCTCTCGATCACTGGTGGGTCTATTTTTATGAAGAATATTATTCATGCAAAAGTGAGAACACACGTCAACAGACCGCGTATCAGCCGGAGTACCACCACCTTAATGATTTTATGACAATTTCAATAGTGATTTCGTGTTCTAGATCAAAGAATCGTAGGAATATAGAGAATACTTTTATTTCTTTATGATTCGAAGAATCTGAATAGACATAAACCATAATATACTTTGGCAAGTTTATTAGAAAGTTGTTCTTTTTGCGAACCTAACGCAGAAAAAAGTTAGTGTTCACCGCAAGACACAGCGAACAGCCGATTGAGGTTCCCAGTTTTGCAAAATTTTTGAAATTAAGGACTAAATCCTTTTTATATGAAAAAGAGGACAGCGGACAAAAAACATAAAAAAGAGGACTTTTTAGTCCTGTAATGTTTGTTTCGTTTAAGAGGGCAGAGCGTTGAAAAAGAAGACTGTCCTATTGAAAAGAGGATGTCTGGTCACCTTACCTAAGATAAGCATGATTTTATAAATTGAATCAATTTTTTTAAAGTTATTTTTATTAACTTTCAAGAAATGTCACGTTCGATCATAGGACGTGCTCATCGACCAAGACGTTAGGAGTTTTCCGTGGTTTTCTCAGAAACTCGCGTAAATGCGGGCTAGAACCCCATTGAAAGACTTCCACGGAGGGCATTCCACCTATTGGCCTAGGAACTTAGCGCAGACAGTCGGCCTTAAACCTAACCATTACTTTTTAATTATTTTGTTATGACAGGTTTTTTTTTTTTTCCCCTTCTTTTTTTTCCCAATTCTTGTTGCACAAGTAAAAAAAAAAAAAATGCATTTTAGAAAGAGAAAATTGTTCTCTAAGCTTCAATATAATATTTTTTAATTAAAAATCTTACTATAGGAACTTGTATTAAAAAGTTGAGAGAATACTTTAGAAATGAGTACCAGGCAGCTATAATGTTGTTAAGGAACAGAATATTATTTTGCATGCAAGAAACAGTGGTATCATACTGTTTGCTACAAAGATGGATATTCATAGAATTACATTATCCAGTATATTTTTCATAATTCTATATGCACATTCAGAAATTTCTCGACCATTAAATCTGTTCTAGTTCTTCAAAAATTGACTTCTTGATGCTGGTGGACGTGAAGTGTCGGGTTCGATCACAAATCGCGCTTATCGGTCTAGCTGTTCGGAGTTTTGCGCGTTTTTTTTCCCTGAAACTTACGTAATTGTGGACAAAGGCCCTTTAGAAGCACCGCCACGGTGGGCACACCCAGGCCTTGGACCCTAATGCAGTCAGCTGGCTTTAATCTCCAACACCAACATTGATTTTAAGCTGTAAAGTCAGATGAATGACCTAAAAGCAGTTTTCGAATCCTTTAGAAGAAAATATTCAGAATTAAAAAAATTTCCCAATACAGTATTATGGGCTTTGGTACCAAAAATAAATAAATAAAATAATTAATAAAAAAAAATGCTCCTTTAGCTTTTTGAAAGGGAATGCTCAAATTATTATGATTGACTCTGCTTTTCATTACATTGATTTTTATATCGCACATATTTAAATATATATACATAAGTTAATTTTATTTTTTTAATAAATTATTTGCTTTAAATGAGTAGTAAATAATACAGATTAAAAATCTCTTAAAAGTGCAAATTTAAAAATGAAAAATATTGATAAAAGGGAAAAAGTGCTGTATTTCGGTTTATGGATTTATTGGATTTGGGAATAAGGTCGATTGACTACTTTAGGTCCTACGTCTGAAGGGGAGTGCCCTCCGTGGGGGTCTTTCTAAGGGATTCTAGTCCTTATGCACGCAATTTTCGGAGAAAACCACGGAAAACTCTGAATGACTAAGTAGACAAGCGCGACCTGGCATCGAACTCAGGCACTTCCCGTCACTCAGCTTTGAGCGCAGAACCGCTCGACCACCATTGGAGTCTCGGAAGAGGGAACAGCACCGCCTTTGTAAAAAAATCATAATAAATTTTTAAATTTTGTGTTTTTTACATACTTTGCAATTTTTTTGTTTAATTGGAAATGCTGGAATAAATTCTGATTTTTAAAATACATTCATTGTTTTAAATTATGAAAATTCATATTTTCATATTTATTTTTTAAATATCATATGTTTATGTTTTCATTATACTATTTCGTCTATTTTTTTTTTTTTTTTTTTTTTTTTTTTTTTTTTTTCGGGGTTGGGGGGGGAGGGAAGGAATTCTTTATATTTATAGATATATTTACATATAATGAATGTTTTCATTCTTGGATTTAAAAAAAATATATATATTAATAAATAAATACATTTATTCATAGCTATATTCTTTATTCCTGTGAAATATCTGAATAGGTTTTTCAATAATTACACAAATTCGAAAATATCCGCAATTGATTTGTAAGTATCGAAAACCTCTATAAACCAGTTTTGAACGATCTAACTCTATTTTTATTTTTTTGCCCCCCCCCCTTCTCCCCACCCCCCTTCTCGCCTCTCCTAATAACTTTACACTTTCGAAAATATCAAAATTCGACTTGCAGGCCTCTAATCTGTACCGATTCTGAACGGCCTAACTGTATTTCTATTTTTTTTTGTCCATAGCCCGCCCTTACCGCCCCACCCCCTACCCGTCGCTCCTAATAATTTTACAAATTCGAAAATGTCCCCAATCGATTTGTAAGTATCGAAAACCTCTATATACCAATTTTGAACGATTTAACTCTATTTTTATTTTTTTTGCCCCCCCCCTCACCCCTCCCCCTTCTCGCCCCTCCTAATAACTTTACACAATCGAAAATATCCCCATTCGACTTGCAGGCCTTTAAAACCTGTCAGTACCAATTTGGAACGGCCTAACTGTATTTCTATTTGTTTTTGCCCATAGCCCCTCCCCTTGCGGCCCCACCACCTTACCGCCCCTCCTAATAATTTTACAAATTCGAAAATATCCGCAATTGATTTGTAAGTATCGAAAACCTCTATAAACCAATTTTGAACGATCTAACTCTATTTTTATTTTTTTGCCCCCCCCTCTCCCCACCCCCTTCTCGCCCCTCCTAATAACTTTACACAATCGAAAATATCCCCATTCGACTTGCAGGCCTTTAAAACCTGTCAGTACCAATTTGGAACGGCCTAACTGTATTTCTATTTGTTTTTGCCCATAGCCCCTCCCCTTACGGCCCCACCACCTTACCGCCCCTCCTAATAATTTTACAAATTCGAAAATATCCGCAATTGATTTGTAAGTATCGAAAACCTCTATAAACCAATTTTGAACGATCTAACTCTATTTTTATTTTTTTGCCCCCCTCTCCCCACCCCCTTCTCGCCCCTTCTAATAACTTTACACAATCGAAAATATCCCCATTCGACTTGCAGGCCTCTTAAACCTATCTGTACCAATTTTGAACGGCCTAACTGTATTTCTATTTTTTTTTGCCCCATAGCCCCCTTACCACCCCACCCCCCCATACCGCCCCTCCTAATAATTTTACAAATTCAAAAATATCCGCAATCGATTTGTAAGTATCGAAAACATCTATGTACCAATTTTGAACGATTTGACACTATTTTTATTTTTTTGCCCCCCCTCCTCTCCCCCCTTCTTGCTCCTCCTAATAACTTTACACAATCGAAAATATCCCCATTCGTCTTGCAGCCTTTAAAACCTGTATGTACCAATTTTGAACGGCCTAACTGTATTTCTATTTGTTTTTGCCCATAGCCCCCCCTTACGGCCCCACCACCCTTACCGCCCCTCCTAATAATTTTACAAATTCGAAAATATCCGCAATTAATTTGTAAGTATCGAAAACCTGTATAAGCCAATTTTAAACGATTTAACTCTTTTTTTATTTTTTTGCCCCCCCCTCTCCCCACCCCCCTCTCCCCCCTCCTAACAACTTTACACTTTCGAAAATATCCCCATTCGACTTGCAGGCCTCTTAAACCTATCTGTACCAATTTTGAACGGCCTAACTGTATTTCTATTTGTTTTTGCCCCATAGCCCCCCCTTACCACCCCACCCCCTTACCGCCCCTCCTAATAATTTTACAAATTCAAAAATATCCACAATCGATTTGTAAGTATCGAAAACCTCTATGTACCAATTTTGAACGATCTGACACTATTTTTATTTTTTTGTCCCCCCCCCACCCCTCCCCCCCCTTCTTGCCCCACCTAATAACTTTACACAATCGAAAATATCCCCATTCGTCTTGCAGGCCTTTAAAACCTATCTGTACCAATTTTGAACAGCCTAACTGTATTTCTATTTGTTTTTGCTCCATAGCCCCCCCTTCCCCCGTAGCTGCCCCACCTAAGGGCTGAATTTCTAAAATTCCAGAAATTGGTTTTTAGATAGTTGCATTAGCTATATTTTAGAGCAAAAATTTCACGTATATCTATTTTTTTTATTTGAGATATATAGGATTATGCGAAATCACGTTTTGCCCCCCCCCCGCCCCCCTTGGGGACCGAATTTTAAAAATTCCTGAAACCGATTTTTAGACATTTGTATTAGCTATATTTTAAAGTAAAAATTTTACGTATATCTGTTTTTTTGTTTGAGTTATATAGGATTATGTGAAATCACGTTTAACGCATGTGAAATCACGTTTCGCCCCCTCCTCCCCCCCTTGGGGACCGAATTTCAAAAATTCCAGAAATCGATTTTTAGACATTTGTATTAGCTATATTTTAAAGCAAAAATTTTACGGATATATGTTTTTTTGTTCGAGATATTTAACATTATTTCATTTAATTCTCGCGTTAAAGCGCTCTTTCAAGTCTGAAGTGGAAAGGCAGTCGATGCGAGCGCCATCTTCTAAAAGCGACCAAAATGGGGCCATTCTGATAACACAGCGTGAGCGGTCCATAGTGTACGTCCATGGGTCCAGGTCCCTACTATAGACAGTCTTCCTTAATTCAAATACCATATCATACTTGTAATTTTTATCAGAGTATTTTCAAATTTAAACAAAACATTAGCATTTCAAAAATGAATTCAGAAATCTACGTTATCAATATCTTATGATAGAAATAAGCTAAACTGTTGTTCTGGTATATAAAATATTTTTTGAAAAACAAAAGTATTCCTGAAAATATTTCAAGATTAAAAGAATATTAATGATTAACAGGAAGCTATATTGACTAATTATATAAATTTGAATTAAATTAAGTATAGTTAAATCCTTTAGAATTTATTTCTTAAATTAAGATTTTTATTAATGTAGAAGTCCACCACTATAAAGGTCTAATATTTAAAGGTACAGTGGGTCGGCCTTTTTACAGAGGTTTTACTGTATTTCATTTTTAATCAATAATTTTTGCATTTCCCCAGTGGTTTAGAGGTTCTTTTCTTGAATCTGGAAAACTGGAAGTGCCGGGTTCAATTCCAGGTTGCGCTTATCCGTATAGCCATTCGAATTTTGCCACGGTTTTCTCCGAAACTCATGTACACCCCCACATAGGACATCTTCTTAAAAATAATTCTCTACTATACACAATTGGTAGTAATCCGAATAACATGCCTACCTCTAACTTTTATTGAAATATTTTCACATTTAAGTGGAGCATAAGTACTTCAAAAAGGAATCCAAAAAACCTTACATTATAAATAACTTAGGAGAGTAATAATACAAAGCTAAGCAATTTTGTTATGTTTGGTACATAAAATATATATATATAAAATCCATAAAAGCTTTCAAGATTAAAATAATATTAATGATTATCAGAAAGCTATACAAATAAATTATATATAGAGCTAGTCTTTTAGAATTGGTTTTTTGCATTTATGTTTTTTTGAACCTCTATTTAATGACCACCTATGTAACCGTCCAAAATTTAAAGCTACAGTTTGTAGTTTTTTTTTTTTTTTTTTTTTTTTTTTTTTTAAAGGAGGTTTTACTGTATTCTATTCCTAACCGATACCTTTTTGTGATAACTGTAATTTTTAACAAAATATTTTCACACAGATAAATACATAAAAAAAAAAAAAAAAAAAAAGCAACTTTATTTCTTTTATAACTGATGTTTTTGCTAGATAAATTTGTAATAAAAACTCTTAAATAATATAGCATAAAAATTTTTGTTACTTATAAACTATAATTTTTGTTAAATTAATTTTACGTGAAAAGAAGATATTTTAATTTGTATTCTGTATTAAAAGCACAGATATTAATATTTTAATCTTATTCAACAAATATAATAAGCAGAATAATTAATAGGAGGAGGTAAATAATTCCAACGAAATTTCTTCTCATAACAACATGAGTTCAAGGAAAATAAAAGAATATTCAATACTGCTATTTTAAATTATGAAAACGAAAATCGAAATATTTACATTCATGTACGTGCGTGCGTGCGTGCAAATAAATAAATAAGACTTTCTAGTTGCGATAACAGATGGCAGCAGCTCTGATATATGCGTCCAGAATAGTTCGTTTTGGGACCGGATTTTACACTACGCCATTATCGTATCTGAGGATTGTATTACCATGGTTTAAATGTAGGGCCAGCGAAGCGAGCAAAGCCAGCTTTGTAACATTTATTGACCGTTTCTAATGTACCAAAATATTGAGATGTTTAATGAATGTAAAAAATAGTCATTTATAAAATAAGGACAAAGACATATTTATCTACTTTAATCAGAGAAATTTGTGACAAAACATAATCATTACAATCTAAATATTATCAGTATTTGTTTATTTTATTTTATTTTTTGAAAATATGATGTAATATATATACAGAGTGGTTATAGTTAAACTTCCCCTATAAACAGCATCCTACATCGCAAGCGGGTGAACGGAATGCAACGAAATTTGGTATAGAAACTATACACGAGATGCGCTCACAGAATTTCGGAAAAAATAACTTTACTTCCAAAATATCCACCTTTTTCGGAAAAACATTAAATTTAATACAATAAACGACCAAAAGGGAATGCAAAAACAATATTAACAATCCAGAACAAGAATTATGAGTAATAAAATGTAAAACTGGGAAAAGCTGTCCGTTTTAGAAAAAAAATGTCGAAATTTGCATGCTTGCGAAGAAGAGAAAGCTTTATGCAAAACAGGTTAGGGTATAAAACGTTTTCAGACGTTGTCATGTTTTATGTCGATGTTTCCAGATGTAATGATGACGGTATCTTTAGATGAACGTGCGTTATTGGTGAAGCTGTTTTACGAAAACAAGGGGAATGATTCTGCTGCAGTTCGTGAATTTCGTCGTATAACGAACCTACGGCGTGGACCAATGTCTACTAAAGGTATACGGGCCATGATTAAGAGATTTGAAGGACGGGGACATTGGGAGTGCAATCTGGAAGAGGCCGTAAATCTGTCATACCGGTACTTGTTGATGCCGTCAAGACAGCTGTTATTGCACAGTCATGGACATCAGAGTTTTGGGGCAGTAGCGCACGTGCAGGTTTCTCGAAGGACAGGCTATTCTTATAGCACCGTCCGAAAAGTGCTCAGAAACATAATCCATTACTTCCTATACAAGATCCACCATACCCAAAAGCTGCTTGATAGGGAGAAGCCACAACGTCTCTCATTTACTGTCAGTTTTCTCAACAGAATGACTGTTGATCTGTCATGGCCTTGGAATATTCTGTGGAGTGATGAGGCTCATTTCTACCTCAATGGGACAGTGAACACACAAAATTGTCACATGTGGCCAAGAAAAATCCACGCATGCACACTGAAATTGCCATACATTCTCCAAAAGTGACTGTCTGGTGTGGATTCACGGCGACATTTATCTTTGGGCCATTTTTTTTAAGGAAATAATTGCACGTGGTCGTGTCACATGTTCTGTTACAGGCCGTCGGTACCATGACATGCTACAGGCGTTTGTCGTGCCGCAACAACAGCAAAGGCATGTCCTTACATCGACCATTTTAATGCAAGATGGTGCACCCCCCCCCCCCCACATATCCATGAGTCCGTGAAAGCACTATTGCTCCACCACTTCACAGACGAACGTGTTATTTGTCGCTTTTTTCGTAATCCATGGCCACCACGTTCGCCAGATCTAAATCCGTGTGATTTCTGGTTATACTTAAAAAGTGTGGTGTATCATGGGGGTGTTGCGACGTTGAATGACTTAAAGAACTCTATAACGCTTCATATGCGAAGCATCACAACTGATCTGTTACGATCTGCTGTTGAACAAACTGCCCATCGACTTGAAATTTTGCAGGTGAATATGGGTGATAACACGGAGCACCTTTCCCTACATCGTCCTGGACACGATTAACAACTGTTCCTATTGTGCAATTTCATCCTAATCTGTTCTTGTTTCAGCAAACTGAACTGTTTTGTTTTTCTCAAACAGTGTACTGTTATTTTTTTTCCCTTACCCTTACTTAACGCGGTTCGATGACAAAGCGATCAGAAACTAGTCAATAAATGTTAATATTGTTTCTGTATTCCGTTTTGCTCGTTTATTGTGTTAAATATAATGTTTTTCGGGAAAAGGCGCCCTGGTGGACATTATCAAACAATTTTTTTTTTTCGAGATTCCGTGAGCGTATCTCGTGTATAGTCTACCAAATGTGTATAGAATACCTAGTGTATAGTAACCTAGTCTAACCTAGTGTGTATAGTAACCTAGTGTATAGAATACCAAATTTCGCTGCATTCCGTTCAACCGTTTGCGCTGTAGAATGCTGTTTATGTGGGAAGTTTAATTATAACCACCCTGTATATATCTACTCTATTAACACCTAACCTACTTCTTATAGATTTTAATCTGCAGTTTGCATAATCTGAGATTTTGGACAAACATTTTACTTATCTATCTTCTTTTTCCAGTGGAAAGCAATTTCCACTGCTTTCTTAGTCAATAATTTTTCTTATTACTTTATTAAATCATTCAGTCTTTTAATTTGTGTTGGTATATATATGTGTGAGTGTGTGTCAAACTCCCGATGCTGCTCTGCCGTTATTTCGGCACTCCATACATAATGTATACTACAGCCTTTCGCCGAATTATCCTTCGATTACGAATTCAACGCTATTTCAACCATGTTAACTCGGACCCTCTGATCAGGTGATATGCATAGTGTATCTATTTTGAGAGAGAGATAGGAAAATTCAAAATCTCTGATCTCATCAATCGAATGGAAGTGAAAAACTGGGGTACTTTAATTTTCAATTTTCGTACACAGTGAATTTCGCTTATTTTTAAAACTAAAACTCATTTTTGTTATTTCTTTTTTCTTAAACTCTAATATGAAATCTTACTTTATTTATCATTTTCTTTCAGTGTGCCTACTAATCTATTGATTACCTCATGACTTCAACGATAATGGAGATTTTCAGGTCAATGTTTCTGAAGTTATAAAGAGATTACTATTTCATACTATACCTAGGCTGAAATGTTTATAATTTCTAAGAATTTAAAAATATTTTGTATGAGACAGAATTACCCGGTTCACCTGTGTTTTTATTTTAAATTAAATGTTAAATGTAATATTTGTAATGTTCTAAAATTAATATTACGCTATATCTCATGCATTCATACCTTCTAGATCTCAGAATTTGAAGATCCATTCAAAACAATATTTATTATTATTATAGCAAAACTAACCTTTTAAAAATGCAGACGGCTACTGTATATTCAATGCTCTCTTTGACATATTTTCAGCCTCTTTGCAATTCAGAAGAAAAGAGAAATTTTATTAATACAATATGATCCTCTTCAACAACATGGGATCAACCCTCTGTAAGTAAAAAAATAATCGAGATTTGCGAAGAAATCTATTTTTGCATAAGAATCTAAATCGTTTTCAGATCTGTGTTTCGTCTATCGTTGATTATGGAACTTAACCTCTGATTGCTAATCCAAATTTTTCTTAAACACTTTTAGAAATAAAGAAAGATTGATTCTTATCTGAATATTAAGAGCAATATTTTGTAGAATAATTCAAATAACAAAAGATAGTATTCTTTTCGTGTCAAAAATAGGATCAACTTCTCTGAAATAATGGCACGTTCACTGATTCGCGAATCTAAAATTTTAAAAAACTTTTTATTAAAATCGATCCTAGAATATATTTTGTTTACATAGTGGCCATAAAATAACTCTCCCTGTTTAGAGGCCTTTACAAAGAAAACTAACGAACAGAATGATACCAACTTTCATTTGCAGACATGATGAGAGGACATCCGCAAAGAAAAGAAAAGTCTCTGATAGTGAAGATTTTTGCATTGCTGTTAATTACGGATTATGAAATTTTTATTACCTGGACTGTGGAAGTAGACACTTATTGCATATGGTAATGAGGAACCCGATGTCGATTAAGAAAATTTTCCGTGAGTTTAACTCTGCATGTTACTCTTTTCTGAATGAGTATTTTCGTCTAAAATTAAATAAAATCTCTAATGAAATTTTATATAATCCATTTTCTGTGCATTCATTGTAAGTACCTACCGATATTTTCAGTTTCCCAAAGCTACAAAATTATGCATGGACAAGGAAAGTTGCATAATCTACCCCGAATATGAGGATTTCATATTTAGTACGTAACAGCAGTGCCAAAATCTCCCCTATCGGTAACGTTTGGTACTAATTTGTATCTTTGCAGAAATCATCTCCTCTTGTCTTTTATAGTCTGTACATGTAATTTGGCTTTATTCTATTTATTAGTTTTATATACAGATGCCTTTAAACAGAAAAAGTTATTTCATGGCCAACCTGTATACTTAAAGTAAGGAAAAAAAATAAACAACTTAGAATCTTTGTATTTTTTTAACTCATTTTCTTCCCTGTTTTTGAAATGCTGAATCGGAAGTTCAATACATGAAGGAAGAAAAAGAAATTATTTATTTTCAGATTTTTTTTTCAGTAGAGTTTGGCGGTTAACTCTCTTTGGTAGAGTGTCGAGGGCGTAATCGGTAGATAGGGTATTCGATACATGAGCTGTTTAAAGTTTCAAAATAATGCGTACATTAAAAGCGCACGTAATATCTGCCGGAGCTCAAATGTTCCCCATCTTCCATAAAATGAACACCTCTAGGGGTAACCGATGCTGGAAAGCCTCGGAGGATCAAATTGTGATTCCATGCCTCCGGACCCTCTCTAAAGGCAAATTCCAGATTGTCTATATAGTTCTACAGCGACGTTAAAACCATTAAACCTGAACAATAGAATTTAGCATCAATGGAATCTGAAAAAAAAAGTGTAACCAATTATCATTAAATTGATTTCAAACTAAAATTAATATTTTCAAAACACGAAAGAATTTTGAATGAATGTTTCTTTTAGAAAAAATTACTTATTGTAATATGTTTAATGTCATATTTTTCCATTTATCCCATGCATAAAGTGAGACTAATCCAGGAAATTATTTTCTACTATTACTTTGAATATGTATCAGTTCTATGCGAATGTATTTTATTACCAATGATGACAGCATTTATCTTTTGACAGTTTAAAACTCTTAATTTTATCTTTAGTAAATTAGTTTAACATTAAAAAGAAATGCAAAACTAAAAGGATTAAGACAGGAAAGAAGTAATTAGATGCATTGTTTGGTACTTTGCCAAAAAATTGGCTTTCAACAAAGTTACTTCATCCGTGTTACAATAATTAAATCAAAATCAGATGCCTGAGATTTCATATTTAACCTTAATTAGGATGAGAAATCCCTCGTTGCTTCCAGTGGTTAAGCGTATTAGCTAAAACTAAGATTTTTTTTTTTTTTTTTTTTTTTTTAAGCCATTTATTTGTTTTAGCGAAAATGAGGAAGAAAATTCTCTTTAAATATTCATTTAGGAAGGGTTCAATTTTATTTATTTATTTTTGTTAATTTCACTTAAAATTAAACAATTTGTTTTATCATTATGCTTATGTGTTGCATTAAAATATTCTTCTTCTTAATTTTAATATGTATTTTAAAAAATATATCAGTACTAAAAGGGGGGGAAATAAAAAGCTACAAACATTTATTTTATCAGATAAATACAATCGGGTAATAGGCTGAATGTAAAATGAATCACCTCACTCCGAAATAGCTATCATAAACCAAAGCCGATCGCCGATTTCATTTTTTGCATTATGCTATATTCTTTTGACAGTTACCGATTCAAAGTAGTTTATTCCCAAAGAAAAAGCTTTTGGTTATTGCAAAACTAGCTAATGTCATTACATTTTTCATTTTTCCGTAATTTGAATAGCAGATGTTTCATAATAAACCTCTGAAACGTATATCAATTTCATACAAATTCAGAGCGGGCAAACAGATATCATTAACACTTCATAGTAATCAATCTCAAAAAAACATTTGGGAGATTTTGGTTTTGTAATTTATGGTGTTTGCTACATTTAATAGTTTTCAACACCGATCCTACGGTGTATTTTTAAGCTTTACAAATGAGGTAAAAAAAATCTAAATAAAGTCAGCAATATAAATTTACTGAGAATATTTATACATTTTTGTCAGAAGATCAATAACTCAAAACAAGGATAATAATAATAATGAGAGTATTTTTGTAAGATTTTGTTTCATTAAGAGATATTCTAAAGAAAAGATAACATAGTGAAAAAAAAAAGATTTTTTGTACTATATGCTTACATGATTTAAATACCTTCTAGAGACAGGTACAAATTTGACACTTTTTTTCTTTTTCTTTTTAAATAAAATAAAAAAAATATCTCAAATTTTTAAGAGTACGTACAATATTGTTTTGAGGGCATTCCTCCCTTCTCAAAATTAACTTAGTATTCCTACAGTTACTTTAAAATAAATTAAACTCCATTTTAAATCACAGCTTTTGATTCGATATAAATGGATTTAAATCCCAAGCATATAAATAACTAGTATACTGTGGTTATCACGAAACTTTCTTTTATATTTTAATATGCAAATTCATTCGGTGCAAATTATTCAAAAAAAATATTATTTATTAAATCATTTTCCATGATAGTTGCAGACGATTTTCATTAATATATATATATATATATAGCATTAAATGTCACGAGAAAATCCATTTTGTGCACTATAGACGAAATCTAAAGTTCTCTTTTCTATTTTGTTAAAAATGAAAAAATCGATAGCTTCGTTTCGAATTATTACAGTTCTATAGTTCAACCATTCATTTTAAAGGTATTGACATGAATTACCAAAAAACTAAATTCGAAAACAGGCGTACAATCAATAGAAATATATTAAAACTTCTTCACACACCATCAATTTTAAGACAGCACAACCGGTTTCGAAAGGACGTAGCCTTTCTTCATCAGGTGCAAACACGTGCTACTGCCTTGGAGGCAAAAGCAAGACTTGAAGAAGTTTTAATATATTTCTATTGACATGAATTCTTTTGAAACACACCCATTTTGGAAGTTTACATTACCTGAGTGTGGGAGCGATGCTCCTAGATATACAATTTTTTTTTTCTGATTTTTTCCCTTATTTTTTATTTCACAGCGTTTGGTTGAGAATAATCCTCATTGTGTAAAATTATAAGAAATTTTATTGCATGCTGATATACTAAAAATTAAGAAAAAAATGTACCACTGTTCCACTTGGTGTACGATATTCACAAAAAGTCAATCAACACCAATTTAGTAAAGGTACAAACAAATATTGAATTTCGTCCATTGGTTTGTGAGATACAGCGAGGCATTTTCTAAAAATGGTCAATTCGTATTCAGAACATCCCAAAACGTGTAAATCCAGCGAAAAGAGGAAGGTGAAAGTTTTCATGAATCCAATACTTTCTTCTTATTTCTTTCGGAAAAGTAATATATTTCTAAAAATCGCCATAGTTGTGAATACATAAAAGTAACAAAATGATTTTCCCTTTTTTCTTAGTTTAGTTGGTTATTAAAAAAATGTATTTAAATAGATGAAGAATGCTTTATTCCTTTTCCTATTTGTGCGTTATAACGAATGTCTGGAACCGTCAAATACACATAACAAGATAATAACAAGGTTCCAAAGTTCTCCATTAAATAAATAGAATCGATTTTACTTTAATTATATTTTGTATTTTTGCTTCGTTTGGGTTGTTTGATTTTCGGGAGAATGTTTTCTTTCCTTTTCTTTTTTTCGGCATAAAAATCCAAAATCGATTTCATGTAAAGAAATGAACCGTGTGTTTAACAAAACCATACTCACTTTCCAAGTGATTGCGTTAGTGGGCTTTGTAATTTTTGCTCAAAGAATAGGTTTCTACAAGCTACTAGTACTTGTGTCACCAGACATAAGAAAAAAGAGAAAAAACTCACGTACACACTGCTTTATGAGAAGAATCTTGCTTATGGTTCTCTTCAGATATTTGAAAAAGAGAGTTCAATCATGTGGAATGGGTTTCGTCTTTTTACTGTACGGAGTTATGTTATCCGGTCAATAATATTAAATATACAGATTAAACTAGCTCGGAATGGGATTTCTTATATAAAAACTATTAATGCTGAATTAAAATCATTTTTCAATAGAAATTTATATTAGAAAATATTAAAAAGGTTTTTTTTTTTTATTAAGTGTTATTTTTAAACACACTCATAATATCCTTTGAAAATAATTTTTTTAGATGTTTATGTCGTTTAAAACATGAAAATAAACTTATCCAAATTAGTTTTGTTAAAAATATTTTATAATAGAGTGTACACACAGTACTTTAAAATTATATCATTTCATATATCTCATTCCCAAATAAAAGTTCTTAAAGAAAGTATTATAATTTTGTTGAAAAATGAAAAATTTCTTTATTTAATAGAAGTCTATTCGTGCCTTACACTAAAATTACTAAAAAATTGGTGTACACATATGCATATACATGTGTCTGTCAGAGATAGTGTGTAAACATGTAAACAAAACAGCGAATTCTTAATATTTAGCAATACAAGAAAATATGCTTTCAAATAGAATAACGTAGCAATACAAGCAGATAATCGTTAGGAAATGGAACCGATTAAGTGATAAACGCCTCACTGTGGTAGATTCCATTAAAAATGCAGCCACTGCTAAACGAGTGTGAAGGTATACCGAGACTGTTTCAGTAATAGACAAGTTTGATTGGCGAAATGTCCAGAAATCTAGCACGTTGCTTGAAGACATCGACATCTCAAGCCTCACTAATGGCCGAAAGTCACTTCTTTCGAAGCTGGTAGACAGGAAGTTTAAAGTTCGATCTCAGATCGCGTTCGTCAGCCTAGTCCTTTTGATTAAATGTATGTGGAGATACTTTGTGCTGGAATATTAAAAGGAAAAGGAAAAAAAAAAAATTAAAAGCACAAATGAGAGAAAAAATTTAAAACTATACAGCCGTTTCAGAACTTCTTAAGTTCCTTCCTCAGTTATTAGTGACAAAAGAATAAAGAAACTAAAAATTAAAACTCTGAAGCATGGTCCAAATTCTACTTTAAAGTACTACTAGCGGACTTTGCCCGCTTCGCTGGCCACTAAATTTAAAGTAAACTCTTTTCTATATAGCTTTATAAAAATAAAATAAAATTAATTAATGAAATTGTTCAAAAGCTCAGGTCCCTGCTGCATTCGGCAGCGATTTGGTCATCCACTGCAACTCGGGCGCTTGTCCCTATTACCTGCGACAATAGTTTACCAATGCGCTTCCATTTAGGTGCTTATTATATAATAGTTTCGAAATAGATAGTATCGAAAAAATTGGAGTTTCCCTTTTATATTTGAACCCCAGTTACATGTGAGCAACACTATACGTGTTATTCACATGTAACTCGGACTGGGCTCAAATGTAACTGGGTTTAGACAACATAATATTTGCTTTTACATTAATTCATATGTTTATTTTGTTTATCCAATCAACCATTAAATAACGGCAATTTCACGCCAAATATTACAATATGCTATGACCGGCTACGTCTGTCGCATGAGACAATTAATTTTTTGTGTTTATATATAATTCATGGGTTGTAAACCTGATAGTACAGCCTTAATATAGTTCTCTTCGGCGGCTTTTGAAGTTTTGTCACCATTTTAGACAATCCATTGTAACAATAAGACATAATCCCTTGTAACAATGTCCTATGAGCGCTATTTCTGCTGTATTTTAGACAACTAATCTTTTTATGGTTATATATATTTCCCATTAAACATATTTGTATTTATTTATTTAAATATTAATTTGAATTATTCAAGTATTTCTGTTCGACAGCGTGCAAGTGCAGTAACACACAGAGGCTCATTTGTTTGTATGATAAATTAGCATAATGATTATTATATAAAAAAATAAATAAATAGGTAAACATTATCGTGTTACACAACTTTATTATGTCGCTCTACTGGCGGCTTTTGAATTTTTGTCGCCATATTAGCCATAGATTTTTTTTTTTTTTTGTATGAAAAGGGGAAGACTATTTTGCTAATAATTTTATCAGACTCTTTTTTGTTTATACATAAGAATTCTTTATATTCTGCTTATACTTTTAATGGTTTTTAGGTTTAAAATAGTGCTTGTTGAAATAAATTTCCTATCTTTAAAACTGCATTTGTTCTGTAAATTTTATGTAAAAATAAATCATTTATGTTTTTATATATTTGATGCGCTGCTTAGATTAAAATGGCAGTTGCTATATTAAACTTCTTGTCGGAAAACGTTCGGTGTACTTCAACACCAAAATTTAAAAAATCGCCCAGCAGGATCTGTTAATGAAACTGATAAAATAAAAATGTGGTTCCATAGAGTTTAAATAATCTATTTAAAAAAAATTTTTAAACCCAAATTATTAATGTATCGTATCACATACATAGATATAGTAATAATATATAGATTGATCATTGGGGAGAAAAAAGTGATTACTTTTCACTCGGGAAAAGTCGGCAATTTTACCAAAATATGGCAGTCTTTCCCCGAGTGAATACACACGGAAATACACAAGAATGTTTTAGCAAATAAAATTCATGAATAATTTATTTACTAAAGGTGAATGAAAAGCTCCAGATATAGTTTCAAATTCATTCTCCTTTTTTTTCCCCTTTTTTCCTTCAATACCACTTAATGGCTGATTCCAAAGCTTTTTTTTCGGCATCAAAAATCTTTGCACGATAATATGGGGATGATATATCTATATATATTATTATATCTATGATCACATAAATCTTTTCGAAGATAGAATAAAACTTAATTTGAAATATATATATATATATATAACTTTTGTTTATTAACCAAAATAATTGATGAAATTTGAAATGCAAGTTGGTCTTGTGGGGTACAGGCTGTATATTATATTTTTGTGTTCGTGAGAGAAAATTTAAAAGAATTTGAAAACTGCAATTTTTAATCCCACTTAAAAATCATGTGACTTAATGTGAATCAGATTTTTCATTTTTTTTTCTCCTAACGGTTTCCATACAATCTTCTGCTGTTGCCACCTAAAATTCATACTTTAGTTAATTTTAAAAAATCTAATTGTCCGATTGATAAGCTGTTTAATGCATCGGATTTACAAAATTTTTTCCTTTTATTTGCTATCTTATTTGTAACGATGCGACTGATATTTCTAATTTATTTTCTAATCTTTCTGATTTATTTTCTCATTTTAAATAAATGTACGTTTTTTTTTTTTTTTTTTTTTTTTAATTATTATTATTTTGTCGAAAAAAAAATTGGCAACAATTAAATTATGGATAAAATTTTAAAATTTAAATGGCTTATTTTCACATTTTAATTAATTAAGAAAAAACTAATCATCCTATTGCTAAACTGTTTAATGCATCGGATTTACAAAACATTTCCCTTTCATTTGGTATCTTATTTGTAACGATGCGACTGATATTTCTAATTTATTTTCCAATCTTTCTGATTTATTTTCCTCATTTTAAATAAATGAAGGTTTATTATTATTATTATTATTATTATTATTATTATTTTGTCGAAAAAAAAATGGCAACAATTAAATTATGGATAAAATGTTAAAATTTAAATGGCTTATTTATCAAAAGTTAGAAGGTTATTATTTTCACATTTTAATTAATTAAGAAAAAACTAATCAAAAATTCGAAAATCTGACTTCGATGTGCACAATGACCCTTTGGGGGGCACCTTTGTGTTAAATCTCGTGACTGTTCGAGCTACCGTTTTCGAGAACAGTGAAATATAAGATAATAGTATAATAGTAGTAATAATAGTATACTTAATATACTTAATAGTATAAGATATACTCTTTTCAACAAAATAACATTTAGTAATCTCTAGGATCCAACAGAGAAATTATCCAAATGGGGCCTTTACAAAATAACTTGGGAATGTGGTCTGATGTATATCAGCCAGTAAAACGCGCTTTTAAATTCCGTTTGGGTGAGCTCAAAAACCATGTAAAAAAATGGTCATATAGAACATTCTATCATAACCAAGCGCAGTTGGCTTAATAACGATAATTTCGATTTTTCCGAAGCCTATTCAGAAATTCCACTATTTATTTATTTATTTATTCCGCTATTCAAAAATGTACTTCAATACACGATCTAGACTTTTGGGAAGCTTTCTATATTTACAAAAATTCTAGCTCACTTGTTGACCCTTCATGCTCGCCGAAATTCGCTAAAATTTGGTTACAAATTATTTAGAAACACAATCCTCATTTTCACCCTTCCACCCCTTCTTTAAAATGGTTTCTGTATTGCCCTTCCTATTGGTCCCAACTTTAATTGCATCAGTTCGGATTTTGGGATGGAATCAAAATGATGACAGACGAGGAATATACTAAACTCATGGAAACAAGAATCTTCGTCCAGAACGAATCTAGAACTGGCCTGTTAAAAAAAGCTAGTCAAAGATTTCCTTCTGAAACAAAACAGAACTACCATTCTTGGATTCATAGATTTCAGAATTGATTCCAACACCACTGACTGACCAGTAGATAGCGCCACCAGAATGGAGTACAAGAATACTGACGAGATGGAGTCTCGGGTAAATGTAGGAGCTTCTACTTCTTCCGCAGTAAATTTCGACCTAAGTTTTAAGATCCCTTCATCTAGGAAAACCCCTAAAGAAAAATGGATTTAGAACCATCTGAACAAAAGCAAAAAATTACTCATGCTAACATATTCCTTCCCTTCAGTAGGAAAAATCCATTTGATGTGTTAGGAAAAACGGTCCTTATGGACAATACAGTTACCCAACCAACTCAGGAAAATTTGCAACTGAAAAATCCATTTATTCCTAAAATGAAGCCCATTATTGTGAAACGCGGGAACATGACTTAAGTAGTCAAAAACTTAGCAAAAAATGAAGATCAGTGTAATTTCTCAGCGACCTCAGCAGGAACTTTTCTTAAAAATTTTCCGGATAAACCAGAAGACTACGAGTTCATCTCTCAAAAACTCGATGAGATAAAAGTTAATTAATTTGTAATGCTTCAAAAATCTGTTGCCCCTTTGAAGGCTGTCATACAAGGGCTTCCTTTGAATACCGCTGTTTTAGACATAGAAGATGTTCTAACACAGAGCTCAAATTCGAAGTCGTCAAGGTCCCTCAATTGACCAGTTTTAAAACTAACTCCCCTTACCACTATTCCAAATCCATCTTGTCAATAACGAAAATTCCAAGGAAATATTTAAATTAAATAGATTCTTCATTTCTATATGAATGTTGAAAATCACAAGAACCGAACTAGAATTATGCAGCACTTTAACTGACAATATTAACATCATTCAGCTCTTAACCGAGATGTGTTAAGTGCTCTCCGCCCCATAAATCTAAAAATTATAAATTCGGGAAAGGTAAAATAGATCAAGAAAAACTTAAATGTTGCAATTGTGGAGGTGAACATCCCGCCAATTACCGTGGATGTTCATTTTTTCCGGAAAATGGAAGAAAAGCATACACTTCCAGGCTCGTCCAACCCAAAGTTAGTTACTTCTAGATAGTCCAACCCTCCAATTATAAGCTCAGACTTAAAAATCAGTCAATCTCCTCTGTTAATGAAATCTCTGAACTTTCTCAAACTTTAAACAAATTACTCACGAATTCAAAGTCCATAGTTTCTTAGAACTCCTAATCAAACATAAAAATACTTTAAACAAAATTAAAAATTGTAATGGCATACTTGGAAAAGTGAAAATCCTTTCAAAAGCCTTCGGCGGACTCTTGCCTTAGGGCTTTAGACTCTTGTAGGGACGAGAAGCCCTACAATACTATTTTAAATGTTTCCAAAGCCCCTACAATATTATTTTAAATGTTTACAGTTAATATTATTTTAAATGTTTCCAGTGAATATTATTTTATCTTTATAAATGTTTTTTTTTCCAATAATATTCTCTCAACAGAAAATGGCAGATAATAATTTAAGCCCCCTGTAACAATCCCATACAATACTTTAAAATATAAAAGAAAAGATGGCTGCTAAGTAAAGAAACCGAATGGCCACTTCTCAAAAAATAAATAAATAAATAAATAAATAAATAAATAAATAAATCTCACCCTACAACAGACCCCCAAAAAAAAGACAGGGGTCAGGGTTCACATGCACATTTTTACACTTTCACAAGCCTTCAATCTTTGCTGCCCAATCAAAAGACGGGCATAAATAAGCAGCCTAGTAGGCATTCACCAATGAAAAAAAATCAACGCCCCTACAAAATAAAAAAGAAAAGAGAAACGGGAGGTGAACGGAGAAAGGATGCGAGATGATTATTGGGACCTCAAGAGATTTTCACGGACGGACGGCGCAAAGGGAAAATAGAAGATTCGAGAGATGCTGAGATCAAGTCCCAACTCCCCGGAGCACAATTCCTGGATCCTGTCCGAGAAAGGCCTCCCAAAGATGTCTACTGAACCAGCAAGGAATCTCAATTTAAATTAACTACTCTTCCAATTTCAGGTGAGAATATAAAATTGTGTTCTTTTAAGTGGCCATTCCCCCCCCCCTTTTTTTGTTTGCCAGTACAAAAAAGGAAGTAAATAATCTGGTGTGTCACTCACACGACTTTCTCTTACCCTGAAATTTAATACTATAAATATAGGTTGCAGATTAAGAGGTAAGATAATGAGAACTGTCATGTAAACATATGCTAAACAATTCAAATTAGGCTTCAGAAGAGTTTTATACGATAATTAGTTCTGTGTGAGGGGGGCTACCGCCCCCCTCAACCCCCCGTTTCATTAATGCACCTACATTTATATAGAATTTAATTCGGTTGTTAAAAAATAATTCTTTTTTTTTTTTTTTAATAATTTATTAAAATTATTATTTAAAAAAATTATCTTTTATGATAATGCAGACGATTTCCATATTAGAGAAGTAGTGTAACACTAAATATCCAAAAAAAAGTCCAATTTACTCTCAATATTAAAAAAAAAAAAAAAAAAAAAAAAAATTACGATTTTTTTCTAATTTTTTTTTTTTTTTTTTTTTGTTAAAAGTAAAAAAAAAATCTATGGCTTTGTCTTAAATTATCACAGATTTATAGTTCAACCATTCGTTTTAAAGGTATTGATGAGCTCTTTTGAATGATACCCATCATGAAAATTTACTCCCCTCGAGGGGGGACTTCCCACCCCCAGGGGAGGAGGCAAGGCTCCTACATACATAAAAAAAATTTTCTCAGTTAACTATCTCTTTTACAAAAAATATACACTAAGCGACAAAAAAAAAAAAGCCGCACTGCAGAAAAAATGACTTATACCTTTTTTATTTGTAATAACTTTAAAATTAATGTTTGAAACAAATAAAACTGTCTTGTTTGCATAATACCAAAGGTATGAAATGATACCTATGTATATTTTCGATTTAATAATTCGCTTTATAGCACTTTACGAAGTACTTTTTAAAAATCTGCATAAAACTTTCTTTTTGAACATAATGCAATAACTATACACTTTGCATTCTATTATGATTTATTATATGAAATAAACAAGTTATATTTTAATATATGAAATAAAACTATTTATTTGTCAGATCTAAGCAATTTTTTGTTAAAAATATGTATTCTGCATTGGGTTAATTCCACCTTTATATGGAATTACTGCATTAATGCGCAATGGCATAGTTTTATACAGTGTTTTAATATAAATCTCAGAAATTTCAATGTGTCAAATATCGCAAATAATATTTTCTGGTTCTGGTAGACTTATAGGCTGCAAATTTCGAATCCTCTTCCCTCTCCCCCGCCTTTTTATAGACGAAACATTTTTGAGCGGATCGCGATATGATGACTTACAGAATTATAGGTTCTCATGGGAATGTATAAGAAATTTTGACAATTTGAAGTGAGTAAACTTACCACAGACGCCGTGTAGTAAGGTGCCTTATTATCTTCAAATGCTGTTTACGGAAATGTCTAAGATACCTCCAAAATAGTCGGTCAGGCACCACTTTTATGCAGATTGTGTTTTATTTCGAGTTAATTGATCCCTTGAGCATAAAAATTTCCCCTAGTGTTTGAAAAGTTATGCACCTCCGTACCATAATGTACGGAGAATGTGTCACTGTTTTAAAAGTGCGATTTTCATTAAGTCGGTCACATTTTCGTCTTCATTCTAGCTTTTTTCAACTGCACGAAATAAAGAAAACTTGATTCATCAGAGAAAACCAGTTCAGCCTAATAATTGATTGATAATGTTTTTAAATTTTGGTTAACTAAAGTATTGTTTTTTCTAATTCTTTTCTTTAATAATGGCTTTTTTCGCAGATCTTCCGTTCTTTAACTCGCTTTGTTTAATTGTTCCCGCATTGTTTTTGAAGAAAGTAATTTACTATACACTTTTTAAAAATCTTTTTTAAGTTCTGAACATGATACAAATCGATTTTTTAAACATTCGCATTTTAACTTGCGGTTATCTTGCTTGGATGAGCAACATGACCGCCTAAAGCCAAATTCCCAGTTTAAACGGCCAAAAAAATTTATATTTTGCTAAAATTCATTTTACCAATATTTCGTTAGCATTTAATTATTTTGCCATCTCACGTATTAAAATATTTTTCAATTTTCATTTAAAAACTAATACTTTTTGTGGCATCGTTAACTGCCTTATTCTTACCATTTTTGAAATAAATTCTAAAATTACCATTTTCCTGACAATTGAATTTTGTTTTTAACACTAGACTCAAAGCTAAAGTGTATGTGAAGGACAACATAGTAAAATCTGTTCGAAAATTTGCTTTTTAAACGATAAAATTGGCGGTTGTAGAAGGCGAAAAGGAAAACATCCAAGTGCGGCTTTTTTTTTGTCGCTTAGTGTATATTCGTTTCATCTGGTTTAGTGCAGTCTATAGATGTTAAACTCTACTTACCTGCAATTTCCCCCATAGACGTAATGTATTAGAATTCTCTTGATTGTCCCTGTACACGAACCATTTGCTTGATCTTAACGAAAAGCTTACTATAGCATCCCTATATGATACACATTTAGAATACTAAGTTTGAACTTTCTGCCATAATTTGTATTTGAGATATGCTGATAAGACACACACACAGACACACACAGACACACAGACCATTTGCAAAAAACATGATTTTCGTATTCACGGGACCTCAAAACGTGTAAATATAACAAAATCTTGCGTTCTAAAATTTGAGCCAAAAACAATACTTTCTCTACCTTATGGGTAAGAGAAAGTAAATAATCTGGTGTCACTCACACGACTTTTTCTTACCCTGAAATTTAATATTATAAATACAGGTTGCAGATTACTAGATAAGATAACGAGTACTGTTATGTAAACCTATGTTAAACAATTTATATTAGGCTTCTGAAGAGTTTTATATGATAATTAGTTCTGTATGAGGGGGGCTACTGCCCCCCTCAACCCCCCGTTTCATTAATGCACCTACATTTATATAGAATTTAATTCGGTTATTAAAAAATATTTCTCTTTTTAAAAAATAATTTATTAAAATTATTATTTAAAAAAATTATCTTTTATAAAAAGGCAGACGATTTCCATATTAGAGAAGTAGTATAACACCAAATATCCAAAAAAAAGTCCATTTTATACTCAATATTAAAAAAAAAAAAAAAAAAAAAAAAAAAAGTACGATTTCTTTAAAAGTTTTTTTTTTTTTTTTTTTTTTTCCCGTTAAAAGTAAAAAAATCGATAACTTTGTTTTAAATTATCGCAGATCGATGGTTCAACCATTCGTTTTAAAGGTATTGGTGAGCTCTTTTTAAAGATACCCATCATGAAAATTTACTCCCCTCGAGGGAGGCGGGGCTCCTACATACACAAAAAAAATTTTCCAGTTAACTGTCTCTATTACAAAAAATATATATTTGTTTCATTTGGTTTAGTGCTGTCTATAGACGTTAAACTCTATTTTCCTGCAATTTCCCCCATAGACGTAATGTATTAGAATTCTCTTGATTGTCCCTGCACACGAACCATTTGCTTGATCTTAACGAAAAGCTTACTGTAGTATCCCTATATGAAACACATTTAGAATACCAAGTTTGAACTTTCTGCCATAATTTGTTTTTGAGATATGCTGGTAACACACAGACACACACACACACACACACACACACGCACAGACCATTTGCTAAAAACATGATTTTCGTATTCAGGGGACCTCAAAACGTGTAAATATAACAAAATCTCGCGTTCGAAAATTTGACCCAAAAACAATAATTTCTTTTCCTTATGGGTAAGAGAAAGTAAAAATGAGTTATTAAAAAAAAGAGCCTTTAGCATTTATTTTATTTATTTTTTTTTTCGATGAGAGGATTTTATTTTGCATTTTTGATTGATACCCTAATACGGTCAATAAATAGAATTAACTTCATTAACTCTGGCTACTTTATTCATTTTATTTATTTTATTTGTCAATGAATATTATTAAAGAAGGTATAACGTATAATTCGAGCCTTAACTCATTGGCCGCCGGTATCATCATATAATATGATAATATTCCAAATGAAAGGAAGAGTGACTTCACATAGATATTTATAAGTGCAATCAGAGTGTTGGTGATTTGAAATAAAACCATTCTTTTATTATTATTGTTATTGTAAGAAAAATCTACATTAGTAACTGGAAGGAGGATTTATTTAGGGTTATTGTGATACGCAATGTAAAAAGTCACGTCATTCATATCTCTTGTAGGGTTTACTCAATTATTGCAAACACAATGGAGTAATTCCTATAACTCTGTTTTGCTAGAAAGTAGATTAGCTATTGTGGTCTTTTCCTTTAAAATTATTTTCTTAAATTTATAGTTTAGTCTTAATTCTTACTAATTTTTATTATTCATTTACTGAAATTAATTTTTTTTTAATTAATTTTTTAACCTTTTAAATTACTTTTATTTTTTTCTCGTTTAATTTTCTCCTATTTTTTAGTTAGTTTAGAATCTTTCCTTTTCTTTCTTTTTAACCATTTATCTGAGCTCTACTCTACATAGTTACCAAAAGTCAACTTTCGAGGGTAGATGCGTGCCTTGTGCACAGGTGCTACCTAACAATACAGTTCAATCATCGCAACTTGCCTTTCTAGCTGAGGTCTTGGCTAATGCTCGCTTGGCAAGCTTTGGGATTTTAATTTTTTGTTTATTTATTCTTTTGTTCTTGATTCTTTTAATACTGAGGAAGAAACTTAAGAAGTTCCGAAACAGCGGTATAGTTTTGAATTTTTTTTTTCTCCCATTTGCGTTTTTAACGTTGTTCTTACTTTTACTAGTCCTTTTGATTTTATCGTGGTATTCTCCGAAACTCGCGCATATACGGGCTAAGAAATCTTAAAGAACTTTCCACCCAGGCTTAGAACCACGTGTAGCCATCGGCCTTAAATCATACATCACTGCATTATCACCTCGCAGATACTGTTGCGAGAATAGGGCAATATATAACTGAGCGTTATCGTTTGAGGAAATAGAATCTGGACGGATAGCATTCCAAAGGCATTACCACTGGCTAAAAACTTTTTAATATGCCTTCAAGTGGCAAGAGTACATATTTCAGAATATTTTGGGGATTTTATTATGTGCCTTCGCATTTTTGTTATTAATGTTAAGGGCAAAAGGCGAGAATCGGTTCTGACGGCAGTACTTTCTCGTTTGGTCCATTCGCTGAAGGGGTACTTTTATTCTCACTCCAAATAAAAGAAAAGGAATATTTGAAGATAGCTTTTCGTTCTTTATCATTGAGGTGTGGAACAACTTGAGAGCAATTCTAGAGATTTTTCTCGATTACTCCACTAATCGCCTTCGCAAATAGTACATTGTATTTTGTCACATAGTGTTTTTTGTAAGCTCTCCCGTATTTTAAAATTTCCTCTATGTCTTCCTATTGTCACTTCGCTCATCTGGTACCCGAATAGTTGCCTTCAGATCCAGTTTCGTATCCCTGTTACGTCGTGGAAGTTGGTAGTAGTTTGGAATCCACTTTAAGTCGTAGGTCATTGTCTAATGAGATTTAACATGCAAAATATGACCGCAGAGTCACATTCCAAATCGAAATCCTATCTTTATTTCTACGAAAACTTCGAGTCAAATCATACATGTCTGATATATGTGTAAAACAATCAAGCATCTAGCAAATGGGTTTTATTTTTAAATACTACTTTTGTTTCGCAAATACTGTGTCATTTAATAATTAAATACCTATAAATAAATTCAAAAACTGGCGTACAGACAATAGCAAGAAATTAAAACTTCTTCACACACCATAAATTTTAAATCAGCACTATTGTGCTGATTTAAAATTTATGGTGTGTGAAGAAGTTTTAATTTCTTGCTAAATACCTATAATTACGATATTTCAATGGTTATTCTAATTGAAATTTTAGCGTAAAATAAAGTGTTTTTCGATTCATCATTAAGTATATTATCACTGTAACAAAAATTAATTTCATTATTTAAATAAAAAAAAAATCTTATTCAATTGAAATAGGTTAATTTACTTAGAAAATAAAAGAGAAAGGAGGTTGATATTTTTTCAAAATATGAACTTCATTAGAAGATGCTATTAATGATCAAAAAGAAGCTTATTATTCTTTATATTGCGTTATGCGATTAGTTTTGAAATCTTCAAGCATTTCCATCGTAAACTAAAATATATTTTTACTGTGATAATTTATAAATTATTCATGCTTAATTAAATAAATGGCTACTTTGAAAGAATTTAAGCAATTTAAATTTTAATTAACTACTTTTTATAGACTAGTTAAAATGAAAAATTCAATTAGGTATCAGTTAAAAATATTTAAATAAAAATTATTATTATTATTTTGTAAAATGTTGTAAATTCTTAACATTTATATTTAGAACATATAGGGCATTCTGTATATGTTTTTATATTTTGTATGGCAACAGCTTACCTGTTACATATCTGCAAAAATGTACAGGTTGATGTGGTTTTAAGTCGCAGTAGTACTACGCTATCCGCAACCACTGAGCTGAAGAACAACTGGAGCAAATGCTTCCAATACTTTTACACAGTGTTCGTGCGTGCCAGTTTTTCTGCAATCGTTCGCCTGCCTTGCATGGCAAGCAACATTTGTCGGGTCGTCTATTACTATTATAATCTTTAAAGAATTAAAATTTAAAATTGAAAATGTCATGTTTAGCATATGGCTGTTCGAACAGACTACCTTTACACAATTTTACTTTGAAATATAAATATATCAAATGCTTTTTGCCATGCAACGCTCGGAAGACAAACCTTCAAAAAACGGCACGCGAAAACCGGTCTAGCATTTCCTCCAGTTGTTCTTCAGCTCAGTGTCCGCAACAGGCGACGTACGTTTGTAAAGAAGAGGATGAAGCAAATTTTGATGGTTGGTTGATTGGTTTTACGTCACACTAGTGCTGCGCAATGGACAATTGGCGACGGTCTGAGACTCGTCCGTAGAGGGTGTTCCGGAGACAGGCCATCACAATTTTGATCCTACATGAACAGAATACGCTAACGAAGTGTGACGTCAATCGCTTGAAATTTCGTCCGCTCGGTACAAGCATTTATTTATTTATTTATTTTTAATATACGTGAAGCATACAGACGTGTGATTATTATTCCTGTGATTTGGATTTTGGAGCATTTATATTTGTAAGATTTTGTGTTTGCAGTTTTATATTTTGAATTTGTGATTAGTTATTTCAGTAGTTATTCAGTATTTTTTTTTTTTTTTTTAATGATTATCTCCTTTGTTTTCTATGTATTGTTTGTGATCAAATTGCTTTTTTAAGACGTGTTTTATTGCTTGGTTAGATCGCCGAAATGCTCGCTTTCGTACGCCGCCGGTGCGCAGCACTAGTGTGACGATAAACCCTACCATTTAACATTTTACGCCTCTGGTGGAGGGTTACAATTTGGAACGGCGCCATCTTGGTAGTTTTCGGAAATATCTCCAGGTAGACGGTGAAAGTAAAATTTCCCCGAAACTAGTTTCGCTTGTACCGAACAGACGAAAATTTCACGCCACTGACGTCATCACTTCGGTAGCGTATGGCTCCCCCGCTTCGGTAACCCAGAGAGTTATAATTTTGATGGAAACATGGAGGACATTGAGGCCACGACAGATTTTACGTGCACCAGCCATCATTAGTGTAAGCGACGGTCTTTGGCCGGCTCGAGTACTGAAAACGCAATCTTCTAATTACGAGCCCTTTGCTCTACCGACTGGGCTACCGCAGCCCCAGCAAATTTTGAAATGGGGTTAGTATGCATAAATGGATCGTATATACGCTGGCTTGGTAGAAAACTATGAAAAACAAATAAATTTGAAATTTAGGTATAAAACCAAACTATTCAATATTTAAATGATTAAAATTTTTAAAAAGTGCTCGAAAATACAGCAACCGATATTAGTACAAAATTCATGATGGCGGCGGCACCGCCCTTTGATATGTTTGGCATAACACGAACATTCTTTTTAGCGACAGACATTCTGATCACTAGCTTTTCATTTCTCTTAATTGGAATTTTATAGATATTGTTTGCGATATGCTCATAAAAAAATAAATCCATCTGTGTCAGATCTGGTGAGCGAAATCACTGAGGGACAGATATACTACTGAAACATAAGAGTCATCGAAGTAATTTCTAATATTAATGCAAAATGATTTGGTGTTCGTTTATTTGTTGGGTTTAACGTCGCTTTAGTACTGCGCAGGGTAATTGGCGACGGTCTGGGACGTACCCCCAGGGGTAATCCGGAGACATGCCATCAGAATTTTTATCCTCACATTGACTTCGGTAATTCCCAGAGGTATAATATTTGGAAAATATTTGGTGTTCTATCGTGCTGAAGCCCTAATCATATGCGTAAGTGGCGAAAGATATTCGTTCAAGATATTTTGTTGGTCGATACCATTCGAGTGTTTGTTTAAGCTGTAAAATGAAAGGTTCGATTTAGTTTCTGCATACAATGTCAGTCTAAAACATTAATAGGGGATAATAATGGAGATGTACATGATCTTGGGACATATAGATTATCACGCACCCAGCGGAGAGAGTTGTGAGAGTTAAATATACCGGAACTTAGAAAAAGTGTAAGTAAGACGTCCGTATAAAATACTCATTCATTTACAAGTAAATTAACAAGAATAATTTCCCGTTTTCAACAAGTACACACTATGCAAATTGAGTGAATGCATTTCACTCTCAAGTAACGGTTGATTAGCTCTTCCGGAAAGAATAGTTGTGAATGAAATAGGGTTATCCTAAAATTTTCGTATTACAACTGTTTTCATTGCATAATTTCTACAATATCTTCCCTGCAGGTGTGCTTTCTGATGTGGATCAAATTGTTTCCATACCACCCCTAAGGGACGAATCCCACACCGCCGCCATTTGCCTCTTGTGTTGCGCTAGTGGGACGTAAAACACATTCCAATAAACTTCCTGAAGGTATAACGTTTACTAACATGGTACAATCCACTCTAATGCAACATCCGATTTATGTAATCGTATGTTTATTACTTCAATATGTTTTGTTTCGAAACATACGTTGCACTAAATCTCAACCTCATCCATTTAGTTACAACTTTAAACAAAACGTAAACAAAATCTGTAACTTCGTTTTAATTGCTGTTCATCTACTGATTGAAGTTGTAAACAAGAGAAGATTATACTCAAAAGGACAAAAAAAAAAAAAAAAAAAAAAAAAAAAAAAGGATAACCACTGAAGGTACGCTGGCGCTGGGGAACGTTTGATTACTTGTAAAATTTTTACTAATTCGAGTTCGTTACTGACTTTTCAATAGTAAAAACGTCGTGCGTACAGTGTTCCGTATGTGCTGTAAAATTAACACCTCTGGCGGTTACAAAGTAGCTCAGCGATACAGATTATTATTCAGGTAGGACACACCCGTGTATTCACTGGTAACCAAAATGCGACTACACTCTCTAAAATTTCTGGAGTGAGAATCTCTCTCCTTAAAAAAGTGACCCCTATTTTGACACCAATTAAGGTGAGAAAACAATATTATCACTCTGGAAAATGTGACACTTCTCACTTTTTGTGAAAGAGTGACGTATAGTCACTCTGTCACAAAGAGTGAGGTCGTCATCTATTGCAAGATGAAACTTTTATAGAGTGAGAAATTGCTGGCGCCATCTGGTTTTCATATTTCGAAAAAAATATGAAGGACTATTTCCGAACGATCTCATGTATCTATTTGTTTAACAGAACGTATTGAAGATTTTTGAAGAATAAAAAAAAGAAAATAATTATGTTAAAAGATAGTTTGGTAAATTATTTTTTCTATACGATTGACAAAATCGAAGTAATATTATTAACGGAGAAATCGAAAATCACAAGAAACATAACGAAATTAGTCTTAGAAAGTAAATAGTTTTATTTAGGAATATATAAGGTATAAAAGAAAATATCAATGCAAATATTTAATGCACAACGCCTTAAAATCTGTAACAGTTTATATTTTTATTATATTTATTGACAGCTAACACATGTGAAATATTCAAAAATTTGGCTATAATATTTTACTAATATTTAAAATCAACAGCAAGTTTTATACTTCTGAACAGGCGACTTATTCAGGAAACTCTGTAGATTTGTATGCGAACAGTTATTTATTTATTTATTTTTATTTATTTATTTATTTATTTATTTTTTTTTTTTTTAAACATGTGCACTTGAGTAACTTCTTTTCCGAATAAGCTACTTTAAATGACTGCTTGTCATTAAGATTTTTTTTTCAAGTATACAGCTTTTAAAATAATTCTAATTTTAGCAATTTCAAAATAATTTAAATTTTAAAATATCCTTTAGAATTCTTTAATTTTATATTGTTGATAAATGAAGTAAAAATTAAAAAATATGATTGATCACGTATGAGAATGACTTAATAATGTAAATTAAGCAGCTTGTGTATGTGCTCAGTGGTTCAGTGGATAAGATACTCGCTTGCTACGGGACCGGCCTGGGTTCGATTCCCGACAGATCCAAACTGCATTCTTTGCACCGTTGAATTGGAGTCGATTCGCCAGGTGAAATGAAGCAATATCGTCTAGTTTACACAATTTTTTAAGGAAAAATAAACTGTCATATTCTTTAAATTGTTCTGAATAATCTCACTCTTAATAAAGAGTGAGAAATCTCACTCTTTGGAAAAGAAACTTTCCGCTCTTTAGAGGTTGGCTCCATTTTGGCATGTTCAAAGAGTGATATACCACTCTTTGAGAGTGAGATCTCACTCTTTATATTTTAGAGAGCAGTCATCTTACAGGCAACGGCTATAAGATTTTCGAGCTCTACAGATTACGCAATCGTTCGTCTTTTTTATTGTATCTATGATTTCTTTTGGCAGCTTTGTTGTCGTTTACAAACTTGATTGTCAAAAGCAATTTATTTTAAAAAGTAAGTACTGAATATTAAACAAATTTTGAAAATATACATGAACCAAAAATATTTTTTCCTTTTTAAAACATTTTGTATTATTTAAACCAAGCAATGTTAAATATTTAACGATCTCAGAATTACAGTTTGCAATCGTTTTTTGTGCTTGAATATGAATGTGTTTGGTAAAGTAGTTTATTTTTAAATGTTACTAAAATTAAATTTATTTCTTTGAAGAATAGCTCTGAATGTTTTGAATATGGTTTTGTGAATTGAAAAATAATATTAAGTGAAGAAAAGGAAAACTTTCATATATACTAACCTGCTACTAACGACTCATGAAATAGATTTTTTTTTTTTTAAATCCAAGATGCTATTTATGTAGACCTAACACATCTGGAAGTTCTTAGTTTCCTCTGTTGACACTATGGGTGCAACTATAGCTCTGGTTGGCGTTTTAGTTTCACTATCCTATCAGTATGGTAATCTGTGGGCCGCCACGCCCCTTCGCGGAAATCCAAAATTGTAATCCTTAGGGCTGACTTCCAGACTGTCACTTTCTTATTAGCTCTAGTGCGACGTCAGTTAACCCGACCCAAGTCAGTATTGCAAAACTTGATTACGCTTCCCGCAATCGACCAACTACTGAACCAACAGGACGGCTATTGCATTTATTATAAATGTTCCGGAAGCATAAAAAATTGAGAGCATGCACTTTAAAAAGTAAGATATATGCATTCATCCAATCAAAGTGTAATAAATGTACGTTTATCTTGCATTAAATTTTAAAATAAACATGATTAAATAACAGGTATCGAAAATATATGACATTAGTCCAGTAATTATGTCTTTGTTAAAAGAATTGGCTCTTATAAAATTAAACTATGTAAACATTTCTGCATCTCATGTAATTTTATTATTATTATTATTGTTTACTCGATTAAACGAAAATTGTTATATAAATATTGTTATAAAAAAAAAAAAAAAATCAAAGGATAATCATTTTACGTAAAACTCAAAAGAAACATTAATATAAGAATTAATATTTCAACTGTACAAAATATTGTGATCTAAAAATATTATAAATGAATTAACTATGTGATCTAATATCTATTTAACATGCTATCTATTACTTTTCTATTTCGAATTCGAACACCACCTACATCTATACATATAAAAGAGTACTTCCACTCACTCACTCACTCACTGACTCATCAACGCACAGCAACATCTACAGGAGCCACTGACTCGAAACTGGGCCAGATTATAGAACATATAGTGTAAGCACTCCCTAAGAAGCGATTTTGCGAAATTCGCCCCCCAAGGGGGAGTAGGGGGCAAAATGTGATTTCACAAAAACCTCTATATCTCAAAGAAAAACAACAGATATCCGTAAAATTTTTGCTTTAAAATATAGCTAACAGAAATATTTAAAAACTAATTTCTGGAATTTTAGAAATTCAGTCCCCAAGGGGGATTTCACATGCGCAAAACGTGGTTTTACATACTCCTATGTATCTCAAACAAAAAAACAGATATACGTGAAATTTTTTCTCTAATAAAGAGCTAATACAAATACCTAAAATCTAGTTTCTGGAATTTTAGAAATTCAGCCCCCAAGAGGGGAGAGAGTGGGGGCAAAACGTGATTTGAAATAATCCTTTATATCGCAAAAAGAAAAAAAGGTATATTTGAGATTTTTGCGCTAAAATATAGCTCTCACAAATACATAAAAAATAATTGCTTTAATTTTAGAAATTTGTCCCAGGTGGGGCGGGAAAGGGGGGGGGGGCGATGGGGTGAAAAAAATAGAAATACAGTTAGATCGTTCAAAATTTGTACAGATAGTTTTTATAGGCCTGCAAGTCGAATGAGGATATTTTCGAAAGTATAAAGTTATTAAGAGGATCAGAAAGGGGGGGGCGGAGAGGCAAAAAAATATAAAAATAGAGTTAGACCGTTCAAAATTGGTACATAGAGGTTTTGATACTTATAAATCGATTGCGGTTATTTTCGAATTTGTAAAGTTATTATGAGGGGTGGGAGGGAGTGGGTGGAGGGGCAAAAAATAAAAATAGAGTTATGTCGCTCAAAATTGGTACATGGAGGTTTTTGATATCTACAAATCGATTGCGAATATTTTCGAATTTGTAAAATTATTAGGATAGATGGTAAGGGGGATAAAGGGACAAAAATATATAAATAAGAGTTAGAGCGCTGAAAATTAGTGTTGTTAGGTTTTGAGGTCCGATAAATATATTGCGGATATTTTTGAAAGTACAGAATTATTACGAGTGGCAGGAAGGGGGACGGGCGCAGGGGTAAAAAGAAATAAATTCAGATAGAATGTTAGAAATTAGTATTATTAGGTTTAAATGCCCGAGAGTACGATTGCGAGTATTTTTAAAGTCTAAAATAATTTGGAAGGGCGGGACCGATAGGTGAAGGACTATGCGCGCCTGTATACACTGCCGAAGGTAGTGGAGGCCCGGACCGATTACTCCACCGATGGGAGATTTTTTTTAAAATATGTTTTTCCGTTACGATAATATAGTCATTCATTAAGAGTGCCGAATATAAATGTGCGCGCGCAGCCCACAGTGGCCAGCGCTGCCGAAGGCAGTGTGGACCATGTGTGACATTTTTTCCAATCAGATTTTTTTTCAATCTTTTTTTTTTTTCCACATGATAAAAATTAATGCAATTTTGAGAATTCATTAACTATAGTGATTAATTTTAAAATAGTGACCAGCGAAGCGGGCGTAGCCTGCTAGTTTTTCATAAAACAAAAATAATAATCAGTGTTGAATTCTTTGACAAAACTTCCACAATAATTGGAACAAAACACTCCGATTTAATAGATGTTTCATTTTTAATACAAAAACGTTTCAAACTTATTTGAAAAACATACGAGTTTTTGCACTCATGTGGAAAGATGTTACTCTTCTTCTAATACATTTGAGAAATACTGTGGAAGATAAAAAATCGCCTATTTTTTTTTTATTTTAGAGCAAAAGAATCGCAAATAGATTCCGCTGTTTCTTTTTTTAAACCTTAATATAATAACTTAATGCATTCTATTTATTCTTCCTCGTACTTTAGTGACACTGTAAAATACTAGCATGCTGTGGCCGTCACAAGACTTTATTCTATGTAGTCTTAAAAAATTTTCAGTACAAATTATTTATTGAATTACACAGGTCTGCAAAATCCTGCTTTACATTTTTTATTTATATATATATTTACTTATTTAATTTTTTTTCACTGCGTTGGGTGTGTCTAATGTGTACTGAATTCAGTAATGATTGTCTTTTCTTCGTATCACGTAAGGAATTTCCACAAAGCCAGGATGAAGATCGTAAGAATTCAACCAGAGGCTATAAGAAATTCGAAATAATTTATGTATAAAACTAGCAGGCTACGCCCGCTTCACTGGTCACTATTTTTAAATGAATAACTTTTGTTAATGAACTATCAAAATAGCATTAATTTTTATCATGCGAAAAAAAAAGAGAGAAATTGTCATTGGAAAAAATGTCGCACCGGGTCCCCACTGCCTTCAGCAGCAAAGACCATTGTGCGCTGCCCGCGTATTTATGTTCGGCGCAAAAATCTTCTCCCATCGGTGGAATGATCGGTCCGGGCCCCCACTGTCTGCGGCAGAGTATACAGACAAACATGTTCCTTCACCTACCGTTCCCACCCCTCCTAATTATTTTATACTTTAGAAAATACTCGCAATCATTCTCGAAGGCTTTTTAACCTAATAATACTAATTTCAAACATTCTATCTGAATTTCTTTATTTTTACCCCTGCACCCTTCCCCCCCCCCTTCCCGCCCTCGTAATAATTCTGTACTTTCGAAATTAGGCGTAATTGCTTTAACGGGCCTCAAGACCCAACACTAATTTTCAGCGCTCTCTTATTTATATATTTTTGCATTTTTAACCCCTTCCCGTCTAACCTGATAATTTTACAAATTCGAAAGCATCCGCAATCGATTTGTAAGGATCAAAAACCTCCATTTACCAATTTTGAAAGAGGTAACTCTATTTATAATTTTTGCCCCTCCGCCCCCCCCTTCCCGCCCCTCCTAATAATTTTACAATTTCGAAAATATTCGCAATCGATTTGTCGGTATCAAAACCTCTATGCACCAATTTTGAATGGTCTAACTCTATTTTTATTTTTTTGCTCCTACGCCAGCCCCCCTGCCTTTCTGACCCTATAATAACATTATAACTTTAACTATATCTTTAATTATAACCTAACTTTCGAAAATATCCTCATTCGACTTGCAGGTCTCTAAAACCTGTCTGCACCAATTTTAAACGGTCTAACTATATTTTTATTTTTTGCCCCTCCGCCCTCCCGTTCTCACCCCTCCTAATAATTCTACAATTTCGAAAATATCCGCAATCGATTTGTCAGTATCAAAAACCACTATGTACCAATTTTGAGCTGTCTAACTCTTTTTTTTTCTTTTTTTTTTTTTGGCCACTCCCCCCCCCCCCTCATAAACACACACTCCCACCCTCCTAATAACTGTACAAATTCGAAAATATCCGCCAGTGTTGGGAATAATTGATTAAAAATTAATTGAATTACAATTAAATTATAATTATAATTTTTTTTTTTTTTTTTTTTTGTCAATCGATTAACAAATGATTGATTACAAATAAATTGAATTATTACAAATAAATTGAATAAGTAATTCAATTTATTTGTAATCAATTGTTTGTTAATTTATTGACAGTAAAATAATTATAATTGTAATTCAATTACTTTTAAATCAATTATGCCCAACACTGATATCCGCAATCGATTTATAAGTATCAAAAACATCTATGAACCAATTTTGAACGACTTAACTCTATTTTTTGAACCTCCGTCCTGCCTTCCCGCCCCTCCTAATTGTAATAGTGTGGTTTGATGTTCTCTCACCATACTTTTATTTACATTTTAAAAATTTCAAACTTTTGTCTATTCCCATAATTTTCCCTCAAATCGCGTTGTGTTACCCTGCAATACCCAGATTTCAGATTAAAATTAAAACTTTTGTGCTATACACCCTGACAATCTGTGTAGCTGCTCTGCTGTGATTATTCTACGCATATGTAAAATACTTTGAATACATTAAGTTCTATGGCAGTCTCTGTATATTATTTACCCATTTTATACTCTTATTAATTCATTCTGTTCTTCGACAGAGACTCTCATAAGAAAATAAACAAACATTATAAATAAAAAAGTAAGGGCAATTACCTCCCCCGAAAATAAAACCAAAAAAATAACATATGTAGCCTGTGATGTGTAATGAGAAATTAAACCTTTTCAACAATAACTTTTTCTCAAACGTTCAGACTTTAAAAAAAAAAAAAAAAAAATTATGTTACTCATAATTTAATTTTTTCTTTAGCCTCAGCTATTATCAATTATGCCCAACACTGATATCCGCAATCGATTTATAAGTATCAAAAACATCTATGAACCAATTTTGAACGACTTAACTCTATTTTTTGAACCTCCGTCCTGCCTTCCCGCCCCTCCTAATTGTAATAGTGTGGTTTGATGTTCTCTCACCATACTTTTATTTACATTTTAAAAATTTCAAACTTTTGTCTATTCCCATAATTTTCCCTCAAATCGCGTTGTGTTACCCTGCAATACCCAGATTTCAGATTAAAATTAAAACTTTTGTGCTATACACCCTGACAATCTGTGTAGCTGCTCTGCTGTGATTATTCTACGCATATGTAAAATACTTTGAATACATTAAGTTCTATGGCAGTCTCTGTATATTATTTACCCATTTTATACTCTTATTAATTCATTCTGTTCTTCGACAGAGACTCTCATAAGAAAATAAACAAACATTATAAATAAAAAAGTAAGGGCAATTACCTCCCCCGAAAATAAAACCAAAAAAATAACATATGTAGCCTGTGATGTGTAATGAGAAATTAAACCTTTTCAACAATAACTTTTTCTCAAACGTTCAGACTTTAAAAAAAAAAAAAAAAAAAAAAATTATGTTACTCATAATTTAATTTTTTCTTTAGCCTCAGCTTTTTTTTTTTTTTTTTTTTTTTTTTTTTTTTTTCTGACATACACCTCCCTCATCAAAGACTACTAAATTGCCCAAAGAAAAATGGAAACATATATATATTCTCTTTTTTCAAATAAATTAAAACAATACCTGCTGTGAGATGCTGCCTGTTACTTTAAACGAACTTTTCTAAATAATGGGTACTTTAAGCCCACTTCACATTTTGTATTTATTTTATCAAATCAAAATTTCTGATAACCACAGTTATGACAATCAAAAAATTCTCACAGACAGCAGCTCACATCCTAAGCCCCCCCCCCCCCCCCAAAGACATAATATATACTAAATTTACTTTTAATACTTATACCTTATATATACATATAAAAACATAAGTTACCTTAAAATAATAATAATAATAAAGTCCATAAGTGTACATATTTAATCTTTTATTCAATTCTAAGCTTACAGTCGGTAACAAAAGTCTCCGAACACTAGCAAACATTCCTATATAAAAAAAGTACACTTAATACGGTTTTGCTAAATAAATCCTTGTCGAATCGTGTTCTTAGTCAGTCTAAGAACAGGGTTCGACAGGGTTTTATTTAACAAAACTGTATTAAGCGTACTTTTTTTACATAGGAATTTTTGCTAGTGTTCGGACACTTTTGTTACCGACTGTACTTGCAGACCACTATAAGCCAACATACTTATTGTTTATTCAACTGATTTTTGTTAAATTTATACACAATTTATTCATTAATGAATTTGTAAACAATAGAATTCTCCATTAAACAGACACTTAATTTTTTAATTTATCTATAATTCAGTTTGTCCTTCTTTCAAAGATTAAGTTCAAGTAAACCTACGTATAAAAAAAATGCAAATATTGTGTAAAATAAAATAAAAAGGAAATTAGTTTACCTCAATTTACTTAAGTAGAAATGCCAAGCGGTGAGCTGGTGGTCCGCTATTCTATTCAAAATTAGGTCTTTAATAACAACACCTCTGTACTTTTTTTTTAAATAAATACATATATTAATAATTAATTCTTCAAAACGGGCTCTTGTAATAGTGGCATAGAAGTCAATTCTTTCAAACAATGAGTCGAATTTAATACTAGCTTGAGTACGGGAAAAAAGGGTTGTCTTTGCCGTCTCACAAGCTGTTCGCAGTCTTCTAAGAGCTCAATTTGCCTATCGTCAAGTCTTTATATTTTTCTCTTGAAATCTAGGACAAAGTGGTTAATCATTCGATTATCAAAATCTTTACCACTTAGGTGAGTATCGCCCGCTGTAGATTTGACTTCAAAATACCATCTTCAATAGTTAAGATTGATACATCAAAGGTTCCACCACCAAGATGTGGACGTTTCTTTTTTCCAGTTCCTTTTTTATCTAGACCGTAAGAAATAGCTGTAGAGTATGATAGTTAATAATACGGAGTACATTCAGGCCGGCAATAGTTACCGCGTCTTCTGTGACTTGTCACTGAGAATTGTTAAAATAGGCAGGTACAGTAACAACAGCATTGACAACAGGTTTACTTAAAAAAGCTTCAGATATTTCCTTCATTTTAGATAGAACCGTCGACGGAATTTCCTCAGGGGAAGGTTTTTTGTTTCGCCTTTATGTTCAACTTGAATTTTTCGCTTTCCTCCATCATTAAAAATCTGTTCCCCATAACTTTGATCTTCACTAGAAAACTTAACATTATGTTGCTGCTGATTTTCCAGTTTGAAATAAAATTTTCTGAAGTAAGCTGTCTCGTGTAAGTTACTTAAAGAAAAACTAAGAAGAATATTTCTGTGCAAAGGGTGTTCACCAGGGCCCAAGGGGGGCAGGGGGCCTGAGCCTCTGTCAGTGTGTCAACAATGTTACTTGCTCCGTCCAGTCACATCTCCCCAGCGAGCTAAAAACCGCCAAAACTTATCGGTTGTAACAACGGAAGAACTAAACTTCATCTGAAAAAAGTTTCTCATACCTCCATGTACCAATTTTGAGCGGCCTAACTCTATTTTTATTTTTTGCCCCTCCACTACCCCTGCCACCCCTCCTAATAACTTTAGAATTTCGAAAATATCCACAATCGATTTGTAAGTATCAAAAACCTCTATGTACCAATTTTGAATGGTCAATCTCTAGTTTTATTTTTTTGCCCCTATGCTCTCTCCCCCTTTTCTGTCCCTCCTAATAACTTTACACTTTCGAAAATATCCTCATTCGACTTGCAGGCCTCTAAAATCTATCTGTTCCAATTTTGAGCGGTCTAACTGTATTTCTATTTTTTTGCCCCATAGCCCCCCCCCCCTTTCCGGCCCTACCTGGAATGAATTTCGTTTTCATGTATTTGTGTGAGCTATATTTTAGAGCAAAAATCTCACATATATCTTTTTTTTTTCTGTTTGCTATATAAAGGATTATTTCAAATCATTTTGCCCTCTCTCCCTCCTCTTGGGGGCTGAATTTCTAAAATTCCAGAAATTGGTTTTTAGGTATTTGTATTAAAGCAAAATTTTAGAGCAATATTAGAGCAAAAATTTCACGTATATCTGTTTTTTGAGATATATAGGAGTATATGATATCACGTTTTGCCCCCTTTCCCCTCTTGGGGAGAGAATTTTTAAAATTCCAGAAATTGGTTTTTAGATATTTGCGTTAGCTATATTTTAAAGCAAATATTTTACAGATTTTTTTTTTTTCCTTTGAGATATGAAGCTTTTGTGAAATCACATTTTGCCGCCTACTCCCCACTGGGGGGGGGGGGGTCGAGTTTCGCAAAATCGCTTGTGCTTACACTATGTGTTCTATAATCTGACCTAGTTTCGAGTCAGTGGCTCTAGTGTATTTTGCTGTGCGTTGATGAGTCAGTAAGTGAGAGGAAGTAGTCTTTTATATGTATAGATACATTAAAATAGGCTATTATTTACACATTACCTTTTAAATATTTTTCTTTATATCGAAGCTCTCTTTTGTGTTTTTCCTTGTACTCGACTTGAGAGCCTTGAAGGGGATTCTCTGTGCAGCTTCCAATAATAATCTTCTAACATGTTTACTGCCAGTCGTCCATACCTCCTCTACATTTCTTTGATGTCTTGATAAAATAGCTCTCCTTGTACTTCACTCACACCATCCAGATTATTCGGAAAATAACTCAGACGACAGTTGAAAAAGTAGAGCTTTAACCTCAAACAATACTATTTTTTGCCAAAACTGTACGTGATGGAAATTTTTGAATAGATTTTCCTTAATCAGCTTCCAGAAAAGAAATACACAAGGAAAGCACATTACCTCGAAGAAAAAAATTTCATCATCAATCGGTGTTATTATTCATGAAATTACTTTCCTTGATAAAGGCAAACGAATTTTATCGCTAAGAAAGTAAATGCCTAAAAAAGTCAATTTTGTGCCAACATCAGAAGAAATAAGTTTTTTTTTTTTTTTTCCTTCTTAAAAATGAAAAAACTCAATAACTTTGTTTCAAATTATCACAGATCTATGGTTCAACCATTCATTTTAAAGATATTGATCAGTTCTTTCGAAAAATGCTCATATTGAAAGTTTACACCCCCAGAGGGTTATTCTTCTTTGGAAGAGAAGCGTGCCTCCTACTTACACTTTTTTCCCCCTAGCTTACTACTACTATTATGAAGAGTTCACATTAATTTTACAATCATGCGTTAAAAAAAAAACTCCTAGTATATACATTTATATGAAATTTCGTCCTGAATATGAATTTTCGTTAAATTTTTAACATGGCAGTAGCTATGTTAAAAATTTAGATAAAATGGGATGAAAACGAAAACTGCAAACGCCAGTAATAGTGAATCAGGGCATCTATTCTCCGACCAGTGGGTCTATTCTGGCCTGTTCGCTTCGTTATATTCCTTCGGAATTCAACGATCTTCGGAATATAACGATAATTTGGTGTTCTGGGCTGTTGCGATCGAAATTTTAGCGATATTTATCTTCGTTATTTTTCGAGAGCTCTAAGGCTGTCGTTGAGTGGCTCTTGTATTCGTTACAATATGGCTCGCCCTTTTGGTATTATAAAGGTGTTTAATCATCCTTTTTTTTTTTTTTTTTTTTTTTTTTTAAGAAATAGTTATGATTTATGAAATAAGGAAACTTGGTTAAAGAAATGTTAGCAAAGCTTAAAATACATAGAATGTAAACAAAAATTAATTAATTTTTTTCCCACACATATCCAAATTTAAATAAAGTGAAAACGGAATAAAATACAAACTTTATTATTTTAAAATTATGAAAATTTCAACTGTATTTGAGAACTTATTTATTTATTTATTATTATTATATATTTAAGTAATTGTTTTGAATGACTCTAAACGATTGCATACATAATTTAATTTTTTGATTTTACGTTTATTATTTAAATTTATGATTTAATTTAATATTTTGGGTCTAGTAAATCTTCTAAACAATTTTATAGCTAAATATTTTTTAAAAAGCAATGCATTATTCATCATATACATTTATGTAAAAAATTGAGTAATGTACTTTTCATATAAATATACAAATAATTTTCTAGAAATTGGTATATACAGTGTAAATCAAACATTTATATACTTTATAATAATATACTTTCTTTTCTTTTTTTAAAAAGAAAAGATCTAATATCATTAAAATAAATTCCCGTTTAATTTAATAAAATCGAACAAATTTTATCACATTAGTTCAAATCAATATTTAAATATTTATATCATTTCAATAGGCAATGGCTATATAAATTTTAACTTCAATTATTTAAGTAAAAATAAATTTATAAATAAAGAAAAATATTTTTGTGTTTTACTCACTGAATTAGCGTTACAGTTTAATTAATTTTACTCAAATATATCTAAATATGAAACATTTCAATTGCACTTAAACAAAAAATATAGTTCAAACAAGGTGCATTGTACGTACTATATTTAAAAATTAATTTTTGGAAAAAATGATTAAAACATGAGTTTATACCATGTAAATAAAATAAATCTATAAACTTGAATCTTTATAAAGTGATACTTCCTCTTTATTTTGCCGAGTAAATAATTATATCGTGTGGCCGATTTCATTTTAACAGCCAGTCTAATATAAAAATTTACTTAGCTATTTAAATTTCCTTCTCATCGAGACGATACAATTAAATTGAACTGAAAAACTGCTCTGCTACAAAACATAAAAGAATCCACACTGTGTCTTTGCTTTTTATTTTTTTCATTTTCACAACAAACAAACAACCTATATTTAACAAAACATGGCGATCATCGTCTCTCTGCTTTCTCTTACTCACTTGTAATCACAATAAAACAAACCACGTGCTTCGTCCTGATTGGATGAAAGAGTTAACCTCGAACGCAGTTTTCCCCCACCTCGTTTGATTATAACGTTCGTAGGGCAGAATTGCTCTACCACGGAATATCGTTATGAAAGAGATTTCGAACGAAAAAATAACGATCGCTTTGTCTTTTTAACGTACAGGCCAGAATAGACCCACAGACTATACCTCAATTCCGACTCTGGCAGTCGTTATTTTGATCACGTGACGTCACATTCCGACGACTTTTGATTTGACAACTGCCGTTGCGGCAGTCGGATCGGAGAATAGATACCCAGGAAAACAATATGTAAATATAGCCATATTTAACAACTTTCATTTAATAATTAAATACCTACAATTACGATATTTCTATGGTTATTCTAATTGAAATTTTAGTGTAAAATATATATATATATTTTGATTCATCATTAAGTAAAAAATCACTGCAATGAAAATTAATCTCATTATTTAAATTAAAAAAAAAAAAAAAAAATCTTAAAATAAGTTAACTTACTTATTTAAAAAAAAAAAAAAAAAAAAAAAGAAAGAAAGAAAGAAAAAGGAGGTTGATATTTTTTTGAAATTTGAACTTCATTCGAAGAAGCTATTAATCATTAAAAGGAAGTTAATTAATCTTTTAATTGCATCACGTGATTACTTTCAAAGTCTTTAATCATTTTAATCGTAAACTAAAAACTAAAATATCTTTCTATTGTGGTAATTTTACAAATTATTCATTCTTAATTGAATAAGTGGCTATTTTGAAAGAATTTAAGCACTTTAGATTTTAACTACTTTTTAGAGACTGGTGAAAAGGAAAAAAATCACTTAGAAATCAGTTAAAAATATTTAAATAAAGTTTATTATCATTTGCAAAATGTTGCAAATTTTTAATATTTATATTTAGAACATATAATGCATTCTAAATATGTTTTTGACGAAACGTCAGTGGAGGCCTACATGTAGAGACTGAAAAAGTTTTTGGATTCTGTCTGTGCGGCATTTGTCTTAATGTCTTGCGATAGCCGCCTCAAAAAACGCTCTATTGACTTGTACAGTCGGCAGCAAAATTATTCGAGCGCTTGCAAAAATTCCTATATTAATAACCTTCAGGGGGGGGGGGGCGGATTCTTTAATGCAGCATCCAATAATGATCTTCGAATATGTTAACACTCCATCGTCCATGATACGTTCTTTACATTTCTTTGATGTATTGATTTAATAGCTCTCCTTCTAATTTACTCACATCACCTAGATTTTCAGGGAAATAACTTAGATGGGAGCTTTAAACTCAATATCATTTTTTTTCAAAACTGTATGTGCTGGAAATTTCTGAATAGTTTTTCCTGAAGCAGCATCCAAAATTACACTAGAAAAACACATTATCTTGAAGAAAAAAATTTCATTGTCGACCTGTATTATTATTTTATTTTTCATGATCTGAGAGGTATAACACTAAATGCCGAAAACAAAAGTCAATTATGTGCCAAGCTCAAAGAAATGATACTTTTTTTTCTGAAAGTGAAAGAAATCGATAATTACGTTTTAAATTATCACAGATCTATGATTCAACCATTCGTTTTAAAGGTATTGACTAGTTCTTACGAAAAATACTCATATTGACAATTTACATTCCCGGAGGGAAGCGTTGATCCTACCTGTACACATTTTTTCCTAGCTTCCTACTACTATTAAGAATAATTCAATTTTACTATCATGCGTTAAAAATAACTCTTACTGTATACATTTATACGAAATTTTGTCCTGTACTTTCGTACTAAAAATTTAGAAAAAAAAAAAAATGGGATGACAGCGCTACCTGCCCAGCTAAAAAAATGTCTGCAGAAAAAAAAAAAAAAAATGCAGACCATTTAAAGGTATTTGAAACATAGTTATCTGCAAAAAATCTACAAAATAAATCTTCAGAAAATCTGCAAAAGAAAGTTGCAGACAATTTGAAGGTATTTGGAACAGTTTATCTGCAGAAAATCTGCAAAAGAAACACTGCAGACAATTTGATGGTATTTGGAACACTTACCTGCGGAAAATCTGTAAAACAAATTGCAGGAAATTTGAAGGTATTTGGAACAGTTGTCTACAGAAAATATGCAAAGGAAAAGGTACAGACAACTTGAAGTTACTAAAAACTTTTAAACAACCTTACTTTTAGTTTTTCGCACAGGATCCTCCGGCATCCTCGGAAGGGAGACCTACGTAGTCGTCACTGGTTCTTGGTATGTTGTTTCTCTCATTTCTTGTCGCTTCCTCTATGAGGGGCTCCACGTTCTGTTTATGTTGGTCTTTCGGCTTGTTTGCCATTCACAAAATTAGTATTTTTAATGATTTCAAGAATTTTGTGGTTCAAAGCATAAGAGAGGTTTTCATAGTTGGCGAGGTTTTTTACGTCATTGAATTGGATGTTACTACTTTCAGCCTGGGCGGTTATAGCTAATGCTGTTTTTTTTTTTTTTTTTTTTTTTATTATAATGTCTGAGAAGTGTGTTTGTACTATTGAGTTTCCGCTTTGTTACACCTATGTAGCAGATGTTAGCGGAACTTTTGCGTGTAAACGAGATTTTATAAGCTACGCCGGAGATTCCTGTACGAAAGACTCTATAATGATTTAAAAGTAAGGTTGTTTGAAAGATTTCAGTACCTTCTAGTTGTCTGCAACTTTTTATTTGCAGATTTCCTGTAGACAACTGTTTCAAACACCTTCAAATTTCCTGCAATTTGCTTTACAGATTTTCTGCTGGTAAGTGTTTCAAATACCTTCAAATTGTCTGCAATGTTTCTTTTGCAGATCTTCTGCACATAAGCTTTTCCAAATACCTTCAAATTTCAAGCACAGAGCAAGTTAAAAAATAAGAAGAAAAAAAAATAGTAGAGTTATTTTTTGAAATACCAATTTCTGTGATCTAAAATAAGCTACCTAAGCAGGATGACTGTTAATTTTTCTGTAATAAACACGTAATACATGAGAAATGATATCTAAAATAAGTTTATGGAACAATTTTCAAGAAAATCGTTAGAGCCGTTTTTTATATATACCAAATTTTACCAAAACTTGGCATACTCAATTATTGACCGGAAAACAATAATTACATACAGAAGGATATTTAAAATGGAGTTAATACAACGAGTTTGGAAAATAAATCAGTACAGCTGTTTTTAAAGGAACGCATTTCGAAAACCTGAATTTGAACTATTTGTACAGGTCGCCTATCATTTTTCCTGAACTAACCAACTATATCATTTAAAAGAACCTGTAACAGAATGTTTATATGGCAACTTTGAATAAAATCATTGAGCTGTTTTTAGAATACGGTCTTACGGTTCCACTTTCAGTTTCCGATGACACACTTCTGTTTTTCCAATTTTCACCAAAATTTAGAATATTCATCTGTACATACATCAGACCTGTATCAATTTTGAAGTTTCGTAGTTCTATCTTTATTAGTTTCGGAGAGATGATAGCCAGAAGATTCCGCACATGCATGCACACACACATACATACTGACCAATTACCAAAAACTAATTTTTTGGACTCACTAGACCTTAAAACGGGGAAATCATGGGAAAACTCGATATCGAATTTTTGGACCGAATACAATACTTCCATTACCTACGCTAGTAGGGTAATGGAAGCAATAACTCTGTGCTCGAATTTTCATTTTTAATATAAAAAAAAAAGTAGCAATTAATACTTTGATATATAGAGATATTAAATTATCTTGCAGATTGTATTACCAAAGTTAGTGTTTTCATGTAGGACACTAAACATAAGAAATATATATATTTTTCAAAGAAAAAAGCTTCAGAATGAATCTAAATATTATAAATTTCTGGATACATATTCTATGCTAGAAATTTCAATTCTTTTATTTATTTATTTTATTTTTTATTTATTTTGAGTATAAATGAACTCTTTCAAAAAAAAAAAAAAAAAAAAAGAAAAGAAAGAAAGAATAATAAATTTATGGAACTTGCAAAATCAAAATGGCTATATGCCCACTGTTGGCAACTTTTCCGAAAACCACCAATAACGTGTTTCTGCACCACTACTGGGCGATTTTCTGAAGATATCCAATTTTACATATTTCAAGTAAGTCTCTAAAATTATAGTCAAACAAATCAGCCAGCTTCACAAAAAAAAAAAAAATAAAAAAAAAATAAACTAAGAAAAATTAAACTAAGAAAAATTAAAAAGTATAAAGTAACTCAATTTTATAAACTAACCGTTGCAAAAAATATTAATCACTGGTAGACTTTGTCCGCTTTGCTGGACATGGACAGTATATTTAGACGAATTCTCAAAATTCCATATTAATAATAAATTATTAAAAAATAAAAAATACTGAAATCAGTGGAAACCTAAATTAAAATTCTTGTTACGTTTGGTAGTGGTATTAATTAATTATTAAATAATGCCATAATATTTTTCAGAGTTAAAAATTAATACATCATTTTTTTTTTTTTTTTTTTTTTCAGTAAGTAATAGTAATTTTAATAAATTTTAAATTAAATTAGTTTTAAAAAGTTGTGTTTAATAGTTCTATTACTGTGTTGTAAATGTAATTTTTATAATTCAAAGAATGTAGGAATAAATGACACCGGTAATAGTGGCACCGGTAAAAATGGCACCAGTAATAATGGCACCGGTAAAAATGGCACCTGCGATTTGCGAAGCATATGCTAAAATGAAGAATGATCGCATTATTCAGAAAAATTAGGAGAAAGCGTTTTGTTTGGTCAACATGATATATGTAGCCTTCAGAAACATTTATCTAGGTAATGAAATGCTAAGTTAGCACAATATTCGAGCTAACTACCAGCTAAAAAAAAATCTTAAGAAAAGAAAAATTAATTTATAAAATAAGAAAATTTCTTTTAAAAAGTGCATTACGGAAAAACTCAATTTTAATTTATTGAATTATACTTTTCCAATATTTATACAAAAATAAATAATAATAATAATTACTATTACAATAATACTGTACAATCGAAAGAAAAAAAAGGCATTGCATAACGAATATTAGTGTTTGGTAGGACAAAGAAATATTTTGTCATGACATTGCGGTATTTTCAGTTGGGACATTGTCATACTTCAAATAAAGTAACAGATAGGTTTAAATGGTTAACTATAAAAGAGAGAAAGGGTGGGCATATACGAAATGAAGTATCCTGTCATGTAACGTAATACAGCTTTTCTAAGTTTAAAATATCATTTAAGTACACGGGCACACATCAATTGTGCTTACGTTAATCCCCCCATTGCTAAAAATACATCAATTGCACTCGCGAGAAAAATTACTGATAACATTCATTGTCATCCCCCCCTCTTATATACGGGAAGGTAAAGAATTATAATTTCTGGGAAGGAAAAAATTATTTACTTATTCTCGTGTTATCTCCTAGGTAAAGATAATAGGCTCCAATAAATTCAAAGTAGAGCAATTAGAAAATGTTTATATTATATTATTTATTTAAAGAAATATTTATGTTACACAAATAAAAGCAAGTCTTGCTTTTGCCTCCAAGGCAGTAGCACATGTTCTTTGCACCTGATGAAGAAATGCCAAGTCCTTTCGAAAACGGTTGCGCTGGATTGAATTTTATGGTCTGTGAAGAAGTTTTAAGTTTAAATATTGAATATACACCATATTTTTATTTAGTTTTGTCTTACCTGTAAAGTTTTCAAAATATTTTCCCATTTAAATGAAACATAAGTACTTCAAAAAGAAATCCAAAAATCTCATGCCATCAATAACTTATGACAGAATAAGCTGAACAATTTGTTCTGGTATGCAAAATGTTTTTTGAAAAACAAATTTATTAATGAAAAGCTTTCAAAAAATTGAAACAAACAAATATTAATGGTTATCAGAAAGTTTTATCGGCAAATTATGCAAATTTGAATGGTCAAAATCATTTAGAATTTTTTTTCTGATTTTTTGAAAAACCTACGAGCGCAATTGATGCGTTTATGCTTTTTTTTTTTTTTTTTTTTTTTTTTTTTTTTTTTTTTGGGGGGGGGGATATGATCTCGGCGCAACTGATGCCTATGAGGATGAAGGCCCTAAGCGCAATTGAGTAGTACCTCCTATTCTTAAGCGCAACTCAATAACGCCCAAGTAGGGCTGATAGCCTGCAAAGGGGAGGGGGGGGTAGAGAAACATTCAGAAGCAAGCATTCGGGACTGGGTGAATTGGTAAGTATAAAAGTGGACAGGATTTCTTTGAGAGAAAGAAAACTGATAACTTGTAGACCTCCGTACCACTCTCTCCTTTAATTGCATTCTAGGGACGGGATGTGAAAAAAAAAAAAAAAATCTCACAACTTCATAGGCATTTTGTAAACTTAAAGGTTTATTACTCACTTCCTTTGCGTAAATTTGAATAGGATACCAGAAGATTTTCTTATTTCTTATCATGCTTATTCTTATTTGACATCTTGCTGTTGGAGATACAAAGCAGTTTTTTTTTTTTTTTTTTTTTTTTTACTTTAACCGTTTGCAAAAATGTCATCTTTATTTAAAAAACGAAAGACTGTCTTTAAAGGTTAAAATCAAAATTTTAAGGAAATTTCCTGAATTTCTACATTTTTAATTATCTTTAAAATTTATCCTACTTTTTAAAATTATTTTAAATTTCATTAAAAATTATCTTAGTCGAACAAATGTAAAGGAAATCATGAAAATTAATTTGATTTTTAATAATAATATAATCCTTTATTATGTATTAATGTGTTAAAACAAATTTTCAGTTGTACGATTTTTTCATTTGTACGATTTTCTGGAACGGTCCCTTAAAAAACGTATAAACGGTGTGCCTGAAAAAGAAGTCACGAAAAAAAGTCACCGGAAGAAAAGTCAACGGAAAGAAAGTCATGCGGGAAAAAAGTCACCATAAAAAAGTAATAAAAGAAAATACATATATAAAAATGCATTTTAAAAGCTTGTAAGAATGTTTTAGAGTGAGTATGTGATGAGTACAAATGTTTAGTATAAAAACTGAAAACTGTGTGAAATAAAGGCAGTATTTCAAACAAATGAAACTCAAACAATACTAAGAAGGAGCAGAGGCCACCACGGATTAAGACTAGTGGAGCAGGATAAACAAGTATTTTTATTATTAGGTTAAAAAAACAATAATAATTACTGATAATTAAAAACAAAATTTATATGAACTAAATCAATCATATATATTATGAATTAAAGAATTAAAATAATGACTTATGATTACATATGTGTGTGTATATATAATATATGTGTGTATGTATGTATGTATGTGTTAATAGATGCTTTTGTAAGATATATATATATATAATTATATTCAAATATGAAAAATGTAACTTTTTGAAAATTTTATTTAAAATTAAAATTTATTTTTAAAACTAATAATAAAAATTTATTAATTTTTAATTTCTTAATGTATAAGAAGTTTTTAATTTTAAAAAAATCTTATGATGTAGAGTACATATATTAATTAACTAACACACAAACGGATAAACCATATCAGTTTTGTGATTTTTAGATTTCTCACACCTCAAAACTAGTAGAAATGTTAAAGGATGAAAATTTTTATGATTGCCTAAGATCCCCATACCTATAGCATGATGGGGAAAAAAATATACACAGATTGATAAATATTTATATATATATACATTTTTTTTTTTTTTTTTTTTTTTTTTTTTTTGTAATGGAGATTGCTTTAAAAATGTCATATGCGAAAGCTTAAAAATGTAATTGATTTATTTATATAATAAAATAATTTATTATTATAAAAACAACTTTTTCTCGCTCTTACCTAATAATAATTTGGAAGTAATAAACCATATGTATTTTCAGTCATTTTAATCAGGGACCGATTTACTCACTTGGAGGCCCAGGGCAATCATGTTCAATGGGCTTCTTTTCCTTGTACTTTAATATGACAACAAACAAAACAAACCGCATATTTTTGATTCACGCGTCTAAAAATTCTCTCCACTTTTCATTTTATTAGTAAGACTATCGCCGATTAATATAAAAGCTCAGTAATACCTTAATCCATTGACAAAAAAACAAAAAACAACGATCATTATAGCAAAATTTGGAAATTTTTCATTTTAACTATTTTTTTTAAATGTATGATGGAATTTCTTGGAGGCCCCCCTCAGTGTGAGGGCCCAGGGCACATGCCCCGAATGCCCTGCCTTGAATCAGGCACTGATTTTAATTTTAATTTAATTTAATTTAATTTATTTTTATTTTTATTTATTTAATCATTTTTTACCCTTAGATAATTGATACGGTACAAAACCAAATGTATTAATTGATTGAAAAAAATAATTTATGTATAATGCTTTATATTAAAATTAACTTTTGTAGCTATTACTTATTAAGAATCTTACAGTAATGAAATATTTTTTTTCGTTTAAATGTAATAAAATAATAATAATAAAAAAAATAAAAAATCCTTTCGTTCAAAGATCAGAGTAACAAAATAAGCTCAAATTATTATTATTCTTAGTAGTAGTAGTAAATGTTTTTTCACATTCCCTTTAGAGAGTGGTAAAATAATATATTTTCAAAATAAGAATAATGCATATAGAATAGAATTGTAAAGAACAGAAGGGTATTCTCTAATAAAAGACAACTTTTTATTATTATTATGTATTAAAAAATTTGAAAGTAATTAAAAAATGTTTTAATTACTTTAATTAATTAATTAATTAAAAAATAGTAGGAGTATGGCTTGACAACTTTTTCTTCCTGATATGCATTAAAAATTCGAAAATAATAACTCCATTTTTGCTGCATCTTTTATTAGATATATATCGAAAACCTTTTTAAACATTCAATTATATGAAACCAAGTATCACATGAAGAACTGTGAAAAATGAATAAATTTGACGAAAAGAAAAAAATAAGCAACTTGATATAGAAACATACAGATACTTTTCCTCTCCCTCTTAGAACCCCTTAAATAATTTCCATGACACATATCTTTCACAAGCAGTTATTGTGAAAAGTGCCCTTTTTTCCGCGATGTGGGAAAAAGGGCACTTTTCTTAAGTGTAACTTGCAAAATACTTGCTAAACATGAACGATAGCGAAATTTTTTTGTTTTACGTAGTGGGGGGACGGGGGAGGATGGGACAGATTAAACAAAAAAATTCTGTTTCAGAATAATCTTTTTACAATTTTTGATATTAACTTTTTAACTAATGTCTGATAATAATAATACATTGAATTTTTGCATACTAACATAGGAACTGAAAGATACTACGATACGCATCCCTTTCTAGAATTTTTCATAAACAATAAGTGATATTTATAAAAAAATTTCTATACGTGTGAAGCGGTGAGATTTAAAAATAACATTCTTTCCCTCCCTGTTCCCCTTGCCCCCCCCCCAAGTATAGGTAACATTCACCATAATTTTTCATTAAAAGTAGGTGATAACTGTAGAAATTTTAATTAAAATTGGTAGCATTGTGGTATTTATGAATCATTTTTTTCTTCTACTCCCTCCATAGCCCCCAAAATATATATAATAGTCAATGTAAATTTTCCTGAAAATTAAATGATATTTATGATGCATTTTATTAAAATAAAAAAGCATTGGGGTATAAAACATTCATTTTCTATCCTTCTGTCTCCAGCCCCCCCACCCACCCAGACATGTAACCTTCACTGTAGTTTTTCATTAAAAGTAATTGATAGTTACACAAAATGTCAATAAAAAAATCGATAATAAGTATTATTTAAGAATATTTTATTTTTCATCTGCCCCACTCACTTGCCCCCCTTTTTTGAACTACATGTATCTTTCATTATAATTTTAATAAAAAAAAGTAAGTAATAGTCATACAATATTTCATATAAATAGGTAGCATGGCGATATAAAATCAACTACTTTTCTTATTCTGCTCCCCCTCCCCCCCCCCTCAAGATATCTGTAACACTCACTGCAATTTTTTAACAGTAAGTATATATTCAATGTTTAATTTAAATCGATACTAGGGCAGTTTAAAAAACTTTTTTTTTTTCATCTGCAAACACTTTTGCCCCCCCCCCCCCCAGGTATATATAACCTTCATTTTGATCTTAATAAAAAAGTAAGTGATAATTATAGAATATATAATTAAAATCAGTAAAATGGTGATACAAGAAAAAAAAATCATGTTGTTTTCCTCTGCCATCCACCTCCGATTATGTCTGACACTGTAATTTTTTCACAAATTGTACGCGATTATATAAAGTTTCATTAAAATCGGTAAGAAGGTGGTATAAAGACAACCGGTACTATCCCCCGTCCCTCAGGTATATACTAAATGAATGTTGTACACAATCAATTGAAATTTCTAGAAATGTGATTTAGAAATCATTCTTCAAATGTATTATTCATATTTATTATTTTGCGATTTGCTTATTACAAAATTGCCCTTTTATTTGGTATCCGAAAAAAAAAAATTCAGCCCTGGAAAAATCACCACGGAATAAAGCACCCTTACATGAACTATCCACAAAAGGAGACCAAATATTAATGAAGTAAAAATTCTATTATGGTATTGCGGGTCAATCAAAAATAAAAATTATGAAATGGAGGTATTTGTAAGTAACTCTTTTGAATCGAAAATTTTTAATGATATGATTGATACTTCATTATTATATCTTTATTAAATAATTTGACATTTTGTTCTGGAAAGAAAATCATTGTTGAAATACTTTACTGTGTATAATACTTTATTTTACTAATAACAGGTCTGTGACATTCATGCTGAATAAGTTTTTTTTTTTTTTTTTTTTTTTTTTTTTTTTCATTTCTTCGTATACAATAATCATATAATCCCACTTTACCGTGTACCCACCTGCGAACAACAAATGGACAACTGAAGCTGTCACACATTTCAAAACAGACTAACATGCCAAATACTCTTTTGAAAAATTATCTTTTACTGCATGACAGTTGCACATTCAGAAGCAAACATCAAAGTGCTATAAGCTAGAATTTTTAGAAAAATAATTTTATAAATTTGAAAAGAATCTAGGGGAAAGTTCCCCAAAACGGGATAGCTTATCTATTCTTCGCTTTATTTCTTATTGTGTACAAGGTACATTCCAAAGCTAGACGTCATTTAAAAGTATACACCTTTTCAACTACTTAAAATACCTTTGTCACATTTGTTCAATAATATTTATGTGAAAAATACTGGTTTCACAAAGTCTTACACGATCCCGTTTTACCCTACCAAGGGTGGGTAAAAAGGGATAGGGATTTTTATGTTATTAGGTTTTTGCTGATTTTACTTTTGATTTAGTTTTTAGAAAAAAATAGGCTACGTTTTTACAGGAAGAAACTTTTTAATTGTAAATTTGAAACTTACATAACACAGAAATCGCATAAAAATGTGTCGTCTTCTTCTTCTGCTCTGGAACAGGCTTCGTGGGCCCATCCCTGGCAGCTCGAGCATTGTATCCAGCCTTCTCCAGATTTCGATTCAAAATACAGAGCGTTGCAGAAAATACATGCTTCATCTGTTTCAGCTTCATCTTCTGAAGACGACGACGTCCAACCTTGGCTAACTGATGATTTTTTTTTAGGTTTTCTTATGTTAGGTCCATTTTCTTCGATTTTTGCAAATGATGATTGTGGTTTTTTTTCAGGTTCAGAGTAACATTTTAAAAATTTATCTGCCTGTTTTGCATCTCCACTACGCCTCGTTTGTTATACGCCTCGTTTGTTTTCTCTTCGGAACATTCAAGAGACTTGTTTTGGCAGCCCTTTTTTTCAGCTTTTGAGTTCTTTCTCGTTCTTTATTTTCACGCTCTTCTTCTTCCAACTCAAGTTTATATGGGCTTCCTGTTATAATTGCTGTTTTCCCTCTTCTCCTATCGTGTTTATTTTTTGAGGTCTTGGTCCAATCACTCGTGGTGGAGGTAGAATTTCTTTGGGTGATATAGAAAAGGGCAGTGAAGGACGATAGTATAGCCCATGTGCTTTGTTTCCTGTTGAAGTGGACGGTTGGATAAGTCCTGCGTTTGTGCTAGTGTTATCGGTGCCCCCATCACTATGTGATTCATTCAATACTGTCTCTAATGGTTGTGATGATTGCAAACTCTTAGATGATATGACTGAACTTGAAGATCCTTCGGATCTGGCCTCGTTTTGTTGCAGATTTAATGGTTGTTGGGACGTCCTGTTATGAGCATCCGGCAACAGGTGATCTGTTGGAAGAGAAGGAGCGAAGAGATATTCAGGAAAGACATCTGGGTTATATGGAAAAATGCCTGTTTTCCTGAACCCATTCACAGCAGTTTGGACAAGAGCTGCTCGTTGAAATGCTGCATTGAACATCTTTCCTACTTCGTAGATAGTAATCCCTCTGCCAGGATGGTGGAACATCCACTTGCGAACTTCTTGCTCGTAGAAGGTGCTCAATGGAGACATAACTGTAACATCTAATGGCTGAAGCCGATGAGTAGTGTGGGGAGGGAAAGTCAGCATGATAACATTTTTTTTCTCTTGCCAGATTTATTAGTTCGATACTTTTAGTGTGGCTGCAGTGACCATCAAGCAACAGCAGAACAGGTCTTTCATAGGAAGGATTTGCTATCTGAACGAATTTCTTGAACCACACAATGAATGATTCCTTGTTTATCCAGCCTGTCTTGTTGTATGCCGCGAAAGAGCCTGGTGGAATATCATCCATTAGCCTTGGGTTTTCCCTTTGCCTGGGAAAGATAAACATGGGAGGAAGATAATTCCCTGCAGCACTTACACAGGTTTCTACGGTGACCAAGACTCCTCGCTCACCTGATGTCAAACTTCCCACTTGCTTTTTACCTCGCAATGCAAGAACTTTAGAAGGTTTGTTAGGAACTGTGAGAATCCTAGTCTCATCAACTTTGTAAATGTCATTGGGAGCAAACTTATACTTTTCATAGAGAGAGGCCAATAGGTCATAAAACTTTTTCACGGCAACGCGATTGAAACCTTTTGCTCTAGCCACCGATGTAGCTTCAGGGTTTCTCAGACTAAGGGTTTTATTTCTTCCAAGAAAATTGTACAACCAGTGCTTACCCGCCATTTTTTAACGGTATTAAAACAGTGCTGAATATTGTTAATTTCAGCTAACTCAAAAGCTAGGATTCTCAAGTCGGTTAGGGTAATTCCAAAGAGTCTTTCTTCTAATATCAGTACATGTTGAGCTAGCTTTTTTTCCTGATCTGCAGTAAAGACGTTTTCAAACCTGCCCAGCTTTTTTACAGCAGCCACTTCTGGTGTTAAAGCATTTAAGCGAGCTTTTTTCACTTTTCTCTCCAGTGTAGATTTCGGGACATTAAATGAATGGGCAGCTTTCAGAAAACCCATCCTCCCTTCTAGAACTTCTCGAACAGCCTCAGCCATGCTCTGCTCGTCCCAGCTATTTCTAGATGAAGTTCGCTGATAATTGCGAGGCATCTTGTATTCTGAAACCAAAATAAATTATTATCTTTTTAAAAATTGCCAAAGAAAATATGGTCAAAGTTTAGTTGTGATTAGCTTATGTTTTTATAATATTATAGTTCGCACAACGTGTGGTTTTCTGGTTTATCTTTGTATAAGCCGCCCCCCTAAAAAAGATTTAAAAAAAAACTCAACTTTTTTGAATTTAAAACTTAAATTTTTGGTCAAAACATTTTTCTGACTTACAGTTTTAACCTATAACTAAATTTTGTACATAACTCAGGCCAATTATTTGTACCCCAAAAGTAAATTATTTTATTTCGAAAATATGATTATTTAAAATTAAAATAAATTGTTGTAATTGATTATACATATTTTAATTCATTACTTATTTCAATTAAAATAACTTAAACACATTGCCAAAACATTAATGGAAATGGTCGGGTAAAACGGGACACATCAAAAATGTATCCCGTTTTGGGCACCCCAAAAGTGTCCCGTTTTGCCCGACCGTGATGCTTTAGACAACATGAATGGCTGACCCCTGAACCGTCACTCACTAGCAATATTTAAATACATGAAATTGTTGTTAAAAGAGCTATGAACAAAACACAGTACTTACCGGAATTGTTCCGAAGGACGGAGAAGCACAAGGATAGTTGTTCTGCAGTCGAAAAAAGTACAAAGTAAGTAAAAATCTCACTTGAAAACTATGAAAAAATATTACTTTGCGAAACACGAGGCTAGCGTTGAGAGATCAACTGAGAATGCTGTCATGGCGGTCGGGAACCAGTTTAGCCTTTCTCCCGCGAGGTAGCTCCACCAGTCAAGATACGAGGCTCAATATCCCGTTTTGCCCGCCTATCCCGTTTTGGGCAACTCTCCCCTATATTTTACATTTGAACCCATCTTATATATAATTTTTAAAATTAAGTTTTCATTAAATAAATTTAAATACTCTAAGATACTATTGATATAATAATTACTGATAATGTATATACTAATATATATATATAATTATATATATTAATAGTATATATATATATACTGTACTGATACTATTATTTGAATAATAATAATAATAGCGATAACTATTAATGGTTATTATCAGCTATACATATATATATATATATATATATCAATTATATAGCAACTATCATTATTGTTAGTTATATAAAAGTATTAATAATTATTAATAACTATTTTTTTCACCTAATTTGATTGCCAGTGTAACTCTGTTAATTAATGGAGAAATTAGTTTCTTAAATTACTTATTTTCTAATTTTTCTAAATCCGTTTTCACATTTGAAAAATACGTAAACGTTACCGTTTTTATCGTTTTCCAAATATTGAATTTTTAAATTTTTAATATTTCACTTTGAAGCTAAAAAGTGATAAAATTCAATTTATTTAATTTTTGCATATCACACATTTAAAGTAAAATATTTAAACTTTTTAAAAACAAGAAGAGTAATAAATAAATAAATAATAGAATGATTAAAAAGAAAGAAAGAAAAAGAAAATCTACGTGCACCATCCTCAGCTGTATATAATGCTCAATGGGATTCATATTTGTATAGCATTGTTTGAAAAAGTTTTCAATACATATACCTCTGACCCCGCCCCCCGTATATGGAACACTGTAGCTTTTTCATAAATAGTAAGTGATTATTATACAAAGTTTCGTTAAAATTAGTAAGATGGTGATATAAAAGCAATTATTTTCTCTCAGTCGTCTCCTAACTCCCCCCCCCCCAACAAAACTTTCAACAGACATATACTAAGTGAAAGTTGTACCAAATTAATTTAAATTTCTAATGTCTAATTTTCCATCTAAAATTTTACTTAAAATCAGTACTTTCTATAAAATATATCTATAATATTTCTATAAAAAATAAAAAATTCAATACTTTTTATTCATAATACAGGTATTTGTATGTGATGGCCAAATATATCACGACAGTCAAACAAAGCTCAAAATACTTCCTAATTTCTAGCAATAATGCGGCTATTTTTCATTGTAGTATACGTCACGCAAATCGCAGGTGCCATTTTTACCAGGTGCCATTTTTACCGTTGCCATTTTTTCCGGTGCCATCTTTACCGGTGCCATTTTTACCGCCTACCAATTCAAAATGGAGTTGCACGAGAGAGAGCTTTTAATTAAGATTAGATTTCATTAATAAAATGCAAACCCTTATCAAGCTTATATTGACAGAATTAAAAAAGAGAAGAAATAAAATCAGAATTAAAACAATTATAACTTACTTTAAATCATTGCTGTAAATTGCTTCGATCATTCACGTTTTGCAACAAAAAAAAAAAAAAAAAAGGGGGGGGGGCATATAATACTTGTAATTGTGGGTAATGGAAGTCGTGTGGTTGTTTCACACACCAGATTTTTGTGTCTTTGAAATTTCTGCATTTTGTTGTTAAAATTTAATGATGATATGAAATTTGTTCATTAAAGTAAAGATAGAATGCAGATTTTCTTCTGTCTTCATAATGTTTGAAATTTTGTTGGTGAAATGTAATGGTGTTTTGAAAATCTTAAAAAATCTGTAAATTAAATTGAAGATAGATCGTAACATTTGAGATTTTCTTTCTTACCATCTAACACTCCCACTGATTCAAAATGAAAAAAAAAAAAAAAAAAAACTACAGATTTTGAGTATTGCGGGAAATTTGAAAAGGAGAGGAGGTCAATGAATAGAGAAATGTTTTGCCACTTTTTTTCTAGTTTCAACCAAATATTGTAGAATTACTACTTATATAAAAAAAATGTTCATTGTATGTTCAAGTTAGGCGTACCTATAGAAGTTTTGGAAGCAAGAAGGAAAGAAAAAAAATTTCAGATAACTTTTTTACCGATTTCAATAAGGATCTATTAGAATATTTTCTAAATATCTAGATAATAATAGTACACTGAAATTTAAATATATCTGAGGAATCTAGAAAGACAGTGTGAAGTGAAGAAAAAGCTATAATTTTTTTATTATCAGCACCTCATCCACAGTTATATCTAAATAAAATAGTATTTCCTCTCCCATTTATTTATAAGTAGTTCTACAAAGTTTCGAATTTTTATTTTCTGCCTTCTTAGACACGTACCCCCCCCCCCCCTCGTTAATATACCTAAACAGCATTTTTTTTTTTTTTTTTCTTTTTTTCAAAATTAAAGCCGCAATAAAATTATGTAAGAATGATCTGTCTTTTCGCCAACTGAACTCTAAAACGTCTTAAAGTATTCTTTAATTTTTGCCATCTAATTTACAAGTAGCGATATGAAAATATTAAACATTTCTAGGGTGTCATTTTTTAACACTTTCCAACAAGGTTGAAAAGTGTTAATGGCTTCGGTTTGTCTGTCTGTCTGTCCGCGCTCTAACTCCCGTAAATATTTATGGAATTTATTTAAACTGATATATGTTATTCAAGTTCACTATCGGACGTTCCCTATTGAAAATGGAGTTTATACCTCTACTGGTTTGTGTACAAAGGCACCCGAAAGTATTTCAAAGCATTGTGTTCTATGAGAGGTATTTATATTAACAAAAAATTCTTACCTTTATGTAGGCATATCTTACTGACGTTGTACTATGTTATTCAGGTTTACTATCAGACGTTCCCTATTGAAAATGGAGTTTGTACCTCTACTCGTTTATGTACAGGGACACCCGAAAGTATTTCAAAGCATTGTGTTCTATGGGAGGTATTTCTATAAACCATATTTTCATACCTTCACTGTAGACATATCTTAATGAAATTGAAATATGTCATTCAAGTTCACTATCGGGCGTTCTCTATTGAAAATGGAGTTTATACCTCTACTGGTTTGTGTACAGGGACACTCAAAAGTATTCCAAAGCATTGCGTTCTATGAGAGGTATTTCTAAAGATCAAATTTTAATAATTTTACCTTCCACGAAGTTTTAGGAAATTGAAATACATTGATCTCTCACTTATACACCGCCTCTTTTATGCACCTTTTTCATTTATACGACGATTTTTAATGGTCCCGGCTCATTATAAAGGAAAATAATAGTATAATCATTCGTTTTTGCGTCGCTATATTTCATTTATGCGACGATTTTTTTTTTTTTTTTAAATAGCAGAAAGCACAAAATTTTATTTTATTTTTTCCTTAAATAGAAATAACTTAAAAATTAGAATTTTTTTGTAGAAAAAAATGCTTTAGAAGGAAACTTTTAACAAAATAAACAAATTTTGCAGCCCTTAGAGTGAAACGTATAGATCGATCCAGTCTTTTATTCTCAGTTCCCACCTGCACCCTTTCGACATTTGACGATTCTAGGAAGACATTCTTTCAACATGAACATGAATGTTCAATGGGGTATCTTATCTGTTTCCCCACCCACTTTCAAAACCGATCCATCTTGATGGAAAGATCTCGTATTATTGCTAGTTCTATCCCCCCCTCCCCCCAATTGTAATGTTGTTTTACTAGAAAGTGGTCATTCTTCTCTTATCATAGTAAAAAGGGGATGATTTCTCTCTTTTATTTGGGTTCCAACAACTGAGCTATTCAGTTAGAGATTTTTAACTTGTGCTTGTTCGCTTGGTTTGTGGCGAAATGGCAAAACGAACGAAAATGTCCTTGTCTTTCAAAGTGAATGTTATCAAGAAATTTGAAGAAAATCCATCAACTACTAAAAAAGCTTTAGCTGATCATTTTTAAATTTCCGAGTCTACTTTAAAAGGAATTCTTAAAAATGGGAAGCAATTCTAGCTGCTGAAAGAGAATGCGGAAATAAATCTTCAAAGAGAAGCCAAATTCAATGAGGAAAGTTTCAAGAATTAGAAAGTGTTTTATTACAATGGTTTAAAGAAGCCCGTGCCTCTAACATTCACATTGAGCTACTCAGACAGAAAGCTGTTCATTTATCAGAGACTTTGAAAATTGAAAACTTTCAGCATCACATGGTTGGGTGGAGAAATTTAAGATCCGGCACGGTTTAGAAACTCGTGCCCTATCTGGAGAAAGTGCAACTGTTAATGAAAAAACTGTACAGCAATGGAAAGAGGACTTATCATCCTTAATAAAAGAGTACAAATCTAAGGACATCTTCAATTGCGATGAAACTGGTTTGTTTTTCAAGACGATGCCTACAAAAACATTGGCATTTAAGGGGGAACCCTGTCATGGTGGCAAAAACAGTAAAGAAAGATTAACTGTTTTCTTATGTTGTAACTCGGATGGATAAGGAAAACTTACCCCTTTAATCATCGGAAAATCAAAAAAACCTCGATGCTTGAAAAACATAAAGCGGTTTCCGTGTGAGTACTTTAGCAACAGTGCATCATGGATGACGTCAGAGATTTTCTTAAAATTTCTTCATAAATTTGACAAGAAAATGGAGAAAGAAGGAAAAGTTCTTCTTTTTATGGATCAATGCCCTGCTCATGATCCGCCAAAATTTGATTACGTAAAAGTGCAGTTTTTTCCTGCAAACTGTACAAGTATGTTACAGCCTCTGGATCTAAGTATAATACGTTGCTTAAAAGACACTCTGGAAAAACTTTGATTCGTCGATATCTTGCCGAAATAAAAACAGGCAAGTCAGCTGCAGCCGATGTAAAAATTTCAATTCTTGATGCAATGAATATGGTATGTGCTTCCTGGAGAAGTATAGGTGAGCATACCATAAAGAATTGCTTTAAAAAAGCTGGATTTAAATTTCCTGATGAATATCAATGTCGTGACCAAATTAACGAAAATGAAGAAGATTGGGATGTAAATCTTAATGATGACGAATGGCAAAGCATATCTGGATGGACTTGTTTCTTTTAATGAATTTGTTGATGTAGATGATAATTTAGTAACAACAGAACTAAGAGATATTGAAGACATCGCTAATGAAATGGCTAGTAGTGATGGTGATGAAGATGATAATGAAGGTAATGATGCAAAAATTCCTCCAAATCATACAAAAGCGTTAGAAGCTTTAGACACTATTCGGGACTATTTGCAATTTAATTCAGCTGCTGAAACTCCGTTTTCTTATTTGTATGAACTTGAAAAAGTTGTTTCTGTAATACATCGGCAAAAACAAAAATGATCATCTATTATGGAATATTTTGAAAAGAAATAAATGCTAAGATATGTTACAATTTTTGTTTTTTGTGTAAAAGTTAGAGTAATTGCCATACCGTTATTGTATCAGTATATAAATCTTTAGAAACATCTTTATTCATGCTCTTATTGCAATATATGCTGAGTTCTAGAATTTTTAAGACTTTTTATGCGTCTCTCTCACTTATGCGCTTTTTTCTGTCGGTCCCTTGGGCCGGCGCATAAGTGAGAGTTCACTGTATGTTATTTATATGCACAAAAGAATGGTTTGAATAGAATATAGCATGATTAGCATTAGATTTACAGGGTGGCACAAAAATATCCAGTTATATTAAGATCTATTAATAATAAGTTGCTAGAATTGTACTTTCGTTTACCTTAAGCGTTTTTAACGCTTTCTAGCATTTTTTATGTGCGAATATGGTTTTAGTTTTGTGTATCAGCCTGTCCGTCTGTCTGTCCGAGCTCTAACTCCCGTAAATATTCATGGAATTTCTTGAAACTGATATATGTTATTCAAGTTCACTATCGGATGTTTCCTATTGAAAATGGAGTTCATACCGCTACTGGTTTGTGTACAGGGACACCCGAAAGTATTTCAAAGCATTGTGTTCTATGAGAGGTATTTCTATAAACCATATTTTTATACCTTTACTGTAGACACATCTTAATGAAATTGAAATATGTTATTCAAATTCTCTACTGGATGTTTCCTGTATAAAATGGAGGAAATACCACCAACGATTTACATACAGGGTCACTCAAAAATATTCCAAAGCATTGCGTTCTATGAGAGTGATTTCTAAAAATCAAATTTTAATAAGTTTACTTTCCACAAAGTTTTAGGAAATTGAAATATGTTATTTATATGCTCAAAAAAAAAAAAAAAAAAAAAAAAATAATAATAATGCTTTGCATAGAATATAGCATGATTAGCATTAGATTTACAGGGGGATACAAAAATATCCATTTATAAGAGCTATTAATAAAAAATTGCTAGAATTGTACCTCCGTTTACATTAAGCGTTTATAACACTTTCTAATATTTTTAAGTGTGAATATGATTTCAGTTTGTGTATGTGTCTGTCTGCCTGCCAACCCGCTCTCTAACTCCTGTAAACAGCAGCGGCGACTTTGAAAAATTTCTGGGGGGGCTCGAACCAAGGCCGTAGCCAGGATTATTTTTTGAGAGTGGGGGGCATCACATTTCTAATACAAGGTCATCAAATATGGTGTAATAATGTACACACGCTTACCCAAGGAAAAGAACATATGCACACACAAACAACGGCCTGATTAACACAGGGGCACGTGCCAGGGGCTCTGAGTAGCAAAGGGCCCCAAAACTGGACCTGAAAATGCCATCATAATCTTTGCCATTTAGTTTATGTAAATCAAATTTATATGGCAGTAACTTTTGTAAAAATAGTTATATTACTTTGCATCGATGTTTCTGAAAACTTTTGCTCCTCATGCACAAACCATAAGTGATTGGGATTCCCGTAGCACAGTAAAGGGAATCATCTTCCTCTGAACTCACCCCCCCCCCCGCGCCCCATACAGAGACTTTCAGCCTCTCTTGTTTTTCTTTCTTTTTTTCTTAGTCGATTAATGTCCATTTTCAATTGCAACAACCTTACTTTACAGCTATGATTTTGGTAAAAAACTAAATAAGAAATAGAGGAAAGAATTTCTTGTTTAATAGAGAATCAGTATTCAAAATTTCTGGGGGGCTGATCCCTTACAGAAAATTTTCTGGGGGGGCTCGAGCCCTCGAGCCCCCACATAGTCAGCGCCACTGCCTGTAAATATTTATGAAATTTCTCGAAACTGATATATTTTATTCATGCTCACTATCGGATGTTCCACATTGAAAATGGAGTGAATATCTCTTCTGGATTGTGTACGGGGACACCCAAAATCATTCGAATATGAGTGTCATTTTTATAAATATTTTCCCTATAGAATGTTCCCCATTTAAAATGACATTAATAGGTCCTTTACAACTAGTTTGTTTTCAGGGACAACAACAACAAAAAATGCCAATGCATTACGTATTAGGACAGACTTTTTTGAAAATATATTTAAAAGTCTTTCTACTGTAAAAATCATAAAAATATTTAAATGTATTGTTAATATTGTAAAATAATGTTTTGTATAGAATATGATATGATTAACTTTCTGATTTACAGGGATACATTAAAATATTTAGAGAGATCAAAATCTGTAATTATAATCTAATGGCTGCATTTTCTTTTGCGTTAAGCCTTTTTTACACTTTCCAAAATGCCTGAGAGTAATTTTAAAATCAATTAGTCTATCTGTATATTTTTCTTTCCTTCTGTCTGTTGTGTGATAACGTAGGCAAAGAATATTAAAAGTTATTCGACACAACAATTCCGTACAGTTGGAAAGTGTTAGTAATCAATGCGTACTGCATGATTTTTCTTTCTTGTTTTTTTTTTTTCTCCAGGTGTCTTCCTGGCTGGCATCTTATGTCTTCAAAACAATTACTGAATTTGTAGAAAAATTAAATAATTTATTTTTTTCAGACATTTTGCAGATTGTTTTAGGTAGAATATTTAATATCCAAATTATGCATTTGCCCTTGAAATGTCATTAAGGGCCCCTACTTCTGTTTTTCCTGGTCAATCAAATCGGAAAGTTCGCCCCTGGTTAGGTTAGGGTTTTAATGATTAACAACACTGATTAATTTCTATATGTATATTTGTTTTAAATTATTATTCTTTTTTAAATGTTTGTTTTGCTTCACTTAAAGAAGAGGAGGGGGCCCTTAAAGTGAAAAATGTTGAAATCAGTATTCCTTTTTTTCAATAAATAGTGATCAGGAAACAAACAGAAAAGCTTTAACATTCAATTCTAGAACTACAAAGATAAACAAATACGTAAATAAATAAAAATAAATAAAGTAATAGCTGCACTGTAGATGTATCAGAAAATATACTTCTGAATTAACGTCTGTACAATTCCTTCAAATTTACTGCAGTATTACAACAGATTTAAAATCTCATTATTTTTAAATCTTATTATATTGTAATGTGACTTAACATAAACTACAATAATTTTGCAGATAACAGCTCACATTATTTTTGGAGTAAATTACTGCAAAAGTACTTCACAAGTTGTAAAAAAACTAAAATATTTTTACAGTAGAAAGCAGCACTATAGAAAATCTACAGTTGAATGTAGAAAAACATAATACTTTATAGGAAAACAGCAATTTATTTTTTAACTTGGATATAGCAGAAAAATTTGGAAAGTGGAAAAATATCCCTCATTTGAAAATCCTATCAATAGCCTGATTTTCAGGTGAGTGTTTTCGCGCGCAGTGGCTTTAACAGTTCCAAATTATTTTTAAGAAGTTGTTTTTATTTAAAATTTGTTTTGCAGAATAACTTGTCTATTTTCTTCCTGCAGGTATTTGTATTGTTAATTGCGAAATTGCTTATTATCGAAATCATAGAAATAATATTTAATTTTATTTCAAAATTTTACTTAGAATATATATATACAGTAAACTCCCGATTATCCGCGGTGAACGGGGAATAGATAACCGCGGATAATCAAATCAGCGGATAATCCGCAAAATGGTCAAAAAAGGGACATAAATCAACACATAAAGCCTTTTGAGCAATACTATTTAATTAACAGTTAAGCATGGCCTACATATACAATTTAACATACTAATAAACATTTCTATTTACATTTTGCTCTATTTTTTAACAAAAAAATCGGTCAAGCATTTTTTTTTTTTTTCTTTTGTACTAAAACACTTTTTCTTAATTTGCGATTGCAGTTTCTTTATCAGCATTTTGTCACAAAGCGATACATCGTCCTGTTCCTCGAGATATTTTATAAGTCTGTCTGCATGTGCTAGGGCTGCGTCGTGGCTCATCCTCTGCTAAGTTTTATCTCCTTCTTCCTCTTCACTTTCTTCTGAAACTGGGTCTAATGTTTGGCCTACAATTTGTTCATCTGTAAAGTGTTCAATACCATTGGCGTCTCAATTAATCCACTCTTGAATGTTTCCTTCATTGACTTTTTCTCCTTCAGTAACAGATTTAGCTAAATTTGCCAAATCATGAGCAGAAATTTCTTCCTCCTCTATAAACTCTACCAAAGTATTTTCTACATTTGGTAAAATTTTTCTCCAAGACCTTACCAATGTAGACTGCTTAACTGCCTCCTAAGCAGTGTGTATGCCATAAATGCTGTCAAGAATCATGTAATATCTCCAAAAGCCTTGAAGGTCATTACTCTCTTCGATCTTTTTTATAAGTTTGTTCTGTATTTTTAAATTCCCTTTTAAATTCAGGCCCTTGAGGACCGCGGATAATCCGCAAAGCGGATAATCCGACCGCCGATAATCGGGAGTCTACTGTATATATACTGAGCGAGAGAGAGAGAGAGAGAATTAAGTAATCAGTGCAAACATCTGAAATTTAAAGATGATTTAATTTCAGTATTCTGATCAAAAACGAAGACCACCCAAATCAAACCAAAAAAGAAATAAAGTAAAATCTAAATGAATTATAGCAAATTGGAATGAGAAAAAAAGCATTATTTGCATTCGAACGTTATCAAGGGCCTGGTAGAATGCAAATATGCTAAAAAAAATGGATGTTTTTCTGTCACAAAGAAAGCAAAAGCTAAGAATTTCTTTGTTCTCAGGCCCGAAACACCCATTGTAAATAAAACCAGAAAAAACGAAGATCAATACAAAACTCATCACTACAAATTATAATCCAATAACCATTTAAAATCATAGATCAAAATAAACTCACCACTACAAATATTAATCCAAAAATTACATAAAAAATTATTATTGAAAAAGAGGCAACTCATAGTTTATGAAAAACGAGACACATGTGAAATTTAACAAGCGAATATTAGTTAAAAGCACAGTTAGTCAGCTCAAAGTTAGCATTGAACATGGAGTAAAATTAGAGAATTCACAAACCTAAACAGGTTGAAATCTTACGTAAATTAGGATTCATATAACATGAATAGTGCTGCCATCTACAGTAATGTTATGAAAATAACGGAAAAAATTAAAAATGAAATGAAATGAATAAATAATAAAATAAAAAGAAATAAAATACATATAATGTCTGTACAAAATGGCCAGGAAGCATGGAACAAAGGCAAAGAAGACATAAAGCTATTCAAGCTAAAAAGATTTTTTGTTTTGAATTTTATATATACATATATATATATATTAGTTTTGCTCAGTATTGGTGCGATTTGCAACCTTTATATATATATATATTCTCAGATATTTTAAGTGAACTAAAATATTTTAAGCAAAGATTTTATGAAAATACACAAAATATTTTTTTAATCAGGTATTTGATGAATAAAAATATACTATTGACATGTACGGAAATGCATTTTTATTGAACGAAGCTTTGAAAGAGAACGATTGAAATCAATAGAAAAAGAAATGATAATTAAATCGTATTATTCATTTTTGTTTGTATTCTATTAAAAATTATATAAAACTGCAAATTTATCATTAGATATTAAATCATAAAGCTAATACTTTTGAAAGAATAATACTGAAAGAAAATCTACCCAAAAGTGTAAAGTTTTTTAGATTTATCTTAAATATTTATTGAAAAGAATGATTATTGATTATTTTAACGTTAATTTTACTTTTAGAAGACGTCGAAAGCCTTTTTCTTTCTTTCTTTCTTTCTTTCTTTTTTTTTTTTTTTTTCTCTAGAATATTTAAATTTAGTGAGAAACCCCTACCCTAAATTGGTTATGATTCTCATATTTAATAAAAGTTCTGAGTAATTTTTCATGCTCAAAAGAAGTGGGATATGTTAGTTTCTTTAAGCGTAAATTATTTATTATTTAATCTCCTCTCTAAAGCAAGCTCTTTTAAAAATTTGACTTTTTATTTATTTATTTAATGTAAAGTTTAGTTTTTTGTACAACTTTAGTTATTCGTTCTAAATTAGATTTTCTGGTTAAAAAATAATTGTTGGATATATGCTTATTTTACTTAAATCGGTGTATATGTTATGTTATAAAAAAAACTATGCCATTTCTTGTTTTCAACTGATTATCTGCGCATTTGGAGATATGAAAATTTCTTAATTTTTTGCCGTCATAAACTACGCAATCTAAGTTTAATTTTGGAATTTGTTACTTTCTGTGTTAGGGAATACAAAAATAAATAAATAAATAAATAAATAAATAAATAAATAAAATACTACCTTATATTCATAAATATGCATGTTTATGATATTTTTCTAACTTTAAAGTGAATAGGTACTTTAACAAGTTACGGTATTAAAAAAGTATTAAAATATTTTTGAAACAAAAATGACTCAAGGTATTGGGAGTACAAATTAATTCGGTCCGTTTTCAATAGATGGCTCTGGCTGATTTGTTTACTGAATAATGATAGATGTTTTTGGCATTGTTAGAAAGGTTTGACCTTTGTCAACCATATTCAGTCAACGAAGCTTCGAGTTTCATACAACAACATTGGTTTTTTGAGCATTCAATATGTCGAGTTTTGTGCTAAAGAAACAACATTTGCGGGAAGTTTTGATTTTCTTTTTTAATTGGAAGAAAAGTGCCGCTGAAGCGCATCGATCGCTTGTGGAAGTTTATGGTGAATCTGCGCCATCTGATAAATCATGTAGAGAGTGGTTTCGACGCTTCAAAAATGGTGATTTTAGTGTCGAAGACAATGAGCGCCCGGGCCAGCCGAAAAAGTTCGAAGACGCCGAATTGGAGGAATTGCTCGATCAAGATCCGTGCCAAACGCAACAAGAGCTTGCAGGATCGTTGGGAGTCACTCAGCAAGCAATTTCCGTGCGCTTAAAAAAAATGGGAATGGTTCAAAAGCAAGGAAATTGGGTCCCGTACGAGTTGAAACCGCGCGACGTTGAAAAGCGATTTTTCATTTGTCGTTAAAAATTACTTGGAAACGTTGAAATGGGAGGTCCTACCCCACCCGCCGTATTTGCCAGACCTTGCTCCTTCTGATTATTGGTTGTTCCGACGGATGCATCACGATTTGGCTGGACACCGCTTCACTTCTTTCGAAGAAATTCAAGAACGGCTCGATTCATGGTTTGCGTCCAGAGAGGACTCATTTTTCAGAGATGGAATCCGAAAATTGCCAGAAAGGTGGACAAAAGTTGTGGCTACCGATGGACAATACTTTGAATAACATGTTTTTTCATTTTGATAATAAATAAAATGTTTTTTTAACGAAAAAAAACGGACCGAATTAATTTGTACTCCCAATACATAAATGAAATAATATTTAAATATTATACTTGACATGATTTCTTTTTATTTACAAAAGAGTCCGCATTTCGAAATAATTAATTCACATGCGATGAATTTATTTCAGCTGCAAAACTGTATGTGGATAGAGCGTCTGAATGATTAAAATTTAGAATATATACATAAAATGAGATTTTCTTTATTACATTTATTACAAATTTTTTGAAACATTAAACATTTGATGTTTATGCTGTTATAGAATAAGAAATATAATTTTCAAGAATTTATTCAAGCAAATATAATTAACTTTATTAATTAGTCTAAAACGAAAAATCCTTCCATTTTACGTTCCTCAGATAAACGATCGATCTTAACACACACATACCTTCCTTTTAGCATTTGAATTCTTCGTAACAATTTCTATAAAGGTTTAGTTAATTTTTTCAACTCTTTTTAACATTAAAAGAACCAAATTTTATTAGTTTCAGCAATCGAAGTGTTTAGTTAAAAAAAAAAAAAAAAAAAATCTAAAGACCCTTCCTATGAAATCGTCCATATATATGGCACTTACAACCTGTGTATATCGTCTAACTATATTTTTAAATCAACATATAGAAATAAATAAATTTAAATATTAAGCATGCGAAATTGTCATGTTGTAACAAATACATTTTAGAATTTTCGATTCGCTTAAAAAATTAAATTCCCTTTCTTAATGAAATATACTACATATATAGTGTTTTTTTTTTTTTTTTTTTTCAAGGCTTAAAAGAAAAAAGATTAATAAATTGTATATATATATATATATATTTTTATTAAATGGGGGAAAAAATTCCCCGCATTTAAAATGAAACTATTAATTCAATTTATTGCCAATTATATACTCTAAAAAAATATTTAATAAAATACTTTTCTATATAATTTTTTCTCCATTTTTCGGTTTGCAAGGAAAATATAATAAAATGAATTTTATTTTCTAACTAAAAAAGAAAACTGCAAACGGTTATTTCTTCTAAAAAATCGTAATTTTTAAATATTTCAAATAATTTTTCTGCTAAAAGTAATTTAAATAATCACCGCATCCTTTAGACATGATCATCTAACGATTCGATCCATTCTACTCATAAGTGGCTTGATTTGAATGAATGTGAGCTTGCATAATGTAAATCTTTCCGACATACTCTGGTAAATGGATATTACATTTCAATGCATCACGTACAAAAAATAAACGTCGAGAAACACTCAAAGGAGAAAATTTCGCGGATTAATTTCTTAATGAAGTATTCCCCATTTCGAGTCTTTTAATAAGAGGAATATGAATCGGGCAGAGAAAGTTTCGATTCCAATTTATTTTCTATTCTAATGTATGTAAATTTTAGTTGAGCGCGTGACTGCTTTTAAAGTAATATTAAAGTTTGGGGGAGAGAGACTGGTGTTTGCTGATCACTCTGCCTCTTGTCCATAACCAGTAGTGATGCATTCTGAGTGTCTTAAAAGCTTCTGTTTAAATCGGGTCATTATCGGATTACAGACTTCAATTAGAAGGTTGTGGGGGGCACATTCTTGTCACGTAGAACCATTACTAGAAGTATTCTTTCAAATTGAGACATTTCTTTTTGATCGGAGCTCTTACTTCGCATCGAAATGAGACGGATTCCTACAAGAGATTTTAACATTCAAACTGCTATTTATCCGCAATTTCTTAGACCTTTTAAATTGTTGTTCAGTAAACTTCTTTCAATTAGTAACACTGATCGCTTAGAGAAATCTTGGTTAAATCCTGCATCCTCAGAAGAAGAAATAAATGAGTACCGTAAAATTACTCTAAGTGCTTTCTGCTAATTATCGCTGAACGTTTCTATTTTCTTCTAGAAAATATCGAAAGATTTTTACAGGATTTATAACTTTTTTAATACGAAAAGAAAAATGAATCTAAATGTGTTTAGTTTTATAACATTTAATAAACTCTTATTGATAGAATTTCTTTTCCTTATCATTCAAAGAAATAATTGAAATCTCAACAGCACATTCCAACATAGTTGAAAGTTCCATCCGTAGGTCATTTGGGCTGGATTTTTGTCTTATTTTCGATAATATGCTTGTCTTATTAGGAAAAACGGTATTAAAAGTGTCATTACAACATGTTTGCTTTTATTAGGTGTAGGATTTATTTTTAATATCGTCAAAAGAGAATATAACAAATAACGAGCTTAAAAGTAAATGGGTTGAGCTTACAGATGTAAATTTTAAGGATCATAAGAGTATGATATACTCATTTTTTTAGATAAATTTTGATCTATCGAAAATAATTGTTCGAGAAGCGATGCAATGCTATTTTAACAAATAAATATTTAAATAAGACTGTCATTGTACCCGTTCTTCATATGCATAAATAAATAAATAAATAAATAAAAATGTGAAAATTAGATGAAATTAAATTGCTGTTCAGGAAATTAGTTTTTTAATATTACTACTTATTTTACAAGGATACACAAAGAAATCGTGATTTAAATATTATGATTGCAACGAGTTTCGAACATTAGGATCTACCGAGGAAAATATGTTAATATTTTTAGGATAAAATGTTCATCTATATATTAAAACACAAATGTGAAACTTTTCGTACATTTTTTACATATCAATCATATGTGTACCAATTAAAATGATCGTTCCAAAGGTATGTTTAGTATGAGAAAAAAAATCTTCCTTTAGGACGCAAGAAAGGCATTTAAATAGCAAAGGACACTGTTAATATCAAAACAGTGTATTAAAAGTTTGCAAATATGTATATATTCATTTCTGTTGCTATATAGAAGAAATTATATGCATACATTGTTACCAAAAGATAAATGGTAAATAACGTTTGAACTTTTAAAGTAAAACAAGATTGAAAAATGATTATTAACACTTTCCGAATGTAAATAGTTGTTGTATTGTATAACTTTCAATGCTCTTTGCAAACGTAATCAAACAACGGACAGAGAGTAGTTCTGAAAAGCATACAGATGGACTAATTGAATTCCTAATCATCCTTAAACATTGCTAGAATGTGTTAAAAATGCTTAACACAAAAGAAAACATAGCTCTTATATTCTAATTGCAGCCCTTAATGTATTTAAATATTTTACTGTAGACCTGTAAATCTGAAGGTTAACAAAATTATATTCTATATAAAATACTATTTACCACATTAACAACAAATGTCAATTTCTTTATGATTTTTACAATAGAAAGCTTTTTATAAATGTAATTTATAAAAATGTCTGTCCTAAAATGCAATGCATTGAAATTTGTTTGGATGTCCCTGTACACAAACCAGTTGCACAACACCTAGGGAACATTCCATAGTGAATTTGAATAACATATATATTTTTTTCAAATTTCTGAAAATATTTACGGTTGCTGGAAGCGGGCAGACGGACAGATGGGCACTCGGACAGATAAATACACAAATTGAAATCTTATTCACACTTAAAAAATGTTAAAAAGTGTTAAATCGCTTAATGTAAGCGAAAATGCAATTCTAGGAAATTTGCAATAAAAGCCCTCAGTGTAACTGAATAGTTTTGTGTGGCCTTGTAAATCTAATGCTAAGCATACGACATTCTGTAGAAAGCATTATTTTGTGCATATGAATAATGTATTTAAATTTTTTAAAGATTTGTTCAAAGTAATGTTATTAAAATTTGGTTTACAGAAATACCTCTCATAGAACGAATGCTTTGGAACAGTTTGGGGTGTACCTGTACACACACTAGTGGTGGTATTTACTCCATTTTCTATAGCAAACATCCGATGATAAACTTGAATAACATATTTCAATTGAAATTTGTGTAAAATAAAGAAATTAAAACATAGTTCATAAAAATACCTCTCATAGAACATAATTCTTTGGAATATTTTTGGTGTCCCTGTACACTTTCCAGTAGAGGTACTCCCTCCATTTTGAATATGGAACATCCGATAGTGAGCTCAAATATCATATATCAGTTTCAAGAAATCCCATGAATATTTGTGGGAGTTAGAGTACGGATAGGCAAACAGACAAACCGAAGTCATTAACACTTTAAACCTTATTGGATATTGTTAAAAACATTCAAAAATTAATAAAAACGGTTAATATAACTGAAAATGCAATTCCAGCGAATTTCCAATGATATCCATTAATGTAACTGAATATTTTTGTGTGGCCCTGTAAATCTAATGCTAATCATACTGTATTCTATGGAAAGCATTCTTTTGTGCATATGAACATGTTTAAATTTTATTAAGATTTTGATTAAAGTAAAGTTCTTAATGGTATTTATATACTCCATTTTCAATGGAGAACATCTGATAGTGGACTTAAATATCATATTTCAATTTCATCAAGATTTGTGTAAAGTAACGGTATTAAAATATGGTTTATAGAAATACCTTTCATAGAACGCAGTGCCTTCGAATACTTTCGAGTGTCCCTGTACACAAACCAGTAAAGGTGTTCACTTCATTTTCAATAGGGAACATTCGATAATAAACTGGAATAACATATATCAGTTTCAAGAAATTCCATGAATATTTACGGGAGTTAGAGCGCGGACAATTAGACAGACAGACAGACAAACCGATATCATTAACCCTTTTGAACCTTGTTGGAAAGTATTAAAAAGGAGGAAAAATTGCACATGCATTGTTGACAGACGAATGATGAGAGAGCAGGGGGGGGGGGGTAAGAAAAGAAAAAAGAAACTGCCATTCTGTTGCCAAATAAGAAATGATATATTATGTTTGACGTTTAACAAATGAATAGGGGGAAATTGCAAAATAACTTTTTTTATAAGAATTTTATTTATAAAAGATTACGCGACAAAAAGGAAAAAAATGTATAAATAAAATGCTAGATAAAGGAACTTACATACACATACTGCTGTTACCAAAAGATAAACGGTAAATATTGTTTGAAGTTTTAAAATGGGGGGAAAAAAGGGGGGTTGCACACGCTGTAGTTCCAGAAAAATGATAAGAGATTGAGGGAGAGAGGGGGGGGGGGGGTGAAAAAAAACAGCCATTCTGTTGCCAAATAAGAATAAATAAATAATGTTTAAAGTTTTAAAAAAAAAAAAAAAAAAAAAGGAAAAAATTGCAAATTAACTTCTTAGAATTTTAATTATAAAAGATTAAGCGACAAAAAAAAAAAAAAAAAAAAAAAAAAAAAATCTGGAGTGACTCCACTCGACTTTCCGAACATTGAGTAATTAACAGTTTTGTAGATAAAGTAAAGAAAGAGGAATTGTTAAACAAGCAAAAGAGAGAAAACTATAATAGAGTGTTTGAGTATTTTTCTCCATATATTACACGATGTTTTATTTAACGCTACTGAACTTTGAGCCCATAGATCATAATGAAAAATAATTTTTCGTTGTGTCCCTGTAAAAACCTATAAATGCTAGATTCACCAAAATCCTTATAGTTAATGCAACAGTGATTTATAATATTCATATAAATTTTCAGCTCAATTGAATATGGCCTTTTAGATGCTATCGCACTTTTAAAAATTTGGTCCCGTAGGGCATAATGATGAAGAATTTTTCTTTGTGTCCCTGTAAAAAAACTGTAAGCGCTAGATTCACTAAAATCTATACAGTTGGTGCATCTGTGACCTATAATATGTGTACAAATTGATTAATAAGGCGTTTAGACGCTATCACACTTTTAAAAATTTGGCCCCATAGGCCATAATGGTAAAAAATTCTTCTTTGTGTCCCTGTAAAAAAAACTATAAGTGCTAGATTCTCCAAAATCTATCACATGTGTATAAATATTTTGCTCAATTGAATAAGGCATTTAGATGCTATCGCACTTTTAAGATTTTGGTCCCATAGGCCGTAATGATAAAGAATTTTTCTTTGTGTCCCTGTAAAAAAACTATAAGTGCTAGATTCACCAAAATCTATAGGGTTCGTACTATGGTGACTTACAATATACGTACCAATTTTCAGCTTATTCGAACAAAGCGTTTAGACGCTAGCGTGTTCACTCACAGACATACACACACACATACATACATCATCGCAAAAATAATGAAAACGGACTCAGGGGACCTCGAAACGTATAGAAACATCAAAATCTCAAATTCGGATTTTTGACATGATTACAATACTTTCCTCACGATAGTGTTCGGAAAGTAAAAATGCATAAAAGTGTTGGTAGTCTGCTTTTTTAGCATTGTATGATTTTTTTTTTTTTTTTTTTCGTCGCACATTAACCATGCATTTCTAAATATCATTTTTAAAGTCATTTATCTTATTAAAAATAGGATAAAAGCGTACGATAAATTTTATGTTTGCGTATTAATATGTAGATAATATATAATATTTATTTAAAACTTCAAACACTCTTTATCAATAATCTTTCGGCAAAAAAGTTAGCACATTTATTTATTTATTTACTCAGTTCTTTTATATTTTGGCAGAGAAAGTGAATATATATTATTTATTTATTTATTCAGTTTCTTTATCGTTTGTCTGACAACAGAAGTGAGTATATCTTATTTTGTTTTTACTTTATTCTATATGTAATATATAGAAAGTATTGGATTCGCGAAAATTTTCGACCTCCGTTTTTTGACGGATCTACACGTTTTAGGATGTCCTGAACACGAATTGATAGTTTTTAAAAAATGTCTGTCTGTGTGTGTGTGTGTGTCTGTGGTTCCTTGTTTTCACCGTATCTCACGAAACAATGAATGAAATTCAACCAAACTTGGTATATTGTTGCCCCCTGGAGGGGCATTGTGCTGATTAGATTTGGGGATCACAGGTGGCGCTGTGATAGCATTTTATGTAAACTTTTAACATGGCAGTATAGGACAAAATTTCGTATAAATGTACATAATGAGCGTTATTTTAAACTTGTGATTGTAAAATTAATATGAATTATTGATAATAGTAGTAGTTAACTAGAAAAAAAAATTGTGCATGGGGGGGGCATCGGTCCCCCCGGGGGAAAGTACCGCCCCGGGGGAGTAAATTTTCACAATGGGTATCTTTCGAAAGGTCTCGTTGATAATAGTAGTAGTTAACTAGGGAAAAAAATTGTATACATCCTTGTATACAAACCAGTTATACAGGGCCTATTAATGCCATTTTAAATAGGGAACAACAATACCATATATAATTTTTTTTAATCTGAAAATAGGAAAGCTAAACTATAAGGGGTTTACTCACATTTTTATTTTGATCCAATTAGTGCCCAATGATATTACAGGGTTTTCGCTGATTGTAAATAAATATTGATAAAACTCCCTAACATCTTTTTTTTTTTTTTTTTTTTTTTTTTTTTTAAGAATGTTTTGAATTTACATGATATTTGTTTGGGTTTTTTATATAAGTGTCTCAATACCTGTAAAATTTCAAGCTGGAAATGTGTTTTTGTTGTAGCATGTGACTTTGAGGATTAACCTTATTATATGTATAAATGTTTCTGAGGCTACGATTCATTGATATACAGTGGTTTCTCTAAAAAAATTGAAAATGATAATACCACTTTTCAAATTATAACATGTAAGGTATTAAACCCAGTCCAAAGACTTTCTTAGGAAACTTCGCGTATTACATTAGACACAGTATACTGCAATCAAAATGCAGAAATGTTAAATATCTTACAAAATATGAGCACTTTTACTAAATATTTTTTAAGTACGCATGCTCAAGCTTTTAAAAAATTTCATTTGCATAATTTCATACCCAGAGGGATTGAGCTGTTATATTAAATTTTATACCTTGCTAAAAACTAGCTTACCAATATTTCGTTAACATTTAATCAGTTTGACATCCCGCGTATTAAAATATTTTTCCATTTTCAATCTTAAAATTAATATTTGTTGTGATATCGTTAATTGCCTTATTCTTGCCATTTTTGAAATACTTTCTAAAATTACAATTTTTCGAACATTTGCATCTTGTTTTTAATACTTGGCTCAATCTTAAATTGTACGGGGAACACAACATAATAAAATCTGTTTGAAAATTTACTTTTAAAACAATAAAATTGGCGATTGCAGTAAGAGAAATGGAAAATATCCAAGTGCGGCTTTTTTTCTGTCCCTTAGTGTATAACTAATAAATCAACTCAGTTGCTGCATGTTTTTTTATGGAAGAATAAAATAATATCCTATTACGTCTTCTTTTGGATCAATCCATATAATTTCATTTACTTTTGTTTCTTTTGATACTCGTGTTTCTTATAGGCACACATCTGAGATGTTTTAAAACGACTTTTAATTGTGCTCTACTGTCGACCTTGTACTTTATACAGTTTTTTCCTGCTTAAAAATTCAATTATTAGACCTTTATATTTTGAAACAAGTCTCTTTCAATTAAATTTATAAGTTACTAATTTTAAACATTAGTATTAAAGTACATAAGGTAAAGCTGTCACATGTTTAGTTATACTGCTGTAAGTTAATAACTAAAATAATGACAGTAGGTCAAAGTTGAAGGTCAAACGTCAAATTTTTGTTAATTTCGATAATGACTAACTCTTCTAGTGAACAAAACCACAAAATAAAATATCACACAAATTAATCTATGGAATCATATTAATAAAAAAAAATAATTGTAATCGTGTGGTTTTTAGCGATTTCGGGCCTCGAATTGTCATAAAAATGACAAAAATGATATTTTAAGATTCCATAAACTGAAAGGGGATAAAAAAAAAAAAAAAAAAATCTTTGCCAATAAAATCTATTAAAGTATTAAATCTATTAAGTATACACTGTTTGTATTGTTTTGTGGCTTTGAGGTTTTTTTTTTTTTTTTTTTTAATACTTATAAAAAAAAAAAAAAAGCTTAAATTAAATGAGCAAAATACTTTAACATTTTATTGTTATTCCATTAAAGTAAATTTGCACTATTATAAAGCACATTCTAATAAAACAAAATTAATCTACAATTCGTTAATTCAGTGTTTAATTTTCTACTTGAGTGTGCGTCAGTTAGCCAAACTACGCAATTTAAAAAAACTATATAGTTTTTTTAAAAATCAAAACCACAAAGGTAAGTACACAGTATACATAAAACTTCAATAAGTCATAAATTGGCAAAGAAATTGATTTAAAATTTTCATCAACTTTTGGTTTATGGTGGATCTTAATATGTAATTTTTGTCATTTTCTTACATTTCGAGGACTTGTAATCTGTAAAGGGTTAAAAACCACACAATTAAAACTAAATTTTCTCAATATAGTCCAGTAAATAACGGAGGACGGGGGGTATTACATACTTTTGTAATATTGTGTCAACTTGAATCAAATTTGCACAGTGAATTTATCAATCAAAAATCTTAGATAAATTCACTGACATCTCACTCGGTCCTTTTGTTTGTAAATAGTGGCCACTTGGAATCACGGTGCAACTTGAAAATTTATCATGATGACTTTTAAAATACTGAATTAATTCATATCGAAGTTAGACAGAGAACTTTTCATACAAATATCTTTTAGTTTGCTGGGCAACCATTTTGTTTCCAAGTGGCGGTTACTTGAAAATTTATCATGATAACTTTTGAAATACTTAATTCAAACTAAAGTTGGACAGTGAACTTACCATTCAAATGTCCTAAATTATTTTTCTGGGCAAGTTGCGGCCACTTGAATGCTGACAGTTTAAGAAATTTATCACAATAACTTTTGTAATACTGAATTTATTCAAACCAAAGTTGGACAATGGACTTACCTTACAAATATCTTAGGTTAGTTAGTTTACTCAGCAACTTGCTGTGTCATTTTGTTTCCAAGTGGCAGCCACTTGAATATTTGTCCCCACCATAGCTTTAGAAATACTGAATTAATTCAAACTAAATTTGTAGTGTAGACTTATCTCAGAAATACGTTTTATATGTTCATTTGCCAACTTGATCTGTCATCTTGTTTCGAGTGCCAGCCATTTGAAATATTCAAATTCTCATTAAAAAGGTATTTATGATCCAATTTACTTAAAACTCCATATATACGTAGCCCTCATTAATATTTCCATTAAGTCCATTAATTAATTGTAGCCGCCATTTTTAAATAAAATGGCAGCTACATGATAAGAAAAAAAGTAATCTACTCTTTCTATGAGCTGGGAGGACTTGATCAGTTGATCAATAACCCCTAAAAAGTAATGATATCAGAACAAAAACCCTTAACGCGTTAAAAGCTTGTGACGCAGCACTTTATTTCGATATGAATTGGAAATATGGGTCTTAAAAATAATGATATGAAATTTTGAGTGACGCTTTGCTATTAATTGAAATATACATAGATTTTTCTTATTTCACAATTTGCTTTTTTCTTCTATTTATATTTACATCACAGTACATTCATAATATTTTCAATTTCAACGTGAAAAAATATATAGAATTTACTCACTGATGCTTTTTCATTTGCATCTCGTGAATTTAAAATATGAGTTTTAAAAGAAATGATATAATTTCAGTGACGCCTGAGTGTTACTTTAAAAAGATTTCTTTTTAGATTTCATAACAATCACTTTTGTTTTGTTGAATAAAGTGTATTTACATATTGAAATAATGGTTTTATTTTTCAAATATGCTGTCAAATAATCAAACTTTCACTGAATTTACATTATAAATTGAAGTTATCTAGTTCAGTAAATTGATTTGTCTATTGCGTCACGCTATCCAAAACTGTAAGTAAAATTTATATAAATGTTACTTTGTATCATAGTATTAACAGTGAAAATGTGTGCAAAGAGATTGTGTGATGCAAAAAGAAAACATTTGCAGAAATTTTACTTGCAGTTTTGGATAGCGTGACGCAATAGACAAATCAATTTATTAAACTAGATAACTTCAATTTATAATGTACATTCAGTTGATTATTTGACAGTATATTTGAAAATTAAAATCATTATTTCAATATGTAAATACACTTTATTCAACAAAACAAAAGTGATTGTTATGAAATATAAAAAGAAATCTTTTTAAAGTAACACTCAGGCGTCACTGAAATTATATCATTTCTTTTAAAACTCATATTTTGTATTCACGAGATGCAAATAAAAAAGCATCAGTGAGTAAATTCTATATATTTTTTCACGTTGAAATTGACAATATTATGAATGTACTGTGATGTAAATATAAATAGAAGAAAAAAGCAAATTATGAAATAAGAAAAATCTATGTTTATTTCATATAATAGCAAAGCGTCACTCAAAATTTGATATCATTATTTTTAAGACCCATATTTCCAATTCATATCGAAATAAAGTGCTGCATCACAAGCTTTTAACCCGTTAAGGGTTTTTGTTCTGATATATTTACAATAATTTTTGCACTTGGACCTTTCCTTTAAAGCTAATATTTATGCCAGTAAAAAATTGAAATCTCAAAAATTTTATTTCTTTTGCACTGTGCAGTTCTTGAATATTCTCCCCTATCATACAAAATATGAAAAATATAAAATGGTGTTTAACCTTAAAAACTTGGTAATGTTATACACTTTGATATAAAACTTAAGGAAAACTGAAAAAGCATTAAGTTCGAAAAAATCTCGCAGTTCTGATCCAATGTTTTATAATCTAGGTAAATGAAAGCGGTTTGTCAGAATAAATTCGGATAAGGGGGGGATTTTTCCCAATTGATGGATCATGATTAAAGGCACATTACCTGCCTATCTCTGCAGGCTCTTCCACCCTCAAGCGCTAAAATATTAAAACTATAAGAAAATTGCTTGGAAATCAAAAAGTAACAGCTTTAGCATTTTGATGGTTTTACAGTATTATTATTGATAAGTGTTATAGTTTTTTTAATTGCAAGTTTTCTCTGAAATCAATATTTATGCCAGTAAGGGGGGGGGAGGAGAAATCTCTTTTTTTTTTTTTTTTTTTTTTTTTTTTTTTTTTTTTTTTTTTCAATTGCGTAGTTTTTGACATTTCTGCTCTCGCATAAAATAAATAAATAAATAAATAAATAAATAAATAAAATAAAATAAATAAATAAAAAATATGAAATAGTGTTTTATCTTAACAATTTGGTAATTTTACAAACTTTATAATGACAATACAATTTAATAGGATTCTGTGAAAGGGAAAAATCCAGAAAAGCATTAAATTTGCTATATGCGTTAAAATCGTCGTTTTAATTTAGCAGGTAAAATATCGCTTTTGAATCAAATTCATATAATGTTTAAAATGTTTCTGGCTGATAGGCATTGTGGAGCAATATATTCTTCCTACATTTCTCTAAGTTTCCCCTCGTTCTTTGTACATAGAACAGGGCCCGAAATTTCAACTTAGATTACACTCGCTGAAAGAATTAGTTTCTCGCCACAAAATATGATTAATTTACTCTAATTTTTACGTATAAGGTGACCAGAAATTTTTATTGGTAAAAGAGGTGAAATTACGCAATGTCTTTTATTTTATAAGAAAATAGAAGACTTTCAATTTAGAAAAAGAGGTCATTTTAGATAACACAAAATTGAATAAAAATGATTATAAAAACAGATTCAAAAGCTACTTTACACAAGAGGTGGAAACATTTTCACCTCAAATGTGAATTTGGATCAGTACATCCTTAATTTAAATTAATAATACACGGATACGAGAGGAAAAATTCCTAATTTTTATAGGTGTCTCTGAACAATACAGATTTTCTTCTTATTATTATTCTTATTTTTTTGCTATAGACATTTTTTTTTTTTTTTTTTTTTTTTTGTGGTACTTTCATGCAGTTACATAAAAAAAAGTTGGTAGACTTTTTTTTTAAATCATAATCATAAAAGAAAAAATAAATTGGTATTCGGCAGATGAAATGATTTGTTTTAACGCACAGTCATTCTTTATCAACATTTTATAAAAGTTCTCACAAGTGTAACCTAAATTAGTCTTAGCAGTTAATAACTTTTTAAAGTAGGTATATAAAAGGGATTTTTTTCATATGCCTACATTTTGTTCATTGAAGAGAACAGCCGCTTTGTATGAGCATGTTTGCCAGGAGAACATAAAATGAATTTAACTCACTTTTGCATATTTTTGTGATGTAGTGGTAGTGTTACCATTAAGGCCAATTGTCTGCACTAAAGCTCTAGGTCACAGTAGGAGAGTCTTCAGTGGGGTCTTTCTAAGAGGTCCTAGCCCATATTTCGCTAGTTTCGGAGAATACCACGGAAAATTCCTAACCGCTAAGCCAACGAGCGTGACCCAGTATCGAAACCGGCGGCTCATGTATACCAGCCTCGAGGACAGAAACTCTCGGTCACTGGTGGGCCTATTTTTATGAAGAATATTATTCATGCAAAAGTGAGAACACGCGTCAACCCACCGCGTACCAACTGGAGCACCACCTTCTTATAATGATTTCATGACTATTTTAATAGTGATTCCGTGTTCTGGATCAAAGAACCGTACAAATATAGGGAATACTTTTATTTCTCAGAAATTCGAAGAATCTGAATAGACATAAATCATAATATGCTTTGGTAACTTTATTAGGAAGTTGTTCTTTTGCAAACCTATTACGCAAAAATAAGTTAGTGTTCACCGTTCGATACAGCCAATGGCCGATTGAGCTTCCCAGTTTTGCGAAAATTTTGAAAATAAGGACTAAATCTTTTTCATTTGAAAAAAGAAGAGAGGAGGAAAAACATAAAAAAAGAGGGCCTTTTAGTCCTGTAATGTTTTTTCTTCGTTTAAGAGGGCAGAACCTTGAAAAAGAAGACTGACCTTTTAAAAAAAGGATGGCTGGTCACCATACTTAAGATTTATCATGGTTTTACGTTTTTAAAGTTGTTTTTTTTTTTTCACCATATACTGTAACAATTCTATCTACATTTAGACGGAAATTTTATTCGTCACAGTAAAATTTTCACTCGTCGCTGGCGAGCGGAAATTTCTCGCCCTGACATAGAATATATAGTGACGTTTAAAATTATCTAAAATTAGAATTATCTAAAATTTTTAGAGTTTCTCTTTTTTTAGTTCTTTCTTGTAACTATTCCCAGGTAATTTTTTTTAACGGTTTTCTTATTTCAGTAATCTATTCCGATTAATATTTAAAACCGTAAAATATTGTAATATAAACATTTTGACCTTTTAAAAAAAGAAAAAAAAAAAGTTCCTATCTTTCACACACACCCTGTTTTATATGAATAACGGGGGTAAGTTATAACGGTATAAATATTTACACTTTTTTTATGTAAAAAATATGAAAAAAAATTACTATTTCATTTTTATCAAAAATAAATAAATAAACTAAGAATCGTTTCGCTTTTTTCATCTGAAATCTCTGATATTTAATTACAGAATTACATTAATTTCTATATATGTACTTGTTATTTAATTATTTTTCTTATTTATATTTTATTTTCTTTTTGTTTGACCTAATTCAATTATTATAAAGACAATAAGAAAGGTGGAGGTTGGGTGGGCATATGTTTGATTACGGAGGAGAGGGGTATTGTTTGGCTGGATAGTTGCGTGAGATTGTGAAATTATATATAATTAAAAAAAAAAAAAAGAAGCAGAAGGCCTATCGCATTTACTTTGTATTAAAACTATTCCTTATTTTTCTTCATTATTGAGTTGTGAACTATTCTTAAAATTATTAATCAAACACTAAAACACATGATAATCAATCAATAAATAAATATCCATGTTGCTGTATTGTGTCGTTATTCTTCATCTGCTATGTACAACTAAACTCTTGAATTATTTTGCTTGTTTTAATCCTTGTGACTCCAAATGCATCATCCTGCGGGTAATGTATGTTTTTTATAATTGTTTTCTTCTTGATTATCTGATTTCTTGAATTAAATAGTTTATTCTTCATTTTTAACTTCAATTAATTTCTTGTACGATTGAGGGCCCGTTAGCAAATTGCTATTAAAGCTGCTAATGAACGAAATCGTACATAATTGCTCAACGGTGAAAAATATCACACCTGATGAGTTTTTTTCCCCGTTCTGAGCTTTTCCTAATTAAAAAAAAATATATTTTTTTAATACTGTCTTAATTGTTTATTTTCTCATTACTTGTTTGTATCTTTTGATTTGAGTTCCATGTCGTTTTTACGCACCGGCAAAATTATTAAAATAGCAACTAACAATCTAGAAATAAATGTATGATTAGATTGAAGTTAAATTAAATAAAAATAAATAAATGAAAAATAATTTTTTCAATAAAGCCTAATCAGTCTCCACTGGTTATTTAAATTTGTTATAATTACATTCTTATTGGTCTATGTAGATTCAGTGATATTATACCTGTTGCTTGGCTTTTAATACGATATAATTGATTTATATACTACATATATATATATGTGTGTGTGTGTGTGTGTATGTGTGTGTGTGTGTGTGTGTGTGTGTGTGTGTGTAATATATATATGCGTATAACTTTTTCTATTCATTTATCAATAAAGTTGTCAAATAATAATACTAAATAAATAAATAAAGTTTATTGTAAACAATGGTAGACTAATTAAGTATTGAGGTAACTGGACAACAGGTGGTTCAGAAGATAGGTGACTGAAACTACCATGTTTTTATCTCTTATATAGTTAGCATTATTTATAAATGATTCAAGAATTCAGCTCTCATTCTTAGTATGTTTTAGCTCCATTTTTTCCTATTGTATCTTTGTATCTTTTATATTTATGATACAGTGAAAGTATATTTCAGTCGCTTTTGATAATTTTTCAACAAAATTAAACAGTCTTCACGACATTGGTTCCTCTGCCCGTGCTGAATTTTTTATAAATATTTTTTAATTCTTTGATATTGATATATAGGTTATTCAGATTGGTGCCCTATTAAAAATGATTTCTATAGCACTATTAGTTTGTTTAAAAAGACTCAACAGAGACTCCCAAAAAAATTCCAAACTACTTTGTGTAAAAGAGGTATTTCTTTAGAGATTATTTTAATAATTTTATACTACACAAACCATGTAATTACCATGCATTAAACGTAGGTGCGAAAGCATGTTTTCTGCAGAGTATGGTATAATTAGAATTAAGATTTACAAGATCATACAAAGATGTTACATTTTTATAAGTGGAAACTGATAAAAATGTTTTGTTTGTGTTTATAGCATTTTTAACTTTGATCTATCTGTTCATCTCCTTTCTAGATTCCATATAAAATTTTAGAATGTCTTCAAACTTATTTACGTCATTCAAGTTCACTACGTCTCCTCTTTATTGAGAATAATTTGAATAGTGCTGCTGGTTTATGTATAGAGATTTAAAAAAAAAAAAAAAAAACTACATTACACTATGGTCTATGAGAGGTATTTTTAAAAAACATATTTTATATCTTTACATTGCATTCTTGCTCTTAAAGGATCTTCGAATACATTTGACATGGCTTGGAAATCAAAATACTGATTAGAATTTGAAAAGGGAATATAAAAAGGGAAATAAAGGTGTTAAAAAGATATTCAAAGCAATTACTATTGTTAAAATGATTTCCTCCAAGTTATATCACAAAGCTGCAAATCAGCCTGTATGAAATATTGTGACTGTCCTAAATTCGGGATACTTTTTACAGTATTGTATGAAAATTGCAAAGTCTTATCGCACCAACATTGCATGGAAATGTTGGGGAAAATTATGAAACCGGATTAAAAATCAATAAATAAGATAAGACTGCAGAACTATAGAACAATTATCTGTAGAAATTTTGCACATAGACATAAATGCAAAGCTATGTATGATCGTAATTATATTAATTATGCAGATAGAGTACTGCATGCATGTAAAAACTAAAGAATAGTGTGTTGAAAACTCTGGCTCACATATGTATATACAGTCATTTCCAAAAGTTTAAGACCAGTAGCCGATTTTCAGTATTTTAACACATTGCATCATTTGCGCAGATTATTGCGTCATCTCATGTACTGATTGCATCAGACGCATTCTGCTGTTATGAATAAATGTGCCCGTCACGTTTATTGGATTCTGTAGTGGACAGTGCTGTTGTGTAATTATTGTAACAGGTAAAAAACCTTCACTTACTATTATAAAAAAGTCAGAAATGTTTACCCTGCATAAAATTCGATTTTCTAAACGTCAAATAAGTTCGAGGGTAAATGTGAGCAAGACAACTGTGCATCAAGTTATTAGTAAATTTAAAATTTCAAAAAAATTTGTGGACCTTGAGGGAGCGGTCGCCCTAGAAAAACGAGTGCACGTGATGATCATGTGATAAGAAGGATTGTCGTACGAGATCCAAGAACCTCCTGCACTACGATTAGACATTCTCTGGGTGCAAAAGGCACCAACGTCAGTTTGAGTACTATTTCAAGACGTTTGGCCAAAGATTTTGGTTTATCATCCCATAAACCTGCAAGGAAACCTCGACTTACTCCAAGTATGAAAAAGAAACGACTGACTTTCGCCAGACAATATCAGAATTGGACAGTACAGCACTGGAGTAGAGTCTTATTTTCGGATGAGTCAAGTGTGCAGCAATTTTCTGCACGTGCTATACGTGTTCAGTGTTCACCGCCCAAGGGGAAAAGATATGATGAGAAATATACGATTCAAACTGTGAAACATCCTCCAAGCTAAATGGTATGGGGTGCAATGTCTGTGTCCTGTACTGCTAGTCTGTATTTTGCGCCACCTAAAACCACTATGAAATGAAAGCAGTACCTTAATTTATTACGTGAGAAGTTGAAACTTCACATGCGTGTTAATAAATGTTCAATTTTCATGTGTGATGAGGCTCCGTGTCACAGGGCGAAGATTGTCAAGAAATATCTGAGGGCACAGAAAATCAAAGTGCTTGACTGGCCAGGAAACAGCCCAGATTTGAATCCAATAGAGAATCTGTGGTATATTGGGAAACATAAATTCGCCGAAAAGCAACCATTCACTGCTACGGCAATAAAGCATGCATTGTGCACAGATATTTCTAAAGCTTACTTCAAGTCTCTTATTTGTAGCATGCTCTTAAACTTTTGCAAATGACTGTATAATACTACATAATTCAATATTTCATGGACAGAAATTTTGATGTTTAAAGAAAAAATTGCATGATTATAAAGTCAATTTTATCAAATACTGTATGCTCATAAAATAATTTTATGTGTAATAAAAAAAGCTCATTTTCACAAAATCTATGAAATAGCTTAATTTCATAGAAGTTAAAATATATTAATATAAAAAAAAAAAAAAAAAAAAAAAAAAATAATTTTAAAAGTTCGGTTAAACGCCATTATTTACAAAACAAATATGTTTAAATCTTAGTTTCACAAAGATCTTAGATCTAGTGTATGTATGAAAATTTTGCTTTAACAAAAGCTATAAAAAATCTTAATTTCACAAAAAAATCATTCTTATTTTATTTATTTTATATTCGGTTAAATGACATTAAGAAAACAATGGGTAAAAATTATCCAAAATACATTTGCTAATTGTAATTCAACATAGCATGCACGAATTATAAAAAGGAAGTATAAAAGAAAGAATTATAAATTACTATCTTCTTCCTAATATATATAAATTGAATCCTATATCACATTAAAAACAATAAAATTTTCAAGATTTCTATGAATTTTTAAAAATATATTTACTATTGTTTTGACACCGAGATTAAAAATTTAAAAAAAAAAAGGCAGCAAAAATGTTAAGAAAAAAGAACACTTGATATTTAGAAATTTTTACTGACTTAACTATTCCCTGTAGGAAAATGTTGTAATCACAAAAACTAAAGAAAATTGTTTTGAGGAACAACAATTTAAAGAAAAAAAAAAAAAAAAAGTGAGTTACTAATGGTTTTAGAAACCATTTTAGAAATAATTAAGTAAATGTCACTCTATTCCCACTTTAAGTGGGGGTATCGGGGAAAGCCCGGGGGGAGCGGTAGGGACTTCTGTAAAAATATATCTCTTAATAGTGTCTATCGACTGTAAAAAATCTAGCTTTTATTCGAATTTGTTCCAAAAAAAATCCTTTGTTTACTGGACTAATAGCGTGATTCCAGAGATTAATTTGTGTGATATTTATTTTTTTAGTTTGGTTTTTTAGAAGAGTTATTCACTTTAGAGATTAGTAAAACTTTACGTTTGACCTTAAACTTTGACATATTGCAATTATTTTAGTTATTAAGTTACAGCAGTATAACTAAGCATGCGACACCTTTACCTTATGTACTTTAATTTACTATAATATTTATAGTTAGCACTCATAAACTTAATTCAAAGAGATTTGTGCCAAAATATAAAGGCCTAATTTTCAATCATGAGAACGACTTTTGATGACCTGTATAAAATACAAGGTCACTAGTAGAGAAAAATAAAAGTTGTTTTAATCTCTCACGTGTCCATATAAGCGACACAAATATCAAAAGAATCGAAACTAGTCGAGCAGCACACTTCCTTGAATTTATATGGGCTGACCCTATTTTTAGTATTATTCCATTACTTACAGAAAACAAAAGTAGACTTTGGTTTTTATTTTAGTTTTTTTTAAAACACTTTTTCATTTTTTACACGTAATCTTTTATATTTAAATTTCTTACAGAAGAAAGAAACTTGCGTGAATACGGGTTGGTACTTCTTAGAATGACTGATAGACCTTAGGACCCTTGTAAAGTCCCAGGAACCAAGAAATCTTACAAAAGAAAGTTGGTAAATCTGCATTCCTATAATTTTATTTTATTTTTTCAAACTGTTGACATATTATTTGTTCTTTGCTATCGAAATGCCTTTGATCAATCGGATTAGGAGGCAAGTAGATCTGATAGGGATTTATTTATTGATTTTTAAGAATAGATTGATTACTAAGAATATTTGAACATGAAAATTTTCAATTCCCATATTCATTATTTAAATTGTTACTTAAAAAAAAAGAAACTAGTTTTATTAAATGAGCTTAAATAATTGCTGAAGGTGTACTCTTTTTTTCGCCATGGAAAACAGTGCGTAAGTTTTAAATCCGATGAAGTTCATTGGTATATCATCTGAGCTCTTAAACTATGCTAAAATATTTGCGAAGGGATTCATATCCATAAACAACTGAAAAAGGTTTAATGAAAAGCTTTTCTCATAATGTCGAGAACTTAGTTTGCTACACGACTTTTCTCTTTCTAAATGATTCAATTTTAGAACTAAAGTTTTATATATCATTCTACTTTATGAAGTATGTAACAATAGTGTCCTTTAACTTACAGAAATACTTGAAATATTTTTTTTTCTTTTCTATGCTCTCTTAAAATGCGTGACTGAATTTGCTTACTCAAAAACTTGAGAGGAATTTCTAGGAAAAAATCAAATTTGAGTAAAATCACTCTTTTCTGATCAAAAACCTTTTCAGTCAAATTGATCGTTAAACTGTCAGCTCCTTTCTGAACGAATTTCGATCACTTTTCATTTGGTTCAACAAAATTGCGTAATGATGGTGCCATCTATCGAATATTTATTTAAAAAGACACATGAAAAATATTTTTTTTTAGATATATATAATTAATTTATATAGTGATTAAAAAATATATTGAGGACTTTCGATAATTAGAAAAGTAAACTATCAAAGTTATTTCTTTTTACATAAATATAACAAATGTTTTATATACAACTGACAAAAAATAGCAGTTATCTAATCACGAGTTGTTAGTCATAAAAAAACTAAAAATGAATAGTAAATGTCTTTTTAAAAACTGTTTTTTAAAGAAATATATGAAGTACAAAGAAAAAGAGCAATGTATTTATATAATGTAGAAATTTATTTATGTCTAAAGTTTTAATATTTTTATTGTAGTCATTGAAACTAATTTATTAAAATGCATATAAATCATTCAAAATATGTGTTACAATGTTTTAATTATAATTAAACTCAACATCGGGAATAATATGTATAAACAAACTAGTACATACTGTATATTCAACTCATAGTTATTCAAAAAAGTCTGCAACGTTGCGTAGACGAATTTATTTTTCTAAACGAACTAAATTATACAGAATTAATTTCCAAGCTTCTAAAATGTCTGCTTGTCATAGTTTCTGTTTTCAAGAATTTTTCCTCAATTTAAAATCAATAGTACTATTTTAAGGAAGTTTATTGGGTTTCTCATAGCCTTATGTTATGTATAAAACAAGTAAAAATCTGGAGTGACTCCACTCGACTTTCCGAACATTGAGTAATTAACAGTTTTGTAGATAAAGTAAAGAAAGAGGAGTTATTACACAAACAAAAGGGAGAAAACCATAATAGAGTGTTTGAGTATTTTTCTCCGTATATTACACGATGTTTTATTTAACGCTACTGATCTTTGAGCCCATAGATCATAATGATAAAGAATTTTTCGTTGTGTCCCTGTAAAAACCTATAAATGCTAGATTCACCAAAATGCTTATAGTTAGTGCAACAGTGATTTATAATATTCATATAAATTTTCAACTCAATTGAATAAGGCGCTTAAATGCTATCGCACTTTTAAAAATTTGGTCCTATAGGCCATAATGATAAAGATTTTTTCTTTGTGTCCCTGTAAAAAAACTGTAAATGCTAGATTCACCAAAATCTATACAGTGTGTGCAACTGTGACCTATAACATGTGTACAAATTTTTTGTTTATATTAATAAGGCGTTTAAACGCTATCACACTTTTAAAAATTTGGCCCCATTGGCCATAATGATAATGAATTTTTCTTTATGTCCCTGTAAGAAAACTATAAGTCCTAGATTCTCCAAAATCTATACAGGTTGAGTATCTGTGACCTCTAATATGTGTAAAAATTTTTTGCTCAATTGAATAAGGCATTTAGATGCTATCGCACTTTTAAGATTTTGGTCCCATAGGCCGTAATGATAAAGATTTTTCTTTGTGTCCCTGTAAAAAAACTAAGTGCTAGATTCACTAAAATCTATAGGGTTCGTACTATGGTGATTTTCAATATACTTACCAACTTTCAGCTTATTCGAACAAAGCGTTTAGATGCTAGCGTGTTCTCTCACAGACGTACACACATACATACATACATACATCATCGCAAAAATAGTGAAAACGGACTCATTGGACCTTGAAACGTATAGAAACATCAAAATCTCAAATTCGGATTTTTGACATGATTACAATACTTTCCTCACTATAGTGTTCGGAAAGTAAAAAATGATAAATTCAGGGGCGTAGCTTGAGGGGGGGGGAGGGGGGGGGAGTCTCCCCCCCCCCCCAATGATTTAAAAAATAGGGCGGCATATTGAAGTTTCTGGGGGCGCTATTTTGCGACTTAAAGTTCATTTGAAAGTGGATCATAATTTTGTTAATTATCGTTATTTAACAAAAACACTTAAGAGTTTTATGTATCACAAGCTGACCAACTGGTTCACCGACCAGCAAAAAAGTTGTGTCTGACTGTAGCAAACTCCCGTCTGGTGGCGCCTGCGGTGCCCTCTAAACTAGTTAGACGCCTAAAACAGCCTGTTTTCCTATCGTGCAAATGACCCTTGAAAATTCTCATTGTATTCATGGCGCTTAAAAAAATCTTATCATAACGGATTCCTGTTTGGGGGCGCCTATGGCATGAGTTCCCGTTTTGTTCACTTACAACAGCCTGTTCGCTTACCGTACAAAAGACTGTTGAAAATTCTAATCGTATTCGGGACCCCTTAAGAGTAGCAAACTCCAGCTGAACGGCGCCCTTCCCTGTTCAGGCACCTTCAAAGGCATAATGAGGTTTCTGGGGCGCTGTTTTGCGCCTTGAAGTTCATTTGAAAGTGGATCATAATTTTGTTGATTATCGTTAGTTACCAAAAACACTTAAGATTTTTATGCATCTGAAGCTTCCTTCGGCAACCAACTGGTTCACCGACCTGCAAAAAAAGTTCGCATTAAAATGTCTGACTGTAGCAAACTCCCGTTAGGTGGCGCCCTCTTAACTAATTAGACGCCTAAAACAGCCTTTTTAAAAGTGTATAACAACCAATTTTCCTACTGTGCAAACTATCCTTGAAATTTCTCTTCGTTATCACGACCCTTAAAAAAATCTGATTATAACAAATTCCTGTTTGGGGGCGCAATGGCATGATTTCCCATTTCAGATACTTACAACTGACTCGTAAGTATGCACAATCGCTTTCTCACCTCCAAAGACTTAAAATTACGTTTTTTCAAGACCTTAGCTCGAAAAAAAAAGCAGTTTATTGTACGTTATGGCTATTGTATAAAAACGAAATTACATAAGGTTTGATTTGGTTATAACGATTTCTCACTAACAATTTTTGATTCTAAGTGATCCTTTAAGCAAATTTTTTATTTTAGTTTCACGGTTTGGGATTAACGCCCCAGTGGCGATCCGAAGACAAGCCATCACAATTTTTATCTTCCGCGGAAGAGGGCTCCCCCGCTTCAGTATCTTCCAGAGGTATTATTTGCACGGAGCATGAAGGATATTGCAGCTACGACAGAGTGTATGTGCACCAGAGACTGACTTTCATGATAATCTTCAGTTGGCTCGATTATTGAATCCACAATCTTTCTGTCAAGCAGGTAGACGTGAGGTGCCGGGTACGATCCCAGATCGCGCTTGTCGGCCTATCGTTCAGAATTTTCCGTGGTTTTCTCCGAAACTTGCGGAAATACGGGCTAGGATCCCATAGAAAGACCTCCACAGAAGGCATTCCCCTCAGGCCTAGGACCCTAGAACAATCACTCAGAATTTTCCCCAAACACCAACACCAACACCTAAGTAAGATATAAATTTCTGTATAAAATAGATTTTATTTTGGACAATGGGACTCTTTTTTAGTTTGTTCTTCCACATAAAGGCATGCGGTAATTCTGTCGCGTTCCTTAGCAATGGCTACTACATTTCTTAAAATATTTTTCACACAATATGGGAAAAAAGAAAAACGTTTTTTAATTGGTTTAAATATGTAAAATAATAATAATAAATAAATTACTGATTTTCTTTTTCCTTAAGAGTGAACAATACCTAATTTCATAATAAGAAAACACCACAGAGCTGGCGTTTAAAAGCAATAATTACAAAACTTTGAATAAACACCATAAAATTCAGTAAACTTGCAATAATTGTTTCGGTTCGAAAGAACACACGATCCTTCGTCAGGCGAAAAAAGTAGGGACAAGTGCTGCAGTCAAAGCAGAAACACACAAAACCGTTTTAAGTGAGCAGCAAAAATATATACAGATGAATGTAAACATAAATACTGGTGTGAGGAGAATAGTGCTGACTCTAAAATTAAAGGGCAGCCTGGGGGAATTCAATAAAAAGGGGCATTATTTGCATAATTTGCGGTGTTCTATGTTATGATTTTTGTACGTAACAAAAGTAAATTACTAATTTTCCTTGTCTATATATATAGGCTGTATGCATTTGTTATTCCAGGAATGCTGAAGAACTACTGCTAAGAAAGTTTAAAAGTCAGGGGGGGGGGATGTAAAGGCCTCTAAACATTTAAAATGTTAGAAAAGGCTACTTTATACCAAATTTTTTTTTTTTAAGGGCCGCCAGGTGCTAAAATATGTTGAAAAGGGGCCACAGGGTGCTAAAAACTGTTTAAAAGGGCACCATGCCAAATTAGCCTAGTGTCAGCCCTACATAATTATGAAATAAAAGAAGAAAACAAATAAATACCTAAGTAAATTAGATTAAAAAAGGGAACAAAATCTAAAAATTTCAAAATTAAATTAAAATTGAACTAATGTGAGTAATTTCATAGCATCAGACAAGAATGAAGTGGAACAAATATCATTAAGAAGATTTTTCGAATTTTTAAATATGTAAAAATCTTCATGGATATTCAAATGGGAAGAGAAGACAGGAGATGAAATTCTGTTAGTTTTAGAAAAATCAAAACGATGACTATGAGCCCAGCAGTGGGAAGCAATAGATTTAGAGATCTCTTCATTATGAACATTTCAATGATGATCATTTATTCTATATTTCAAACACCTTCTTGTTTGATCAATATAAACTAAATTGCACAACGAACATAAGACTAAATAAATGCCAGAACGGTTTTCAGTAGGAATGGGATCTTTAAGAGAAGATAATTTAATTTTGTTGACGGGTTTCTAAATGACTTTAAAACCAAACGGAGAGAGAATTTTAGAAGTTTTAAAAGAAAGTGATAAATAAAAAGGTAAAACAACTGGAATGAGACTGTGATCGTTCAATTTGGTATCAGAACGTTTAGATTCTTGAATTTATATAAAGCTTTATTAATAATAGAGTAATTATAGCCTCGAGAAAGAGCAAGAGATTTTAAGTAATTAATTTCTTTCGAAAGACTAGACAGATCAGAACAAATGTGTAAGGCTTATGTTTTTCTTAGTCATTTTCCAAAAATTGATAAATTTTTAATATTTCATTTTGCGGTTAAAAAAAAAAAAAGAAAGAGAAAAATGCACATATTGAAAGTTCAGATTTTTGAACTTAGAATTACATTAAAAATAAATAAACGATTGTAAATTTTCTAAATGTGAAAACAGAATTTAAATATACATTATGTAATGAGTAATCATGAAATCAAACTTTCCCATAGAGTAACATGGGCCACGGCTGTCGGTGAGATTAGGTATTATCCACTCTAAAAACACAAAGTTGCTTTCCTTAGGAACAGTTACTACTTTCATTTCTTAAAATTTATTTTGAAAGTTTTATGTTTTACCTGAATTATAATGTAGTATCTTTAAACTTGTCGGAAAAGGGGGAAAAATCTTTTTCAGTTGTTCTACTTTATCTCAAACCAATACTCTGGTTGTCCTAAGAAAGATGCTTTTGCTTAGTCTCATACGAGAATATATATAAATGTATTTATTTCTGCAAAGCACATTAACCATATCTTTCGAACGATACTACTTGTAATCCCTTCCTTTTATTGAATAGGCTAAAAATTTAAGAGGAATTTCATGTCTGCGTATTAATATATAGATTCGCTGAAAAAATTGCTCCAAAGAATTACTAAACTAAATACATGAAAATACCTTTACTGACTTCGTTGCTTAACGGCAAGCAACGAAGTCAGTAAAGGTTTTTCCATGTATTTAGTTTAGTAATTCAACATTTCGTTTTTAATTAATATAGTTTAAATGCTCCAAAGATGTATAAAAAAAAAGCTACTAAATTGAGGGGAAAAAAAACAGCCTTTTTTTTTTTTTTTTTTTTTTTTCTTGGCAGATTTTTAGGAATAATGCCCCGAAGGAGAGGGGGGGGGGTTACGTATTAACCGACGAGAGGGACACAGGCCCTCTCGTCGGTTGGCAACACTCTTGAAAGTATGTGGGTGGCATTTTCAGATGAGGAATACGAAAGGGCGCCAAACGTCGGGTCTCCCCCCCCCCCCAATCAAATTTTCACGCTACGCCCCTGAATACTTTCTCCCTTTTAGAATGATTGAGACCATTTTTTTGTATGAAATCGTAACGTAGTGGTAGCACGTTCGTCTGCCACCAAAGGGGACCCACGCCCGATTCCGGCGAAGGGAATCTGATAATTTTTCCAGTATCAAACAGGTTCACTCAAATTTTGCCTTATTTCTTTCAGAAATAACTTGTTTCAATTGGCTCAAATCTGAACCGCTTATAGCAGCTCAATGATTTGAGAGGATTTCTCTCAACATGTCAATTGTGTGAAAAATGGCTCAGTTGGAGAAGAATATTCCCTTTCCATTTTTACAGAGATAATAAAAATTTATAATAGTTAAATTATCTCCGTATTCTTTAAAAAATACAGTAAAATAAAAAATAAAAAATAAAATGTTTAAATTATTAAGCTCGTTAACATTTACATTTGACTACCAAATAATAGCAAAGCAAAATTCACAATAGCAAAGCAGAATGTTCACATTGTGTCTTCAGTTAAAATTATTTATTTTAAAATATAGAGGAGTGTAGGGATAGAGGGGAGATTTTTGACAAAAATATTTTTTTAGAAATTATTTTTCTATTGGTACGACATTGTACATTTCAGAATCAAAAATTAAAGCACTTTAACATGCTTATGAAATATAAATTTAATTGTAATTATTAGAATACTATTTTTATAAATTAATTACTGTAACTATGAAAATACCCCCTCTCCTCCTTATATGAGGACGGGATGGGTCGTGTGTATAAAAGATAAGAAACAAGCATAATTTTCAAAAGTATAGTAAAAGATGACGGGCAGCGTATACCTTATGTATGAAAGATTTATCGAATACTAATAACATCTATTTTCTCTAACATAATACTTTTAATAAGTCCACATCAAATGAAAAATATTCCTGTGCTCGACTAATTTCACAAACCATTCCAGTCATTTTTGATGGAAGCAATTTCGTAACAATCTCTCTTTCATCAATGGTAGAAAGTCACTTATGGAAAAACAAATGCTCCGTTTTTTAATTTTTTCCAATAATGGGAAGTATTTAAAAAGTCAATATCCCGGTTTTTAACTCTTCCAAGTATGAACAGTGCATTCGATGTTTTTCGAATTTCTGAATTTAAGCCAGAAAACTTCGATGGTCTTTTTTTTTTTTTTTTTTTTTTTTTTGACGGGAGGGGGGAGGGGACATTGCATTTTTATTGCTTAAAACAATATTTTAGTGTATTCCTCCATTGTGCCAGCCAAAAACGGTATGGTCTTTAACATTTTAAGTTATGCTAGCTTTTCCCGCGCAGAATATCTGCGTGATACCATTAGATAGTACCTACATAAATATGATTTTCAGAAAAATTTCATAAATCATTGGAAATTTTCAGTAGATTTTATTATTATTATTATTGTTAATAGAGGATATTTAAATCTTTGGTATTTGCATTACCTAATACGATTTTCATAAAAATCTCATAAATAAAATCACTGGAAAATTTCAGTTTTTCTTCTTTTTCTTTTCTTTTCTTCTTCTTCTTTTTTTTTTTTTTTTTTTTAAATAATAAAAGAGATTTAAATCTTTGACATTTGCATGACATTTGCATTATAATTTCAATTTTAGAAAATAATCTTTTCTTCTGCTAAGTTAAAAATTCTTAGAATTAAAATATCTTTATATTAAAAATCAATTATTTCTTAAAAATTGACCGTATTAAATTACCATATCACCCTACATAACAGGAATTCAGTCGTTAATAAATGTATATACTAAATAAATAAAAATGTTCATTTTGTCTCTAATGAAGGAAAAATCTAATAAGTCTATCATAGATGGCGCCACTACCGGACTGACGAAAAGCCACCATTAAATGCTAAGCATTCAAAATATATTTCTAAATATGAGATTTTTAGCATATGTTTCAACACAAAAAGTTAATACTTTTTCAATTTCTTTAAGAAAATGTGCTTTTCAAGTGTATTAGATTAAATTGCACTTACAATCACTTTGTCTCTTCTCTAGCAGGCAAATTTGGGTCTCGGCTGACCAATCAGCTAACGCCTTACATCAGTATCATAGCATTTCAACAAAATTTAATCGTAATTGGTTCAAGTTAGAGAAATATTACAAGATGTTCGGGATAAGATTGACACTTTTGGGTGGTAATAAAAAGCAAAGAATATCGTCCTGAAAACACATTTTACTGAATTCATGGAAATCGTTCAGTATGAGGAGAAAACTATAAAGCAGAATCACTCAAAAAAAGTCACCCTTTGTAACCACAACTGCCACATGTCGGCTCCTGAATCTGGAGCATCCAGAATATTTGACTTTCTATAATTGCATATTAATTTGAATTTAATTAATAGACTATATTTAAAATGTTTTACCGTTTTTATATCTTAAATAAACTTTAAATATGGTAAAAAGATGATTTTTCAGGTGTTCACAATTATGAGGACAGCTCAAATTTTAGTAATTTTTTTCAGTTATTCCTTAAATTAATATTTTATGGGGTCTCTTTTTAGGGTTAAACAGTCAGACATTCTCTCTGGTGTATACATATATATATATACATTATTTTTTTTAATATTCAGTTTCAATACCATTTCATATAGCATATATGATATTCTTAATATATTTAAACTATTTAAAATTGCTTTCCACTTGCATGCACATTTCTAATATCATAAGTTAAGGTTTTTTCAACTTTTAGGCCATAGGAAAGGCAATGATACAGAAGTTTCTTTCTTCAAACTATTTCCTATTGCTCTAAAAGTAGAGCAAAAATGTAAGTCTTGTTGAAAAAAATATTATTACCCCCCAAAATCTAACAAAAATCTAATAATTCCACGTTTAAAATTTGCGGATAGCCTCTTGATGTTCATAATAATAGAAAAAATTACTAAATTCATTCTGCCTTCAGTAGAAGCAGCTCCACAAAGTACCATAGATCCATCTTTAAAATGCCCGATTCATATCTGCCTTTAAAAAATCTGCTCTGTCTTTCGCTATCTTCCTATCGTGCCAGTAACTGTTAAAACCATTTGGTTAATCAAGAATAAAATATATTCCATCCGAAAATGCAACATTTTACCATTTAATATTGTCTTTATTCAACTTTAACACAGACGTTCTTTCCCCCATTAAACGCTGATTGATTATTACAGGTTTTTTATTCATTTTAACATATTATTAATTATTTTAAACATGCATAAAGGTGTACCCTAACCTTTCGTTAAAAATTACGAGCAAATTCAGCAGCAGTCATTATGAGAAGAACAGTAAGAGGAATTATAAGTCTTCGATTTCTGATTTTGCATCAGATCTCTCTCCTATCGAACTAGCAGTTCAACGTTTGATCACATTTCCTTCAGCAATTTTAGACCTTCGAATTTCATTAGAAATTCGGCGGAATGAAAATATCCTTCCACTTAAACACATTTATCATACTTTACTACTTGAACGTTCTTTTTTTCGAGCAATTATCAGTAATGTCCGTCCAAGAAAAAATGAAGGCTTCTATATGAATTAATCTAGCCCAGTAGTTAACAAATTTGCTTGTCAACTGTAATTTATCCGCTAGTAAGTTAAATAAAACAAAAAAATATAGATTGTTCCTATAATTATGAACATCTAAAAACGTGGAGAAAAACACATTTTGCATTATTTTTTATTAATTTTGTTTTATATTAAAAAAATTATAACAGTTTTGGTTTTAGAATACTAGATATATTAAGTGCACTTAGTATAATCTTGTTTACAATTATTTTACATTAGTTATTTAAAATATAAAGTGTCCTTATAAATATGAGGAGGAGTGTATTTATTTCCATTGGACGTCCGTGGCAAAGGATCCAAGATGTCGAGTGCAACCCGTTCGAATGGTGCTCCTACGTTATACCGTTGCAGTCCTCCTCGACTTCGTTTCTGCGGGCCTTTACGTGCCGCACAAGCATCACAGGATTTACACCATTTCTCCACATCCTCCCTTGCATTGCATTAGTAGAAGCGTTCCCGAACTTTCTGCAGAGTCTTCATTACCCCAAAATGGCCTCCTGTACAGCTACTATGCTGTTGTTCTAAAACTTCTGGAATTTTTGATCTTGGTAATACAATCTGCCATCTGAAGCTTTTCCCATCATCAGATTCCCACTTTCTGTATAATACGTCGTTTCTGATATGAAGACAGTCCCAAGGTGCCCAATAACTTTTTGTAATGGGACTAAATCTGGAAATGTCCTGCCAGGTAGGTCTGTTGCTGGTCGTCTCCTTCAGCTATAATATTAGCTTTATGTCAGGATCTTCCAACTGGGCTTGTCTAAGTTCGTCATTCCATGGATCGGGATCTTGTTCTGATGGTGTTGAGACAGTAACTTGACGAGCAACTGGCTTTATTCTTTTGTGTTTATCCTCTGCTTTAGAGCTGTATTTATGATTTCAGACGGAGGCTTCAGCAAGAAGGCATCTGGATTTTCCCGAAGAGCTCCTTCTGGGTGGCATACTTCAGAGACATTCTTGGTTGCTTCTCTATGTGTTCTTACAGGGCAGCTTCGTTTGATATGCCCGTCTTTTCCACAGCCCCAGCATTTAGTTGTTGGAATCTTCTCTTCTTTCTTACTCTCAAGAATGCGTAGTCTTCTATTAATATCTGCAATAATTTTCTGAATCTGTTTAAGATCATCTTGAAAACCGTTTACTTTGTCTACTGTGCTGTTCTGGCGATGTTTATGGGAGGCTTGTTGGGCTGCCTCGATCTTTAGGGCGTACACTAACCTGACTCCACATCCTTCACGCCGGAGAGTCTGAGGGCTTTTTGAATATCTGGATCTCCGACAGCATCAATGAAATATTCTAGGGACAGATCATTGCGTGTTTCAGGATGACAGACTGAGAAAGCCAAATGTGAAAGCCTCTGGATGTTTGATGCCAGTTCTTGTAAGCCTTCCCTCTTCTCTGGTGACGGGACCCTAGCTGGAGTCGACTATATTCTTTGGACCATTTCGATTTATCTCACAAAGGCACTTTTTAGGTGTGTGGGTTTGTTATATGTACCCAACATACACTATAAAGGGGTTTTGAGAAATTCTCTTTTCCCCTCCTTCGGGGGCGAAAACTTAGCTGAAGTTTTGTTTGATATTAAAGATTATTTTTACGTTTTGAGATTTTTCTATTAATAACTGATATGGAAATTGGAGACCTCATTAAACTATTGTAAGCAGCAAAGCAAGCTAAGCCTGCTAGTTTAGTATAGACTGCAAAGCCCTCCATGTTCCCTAAAAATATCTCGAGGGGTTACAGTAGTGGCGGGGACTCGCCCATTCGCGATGAATCGAAATTATGATAAGTTTCCGAACCACCTGTAGGTGTGAACCTAGATCGTTGCATATTGCCTACTATGTAGCTCTAGTGCGACGTTAAATCCATTCAAACTCGGACGTATGTCCACACTTTGTTAATCATTTATTTTGCATACACAAGAGAGTTGCGGATGTCGAAATCTGAAGAGTATCTTAGCACTTCGACAAATTTTTGACGAAAATTGCGCCCGATCAGAAGATCCCAAATAATATATATATTTTTCCCTTTTTAACATTTTCCAACAAGGTTGAAAAGTGTTTATGACTTCGGTTTTGTTTGTCTGTCTGTCCGCGCTTTAACTCCCGTAAATATTTATGGAATTTCTTGAAACAGATATATGTCATTCAAGTTCACTGTCGGACGTTCCCTATTGAAAATGGAGTTTATACCTCTACTGGTTTCTGTACAGGGACACGCGAAAGTATTTCAAAGCATTGTGTTCTATGAGAGGTATTTCTATAAACCATACTTTCATACCTTTACTGTAGACATATCTGAATGAATTTGAAATATGTTATTCAAGTTCACTATTGGATGTTTCCTGTATAAAATGGAGGAAATACCACCATCGGTTTATATACTGGGACACTCAAAAGTATTCCAAAGCATTGCGTTCTATGAGAGATATTTCTATAAATCAAATTTTAATAACTTTACTTTCCACGAAGTTTTAAGAAATTAAAATATGTTATTTATATGCACAAAAGAATGCTTTGCAGGGAATACAGCATGATTAGCATTAAATTTACAGGGTGGCACAAAAATATCCATTTATATTAAGAGCTATTAATAAAAAATTGCTAGAATTGTACTTTTGTTTACGTTAAGCGTTAACACGTTCTAACATTTTTTAAGTGTGAATATGATTTCAGTTTTGTGTATCTGTCTGTCTGCCTGTCTGTGTGCCTGTCTGTCTGTCAGAGCTCTAACTCCCGTAAATATTAATGGAATTTCTTGAAACTGATATATGTTATTCAATTTCACTATCGGATGTTCCCTATTGAAAATGGAGTTTATACCTCTACTGGTTTGTGTACAGGGACACCCGAAAGAATTTCAAAGCATTGTGCTCTATGAGAGGTATTTCTATAAACCATATTTTCATAACTTTACTGTAGACACATCTGAATGAAATTGAAATATGTTATTCAAGTTTACTATTGGATATTTCCTGTGTAAAATGGAGGAAATACCACAACCTATTTATGTACAGGGACATTTAAAAGTATTCCAGAGCATTGCGTTCTATGAGATATATTTCTATAAATCAAATTTTAATAACTTTACTTTCCACAAAGTTTTAGGAAATTGAAATATGTTATTTATATACGCAAAAAAATGCTTTGCATAGATCATAGCATGAATAGCATTAGATTTACAGGGTGACACAAAAATATCCATTTATATTAAGAGTTATTAATAAAAAATTGCTAGAATTGTACTTTCGTTTACATTAAGCGTTTTAAACACTTTCTAACATTTTTAATTGTGAATATGATTTCAGTTTGTGTATCTGTTACTCTGTCTGTCTGTATGGTTGCCCGCGCTAACTCCTGTAAATATTTATGGAATTTCTCGAAACTGATATATTTTATTGAAGTTCACTATCGAATGTTCCATGTTGAAAATGGAGTGAATATCTCTACTGGTTTGTGTACAGGGACACCCAAAAGCATTCGAAAGCATTGTGTTCTATGAGAGTTTTTTTTTTCTTTATAAATATTTTCCCTATAGAATGTTCCCCATTTAAAATGACATTAATTGGTCCTGTATAAATAGTTTGTTTTGAGGGACAACAACAACAAAAGAAAAAAAAAAAAAAAAAAAAAAAAAAAAGCATTATGTTTTAGGACAGAATTTTTAGAAAGTTATATTTAAAAATCTTTCTGCTGTAAAAATCATAAAAATATTGAAATGTATTGTTAATATTCTAAAATAATGTTTTGTATAGAATATGATACGATTAACTTTCTGATTTACAGGGCTACACTAAAATATTCAGAGAGATCAAAAGCTGTAATTATAATCTTAAGGCTGCATTTTCTTTTGCGTTAAGCCCTTTTAACACTTTCCAAAATGCCTAAGAGTAATTTTAAAATCAATTAGTCTATCTGTACATTTTTTAGTCCTTCTGTCTGTTGTGTGATAACTTAGGGAAAGAATATTAAAAGTTATTCGATACAACAATTACGTACAGTTGGAAAGTGTTACTAATCAATGCGTTTTGCATGATTTTTCTTTCTTGTTTGAAAATACGGTGGGGAATCAAATTTTAAGTTTTATAATTTTCGACCATTTGAAAAAGATGTATCGAAAAGATAAAAGCACCGTTAAAAAGTATAAACGATAATCTAAATAATGACTAATTATCAAAAACGATTTGTTAAATACAAAAAAATTCTTACACCTGTCTTCATTTTCATGATCTCTTCGTGGAGTATCAAAATTGTAATGTCTTTGTCTTTGGGCATTCACACTCTCGCCAATTGCTTACTGCGTAATTTTAGTGCGATGTTAAACCTACTCAACCTCAACCTTTCTTCTTTTTCTCGATCGGTGGCACTTCCGATCGTAATCATAATCGTATGTCTCCAGAGCCCCTCTAGGTCCCTCTAGTGACCCTCAATAGAAAGAGACTGGATATTGAACAAAGATGGCGGACGTTTGTTCAATGATTATTCAATCGCAATAGAACAAGTAATACTTTTAACAAAAGCTGACTCTTTTAAAAAAAATTAAAATCCCAGGAAAATCGTTTTGTTTAACTTCAGACAACCACGTAGAAAGTCATTCAAGACATTTTCTTAGCGCAATGATATCATATATAACAACCTGAACAAACATCGCGGATCGATCGGTGGGTCAATGGCCAGTCTCTTATAATGTAGGGTCTCTAGGTCCGTAGGGTTAAATTTCATACCGTCACAAATGGCCCATTGCGTTCCTGTAGCGTGAATTTAACCCATACAATCTCGACGTTCTTTAAGGAAAAGTTAGTTCCTGTTCTTAAACGTCTAATAAGAGGAAGGATTGTTTAGGATTGGCTTCTAAATTTTTGCGTAAGCTCAAATGTTCTCATTTTGATATTAAGGAAACAGCTCTGTGTATTATTATAGAATATATCAGAATTGCAGAAGTTTTATTTTAAAATTGTTTTCACATTTCTTTATGACTGAAAATTTAAAATTATAAAAATTATTTGTTTTTCAATTGTGCTGATAATAAACAGCTACATAGATATATCTAAATATATATATATATATAATATATATTTAAATATTCAGCGGACCTCAAGATGTGCAATTGTAGTAAAATATCCATTTTTGAAAAATAAAATCTAAAACAATAGTTTCTCTACCAAATATGGGCAAGAAAAATTATCATTCCCAGGTATTTTTCCCTGAATGTGGTATAATTTAATACAGCACTTTCATCAATTACATTTAAGGAAAAATAATGTATTCTATAAATTTTATGTAGTTTTGTCTATAGTCTATAAATTTTACACACACCATATATAATGCACTTAAATTTCAAACCATGAAAAAATGCTTTACCAAACTTGAAATGCACTTTTAACAATTTCCAACCACAGCCCTTAACGCACCTGAATGTTTTATGGTGCTACAAAGGAAGAATGAATGCTTAGTATTCATTCTTCCTTTACATTATTCAGTCAAAAAATGCCTTTGTACGTATTATATATATATATTAAAATTTTTAAACGTAGTAATATAAATAACAGAAGATTAAATGCTACTGAAAACCTCAATAAACAATAAGAATTGTTTCTCAGCTAAATTAAATCACCTGTGAAGAATATATTACTTATAGGAAAACAGTTAAGACTATAATACCTTTAATAATTTAGGGGAAAAAATAACCAAATGGCAAAATTAATTAAAATAACATGCAACAAACTTACCGTAAATTTATTCCTTGATTATTATCTTTAAATCATTATGCGATACACATGGCCATTAAATGAAAGTAAACCAAGATTAAAAAATATATATAAAAAATCAAGCAATGAGAAAATAATATGAAAAAGACTAATTAAAAACATTTTAAGACCAATTAACTGGGAAAATAATCTCAAAAGTGTAACGATTTTTCATCAGGGGAAAACCATCTCTAACGTGAGCAATGTGAAATGCAAGATTTTAAACACCGATCGCTATTAAAGAAATATTACCTGCGGGTTTTTCGATCTTGCATTGAAAACAAAGAAATGGGTGGGAAAAAGTGGAAAATAGATGTGAGGTTATAAAATACAGAACACCACTATTATAATCGGAATTTTACAGTATATATATATATATATATATATATATATATATAAATTTTAAAGTACATCAAAGTTGGCAATTTAGCTGATGATTTTCATCCCTTTTTTGTGATGCGAAAGTTTACAAATTAGGGTTTTGAGAAGTATTGTATTTAGAAAATAAAAACTTATTTCCCTTTTTAGGAACTTCAATGATAATGTCAGTAAAAGGTATACATTTTCATAAAAAATTAGTTCTGTGACTCTGTTGAAAATTTTGCATTATTGACCACAATGTTATCCATTTAAAAACAGCTTTAAAAATGTTTCTCACCATTCACCATCAGTTTCAGTATATCGTGTTAATGAGTGGGTAAGGTAAAAGTAAGATAACTAATCTTTCATTTTAACATCCTTGCAGCAAAAAATTTACTTATAGAAATATTCGCATAAAAATTGAATGTTAATTGTTCACTAGTCAAGATCAGGGTTCCCACGGGTCAGGGAGAACAGACAATTTGTAATTACGAAAAAAAGTCAGGGAAAATTGTAAATATTGCTCAAGAACCTGGAAAAAGGATGATACAAACCTGGAAAAGGCTGTTTGAGCATTCATTTTATATCGCAAGTCACATTACTATGTTGTCTTTTATGTTGCGAGCTATGTTCTGTTTCATACCGTGAGCTATTTTTTATGTCACAAACCAAATTTTGTGACTGGAATTCTCTAAAAATAGATCTGGAAACCCCGGAAAAGTCAGGGAATTTTAATTTTGAAATTAAGTGGGAACCCTGCAAGATAAGAATTCATTTACAGCATAACATTCTAAGAAATCACTATTAGAAGCTCCGCAGGTGCCATTTATGTGATAAAACAGAGTTAATAATTTGTATTCCATTATAAGTACCATTCCTTACATCCATTTTTAGTATTTGAATGAATATATATATATATATATATATATATATATATATATATATATATATATATAAAGATAAAAATTGATTACTACTGATTTAACTTTGAAAAGTACCTAGTTTTGTGGTATTCACCCAGGCTGTAGGTAACTACCCCAAATCTGGCTAGTATAAATAAAAGTACAAGCAGCTGCTGGTAGAAAAGTAATGTTATAATAGCAAAAATTAAAAGTAACAGATGGCAGGAAAGTCCTGCTGTAATAGCAAAAATTAAAAGCAAGTGATGGTAGATAAGTAATGCTAGAATAGCAATAAAAAAGCATCTGTTGGTTGTGAATTACTGCTAGAATAGCCAAAAGTTCAAGAAGTGGTGGTCTTGATTGCTGCTAGGCCAGCAACTTATTCAAATGACAGAAGTTGGATTATGTATGCTGGACAAACAATAAAAGGGGGGCGATACACACCATGACATGCTGGTAATTCTCATAGAACCAGCAAATGTTAATGCTAGTTTTATGATATTTCACTTGCTGGGATATAGCATTTAATGCTAGTCCAGCAAACAAATACCAGCATGAAAAGCTTGATTATGTATGCTGGCAAGCAATAAAAATGGGCCAAAACACACCATGACAAGCTGGTAATTCTGGTGCAACCAGCAAATATTAATGCTAGTTTTATGCTTTTTTTTTTTTTTTTTTTTTTTTTTTTTTTTTGCTGGGATACAGCATTTAATGCTAGTCTAGCAAAAAAAAAGCATCTTTTGGTTGTGAATTTCTGCTAGAATAGCAAAAAGTGCAAGCAAGTAGTGGTCGTGATGGCTGCTAGACCAGCAAAATATTCAAGCTACACAAGCTGGAATATATATGCTGGACAAGCATATAAAATGTGCCAAAACACCATGACAAGCTGGTAATTCTGGTGCAACCAGCAAATTGTGCTAGTTTTATGCTATTTTACTTGCCTGGGATACAGCATTTAATGCTAGTCTAGCAAAAAAAAGCATCTGTTGGTTGTGAATTTCTGCTAGAATAGCAAAAAGTGCAAGCAAGTAGTGGTCGTGATGGCTGCTAGACCAGCAAAATATTCAGGCTACACAATCTGGAATATATATGCTGGACAAGCATATAAAGTGTGCCAAAAAACACCATGACTTTCTGATAGTTATGGTGGAACTAGCAAATATTTATGGTAGTTTTATGCTATTTTACTAGCTGGGATGAAGCATGTAGTGCTTGCCTAGCAAACAAATACCAGCATGAATTTCGACTTGAGTAGTATTCATTCTTCCTTTACATTATTCAGTCAAAAAATGCCTTTGTACGTATTATATATTTTTATTAAATTTTTTAAACGTAGTAATATAAATAATAACAGAAGATTAAATGCTACTGAAAACCTTAATAACCAATAAGAATTGTTTCTCAGCTAAATTAAATCACCTGTGAAGAATATATTACTTATAGGAAAACAGTTAAGACTATAATAGCTTTAATAATTTAGGGGGAAAAATAACCAAATGGCAAAATTAATTAAAATAACATGCAACAAACTTACCGTAAATTTATTCCTTGATTATTATCTTTAAATCATTATGCGATACACATGGCCATTAAATGAAAGTAAACCAAGATTAAAAAATATATATAAAAAAACAAGCAATGAGAAAATAATATGAAAAAGACTAATTAAAAACATTCTAAGACCAATTAACTGGGAAAATAACCTCAAAAGTGTAACGATTTCTCATCAGGGGAAAACCATCTCTAACGTGAGCAATGTGAAATGCAAGATTTTAAACACCGATCGCTATTAAAGAAATATTACCAGCGGGTTTTTCGATCTTGCATTGAAAACAATGAAATGGGTGGGAAAAAGTGGAAAATAGATGTGAGATTATAAAAATCAGAACCAAATAAACTTTAATCATAGGAAAAAGCAGTAAAGTTGCGTAAGTAATAGCAAATAAGTAAAACACCAGATTAGTTGTTATATATATATACACACACACACTGGTCCATGAATTTAGAAGTCTTTAAATTGATATTTTATTGGACTTTTTTTTGCAAGTTGAATTTTTTTTTTTTTTTTTTTTTTTTTTTGCACGAATAACAGCCATTCATGTGGGTATCAGTTGTACAAGCTTCTGAACTGGATTTATGTTCAGAGAATACCATACATTGGCTCTACAGACTTTAAGAACCTGTAAATTGGAGGGAAGAAGAGATTGCTGACAGACGCGCCTTTCTAACATGTCACAAACATTTTCTAAATGATTAAGATCCGGGCTTTGCGGCATCCAAGGAAGCTGTTGAAAATCATATTGATGTTCACTGAACCAATCTCGAACGATTCTGGCAGGATATATACACTGGTTCTCAAAATTATAAGGACACTTGTTTTTCTACATTAACTAAACACCGAACACTATTATTTAAACAATTACATTTTTTATTAATTTGAATTTCATTAATAGACGATATTTAAAAAGTTTTATTGTTTTTCTATCTTAAAATTTTTAAATACGGTCAAAAAGATGATTTTTCAGGTGTTCACAATTAAAAGGACAGCTCGAATCTTAGTAATTTTTTTTTTTTTTTTCAGTTATTCTTTAAATTAATATTTTGTGGGGTCTCTTTTTAGAGTGAAACAGTCAGACATATTCTCTCTGTTTTATTATATATATTATTCAGTTTCAATACCATTTCATACAGCATAGATGATATTCTGAATACATTTAAAATATTTAAAATTGCTTTCCATTTACATGCACTTTTCTAATATTATAAGTTGAGGTTTTTTTTTAACTTTTAGGCCACGGGAAAAGCAATAATGCGGAAGTTTCTTTCTTCAAACTATTTCCTATTGCTCTAGAAGTGGAGCAAAAATGTAAGTCCTGTTGAAAGGAATAATATTACCCCTCCCCCTCTCTAAAATCTAACAAAAATCTGAGAATTCCACGTTTAAAAATTGCGGATAATCTCTTGATGTTCATAATAATAGAAAAAATTACTAAATTCATTCTGCCTTCAGTAGAAACAGCTCCTAGAGCACCGTAGATCCACCTTTACAATGCCCGATTCATATCTGCCTTTAAAAATTCTGCTCTGTCTTTCGCTATCTTCAGATCGTGCCAGTAATGTTAAAACCATTTGGTTAATCAAGAATAAAATGTTTTTATCCGAAAATGCAACATTTTACCATTTCATATTGTTTTTATTCAATTTTAACACAGACTTTCTTTCCTTCATTAAATACTTATTGATTATTACAGGTTTTTTATTCATTTTAACATATTATTAATTATTTTAAACATGCATAAATATGGACCCCAACCTTTTCATTAAAAATTACGAGTAAAAACAGCAGCAGTCATTTTGAGTAAGAGGAATTTTGAACAGTAAGAGGAATTATGAGTCTTCGATCTCTGTAAAGCAACTCTGATTTTGCATCAGATCTGTCTCCTATAGAACCAGCAGTTCAACGTTTGATCACATTTCCTTCAGCAATTTTAGATCTTCGAATTTCATTAGAAATACGACGAATTGAAATTATCCCTCCACTTAAAAAAAACATTTATCATACTTCACTACATGAACGCTCTTTTTTTTCGAGGAATTATCAGTAATGCCCGTCCAAGAAAAATTGAAGGCTTATATATGAATTAATCTAGCCCAGTAGTTAACAAATTCGCATGGCAACAGTAATTTATCCACTAGTAAGTTAAATAAAACGAAAAAATCTGGATTTTCCCTATAATTATGAACATCTAAAAACGTGGAGAAAAAAGTATTTTGCACTATTTTTTATTAATTTTGTTTCATATTAAAAAAAATTATAACAGTTTTGGTTTTTAGAATACTGGATATAGTAAGTGCACTTAGTATAATCTTGCTCACAATTATTTTTACATTAGTTATTTCAAAACATAGTGTCCTTATAAATATGAGAAGGAGTGTAGTTGCATTATCGACCATGAAGTATCCGTTACCTTCGAAGTAAAAATATAACATTGCAGAATGCACTTGATCCACCAATATGTTCAGGTACAATATGGCTTTTTGATTATCCTCAAGTAACACCAGGGGACCACTTCCATACAAGCAGAACATTCTCCAAAGGTTTTTAATAAGATTTACATACTTTCGCCGGCAGTGAGCATTTGTAGAAACTCTTACAGGTTTCTAATTCATTGGCCAGTGTGTGTATATGTAACAACTAAATATCATGTTAATTCCATCATGCTTAGTGCAGTCTAATAATATTTAAATGCACAATCAAGAAGTACTGCGCATTTGTATTCATCTGTATGTCCTTGTAGATTTAGGTTAGAACTGTTAGATTTAAAATACCGAATATAGACATCTTATTTTTATCCATTCTTGATTTATGTTGGTAGTAGACACACACATAAATGCAAATAGTTAAAATTTTTAGATTGGGATTCGGGGACCTACATTTTCAAAAACATTTTTTCTTTACCTCATATCGGTTTAAAAAAGTGAAAATAAAGTTTATGAGTTATATAAACATTTTCCCTTCAGTAATTATTTTGCAAGTCTTAAAAATTAATTTTTTTATAGCTTTAATATTTCAGGATAGCATTTTTAAGTAAAAAAGTACAGTGTAAATTTTATATTCATCACTTTGGTGACAAAAATTAAATTTTAAACTATTTTCAGTTTTAAAATCTCTTTTTTTTACTTACATAACTTAATAAAAACTAATAAAATCTATTTTTCATTTGGTTTCATGTTTATATACATACTCTTTATTAAAATAAATAAACGAATAAAAGTATTAAATTAAAGAATGTTAAATAGAATTTTCCATTTTCTTTTAACACAACATCTATATCGTAAAAAATTGAGGTAGTTAGAATCGATTCCTTGCAGTATCAAAAGTATTTCTAATCAAAAATCTGAAGAAAAATAAATTGTAAAGAATCACTTTCCTTTAAGATTGCATGCTAAACCCGAATAACACGAAATGATGAATATTTGAGAGGATTCTAAAATGAAAATTTGCTCGATGGTAAATTAATATATCTTATCTCATTTATTTATCATTCAAATGATATACTGCGCACCTTACTTTAAATGAAAATTTTCTCCACTTCCTCAGATGATTATTATTTAAAAATTGTTTTTTCTACACATAAAATTTGACGTTTTGTTCTTTTCATAACTAATATATTGACTAAAGATTTTTTTTTTTTTCAAGTTATAATCAGTGCGTTTTGGTATTTTTCAAAGTACGATATTTAAGAGTTGGTTTATAATAGAATTAAATTAGATAAAACTGAATTTTTTAAAAGAAAAGCAAATGATGTATGCTAAAAATTCATTCACGAAACTTCTGTTAACTCTTTTTCGTCGAAAGACTTTTTTTTTTTTTTTTTTTTTTTTTTTTTTTTTTTTTTTTAAGTTACCTTAATAAACATTAAATAAAAGAAAATTAGAACTGAATTGAATGCATTGTGTAATATTGTTTTCTAATGTTACTATTTGTTCTTGAGATATGCTGATTACATACAGATATACAGACACAATTTCAGAATTGCTGCTAAAAACGTGTTTTCCGGATTCAGGGGACCTCAAAACGTGTAAATATGAAAAATCTCGATATCAGAAATTTAACCGTAAAACAATACTTTCGCTACCATATATACGGGTAAGGGAAAGTAAAAAAAGTTCAAAATCAGAGCATTTGTTAAGAAGTTATGAACTGATTAAAAAAAAAAAAAAAATTCTTTGAATTAACCTCATTCTTTTTTTAATTTGATTAAAAATCAGCATCATGAAATAAAAAAAATGTCCTTAAAAGAAAATAATTTCTTTATGTTTGATTGAATATTTGTGATATTTTACAGTAAAAGATTTGTTTGTCCCCCGAAATTAGAAGTACATTTCAATGAGTTACTACATAGAATCTACAAAAACTGTTTACTAAGTTAAACTTTTATAATAAGAATGTAAAGTTTAGTACTTGCAAAAAAGACTCAATAAAAGTGAAATAAGAAATATACAGGGTGCTTATAATTAAACTTCCCCTATAAACAGAATCCTACAGCACAAACGGGTGAACGGAATGCAACGAAATTTGGTATTTAGATTATACATGACATGCGCTCCCGTAAATTTCGAAAAAAAAAAAAAAAAAAATATCCACCAGAAGGCGCTTTTTCTGAAAAAACATTAAATTTAACACAATAAACGACCAAAACCGAATACTGAAACAATACTAACATATATTGACTAGTTTCTGATCATCTTGTCATCAAACCACATTAAGTAAAGTTAAGGAAAAAGTACCAGTAGTGTATGTGCACCAGTAACTGACACTTTAAGATCAATATCTAAATTAACTATCAATTGTTCTTTATACTAAAATTATCCTGGAAGAAACTTCTTATTTTAAAAAATTAAGTGAGGTTTAAAAATTTATTTACAGTATAATTTATTTGAAAAGGTAGATTTTTTTCTTTTTCTTTCTTTTTTTTTTTTTTTTTTTTTTTTTTTTTTTAATTGTCATGGTAGTTTCACCAGTAACTGCCACCAAGAGAAAATTTTAACACCAATAACGACACTTCAGGCTCCAGTAACTGACACTTATGAAATGCATAAGAAACACTCGTTTATATTTAATACAAACTTAATTTTTCAAAATGCAAAAATATTTTATTAAAAGAAAGTACTTTTTCTCTTTTTTACTATCATCATCTTATTTGCAAACAGTTTTCTTTTTCTCTTTACTTTTTTCTCTTTTTTACTATCATCTTCTTGTCTCTAGACTGTTTTCTTTTCCGATTTTCTCTTTCAATTTTAATCTGCTTCTTTTTCTTTTCTTCCTCTTTTGTCCTGTAATACTTTTTCCATTCGTTAGATATTGCAACTGCTGGGATTTTTCCTTTGTTTTGGTTCAGGCCAAAATAAGGCTTTTTTGAATGGAGATGAACTTGTTTCATCTATAATTTCTGAAGTAACAGGCAGATGACTACTTGTAGACATACAATGAGATTTAGTTGTAGTATGAGCTTGAGTTTCATTTCCAAAACTACTAATTGTTACATTGCAGCCCACAAAATCGTAATCATCTGTTGCAGATACATTATTTTGTATTTCTGTTTTATTTTCTTGTTCAGGATCTGTATTTGAATTAACTGTGTATGTTGGTATCCTATCTTCTAATCTTCGCTACTTCATTTTATGCCAAATTCATATAATTTAATAGCATCATTAGACCCTTCCCAATTCTTTTTCTGCAAAAATGGGCATAAAATTCATCTAAGAGATCCTTAGGAATAAATGATTCCATAACTTTTAGTGAATCTACAACCTTTTTTCTTTCAGTATGACTGTGTCTGTAGGCATTTTGTGGATCATTGGTGCATGACTGCATTTAGTATAATCTACAACTTCTAGATCAAAAGATATAAGCCAGTTAGCTTGGAACTACTAGTCACTGTTTCCTGTGAAATTTTGTTTATTACTGCTTCAAATAGTTTGGGAAAATATTACTTTCGTAACTGGTATACGGGAGTTCCTTATTCTCTACTCATGAACAACATGTATCCAAGACTGTTTCATTCCCTTGAATAAACTGACGTTACACGGCTGTAAAATATGGGTTGTATTTCGGGGAAGTGCCAGAAGTATTATGCCATGTTTACTGCAAAACTCACTTAAGTGGAGTGTCAAATGACTTTTATGGCCATCAACGGACAGAATTACAGGAAATTTCGTGTCATTTTGACATAACCATGGATAAAAAAATATTTGTTACGAATTCGTAAAATGTTTCACCAATCATCTATCTAGAATCACCTTTTCCAATTGTCCAATTTTTTTGGGACATTATTTACCAAATCATTGGGTAACCTTGTGTACGGATATAATATGAATGGTGGACAAACTTTACCATCTGCTCGGATAGTGATTAAAGTTGTTAGAGATTCTTTATCATTTCCTTGAAAAACTTCATAAATGTCCTTACTTCCTTTGAGACCTAACGCCTTGCCTGATTTTGAACAAAGCATAAAGGCACTTTCATCGCAATTAAAAATTTGCTGTGATTCCTGCAGAATATCTTCATAGTCATTGGTACATAACCAGTCCTTTATTTCCTGAAATCAGGCCCCTAGTTTTGTTTCAGTCACCTCAGCTTTAGTTGAGGTCAACTTCTCTGGAGTTCGCTCTGCTAATATTGGATGTCTTTCTAAAAATAACTTATACCATTTTTTGGCAGGTCTGTTACTTGTGAATGGAGTAATTTGTTTTGTTTTTTCTGTTACAATATGTTGCACTGTACTCAATACATCTCCTCGTACTAGTGGAAAACCAACTTTTTCAATGCTTAAGATCCACTGAACAAGTCTTTCTTCTTCTTCATTAGTCAGAATAGTAGAAGATATTAGGTGTCTTTTTTTTTTTTTTTTATTAAAATGCTCCGAGGCACACCAAACTGCTTGCTGGCTTTTAATACTCTTAGATTTTGTTCTTTTACAGCATTTGTTCCATTGTTCATTGCTTCTAGAGTATAAATAAATTTCGATTGTTTCTTAGGAGATTTGGATGCTTTTCTTTTTCTTTTGGGTGCGATCTCAGTTTTATAAAAAAGATATAAGAAAAAAAAATATTTAAATCTTACTGCATCATAAATAAGCTATATACATTTTAGAGCACCAAAATTACTTCTAAAATGAAAAAAATGCAGAATGTAAACACTGACAAGTTTCAAGAACAATAACTGACATATGTCAGAACCAATAACTGACATGGTGTCAGTTACTGGAAATATATCACATTTTAAAAATATGATTGCAGAATAGCATTATGATTGGTATTTAGGGGATAGTGGGGATGAATGGGACATTTTTCATGTTTTTATTGATAACGTTGGCCATATGTAATTCAGAATTTTGTAACATGGCTCATAAGTACACTTCAGTAATCAGTTACATATAAACATGCTAATTTTAATAAAGAGTTATCATTTTTAATTAATAATATATATATTTTTTTATATGCATGTGCATTCTCCCATTCATCCCCATCTATGGGAATGAATGGGATATGATTGGGGATGAATGGAACAGGATTGGAATTAACAAATAAAATAAAATAGAAAGTAAATAATTTTTTTAAGTCAAATTGTTTTATGTGATTTTATTACACACTATAATCTTGCTGAAATTAATATAAACTCATGTATTGACTCAAATTATCATCAAAAGGCAAAAGTCCTTTGGTTCGCACATAGGCTTTGGTAGTTTAAGATAATAAGACCTAATCTAAAAATAAATAAATAAGACACTAGAAATGATAAATCATTATAATACAGTACAAATAAATTTTTGTATCCGATTGATCGGAAAATCAGCATTCTATTCTGTATTACATTAATAATGACCAGGATTTATTTAATTAGCTTGATTGAAATTGTAATTTCAATCAAATTATTATTAGCTCATTTATTTATTTTTTATTTATTTTTTTAATTATTGATTTAAGTTGCATTGAATAATCTAACTTATATTTTTTTTAATTATATATAATTATTAAGAAGAATTATTTTCAATTTTTTTTTCTAAGTCCACAAAATTAAGAATCCTGATAATCAATATGTCGTCTAATCTACGTTTTAATATAATTCTTGTGTAAAATTTTAAATTAGTACATAGTAGGGAATGTCCCATTCATCCCATCCATCACATGATCCTATAAAACGGAAAATAGGCTTAATGAACAATTGTGAATATTTTTCTTGAATATCATAAACACAATAAAAGATTACCATATAAGAGTTATATTAACTTTAAGCAAATAGTTAATGTCTTAACTACTACTTAACTGAATCAGCAAAAACTTACTTGCCAGCTGAAAAAGACACTTTAATTTTTTTACTGCCCTTCTATGGACAGCACAATTCTGAAACTACAATTGATGAATGATCTCAGAGCTGCTATATATCATGAAAAATGTCAAGTTTCTAGTGCTTGCAAAACATAAAAATTGTATCCGACAGTTTGGGAAAATCAGCATTCTATTCTGTATTACATTAATAATGACCAGGATTTGTTTAATTAGCTCGATTGAAATTGTGATTTCAATCAAATTATTATTAGTTCATTTATTTTTTATTTATTTTTTAATTATCTAATTAATTATTTTAATCAATTAATATCAATTAATTATTTTAATTATGACATCAGTCGGATCACACTATTGCCCCATTCATCCTGCGTCCCATTCAACCCCACTCTCCCCTACTATATTTCCTAAATATTATGCAATTACCATAAATTTCACTGAAGTCAGTTACTGGTGAAATTGACTTTTTTGTTCCAGTAACTGACAGCCCATCTTAAATAAATAAATAAATAAATAAATATATATATATATATATATATATATAATTTTTTTTCTTCCAAAAATAACTCTGAAGCCTTATTTTATACTAGCTGGCTACGCCCGCTTCGCTGGTCCCTATTTTTAAATGAATCACTATAATTATGAATTCTCAAAATTTCATTAATTTTTATTACGTGAAAAAAGAGAGAGAGAAATCTGATCAGGAAAAATATCGCACCGGGTTCCCACTGCCTGCGGTAGCGTATACCTTCGTGCATGGCGCGCGTGTTCCTTTGCCCATTCTTCCCGCCCCTCTTAGCATTTCTATACTTTCGAAAATATCCTCAATCGATTTATCGAGCCTTAAAACTTAATAATACTAATTTTCAACGCTCTAACTCTTATTTCTATTATTTTGCACCTTGCTCCCCCCACCTCTCGTCTATCCTAATAGTTTTACAAATTCGAAAATATCCGCAATCGATTTGTAGGTATCGAAAACCTCAATGTGCCAGTTTTAAACGATCTAACTCTATTTTTATGTTTTTGTCCCTCCACCCCCCTCCTAATAACTTTACACTTTCGAAAATAATCCCCATTAGACTCGCAGGCCTCTAAAACCTATCTGTACCGATTTTAAACGGTCTAACTGTATTTCTATTTGTTTTTGCCCCGTAGCCCCCCTCTTACTGACCCACCTGGGGGCTCATTTTCTAAAATTCCAGAAATTAGATATTTGTATTATCTATATTTTAGAGCAAAAGCTTCACATATATCTGTTTTTTTTGAAGCTATATAGGATTATGTGAAATCACGTTTTGCCCCCTTTCCCCCCTTGGGGACCGAATTTCTAAAATTCCAGAAATTTGTTTTTAGACATTTGTGTTAGCTATATTTTAAAGCAAAAATTTTACGGATATCTGTTTTTTTTTTTTTTTTTTTTTTTTTTTTTTGAGATATGAAGGATTTTGTGAAATCACGTTTTGCGCGCGTGATATCACGTTTTAACCCCTTTCCCCCTTTGGGGTCCGAATTTCTAAAATTCCAGAAATTGGTTTTTAGACATTTGTGTTAGCTATATTTTAAATCAAAAATTTTACGGATATCTTTTTTGAGATATGAGGGATTTTGTGAAATCACGTTTTGCCTCCTCCCCCCCTTGGGGAGCGAATTTTGTAAAATCGCTTCGTAGCGGTTGTCTACGTCGTCATAGAAGGAACATTGTCACAAAATTTCATACTTTTAGGTCCAGGGGTTTGGGCTGGGCGATGATAAATCACCCACTCAGAACAAACGATTTTATAAATATAGATACTCTTATCAAATACATTTTAGCTTAAATTGATTTCTTAAAGGAAAGATGCTTCAAGCAAAAGCGGATTGAAAATATGCTTACCTTAATTTCAGCATTAAGCTAACCACTGAGAATCAGAAGTTTCTACGCCCTGAGTGGGAAATCTCATTTTTTTTTTTAATACCAAGAACCCCCTGGTGGAAAAAGAAAAATTATGCATAAATTTAATGAAAAATGTCTAAACTGCTGCTAGATGGCACCACTTAATTTAATTTCTCAAATAAAAGCTTATTATTATGAAATATCTGTCAAAGTGTAAGTTACTGGTACATGTACCCTACGCTGTTTGAGAAAAAAATACCTGTTTTGCATAAAGCTTCCTCTTCTTCGCAAGCATGCAAATCTCGACATTTTTTCTCTAAAACTGACAGCTTTTACCGGTTTTACATTTTATTACTCATAATTCTTGTTCTGGATTGTTAATATTTTTTCTGTATTCCGTTTTGATCGTTTGGTGTGTTAAATTTAATGTTTTTCCGGAAAAGGCGCCCTCTAGTGAACATTAGGGAACTTTTTGATTTTTTTTTTCTTTTTTTCCAAATTCCGTAAGCGCAATTCGTACATAGTCTATATACCAAATTTCTTTGCATTCCGTTCACCCGTTTGCGCTGTAGAATGCTGTTTATAGGGGCAGTTTAATTATAACCACCCTGTATATATAAGTAAATCATTTAGGACAATTTTCTAGGAATACTGTTTTGGTAAGTTTGGAGGATTTTTTCATATTTTATTAAAACACTGTTAGTGCTTCTTAATTCTTTTTATAGATATTTTTTTTTTTTTAAGATGTCACAGGTTAATTAATTTAGTTACACATTTATTCATTTTGGTTATTGAGGATTTCGGTGGCATCTTATGGTCTATTTTTCTAATTTCTAATACTTTGTTCCAACATATATCACTGTTTTTATTTTAAAGAAAAGAACGAATGACATAAAACATTTACAGAAATAAAAACCACGAGAAAAAAAATGAAGGAGAACAAGTAGGGGGATTCAGAATAGCATTAAATTTAAAAAGAACTATTCTCATTTAAAATATGTATATAGATATTGTGACTTTTTTTAAATCCACGAATCAACTAAATGCGGAAAAAAATTAACTAAAATTTCTTAAAATGAAGAAGGTCATCTGCGAAGCAATCTTGCGAAAAATACCACACTAAACTCTGAACAAAATTGTGCTGTACAGTTGCCAGTCTCTTTCGTTTAATGTTCTCTGGTTTAACGTCAAAAATATTTGCGGTTATTTTATATTAATCGCATGCTAGTGATTAATCGCTATTATGTAAGTAGTGTAAATCGGCTCCTCAGCTCCTCCACTCTACAGGTGAACGCCCCCTTTTTACACTACTTAGTCATCATCTTGGACGAGGGGTGTTGCCACCGGAAGAATAGAAACTGTTAGAGCGTGGCCATCGGAAGTTTATAAAAGATTTCCAGTGGGTCTTAGAATTTTGGCGCTGCCATCCACCGGGGAGAATTGGAATTTTTTTCACAATTTCGGGACTTCACAAATTTTTGCACTTGGAATTTTTGCGGGAAGTGAGAAAATGTCACGATCTTTCAGGATAAAAATAGGTACAATGTCCGGGACTTAGCTTTTTTACATAACCTGAAAAGAGATACTCACAAAATTTATAATTTGAGAAATGAAAGTTAGAAAAAATGTATAGAATAAAGTTAGAAAAAAATGAAAGAATGAGAAGAAAGAGATCACCATGAGCGCCTGGGGATCTGCTCCCCCCCCCCCCGAGGCCCTGCGGTGCCCCTTTTTGCTCTTTAGAGCCAGGCGGGATTTAGTTCCTGATAAAAAAAAAAAAAAAAAAAAAAAAAAAAAAATAGAACCTGAAGAGCTATGATGCTCACCACGAAGTTTTGCTGGGACGTTTTCAAAACAATTTTTCTGGATTGTCTTCAAAACAATTTTTCTAGGTTGTCTTCAAAACATGGGTACAGGAACAAGTAATATAAGGATGCAAAACAATTTTCATAGGCGCAGGAGCAAGTAATAGATAAAGATGCAAAACAATCTGTACAAAATAATTTTCTGGGCTTGTCTTCAAAACATGGATGCAGGAACAAGTAATAGAAGGATGGAAAAGAATCTGTACAATTTTCATGGCTGCAGGAACAATAAATAGATACAGGTGCGAAAACAATAAATATACACAGGATACAGAGTGCTTTATTCACTTTCAGCAATTTCATCCCAAGTTGGAGGTAAAGTTGCAAATTTCTGTAGTGGACGACATAATCTGTTTTCCGCTGAAGATTGGGAATGAGCTTCGGCGTACCCACATATTTTTGGTTCTGCAGCAGCTGTTTGGCGTAGGAGGAGAGCATCTCTTCTGTTACAGTCATTCTTTCTGGTGCGAGAGGATAGGTGTTTTGGAGGTCATGAAGATGAGCAGGGTAATTCAAGTCGACTTCAAAAATGAAGCCTTCCACTGCATCTGATGGTATTCCCAAGATGAAGTCTTCGTTTATATGTGATGTCTCCACCTATTAGAAGTCTGCATAAGAAATGTATTGAAACATTGAGTGAGCATATAAATTATTTGCGTTCCAGTACATAATATAGCTGCTGGGTTTACTCTGGTCGAAGTTAAGTGTGTGCGGGTTGTTCGCAGCAGCGTAACGGTGTGAAATTTGCGACTCACCCCCACGCATCCCTTTTTTGATGAAGAGCAGCATATCAATGTCTGTCAACAGCTCTAATTTAACATCAGTCATCTTGAGGCAGGCTTGCCAGGACAGTCCGGGAGATGTGTACACATGAGCAGCATCGATGTTGTAATACTGAAGACACAGGGCTCTGAAAATCTGGAAGACATCTACAAGTAATAAAACATTCGTCTTCACATACAAATCGTGGTAGTCGCCTAGGTTCTTCATCTGGAAGACTTCCCATATCTTTTAGCTGTGTCGATAACCTTCCTCTTTAACGGCTTCATTCGTAATCTAATTGAAAAACGCAGAAGGAGGTGGCAACACTGTTTCTTCGAACTTGTCAAATCCGGTGATGCAGTCATAAGGATACACTCCTTTTCTGGTGAGTAGAGTCAGATCTGTGGTTGTGTCAAACTGCTGTTTCAGAATTTGAAATTGAGTGATTTTCAAGTTATTCACTAGCTCTTCTAATGAAGCTGGTAAAAATTAGAACGAGTCCAGAAAAACCAGTTGGACAAGGCTGTCTGGTTTCTTAAGACTGAAGGAGATGTACATTTCCAATGTTGTGGCAATTACTTGTATCTGGTGATCTTTATAATGACCCAGCTCCGTCCTAATGTGGTGGGCATCGTAATTTTTTAAATTAGGGAAAACTAAAGTAATCTTCTTCGGTTGCTTGAAATTTAAGTTGCAGCTGGCATGAGCAGCACCTCTAAAAGCCCCTGTTTCATGTTGTGGTCTCGTACTTTAATACATCCAGGTAACAAAGGTTGACGACATACGCTGCACCTTGTAGCATTTTGGAAGGCTACTTCTTCTTCATAGGAGAGCTTCAACCGCTTGGTTTCTAGACGTTTGTCAGCCAGGGCATCCTTTTCTCGAATGATGTCATCTAGAAAATGCTTGACTGCATTTTCTCCTCGATAGGTGACGATGGGATTAACAGCTTTGCCATCAGACCCTACGATGACATAAGCGTAACCGCAGGCTGTCTGGCGGGCTGTATGCTGAAGATAGGAATTTGTAGATGAAGGAGCAGCTGAGGAAATTGTCTGAATCAAACTCCCGAAATCAGCATATATGATGTAGCTGATTGGGTGTTGCAGGTAAGTTCCTGTGAATTTTAGTATGTTCTTATCTGGGCTGGGCATCTCGATGGCTTGGGCACTATGTTTTCTGCAATTCTTTTCATGATGATGAAACAACTGTCGAGAAACCGGGCAGACATCTGTAACAATAATACTGTTTGCAACGATGTTTTATCCAGTTTCCCATCAATCTGGAAAAGTCTCGGATAAGGCAGCAATGCTGTTGTCCTTGATCATTTGAAATCAGCAACAAGTTGATAGCTTCTAAATGGTCAACTTCCGATATTCTTAAAATAGTGACTTTTCCATTTTCGTACCCGAAAACGTTAATTCTTAAACGGTTCAGTTTTTCTACGACGGGTATTTTTGAGATGTACACTGGACATCACCCAACTGGAGTTCGTCTTCATAGGGCGTGTAATGAGATACTCGTTCGGGATTTCTTGAGTAGTCTAAGTTCAGCTTGTGTGCTAACAGGCACCATTTAAAGCACTTGTTGTCTTGATTCTGAATATTTAAAATGGCTGTCTTGGCAACCAGTTTTGCAGGCAATTCCAGATAGCTGCTGACTCTTAAGGGATTGTATTTAGCTGACTTGAATTCTATATAATAAATGTTCCTCAGAACCCAGCCAGAGCCTCTCTCTAAGAATTCTTCATAGTTCTTGATAATTTTCATAAACCCAACACTGATCTGGTCATCGATTAAATCGGGAGTGTGCTGTTGGTAGCAGGTTGTCCGAAAGAAGGAGTTCATAACTTCTATTTCCCCTTCTGCTGTTTCTCTTTCAAAACATACTTCAATCACCAGGTACCACTTGATAGAGCCTTTGTCTTGAAGTTCATATTAGATATTTTCATTCAACTCGGAACGAATGGACTCCAAAAAGACTTCCACGTCGTACCGTGTGGCTTCTACAGGTTCGATGAGGACAGTCTTGAATGTGTTAAGGGTTTGAGTGTAAGGACGTCTTCGGGATACAGGTGGGCTTGTCTTCTGTTTTTATCGGCTTTAATTTTCAACAATGCTGAACACGCATATGCTGCATCAAAGTGGACTTGGACGAGAAGGTGGAAGGACACTCTTTGCATGGGTAGTGAAGAGTCTTCAGATGAGCATTGTATCCATCTCGACGAGTAAAATTTCTCTGACATTTATCACATTGAAAATGGGGATTTTTGTCGTCATGGATCTACCTATGACGATTCAATGCGTCCTTTCTGCTAAACTCCTTCTGGCATATAGAACAGGAGAAACCCTATAAAAGAATTTAAAAAAAAAAAGATTTTTAATCAAAGTGTTACAAAACAAGGACTTTTTGATCAAAATGCCACAAAACGAGCACTTTTAGAAATAAAACCAAAATAATACATACTTTAGAAGGGCCCGGCTGAGGCTCTACAAGAAATTGTGGTTCACTCGCTGACTCATGAGATTTTCTGTGTCGATTCAGGTTGTCCTTTCTGGAAAACCCCTTGTCACATATGAGGCACACAAACATTTTTTCGGTCTTGTGAACATTCATATGGCGAAGAAAATTAAATTTTTTTGCAAACGATTTCCCACGGGTGGTGCAAATATGAGGGTCCTGTAATAAGTAAGATATTCTTTTAGCTTTCGTAAAATGAAACACTCTCATCAAATACTGATTTTTAATGCAAAACAATACATACCTTAGAAGATCACTGTGGAGGTTCGAACGGGGCTCCGGGTTGAGGTTCAGGCTGGGAAGCGTCATCCCATTGCGGGTTTCGCCACTCCTGCTCGCAAAGCAGATTCAATTCATCATCGGGTATGCCGAAGGAAATACCCAAATGAAAATCAACGAATCATTGTATAAACAAATAATAAGTACAACATTTCAGAATTTTTAGAAAATAATTTCTCCTAGTGTAACATGAAAGATTTAATAAACCTAACTTTTATACAATATAAATAAATTTAATCTATTCGATTCACATACGATGACTCGCCTTAGACATGCCTGAACATGATGTACTTCATTGAAAGAGGAGTTTTATAAACACTAAAATTTTACATTTACAATTTAATAAGAAAAGGATAAATACACTATTTTATAGGACCATAGGATTTGTTTTGTAGGATTAAAATTTGGTGTGCAACTTCAAAAATTTTTAGAAAATAAATTCTCCTAGTGTAACATGAAAGATTTAATAAACCATGTATTATAAATATTTATACAACAATATAAATATTTATAGAACATGTATTATAAATATTTTATACAACATTATAAAATATTTATAATGTTGTATAATAAAAACTTTTATACAACATAAAATAGTTTAATAAGTATAATCTATTCGATTCAAATACGATGACTCATTCTACGATGACTCATCATACAATGACTCATCCTACGCATGCATGACATGAATCTACTTGAAAGAGAAGTTTTAATTCAAAAATTGTTTTCTGTTCATTTTACAAATAAAAAATTGTTATCTTTTCAGAAATTAATTTTTAAAACGCTAACATTTTACAATTAAAAAAAAATATATCTTTCCAAAAACATTAAAATTTTATTATATAAACGATAATTATTTTTGATTACTCTATGGTTCACAAATATAATGTACTATGTTGGAAATGAAGTAAAAAATACTAGTTTAAATAGAGTGTGCGATGATGGAAATTAAGTTTTTTTTTATTATTATATAAGTAAACAGATTTACATTTTCTAGTTAATAATTAAATTTTGTTTCTAACAATCTTAGAAGTTATTCATTTGTATATGTAAAAATAATTTAGATTTATATATGATAAAGGGATAATTTCAGTTTAATGACTCATGGTGAGTCATCGATGAGTCACTTTTACAAAATTTAATAATAGAATAATGTTTAATAAAAATTAAGTTTTAATCATAATGTAAATATAATTTAGATTTCCACAGGATAAAGTTATAAAAATAAATTAATAAATAAATAAACTTATTGCTTCATTAAAATTTCTAATATAACAAAGTTTATCACTTATAGAATAAATAATTTCTGAGTGTAACCATAAACAAATTTTGCACATTATTAAATTTTACAGATATTTCAGTTTTACTTCTTTATTGAATGACATACAATTTATTTTAGAGTAATTACATTTTAACACAATTCGAAATAAAATGGATTTTAAAGTAATTCTATTTTACCACAACCGAGATAAAATTGATTTTAACACATTGTAAATAAAATTTATTTTAACACATTCGAAATAAAAGAGACTTTAAAGTAATTCTATTATTAAAGGAATTTAACGTTTATCAAAACAAATATAAAGTGTGAATCTATTTCTTTAAAAATTAAATTTTAACGCATCGCAAATAGAATAGATTTTAAAGTAATTCTATTATTAAAGTAATTTTACGTTCATCAAAAGCAAAGATTCGAAATAAAATTTATTTTAAAGTAATTTTACACATATCAAAATAAAGAAAAGGTATGAATTCATTTCCTTAGAAATTATATATATTTTTACACATTGTAAATAAAATTTCTTAAAAATTAATAATAAATTAAGCTAAAGAATTATTTTTTATAATTATTACAATTTAATGTAAAATAAGTCACATTTTATTCAAAATGATTATTTCAAGCAAATCATTAAAAAAAGAAAAAGAAAAAGAAAATAGTTATGTAAAATAGTATTTATTAATGAAACGATTATGTTTGTTGAATAAAATTTCTTTTATAAAAAAAGATTAATATGAAAATAAATAATTACATAAAAAATCTTTAATTGAAATATAGTTTTATAGAATAAACAACACAGTTAGAAAAATTAAGTAAAATCAATATAGCATAACAAGAAATAATTACTACATTTGATAAATAATAATAAATATACTTATGGCATTTTCAAAATCTATGGCTTGATTGATGTTGCTTAAACCTTTCATTGTGTAGATGATGTGTAAATTAAAATCCAGGCAAAAAAAAAAAAAAAAAAAAAAAGCACAGAGAATTGACTCACTAAACGCAGAAAAACAGGAATGGTTTTCGGGTAAAAATCCGAGATACTGGCCGAAGCACTGAGTAAAAAATAAGCTGTTAGTCGCACGATGGTCAGACAAATAATGAATAGAACGCTCAACGTCAACGTAGTTGATTCGGAGTACCTGCAATCGGTCGCAACCGTTGCTTACCTCCATCGAAAGTGCCAAAAAACATAAAAATAATTTTACAGAAAAGAAAAAAATTAAAAAGCCGAAGGCTTTTTAATTAAAAAATAAATTTAGAATTTAGTCTCAGAAACTCTCCCACGTTAGCAGGGAATTAACCTGAGTAAAACAGCAGGAGATTAAAAAAAAAAAAAAAAAAAAAAATTAAATTAAAATCTCCTTGAAAATATAAGTGCAGCAGAAAACAGCTGTGTGCGTTGACGAAGACAGTCTGGACGGTGAAAAGGAATAACGAGCTGAGCAGGGCGCCCCAAGGGGCACAGGAAATCGCTCGGAGTCCCGCAATTAATAAAAAAAAGGGGGCCATACATTTTTTTTTTTCCCTAAGAATTCTATCAGGAAATAAAAATAAAAAGGACAGAGGAGGATTAAAGAGAAATAAAATGCAGTTTCAGATCGAATCCCGGTTTCCATCCAGAAACTAAGTTCTGAGGTGGATCCGTGGACCAATCAGCAAACAGCAAGTTATTCTCAATCCTCTCTGAAAAATTTTGAGCTAAAAACGACGGAATTATGTCCTAGGCGACCCGGCCAATCAGAGCGCGAGGCTCTGACCAATCCGGGATCGCTTTTGGGCATCCCGTCGGAAGTCAGCAACAGAAGTAACAAACTTAAAAAAAACGATAAAACTTAATGAAAATAGCCAAATAATAAAAAAAAAATAAAAATAAAAAACGGCAGTCCATAATTTTGAGAGGAGACAACAAAAATTTAGAGGAATTCATGAGTAGAGAGGTGGAAATCGCGTCTGTAAAAAATAAAACAGTACTTAGGCCTGATGCTAGGGTTAGCCAACTCTAGAGAAACATTTCGTTTGCTCTAGGGAGAAAAATAATTTTGTGAGGAAATACACTGTTATGTAACTCCAGATGTAATAATTCTACTCTTCTTAGAGACTGGCAGAAAGTCGATTCCCCTAGTTAAAATAGCTAAGGGTCGTTTCTTTCCACGACCGACTCCAGGATCGTAGCGATGAATTGAGTTCAACAGAGGATTTCCAACATTGGGGATAGATCTGTGAAACTTCATCGTAAGTTTTCGAATTTCGGCAAAGATTGGCCTAATTCGAAGATCTCGGTGAATAGCATCATTGCGGACATAGCGAGTAGCTTTGACAAACCTACGTAAAAGATTATTTTGGAATGTCTGAATTTTTCTTAACTGAGTTTGAGCAGCAGAACCATAGATCATGCACCCATAGGTAATGATCGGACGAATCATAGATTTGTATAATAATAATTTATTCTTAAGAGACAGGCGGCTATTATAAGCTAAAAGAGAATGAAGGGCTTTTGCGGCCTTGTCAGCTTTTATCAGAGATTCTGAAATGTGACGAGACCACGTTAATTTAGAATCTAGGTAAATTCCTAGGTATTTATAGCAAAGTTCCCAGGGTATCGGCTGATTATTAAGTAGGAAGTTAGTGGAGGTGTCATATTTTTTATTTGTGAAGAAAATGGCGGCACGCTGCCTTACAACACCTTATCTACTGCAGATAAAGGGATTCCTGGAAATGTTGAGTCCCCCTTCGTTCGTGTAGATCGCAGGAGAAGCATGAATCGTAGGTGATGGGGATGTACAATTTCTCTCTTGGTTTTTCCAAAAAGGGTGATTCATAAGAGGGTGAGTCATAAACTGTGTAAATTTGTATATTTCTAACGGGGGATGGTTCATCGTTCTTAATTAGAGGAAAAATAATTATTTAAATTAGATTGTTAAAAATGAAGTATTTTGATTCGTAGAAGTTCTTTATTTGCTTTACAAGTAGATTGTTTTCTGAATAAATTATTTAATCGATAGAAAATGAATAAAGTGTTTTTATTATATGTTTTAAGAAATAAATCTTTTGAATCAATAAAATATATCTAATTAAATCTTTTGAATAGCTATTTTTATTATTTTTTTTAATAAATTATTTAATCTATAGAAAGTGAATAAATTCTTTCATGATTGAATCTCTTAAAAATAAATTGTTTTAACAAATAAAATATTTCTGATTAAATCTTTTGAAGCAATAAAATATTTCTAATTAAATCTTATATTCTAAATGATGATACAAAAATAAGACAGACACATATATACAGTTTCAATCCATTTTTTGAAAAACTATAAAAAATATAGATACACACACTATTTTTTAGATAAAATATCTTCAATATATTTTTCATACGTCATATTCAATTGTTTAAAAAAGAAATCTTTCTAATGACAGCTACATCTTATGTTTTTAACAATAGTATGCATATTTAATTTTAAAAGTATTTCTTCATGATGTAATTGATACTTTTCAAACATAGATTTCATTAAACAATCATATGAGTTTTGATCAGGTGCATTGAATAAACACCCCTCACAATGAAATAAATTTCCAATTCCTAACTGAATTTCCTTCACGATAGAACCAAGTAAGATTTCCTTGGCACTTTGCTCATTTTCATGAGAAATGCACACAAGGGGTTTGTTTAGAATTAACATAGGAAGTTGAACGGTATTTTCATTTTGAGTTCTCTAAGTTTAAAAATTTGATCCTTGGATAATTTAATGACATTGGGTTTTAAATAAAAGCCAAAAGGATTTAATGAAAACATTTGTTGTAGGATGCAATAATCTTCATCAATATAAGTCATTATTGATTGTTACAAATAAAACCATCGTTCACAGACTCAAAATTAAAATTTTCAATCTTACCTTGAAAATAATACCAAATCTGAGCTGTCATTACAACACCATCTCTAGTAGGTATCCATTCACCTGCGCGTAATTCTTTAAAATTACGAATATGGATTCTCACATTAAAATTCTTTTCTATTACAATTTGTAAAAAAACAACTCCAATTTAAATTAAATTCACCCCGTATGGGGTCCCAAGATTGTTCATGTACCCATTGGTTTAACCAGTCATTCACTTTCAACTCTTCACACATGCCCTGAGAGCAGTTTTTTACAGAGTCACAGTTTCAGAGTAGAGTCAGAGTTTTCACAGTCAATGAATGAAGACTTTTTCGAAGTATCACAGTTATTGAATAAAGTTTTTTGGAGTATCACAAGCATTGAATGAAGCATCATTTATAACAAGTCTTGGTTTATTTAAAGGTGGCATGGTGGGGTTGGGTATTAAATGACGAAATGTCAGGCTGATTCTCATATCTTTAATGTTAGGGTCCGGTGCAATGTCAGGGGTAAACACTTCGTTGGTAGGTTTTAACGTATTGTAGAGTGAACAATGCTCTAAAGGAATAGAAGTCGAAGGCGTTTTAAGCTTCTTAAATTCAATTGTTTGTTTGGCACTAAAGCTGAGGACTACGATGGAGAAAGTCGCCTCCAATCCACTTTCGTCGTCTTTATGTTGGGATATGTAGCTGTATTCATTGCAGTAGGGGTTTAGCAGAACATAGTTGAAGGTAGAAGCGGTCTATTTTTCCACTCGATCCCGCAGTTCTAATATCAGAGGAGTCCATGGGTTAGCCGGTACATGGGTTCCGCTGAAGGCATAATTGAAAGTGGAATCGCCGTATAACAGAACTTGTCTTTTAGACTTAATATTTTTCACGAATTTTAAACGTCGGCGTGTAGAAAGTTTTAAACTCAGCAAAATACCGATCCGCATGTTCCTTTTCGATAAAGTTTGAAACATACTGGACATTCAGTCCGTTTTCCGTAAAACTCACAGCAGGCATTTCGAAGCAACCAACACACACGAAATCAAATGGCAGAATGAGCTGTTATCGCTGATAAGCAATCTCTGATAAGATAAGAGGGTCGTCACGTGACCTGATGTCACCAATCACATGACCCTGATAAGATAAGGGCTGATCACATGACTCGTGATGTCACTGATCACGTGATCTGACGTCGCTGATAAGAACACTCCTTATCACTCATTTCTCTCAAGACAGCCGTAAGAGTCGGATGGTGTTTTCAGGTAAGTGTATTTTCTTTTTTTTTGTATAAACAATAAGAAGTATTGACATATACAAATTCATTTTATTTAGAATGTTTCCCAGGTTACATTGTTGAATTTAACATCAGGTCTTTTTGAAAGGTATAGGTTGACAGGTTTCTTTTTCGATATGACAATGTTTTTTCTTGAGGACAAATATAGACTCTTAATAATACTTTGGGGTACTCAAATATCTTTCAGGGCTTGCAAAAATTCCCTTTGGCCTGTAATAGGCGGTTTTTTATTCACAGAAAAGAGTTCAGCTAAATTAGAATGTTTCAATGTCCTTCCGTTGCTAGTAATCTCTCCTTTCGGGTTCCACTTAAACTTGTTCGAATGAGATTTGAGAAAATTCAATAAGGCTTCGGCTTGTTTCTTCATGGGTTTAGGTGCAAAAGATAAAACAAAGACATTATAGTCTTCTTGGGATTCTTGTTTTATAGACTCCTCTCGGTTAAGTTCCACTTTTTCAGTTTCTTTTTCGGGTTGCTTAGACATCCAAGGCAAATTACATTCTTGCAAATACATTTTTCTTTTTAATAGTTCATAGTTGAATTTTTTCGTGTTCCGGTAGAGAACTATTTAATATTTTAGCCATAGCTAAATCAAATTCCGTCATTTGCTTTGTAGAAGGCGTATGCTTAGAAATTTTTTTTCCAGTACAAACGCATACTTAGCTGCGAATTCCATTGATGATGCCGATTAAAACAGACAATGCAGCCGGGATTAAAATATTTAAAAATCCGCCGTGTTGAACAATCAATTTTTTCTTGTTGAATAAACTTCCTTTCTTGGTGCCAATTTTTCAAAGAGTCGTCTTATATTTCCTTAAAGACCTTTTCTGATGAGCTGAGAGAAGCACGTTTCCTTTTAACACGTTGAGGGTGCATTCACAAACCGCCTTCACAGATCGATTGAGTAATTTTTTTAACAAATGCTTGCGTAAGGTTTTAGGACAAGACTATCTGCTTCAAATCCCGAATTTGTTTGTTCGATAACGTCATGATCGCAACTGAATTAAAATCTGTAGGCCTTTCCTTTTAAACCTTTTTTGGGCTCGTACACAAATTGGGTTTCCCCCGGTAATATACGAGTTCTGAGTCGCATTACTTCGGTGGTTTCATTCCATAAATCCACCAACAAATAAGAGATGGGTTTTTTAATAGCTTTCTCGAAAACTTCTTGAATAAATTCAAGAAGATTCGAGAAGAATCTTCTAAATCGATCTCGGGTATCATTGTCTACCCAAATGCCTAATTTGACTCACGTCACGAAGATTTTTAAAAAGTACTAAGTATTTAGTGTTTAAGGAAATACCTCTCATTTTTTTACCTTTATGAAAAAGGTTTTGTGTTATAAAAATAATACTTAAATTTAAATGGTGTCTTCCTTTCGTAAAGAAGTGGGTTAATCGTTCGTCACCCCCACATTCCACCATCAAATCGACTAAAATCACTAAAGAATGGTTACCTAAATATTCCCGACAATTTGAAGGAAAGCGTTCCACAAAGTCACGTCAGGAATTTCCCCGTAAAGCTTTTGAGAGATGCCGTAAAACCAAATGACTTTATCGGGAGAGGAGTTAAACATACACCGTCGTTCTGCGAGTAAATTCCGCAGAAACCAACTCTTACCGACCCTCGTGGGGCTTGTTAAGAGCATTGTGAAAGGGTGTTGAAATCGTGGAAACACCATTCTAATTAAACACGGACACATAGGTAAACGTTATAAATAGTTTATTTATTGATAAAAGGGAGCACGTGTACGGAATTGTTTGGCTACAAAATTATAGACTCGATGGTGGTTACATATATTTTCAGTTAGAAACTGCTTTAGAAAATCTTTCAAAGTTTTGCCGCGACATCGGCAATAAATATAATGCACACAAAATTGGCCGCAAGCGGCAGTCACATGACTTAGCAGTGGAAGTGGATTAAACACCCTCGTGAAAATTGAGATACATAGTTCGATATAGGTCCTTTAAAAATGTTCGGTCTGTTTCCATAGGAATCAAAGAATTCCGCTTCCGTAGGCGAGGGTAGGTAGAAGGCCACCCAGTGGCTTCCGGCTTCTGTAGACTTGTCCACGTTGCATACAAAATAGGCAGGATAACGCACGATCTTCTTGGGTAATTGATCTCTGGAAAAACACCGGTTAATTATTAGATCGTGGGCTACAATAGTGTCGAATTCAATAGAATTATTTTTCAGTTGGGGAAGTCACACAACACATGCCGTGTTTTGCTAATTTCTATAAAGTTTTCAAATTCCACATACACCAATACAGTCGTGGTTCTGTCTGAGGAGTCTGCAAATTTGATTTCAATTCATAAATTGCCTTGTTGCTGTAGATTCAGATGGTAGATGATGTAGATTCCGTCACACATGTCGGGGCTCAAGTCGAAAGCATACAAAGTATGTCCGTTCGCAAAGTCATCTCGTGAGATAAATGCCAGTATCCCGATTAAATCCCGAAAACAGTCGATGATAAGCTCTTATATAGTTATTTTCTTCGAAATCCAATTCCAAGGGTTTGCTAGGTACGGGTTGTCCGTCCACGTAAACACTTGAAAAGTTGACTTTGTGATGATAGAAATAAAAGGGATTCAAAGCATACTGTCCAGTGTAGGCACTATTTTCTAAAAGTCCAATTATAATTCTTTTCGGCATGGCTCCTAAAAACACATTGTCTTGCATAAAGGATTTACTTCCGGTCGAAATCGAATAGGTCTTGTATAACTCTCGGTCGATGGGGGTACTTTTGCTGTACTTTTCTCTAAGGCTTTGGTATAACCCAGTTATACAACTGGGCTCACTTTCGCTTTACGTATGAAAATAGAAGCATGTTCCAAAATCACTTTGAAGTTGGGAATTGATTTCGCCGCATCAATTTTACACATAATGGAAAATTCGGGCTTGCTTCGGGTCATCTTAATTTTCAAGTCGACCATATTCAATAGCAGTGGATTTTGTTGAAAAATATCACAATGCAAAAGTCCAATCATATCTAAAGTTTTTTTTTTTTTTCGTAAGTGCGTAACGTATCTTCAATGCGGGGTTGTCTCCTGCAGGGTCTGTAGCAGCCAAATTCTCATCTTTGTAAAAACATTCACAGGACGATAAACTTTTATTGGCATCTTCTCCATAATTCAACAGCATTTCAATACATGCGCGATAGGGGTAGGTGTTACTCGACGAGGAGGTCACTCTTTCGTTCAGGCTAATATCCACTTGAGAAAACAAGGCGTGTAAAAATAAATTCATAGGAGCGACCGCATCCACTTCCGCTGAGGACGATTCATCAAACTTGGTAATTTTCACTTTCACATACAGGTAGGAAGCTGATAAATCAATATAGTCTTTACCATTTCCGGAAATATTAAATTCCGCAGGTCCTCCGTCTCGAATTTTCGCAAGAGGGGGGTATTCAACAAAGTATCCTTTTTCAATAGCCGTTTGCGTGGGTGGGATCAAAAATAAATTCAATTCGGATTTCGCAAAGGCAGCAGAATCATTTTGGATGAGTCCAGACATCTTTAAGCAAAAATATCTTGCACATTCACTTTCTTGGCTTGACGTCGAATGACTGCTTTGGTAGAACGCTTCCTCTTTTTATACCGACGGCCCGATCCAATCATCGCCTTCACTTTAGTAGCGGCTTTGTCGGTTGAGTTCTATCCAGATTCTTTTAATCTTCGCTTGACGGCCACTTTAAAGTCTTCTCCGCGAGACAGGTCACTCAACACGTTCACGCCGGAATGAGACACGACTGCTTTCGCCCCCGATCTGAAAAGGGGTACCGCTGCTCGAAAAAGGGATCTAAACAATCCACCGAATCCATATCCCTTTTGTAAAGTAGCACCTTGATAAAAATTTAAGCCACTACCCGACTGATGCGAATAGTAGTCTTCAAAAGATTTCACACAACACTGATAAGGAACAAAAACACCACGAGAGGTATTTTTGACGAAAGCGAAGATTCACGTACGTGCGCCCACGTTCAAATGGCGTGAGTTCGCCAAGGTGGTTCCTTATAACGATTTCCAAAGAGTCAAAAGATTTTCGGCTGACAGGTAAATAGTGCGGTCGATCGAATGTCTCACAAATCATTTCTCATCATCATCATTTCTCATCATCTTTCATCATCATCTTTTCCGGTCACATTCACAATTCGTAAAAGGGGTGCTAACACATATCCGATAATTTGGGGTTCCACAATATCCGAATAAACCATCAGCACTCTATAATGCGCACAGGGATCTGCGACATAGGTACTGAAAATAGTTTGCTTGATATTCACATCAAGCGATGCGATTTCACCTGGTTCGAATCCCAACAGAAGCGCTACCCCCTCATGCAATATCAGTTTTGCATTGTCTTTTACGTTGATACACACCTTCTTAGTGTGGGGGTCGTAAGTGAAAGAAATTTTATTTTTAATCTCTTCAATAGATATCGCTTTTAAAATGTCATCGATCGATTCGTAAGAGCCAGGGGGAATTCGTCTACCAAACGCGAGTGTCTGGTCATTCAAATCGAAACCAAATAAATTATTACTTTGGTTCACATTATACCAGGTGTAGGGGTAAATAAATTCGACGAGGCCTACTTCCCATTCCCCTTTCAATTCAACGCGGGCGGGCAATCGCGTAATAAAATGAGAAATTTTATTCTCCTGAAAATAATTTCTGGAACTGTCCGAAGGTAACGTCACGTAGAACGACATGCTTTCAAATGATCTTCTAACAATTCAAACACTTGTTTTATGAGGCGAATAAATCAGAGGAGGGAATCCATTGGTCAAATTTGCTGGGTAACCTATAAATTTCCCTTTGTATTCCACACGCTTTTTCCGAATTCGCTTGTCTAAAATCTTTTCAATCATATAATTCTCTTTCGGTTTCACTTTCTGTAGTTCTTGAGGGTAAAAGGATCCTTTAATGGGTTCTTCTAACAAGTCCTTTATTCGGTAGACGAGAGGGTCTCTTCTCACACATTCGGTTACCACAAACACTTCTTCCCTCCAAATCGTTTCATATCCTTTTTCGAAGGTTAATTTCTGCTTGGAAACTCGCACAACGTCTCCCGGGTGAAACACGCAAGGTTTTCTTTTCGCATTCTGCATGTTACCGTATAAAATATCCCATACGTCACTTTCATTTTCAGGGGTCACCTCGACAGAAGCTCTCTTGATACTCGAATGGTAAGTATTATTATGACTGTGTAACAACTGATCCAACACATCTAAATAGCGGTAGGTCTAATGATTGGTAAAATATTTCCACATTTTCGTTTTCAAAGTTCGGTTAAATCGTTCCACGACAGAAGCCTTCGTATTGTTATTCGTCGTAAAAAACCGGACGCCTTCCTCATTCAAAAATTTTTGAAAAAGATGGTTTCGATACTCTTTTCCATCATCCGATTGCAGGGACTTGGGTTTCCTCGTCGCAAAAATGACCGGAACACCTTTACAATATCTTCACCCCGTTTTTGCTTCAAAGGGACCATCCACACAAATTTAGACAGAATGTCTATGTAAGTCAGGATGTAGCGATACCCTTGTTTGAACTTTTGCAATCTGCCGAGATCCATTATGTCGGTCTACCAGTGTTGATCGATGGAATATACAATCAACCGATTGGACGGGAACTTTCTTCGAACGGGTTTGTGCAACTTGTATGCATCGACTCCGCTCAGCCAGTCCTGAATCTTCTTCTTCGAGATTTTGCCTTTGACAGCACGAAATAAGACATTTACACCACCAAAACTTCCTGCGTGACTTGGATCCTGATAAATCTCCATCGTTACAACATAAAATTTTATTGTGATTCACATTCACACGAAAGCGCATCATATCTTCCCCGTACGAAGATACGTTTTCGAATGACTCACTGACGCGACACATCTCTTTATACACAGGCTGTTCGCACATTTTTTAGACGATTTTGATGGAGTGTACTGAAGCAATTTCTCTCATATTTCGTGTTTTATTTGTTCAGTTTGATAGCCCTTGTTCTTAACTAACATTCTACATCATAATTTCTATGATAATAATGCTTTTTATAATATTGGAAGAGGTATATTTTTCTACTCCTCTTGAACGGCTTTCCAGAGTCCGCAAAGCGTTGTAGGTCGGTGTTTGGATAATGTTGATTTTAAGAGTCGAAAAACACAAAAATCCAACAGTGATACATCAGAAGATTTAGCAGGAATGTCAGTGAAGGGTATGGTTTTAATTCCCGTTTTTTGTTCCATTTTTTTTCTAGAAAAGCAATTGCGGATTGTGATGTGTGGCTGTTTGTTTTGTCTTGATACAGTTCAACGGATTGATAGCATTGTGGATAAAGATCTGGATTTTCATTTTTAAAAATTGGAATTAAAATATGTTTTTGAGAGTATTTAGAGTTGATTTTGATATTTTTGTCACTTTTTTTTTTTTTTTTTATCTTGCGCTTGTATGAAAAACCAGTGGCAATCATAAATCCTTTAGAAAAACTTCCTTTTGATGCTTTGAGCCATGTAGCAAATTTTTTTTCTCCACTTTTGTGATAATAAATTGGCCTTTTTTTTATTGCAACCACTTAAATAGACCCAAGATTCATCTGTTGTTGCAACATTTTTCCATTTTTCTCCTGATACATGCTTTTCATAAAGATTTCACTAAAAACTATCTTTGGAAAGAGCGGAAACCTATCCTTCCATCCACTGCCATTTTAAAAGCGCATTTTTGCATCTAAACAAAAATTCTAAATATCAGAAGATAAATAAAACTTCCAAAAATATAACTGTTGTGAAAATAAAATTCTCCATGCAAACAATTTTTTCTTACTGCGAAATAAAATCGTCTAAAAAATGTGCGAACAGCCTCTGTATAACTTATAACCGCACTCTCAAGCATAGTTTCATGGCTTGATAAATAAAACCCTTATCCACTTATCAAACCATGAAACTATTTTACCTTCGGTTCGAACTTCACTTCCCGCAGAAATTCAAACTCCAAAATATTTTGAAGTTCCGAAATTCGTGAAAAAATTCCCATTCTCCCCGGTAGATGGCAGCACAAAATTCTCAAACAAGGTGATGACTCATTCACTCCCGATGGCTACGCTCTAAATGTTTCTATTCTTCCGGAGGCAATACCCCTCATCCAAGATGATGACTAAGTAGTGTAAAAAGGGACGTTCACCTGTAGGGTGGAGGAGCTGAGGAGCCGGGGTGGTGGCGCGCCACCACCCTGGCGCTCCTCCACCGTGCAGGTGAACCCCCTAATTTTTACAGCACTTAACTACTGTACACTGTAAAATAATTGTAAGATTACAATGAATATCCCTCATCTTGTGATGTGATAAAATCCATCACCTCAGTTGTAAAAAACTTTCAAGCAGAACATGCTCTTTTCTTACATTCTCTATGACATCACACAGTCATGTGACACAGATACGCGAATGAGCTAAACATAAACTAAAACTTTGAAATATTTGTTACGCCTTCCGCTATGGTAAATAGTAAACGTGAAAAATGGAGGATCGAAGCTGTAATTTAAATTCACATTATGACCAACGAAAAATTTAAAGTAACCAGTAAGTTATAATTTATTAAATATTGATTTTATTTCTTCTTTTTTTTTTTTTTTTTTATAATTCTGTCAATATAAGTTTCATAAGGGCCAACGTTTTATTAATGAAATCTAATCTTAAGTTCTCTCTCATGAAACTACATTTTGAATTATGAGTAGTAAAATTTACAACACAGTAATTATTTCCTCTCGAAATAAAACCACAACTTTTTCAAACTAATTTATTTTAAAAATGTTTTAAATTACTATTACTTTCTGAAAAAAAAAAAAAAAAAAAGTATTAGTCTTTAACTCTGAAAAATATTATGGCATTCAAAATAAGAATAATATTTAAAAAATACTTAATATGAAATTTTCGTGTAATTTTTAGCATTCTATTACAATATTTTTTTTTTCTTTAAATTTCAAGTTTCCTTTATATTATATTTTATGCATCATGATTACATTTTTATTTTTTTAATTTTGTTCGCTTTTTCAGATATTTTCGTTGTACTTTATTACGTAGAATGTATTGATATTTTTTTTTTTTTTTTTTAACTTGTTTATTTTGTAAAATTAATATATTTGCTAAAATTGTTCAGATATATGTATTCTGCAAAATATAGTTTAATAAAGCATTGAAAAAGTTCATTTTAATTTTCATACGTTCTTAAAAATAGTAAAGTAGTTTTAATTATTTAAAGTACTTATTAAATAATGCTTCTGATTTGACTAATTTAATATTTCTTTAACAGATTAAAAATTGATACATAATTGTTTTTAAAATAGAATTGTCTTTAAAATAGAATTAGCAATATAAGGTTGTTAATAAAACATTTTTTTTTTTTTAATTTAAATGGTTAAACATTTTTATGTTGAACAGAAATCATTACTGTATTACAATTCTAATATTCCTTTGTAAAATAGAATTTACTGAAAGCTATTATACATATTATATTTCGTATTAAAAATGCATAACATTTTCAAACTTATATCTTGACAGAATAAAAAAGATGAAATTAAACAAATTAAAAACAAATATAACTTTAAAGAAATACAAATTAAAACATATACAGCTTAAAATAAATAGATGAAATTAAATAAAAGAAAAAAGAAAACTAATATAATCCTCCCCCCTTTTTTTCCGAATTAACAAAACAAATACAACACCCTCTTTGAAAATTTAAGCACATATTTCTTTACAACACACTTGAAATTTACTGCACATGGTGATAGCGATTTTTTTTTTTTACCCGCACATTGTGATGCAATGTAGCATGTTCATTTTTTACAGTGTAGTGAATTGGCTAATAAAGTAGTTTGAAAACATTTTTTTAGAACCGCTGTTCAATTTTTATATGTTTATTTTATCGTAACTTGTGTTAACTTTTTCAAGCGTAGAGGTATGGAAAACATACCAATATTTAAGCTTTTCCTGGGTCATTACATGATGGTTTTCTTTTACTATTAAATGTTATTTAAGTTCAGTTACTTCTGTTTCTAAATTTATAGGTGGGTAGTTATCCATTAGTACAGATGATTTTCAGAATTCTTTGAAGACTATCGTATTGTCGCCAATGTGTACATTTGTCTCAATAAAACGATGTATTTCTCTTGAATTTATTGTTACACAGGATATTTTTATTCTTATTATATCAAGATAAGTTGACAAAAAGACACGGACATTTAGTTTGTTAATTTAACGGTAAGAACCATTTTATGTTATAAACATGAGGTGGTAATAAAACTATTACCAGAGCACAGTGCTTTATTGGATTGTATTTATTAAAGCACGCAAACACCAGAAACTTAAGAATCTGTTTGATTGCTGTGCAATAAATAGTTATGTAATTTGGAAGCACTGGAAAATACATACAAAAACTTGTCAAAGAAGTATTTTCACATCATTATGGTGCCTCAGGCATTAGTGTGGACACTATCCACTGTCCTGTCTCCTAAATCACAAATCAAACTCAAAAAGCGCAAATCTTTTGCTGCTAAAGATGTGCTCACACAATGTTATAAAGCATCAGCCACATCGATCTACAACTTGACGATGAGCTAAGTACAGTACTACACATAAGCAAGTTCGAACAATGTGGATTTGCTCCATTTGACAATTGCCCTTGTATTTAGCTAAAAAAAATATTTCTTAGAATTTCACGAGTTAATTTTACTTTAAATATGCAAAGTTAAAGACAAAAAATAAAGTTAGCAAAATTTGATTTGATAATTTTAGCTCATACATAATGTTTATTGGTGTGCTGAAACCGAAAATGAAGCCAGTTTTTCTCTATCACGTATAGATTTTTGTCAATACAGGGTGTCTACCGACAGCATAATTTTTCTTTTTATGTAGTTTCTAGTATGTTTCCGTGATTAATTATACTTAATTATGAAAACATACTGTAAAAATTACCATACAATTACGTTGATAGAAGAGTCACGAAAGAAATTTTGTCGGTAAACCCACTGTATTGACAAATATCTATACGTGACAGAGAAAAATAGGCTTCAATTTCATTTTCAGTGCACCAAGAAACATGAAAATCAGCCAAAATTATCAAATCAAAATTTCATATGTAGACCTGTGTAATCAATCAGTATAAAATATAAGGTAATTCCGGGTGAGTTGCCCCACCGGTAGAGATGCCCCACTTAATGTAATTTCGAAACGCAACGCTAGATAGCTCTGCAAGTCCAATTATTATTTCAGATAGATGTTGAATGGTGTGCTGTGGAAGTTACGTGAACTTATTTCATTGTGTTCTGCTGTCACAACAATATTTCAAGTAAGTACCATGTTTTTTCTACTCTGTTATAAGAATGATGTTGCATTTTAAGGCTGGCACTAGTAAATAAAAATGGATTTTTTTTATATAAGCTTAAATACCTGTAGTAAGAAGTTAATCAGTCGACTTCGGCCATTGTGCCGCCCTTTTTGCTGCCTTTTACATTGGGCAGTTGCCGGGGCATCTCTCCCATACCAAAAGGATAGACGCCCCAGAATATATTCGGGTGAGGTGCCCCACATACATTTTCAGGGAGAAAAGTCTTTTAATTGTTTAAATTTTAAACTAATATTTTTAAAGTCATATTGTTTTTATAAAATGCGTAATATTTGTAAATCATTAAATTTTCAACTTAAAAATATTTTTTGAAACTATAAATTTAGATTAAAATTCATCAAATAAAATTCAAATTCGCGTGATCGTTAGAAGTGATAACTCAAAACGAAATCACAAAAATGCAGATTGAATCCAGATAAGAAAGCAAAAAACGCTCAGGTATGTCAGACTGAACTTTGACATTTAAACTATAACGTAAACAATCTTGGGCGCTAACGAAACTGTAGGTGTGCGGTTTATTGTGCCAGTAAGTGTATATTATTGTATTCGTTCATGCAGTTGTTCAATGCTTCCTGTTTGCTTCAGGAAAGACGCCTACAGTGTGCAAAAGAAAAAATACTGGAGCAGCTCATGGGACCTAGACAGAAGACCACTTAAAAAAGGCTCTTAGGAGACTAGAATCAGGAGAAATTGGTGTCAATGAAGCTGCTAGGTACTATGGAATTCCTTCTCGGACACATCGTCATCGAATAAAAACAGATAATAATACCAAAACAAACTCTTTGGGGACACAAGGAGTGTTTGGAGTTGAAAACGAAAAAAAAAATCTCGCTAAGCACATCCAACGTTTAGAAAAATGTGGATTTGCACCTGACAGAGAGATTAGGACACTTGCATTTCAGTTTGCTGAAAAACTAGGTCTCAAGCATCGATTTAATTTAGAAGAATGGCTGGGTACTCCTGGCTATCATCATTTCTTAGGAGAAACCTAGAACTAAGTATTAGACAAGCCCAGGGGCACTCTGTACAAGGGGGGGGGGAAGGCATGAACAGAGAAAGTGTCATAATTTTTTTTTTTTTTTTTTTAACTTCTCTCTAGAGTGTTTGAAAAAAATGAATTCTTTACCAGACCGGGGAGTATTTATAATATGGATGAAACCGCTGTCAGTTAAATAACGTTCCAGGAAAAGTCGTGACCACCAAAGGGGCAAAATATGTTCATTTTTTGACGTCTACAGAGAGAGGAGAAAATGTTACAGTCATTGCCTGTTGCAATGCAGAAGGACAATATCTCCCTCCTTCAGTTATTTTTAAAGGCGTTCGGATAAAAAAAAAAAAAAAAAAAAAAAAAAAAAGAACTTTCTGATGGTCTTCCACCTGGATCCATGGTGTTCATGAACGAAAATTCATCGTACATCAGAACAGATATTTTTTTGAGATGACTTACAGATTTTTTTGTTCCAAGAAGACCCCAAGGAAAGACATTATTAATTTTGGACGGTCACGCGTGGCACTTAAACTGTTATTACTTGGTAGAATTTGCAGACAAGAATATTATTATAATTGTATGCCTGTCCAGCCATTTGACACAAGCTCTTCTGCCTCTTGACTGGTCTTTTTTAGCCACTAAAACACTACTTTAAAGAGGAAGCAAGAAAATGGATTGTTAATCATCCAGGAAGGACCATTGGGATAATACAAGCTTCAGAACTGATTGGTAGATCCTGGAAAAGGGCAGCTTCTGTTGACACTGCTATTAATGATTTTCGGGAGACGGAAATGTTTCTTCTAAGCCAAGCAGCTATTCCAAACCACTTCTTTTCCATAAGTGAAGCATTGAAATAGACGAGTGAACAGTCCCAAATTTCTGAATCAACTGTTCAAACATCCTCCCCGACAAAAATATTGCACCAGATTTCCCCTGTACCTAAGTATGAGGAAAGATTCCGAAAAAGAAAGATACCGTCGACTAAGGTTATTACATCCCAAGAGCACATCGAAGAAAAAAAGCTAAAATCCGCTGTTAAATTAGCAAAGCTCCAAAACAGCTAGTGATTTACATGCCCATTGAAAAGACGAAAATGATCCTCGAATGTGAGGAGAACTATTATTTTACAAAAGAATCAGTAGATTGGATAAATTGCATAAAGTGCCATAAATAGTTACACGAATCATGCACAATGTACGGGGATCTGTGCAATGTTTGCGGGAAAGCGAAAATTAGAGAAGAGAAAAAGAAAAATATTATTTGAATAAATTCAACACATTCCATAATATTTTTTCATTATACTTTCTAAACTGTAAATATGAAATTTTCAAATATATTTAAAAAAAATATTTGAAATATTTTTTAGTAGTTTGTGTTTTATTCTAAATTTTACATTTTGTCTATGGCAGCTAAGTATTTTAATATTTTATAAATTAATGCTAAGGTCTTATTTATTATTATTATTACTATTTTTAATAGCTTACGATTGATATGTTATACACTACTGAAAAATTGTTATAATCTATTGACCAATTCTAAAACCTTTTATTAGGTTTTTACAGGTGGGGCATCTCACCCGCAACTTCGGGAGACATGGCCAAATGTAGTACAGCCGCAATTTTATTTTTTTCTATAGAAAATTTACAATATTGTTCAAAAAAACTACCTAGTAGTAATAAACAATATCTATTATATATTTACCACAAATTTTCGTTGTCATTGTTACTACCAAATTTATGTTATAGCTCCCTTTCCTTAAGTGGGGCATCTGTCCCGGAATTACCTTATGTGAAATATCATTTGAATCTGTATATGCATTAATAGCATGGTGGTGTAATATTTATACATCGCCACCATTGTAACGGAAATTGTTAAAACTTTACATTAAAACACAAAACAATATTTTTAAATCTTTTACTTTGTAAATAAAAACAATTTTGTCTTTGTGAGTAAAACAAAATTTTGTGCATGAAAGAGTTAACCTTACGGCGGCCTTTATTAACCTAAACCCATAGCTTGCTGTTAATACGAAAGTACCGTACACTGTAAATCATTTTTGTGTAATTGCACACCAAAATTGGTGTCAACTACTTTACGCCAAAAATGGTGTAATGAAATACCTTTAGTTTTGGTGTAGGGAAACACCAAAAATTATTGGTGTTTCATTACACTAAAAAAAAATTCATTACACTATTTTTGGTGTAAAGTAGTTGCCAACAAATTTGGTGTACAGTTATACAAAATATATTTTACAGTGATGTTTACAAAATAACTTCCTCCATACCATTAAAGCATAAATAAATTAGAAACAAAGGTACTTTAATAAATGCTATTTGGTGTATAATAACATTGTTTCAACTATTACTCGTACTAAATGAGAAGAAAAAAAAATCCTATTTACATACTTAATAGCTATTTAGATGTAGCGCGACTAAGCCAGTTGAAAATGATCATTACATTTTATTTATTTCTCACTTCAATTAATTCATTTACTAGCAAGCCCGTGCGAAATTTTGGCACTTTATTTATCTCTTCGTTACTATTAAAATTTTAAATTATTATTTTATAGATGTCACTTTCATATGCATGAGCAAATTTATTATTTTATATTTTTTTCTTTTCACGTGAAGGAATATTTCATTTTTATGCTGAAAAAATTTTTTTTGAAGACAATTAAAAATTTAAATGTCTATTTTAAAGCTGTTATTTTCATATTTTAATTAATTTTAAAAAATCTAATCAAAAATTCGTTACAAATAAGGTACCAAATGAAAAGGGTAATTTTTCTGAATCCGTCGGATTTAGACAGCTTATCGATCGGACAATTAGATTTTTTAAAATTAACTAAAGTATGAAAATAATTAATATTTTAATGATTTAATATTTTAAGGTGGCAACTTGCGATCACACACACAGGCAGAGTCCAAGGAAATCTCTTAAGCCTTTTTAAGAGCGACAAAGTCAGGCACTGATGAGTGTAACTATATATGCTGATAGAAAAATTTAGTTTTACGAAAATATCTTTTATAAGTATTTTTAAGATTCCAAAAGTAGTCTGATAGTAGTAGTTTCTATAAAAGATTCTATTTTTTCGCTAAAGTTTCTGAAGTATGGTTTAGCATTTCCTAATATATTCTAGATACAGAGTTCTCTAACCTTTTCGATTCCAATGGCTACCAAATTCACAAATTAAAAATTATAAGACACAAACATGATTCATAAAGTAACTGATATCTGTAGAATAATAACACGGAATAGACAAGGATTTATTTAACAAAGTGTACTTTTTTTACATAAGAATTTTTGCTATTGCTCGGATACTTTTGCTGCCGACTGAAGCTACTTTAAAGTCAAATCAATGCAAAAACACGAAAAATTAACATTTTATAACCTTATTAAGTCTCTTTAAATAAAATTGCATAAAAATAACAACTATTATTTACAAATTCGTTACGATACTATTATAATCCGAAGCAAATTTTCTACCTTTTAAGACAAAACATATTTCTAATGTTCATTATTCTTTTAAAATGAATGTTTTAAAAGATTTAAATTTGTTGCCTCCCAACAATCAGCCTATTCCTTATTTATGAGGTTTTAAACTGTTTTTTAATTAGTCAAGAAATGAATTAAATGATGAATTTCGATCGCTCAAACAATTCTTAATAGTAATCAATGACTGAATTACCAAACTATTTTATAATAACATACTTGCCAACCATCTCATTAATAACCGTACAATTGTTAACGCCCCCTGAAAAAACGCCCCTTTTCTCACGCCACTATATTTTTAGAGTTATCTCTGCAAATGTTGTTACGATTAAAAATGAATAGAATTACTCTAAAAAATTATTGGTGTGTAAAAAAAGGCGGGTACTAAAAATTGTACGGTTCATAATGAGATGGTTGGCAAGTATGTAATAATTATATGATGCATTTGTATGAATCGCTAAATACTTTGAACTATATGTTATGTTAAATAATATTACCTATTTTGTGGAAAATGTAAATTTAAAATACAGAGTGAACTAATAAAACTATGATGCATTTCTCAATAAAAAATATCTGTAGATATCATTTACTTCTCAAAGTAGTCATGTGAAAAAAAAAAAACTTTTATAAAAATATGTAACATGAAATAAGAAAAATTTGAAAAATATTAATTAAAAAGTGCCAAAAAAGTGTAATATTACTCATAAGAAAACTAAAACCGACACTCACAGAAAATGCGCAATTTTATTCATTTTAATCATTAAATTTTGATTTAATTAATTAAAAATGTAATTATTTAAATATTTTTTTAGCGCATTTATTTAGCAATCTGGTGCAAAAAAAAAAAAAAAAATTGTTTCAATGTTTTTTTTTTTTTTTTTTCTTTATCCCACTCAATATGAAATGTAAATATTTTTCAAGCAAACGAAAATCAGTAAGTGTTATGTATTTTGTAAGTGATTATCAGTGTCCCAAGGTATTGACCCGCTTTAAAGTAGTGTCAGTGTAATGTGTTTACGATTAGAGGATCTCGTGTCCATTATCGTTAGGATGCAGTGTTGGGCTTCTATGAAGCGCAGCTGTGTTTTGCCACAGGACAGTGATCTGAATATTGGATCACTTATTGAGGGAAATACGATCAGACAAAATAAATATAGGAGAATTTCCTTAAAACACAAATGATTATCGAAACAGAAGAGCGTATATTTAATTATATATTTATATCTTGTTTAGTCTTAAATTATCTTAATAATTATGATTGGCTCTCTGTCAGAAAGTTTATATTTGCTATCAAAGAAAGTTTTTAACTAATTTTCTAAATGAATTTAAAAACCAAAGTTACAATCAACACTTTTCTGATATATTTTCTGATTGAATTGTTTTACATGATATAAAATTCTATCTCAAAATTTTTAAAAAACCTCAAAAAATACAATCTATTTCCCAGATAATTATCAGTTTTTCAAATGAAATAATTAATAAAATCAATATCACATCAATTATTAATGATAAATGTTGCATGTTTCCCATCAATGAATTACATATTTCTCGCACATTTAAATATCCTATTACTCTTGGTCGATTGTTATTCAACTATAATTCGGTGTCAAAGTCTTAACTTTTCTGCTGATGTATCTTGTAATTGTGATGATCCTTCCTATGCAAAATACGTTGACAGGGACCATGGACATATTATTACTGGAGATCTTGAATTTGTTATTAACAGTAAATTAAAAAAAATAACTTATGTATTGTGGCACAAAATTTAGACTTCCATCAAAAATTAATATTTCACAGCAATTAACTTTTGATATTGATTTCTTTATCTATAAAATATCCATTTCATATAATAAACCTATTGAATTTTTTAATCAATGGAAATTTTTAGTGATTTCGAAAATTAAAACTTAATTAATTAAATATAAATGAAATTTAACTTATTACAGTAAATCCGATCTATTTAAATCTATTAATGAACTCTAACATAACTATGTAATTACTTATGTCGATAAATCTCTGAATAATTATACCATAATATGTAAGCAATATTATCTATCTCTTCTTGGTAAAACCATATCTTCGAGTGATAACTTTCATCCCACCTGTAATGACATTAAAATTAATAATAGAAAAATTCATAGCTTTTATAAATAAAATATTAAAGCTTTCATTTAATAATTTCAACTATCCATATATTGTTCTTATTCCTAAATTTCATAAAAATCCTATTAAATTTAGAACTGGCATTATTGGTTGTAATACATACAACAATAATGCTAATAAAATCCTCCTAGATATTCTTAAACAAATTTATAACTTAATTATTAAATCCAACAATTTCTACTATCTTAAAAATAGCTATCAACTCAAAGATAAAGTCCAAACTCTGAAAAATGTTACTAATATTATTACATATGATTTTGCTGACTTGTTTAATAATATTATTTTAACCGATCTTCATCAAATCATTTACGACCTTTATGTGCGTTTAAAAAGTGAACTGTCTCTTCCTAAGTACTTTCGTGCAGCTTCATTTAAGACCCTTTTAAATTTTATTATTTACAATAATTACATTCTATAATAATTGCTTTAAAAATTAAATAAATTAAAAATTAAAAAAATTATAAATGTGGAGGATGGGAGGGAAGATGTTTGATTAAGGAGAAAGGGTGGTGTGGTGCGGCTAGCTGGTTCGGAGGGTTGATGAATTTAATAATAAAAAAAAGGAATGTAAAGAAATAGGAAGCATAATATCAGGGCCCGAAATTTCAACTTAGATTACACTCGCTGAAAAGAAAAGCTACTCTTCACAAAATATGATTAACTTACTCTATTTTTTACATACAAGGTGACAGAAGTTTTTATTGGAAAAAGAGGAGAAATTACGCAATGTCTTTTATTTTATAAGAAAATAGAAGACATTCAATTTTGAAAAAGGACACAAAATTGAATGAAAATGATTATAAAAACCGATTCAATAGCTACTTTATACAAGTGGTGGAAACATTTTTATCTCAGATGATGAATTTGGATCAGTACACCTTAATTTAAATTAATAATATACGGATACGAGAGAAAAAATCCCTAATTTTCATAGGTGCCACTAGATTTTCTTTTTATAATTATTAATTTTTGCTATAGACAAAAACTTCTTTTTGTGCTACTTCCATGCAGTTACATAAAGAGTTAGTAGACATTTTTATTATTAAATCATAATCATAAAAGAAAAAATTAAGTTACTGAATGAAAACATAAAATTCATATTCGGCAGATGAAACGATATGTTTTAACGAACAGTCATTCTTTATAAACATATTATAAAAAGTTCTCACAAGTATAACCTAAATTAGTCTTTGTAGTTAATAAGTTTTTAAAGTAGGTATATAAAAGGGATTTATTTCACATTTCACATGTCTACATTTTGTTCATTGAAGAAAACAGTCGCTTTGTGGGAGCGTTTTTGTCAGGAGGACATGCAATGAAATTAACTAACTTTTGCATAATTTTGTGAGGTGGTGGTAGTGTTATCATTAAGGCCAATTGTCTGCACTAGGGCTCTAGGCCTGTGTAGGAGAGTCCTCCGTGGGGTCTTTCTAAGAGGTTCTAGCCCTAATGGCTAAGCCAACGAGCGCGAAAGTGTATCGAACCCAGAGCATCACGTATACCAGTTTCGAGGACAGAGCCTCTCGGTCACTGGTGGGCCTATTTTTATGAGGAATATTATTCATGCAAAAGTGAGAGCGCATGTCAACCCACCGCGTATCAACCGGAGCACCACCTTCTTAATGATTTCATGACAATTTCAATAGTGATTCCGTGTTCTGGATCAAAGAACCGAGCAAATATAGGGAACACTTATTTCTTTGCGATTCGATGAATCTGAATAGACACAAAACATAATAGGCTTTGGCACGTTTGTTAGAAAGTTGTTCTTTTGATAACCTGACGCAGAAAAAAGTTAGTGTTCACCATTCGATACAGCCAACAGCCGATTTAGCTTCCCAGTTTTGCGAAACTTTTGAAATTAAGGACTAAATCCTTTTCACGTGAAAAAGAGAACAGAGGACGGAAAACAAAAAAAGGACTTTTTAGTCTTGTAATATTTTTTTTTTTTTTTTTTTCGTTTAAGAGGGCAGAGCGTTGAAAAACAAAACTGTCTTCTTAGAGGATATCTGGTCACCTTAAATAAGATCAGCATGATTTTGCGTTTTTAAAACGGTATTTTTTTTTTCTTTTTGGTAGCACCATATACTGTAATTCTATTTACATTTAGACCGAAATTTTACTCGCCACAGTAAAATTTCCACTCGCCAATGGCGAGCTGGCGAGCGGAAATTTCGCGCTCTGATAGTATTATTTCAATTGCAGGATACAAAGAAAGCTTCAACTGAAAGCTTCAAATGATATATATGAAAGCTTCAACTCTTCAAACTTAAAATTTGTTTAATTATTCACACTTAAGATTTCTTTAAAAGTATTTTTACTTCTTGAAAATTAATTTACAATATTAACTTGAAATTTGAAAATCATTTATTAAAGCCTATTGAAATTAAAAAGTTATTTATAATAAAGCTTATTTATATAGATTTATATATGAAAATGGGTACCCCGTCAAAATAGCCCAAGACAAAAATAGCTCCGATAAAAGAGCCCCGACAAAAGAGCCTTGACAACAAAACAGCCCCGACAAAATAGCCCCCGACAAAACAGCCCCAAGGACAAAATAGCCCCGACAAAAAGCCCGAGACAAAAAAGCCCCAGACAAAAAAGCCCCCGACAAAATAGCCCCGACAAAACAGCCCGACAAAATAGCCCCAAGACAAAACAGCCCCAACAAAATAGCCCAAGACAGAATTCCCTCAACAAAATAGTCCCATATAAAATAGCCCTAGCCCGGAAGTATTTATATGATTTAATAGAAAATTTATTTAATAAACTTCTCGACTAGCTAGATATTTAGAATAGCTCAAAATACGATGACAATGCATTTTTGTAATACTTTTAGCCAATTTTTTTTGGGTCCCCGCTGCCTTCGGTAGCGTTTTTATGATTCAATAATCATATAACTTCCCGACTTAAAGGTCTGCACGGGCCGGGTTCGGGCCGAATTTTTCAATTTGCGCTCGGGCCAGGCTCGTGCTCAGTTACTTTTTGTATACTCGTGCCGGGCCGGCGTGGATGATATTTATTCTGGGCCGAGTCAGCCCGAATCATTTTTTAGTTTCCTCGTTAATCAAGGAAAATGAAAAAGATAAAATATTTCTTCAGTCATTTATTTTACATAATTTGTGTAGCACATAAAATTTTATTTTGTTAAAAAATTTCTGTAACTTCAATTAAAATGAATATCAGTGTGCCTGTTTGAGATTTCATTTTTCGCAAATATTTTTAGTATGTCTCGAAATTAATATATTTTATTTAATGTAATATTAGATGGTTTCTTATTCAAAATAGTATGCATGCCATTATTAGTTTGCACACATGAACAAACAAAAGAAATTAGATATGTTACTGTTTATAAGGCTTTGTGTCCTACGGTCTGAAGAGTTTAGGTTGTATAAAGGCAATAAAAAGTCATTCCACTGTAATTTTTTCGCGAAAGCTCTTTTTTCTTATCTCCTGTGCACTGGATGAAAGTAGCACCATTTCTAGCATATACAAAAGCATCTTTTCTATTTAATATGGTTGGATTAGCATTAAAATTTTGTTTATCGGATCCCATGAAAGATTCAGATACATTACGGTATATAATAGGAAATGGTTCAAAGTACATTTTTAGTAGTATTAATTATTTTAAATACTTTCCTATATTGTTTGATGAATGCTAATATTTTCGACTCGAATTTCTGTCTTCCTTTGAGTCTTTTGTACGTCTGTAATAGTGAATTTCTGTTTATATATAATTATCTTGTAAAAGTTCAGCAGCTTTGTTAAAGGACATTCTGTTAATTGGCTATATAAAATCTCTATAAAACACGTACTAAAAACTTTTTTCATAGAAAGGCATGCATTTTTTTTTTTTTAATTATTATTTTAATATTTTTGAAACGGGCTGGGAGGGGCTTAGGCCTCAAAATTTCAGCCCGTGCAGACCTCTATCTCGACTAGCTAGAAATTTGAAACATTTAGAAAAGCTCAGAACACGAGGACAATGTATTTTTTTTATTACTTTCATCCAATTATTATGGGTCCCCGCTGCCATCGGTAGCGTTTAAACATACCTGGTAACTTTTATAATTTATTCCGGAGTACTGTTAGCTCCGCCCTTTATTCACACCAGTATGATTGTAGAGAAATTTTCTCCAATATGTAATTACGATGAAATAGGAAGAAAAGTGCTTTTAAAATATACTGGTATGAATAAAGGGCGAGATTAACAGTACTCCGGAATAAATTATAAAAGTTACCAGGTACAGTCGGTAACAAAAGTCTCCGGACACTAACAAAAATTCCTATATAAAAAAAGTAAAGTTAATACTGTTTTGTTAAATAAATCGTTGTCAAATCATGTTCTTAGACTGACTAACAGCAGGATTCGACAAGGATTTATTTAACAAAACAGTATTAAGTGTACTTTTTTTATATAGGAATTTTTGCTAGTGTTCGGAGACTTTTGTTACCGACTGTATGTTTATATGATTCAACAGAAAAATTTAAAAACATGGTATATAAAAAGTTCTTTTTATTTTGTAATTATTTATTGTAAAACATAATGTATTTTCGTAAATTGTAAATGACTCTTTTTTTTTTTTAATGTGGATTTGCTATTTTCTTTTATATACCTAAATAGGGAGTCAAATATTCCTGAAAATTTTTGTTTAATGTTTTCTATGAATTTACACATTTCGAGATATCTGGCTTTGTGTGTCAGCAAAAGTTCTGGTCGCTGTAACGAAACCAATAAGCACAATTTAACAATACTTGATTGTTTATTTATTTATTTTTTCATCTTGAGTTAAATTTGTTCTGATTAACTTTTGTGATACATTGCCAAACAGGTGAGCTTTCATCCAGCGATTAAACTCATTTATTCTAAGGCCTTGGCGAACTCCTACTTGGGGCTTACTGTCCTCCAAATAACTTTACACTTTCATAATTAAAAAAATAAAAAATAAAATGAACTTGCATAATTTTGTTTTAAGATAAAAATGATTTAATTGGCAAACACTTCAACTTTATGTGTACACCGACGGCAAACGTCAGTGTTATGCTCCACTGAAATAATTTAATCTTGTGTAATTTTAAGCAACAAGAACAACAACAACGAAAAAAAAAGGACTGAAAGGTGGTGTAGTTACGTTGTAAATTTTGTTTAAATTTGTGTTTATATCGGCCGAAAGGTAGCGCTGATGCTGATATGCTGTCATTTTTTTTTTGTTTATGAAAAAGTTTATCTTAAAATGTAATGGTCATAACTGCATCATTTTTTAAATTTTGTTAATATTACATATAATATATTTTGTTATCGATCGGAAGGTAGTGTTTTTATGTTGTAAATTTCTCTGAATTTTCTTTATGTATGAAATACTACACATCAAAATCTATTTTTTTTTATAAGTGCACCATTTTTTTCCTACTGATGTTTAAGTTTTTGTGTGTATAGGCCGATAGGTGGTGTTAATACTATGTATTTTTCTTTAATTCTCAAAAAACTGTATGACACACTTCCGGTTATCCAATTTTCACCAAAAGTTCGAAAAATCATATGTACACCAGACCTGCCTCAATTCTGAATTTCGTAGTTCTCTCTCTCTTTTTTTTTTTTTTTTTTTTTTTTTTTTTTTTTTTTTGGGGGGGGGGATATATGATAGTCAGAAGATTTTTCATGTACAAAGAAAGATACATACAAATTTTGTCGGGGGCTATTTAGTCGGGGCTGTTTTGTCTCGGGTTATTTTGTCGGGGCTCTTTTGTCTGGGGCAATTTTGTAGGGGCTATTTTGTCCTTTGGGCTCATTTGTTGGAGCTATTTTGTCGGGCTTTTTTGTCGGGGCTCTTTTGTCCGTTGGGCTCATTTGTCGGAGCTATTTTGTCGGGGCTTTTTGGTCGGGGCCGTTTTGTCTTGGGCTTATTTGATGGGTCACGATGAAAATGCTAGCCAAACATACCCCCACCCGAACCTGCCAGAAAAAAAGAAGAAAACTCACCACCTGCAGGAAACATCAAATGCAGAATTTCCATCCTAGTTTACAGACTTTTCAAAAATTGCAATTCTCTTTCCATATTCATAGATGTCCAAATAAACCATCCAAGTCAGGCGAAACAAAAAATTCCACACATCAGCAAACAACTGTACAAAATGGCTTTGAATTGCAAACTTCACACAATCAAAATAAAGCTAGAAGCTGCGGTGCTGACACTAAAAATTCAAATTACTATTATAATGAGAAATAAAACTTAAAGGACACAAATTTTTATAATATAATAAAGCCTGAAAATTATAAACTTGTTTATTAAAATTAAATTTTAAATTGCATAATCTCTTAACTCACAAAAGTTGATTTATAACAATATTTATGTAAATTCTATAACTCAGATTAGAAAACCAGTGCGGCATAAAGTTAGTAACAAAATTGAAGTTTTTTCTCTTGTCATATAAATCAATACATAAATTATTTTCTAAAACAAATGAAATATCCAAAAAATCAGTTTCAAAGATACTATTATTATTGGTTTTATTTAATTTTAAAACAACTGGAAAAATGAAATTTAAGAAATTATCTAAATTGATGTTAAAAATAATCAAGTCATCAATAGATCGATAAGCATCGATAAGCATGTAAACAAATATTATGAGTTACAGTTGAACTTATATTCAAAGAAAAATAAGAAAAGATTAGCCGCACTGGAAGAATAATTAGTTCCCATACCAATACCATGTGATTGTTTGAATATTTTATCATGAAAAAAGATATAATTATTATTTAGACAAAAATGACATAAACTGAGTAAAAATTCTCTAGGGATATTCAATTCATCTTCAAAATAAAAAGGGTCAAAAATAGTTCTAACTAGCAGGCTACGCCCGCTTCGCTGGTCACTATTTTTAAATGAATCACAATAATTAATGAATTCTAAAAATTGCATTAATTTTTATCATGTGATAAAAAAAGAAAAAAAAAATTCTGATCGAGAAAAATGTCGCACCGGGTTCCCACTGCCTTCGGCAGCGTAGACCGGTGCTCTGCATGCGCGTATTCCTTCACCATCCTTATTTCTCAAAATTCTATGTTATTACTCATAAACTTTTCATTCTTAAGAAAAGGAATTAAAGAAAAATATCATTTAGCATCGGATAAAAACTCGCACCGGGATCCCACTACCTTCAGCAACGCAGACCCATGCGCGCTGTGCGCACACGTGTGAGGATACACGTGCGCTGTGCACGCGTATTCTTTCTCAACTCTAACTTTTATTATTAAGAGAAAAAAATTAAAAAAAAAAAAAAAAAAACTTTTATCATCGGGTAAAAATTCGCACCGGGTCCCATGCGCGCGCACGTGTTAAGATATACGTGCGGTGCGCGCACACATTCATTCTGAAATCAGACTTTTATTCTTAAGAAAAGAAAATTTAAAAAATCTTTTCTCATCAGGTAAAAAGTCGGACCGGGTCCCCACTGCCTTCGGCAGCGCAGTCTCGTGCGCACTGCGCGCACCTATTCCTTCCCCACCCTTCCAGCCCCTCCTAATTAACCTACATATACCAATTTTGAACGGTCTAACTCAATTAGTTGAGATGCAAAAGAAAACCTAATCAGGACACCTTAAAATTGTAAATCAGGTGAAATCTCGAATTCCACTTTCGATAATATAAAAGAACTTTAAAATGTCTTTCGAATGGTGTATTAGAAATATCATAATTAGAATTTGAAATATTGAAATTTAAAAATATTACAGCGCCTTCTGGCGGTAGAAATTTCTGTAATCTATTGTTCCATTCCAGATCAACAAAGTTTTCAAATGATGTATTACTTATGAAATTATTTTAATTAGCAATTGAGATACAAAAGAAAACCGATTCAGGAGACCTCAAAACGTGTAAATCAGGAGAAATCTCAAATTTCACTTTCGATAATATAAAAGCACTTTAAAATATCTTTCGACTGATGTATTAAAAATAATTTAATAATAATTAGAATTTGAAGTATTGAAATTTTAAAACATTACAGCGCCATCTGGCGGTAGAAATTTCTGTAATCTACTGTTCGATTCTAAATCAGCAAAGCTTTCAAATGATGTATTACTTATGAAATTATTTTAATTAGTAGCTGAGATACAAAAGAAAACCGATTCAGAAAACCTCAAAACGTGTAAATCAGGTGAAATCTCGAATCCCACTTTCGATAATATAAAAATACTTTAAAATATGATTTGAATGATGTATTAAAAGAAATTTAATTAGAATTTGAAATAGTGAAATTTTAAAATATCTGGCGGTAGAAATTTCTGTAATCTACTGTTCAATTCCAAATCAACAAAGCTTTCAAATAATGTGTTACTTATGAAATTATTTTAATTAGTAGCTGAGATACAAAAGAAAACCTAATAAGGACATTCTAAAACATGTAAATCACGTGAAATCTCTAATTCCATTATCTACGGTAGTGGGTTAATGGAAGTAAAAAGAAAAATAAATATTTTTTAGGTCCCCAAAACCTATATATACCACGGTAGTCCGGTAATAGAAGTAAAAAGAAAAAGTATTTTTTTAGTTCCTTCAAATGTATTTTGTTGCTATGGAAACTCCTATCATCTATTGAAAGATAGATTACGTGTTAGAATAAAATTTAATTTGCAATTAAAATGTAACTGCTTTGTTTATTAATGAAAATTAATGAAATTTTAACTGCAGGTTGGTTTTGTGCTGAATAGATTGTATATTAAGTGTTGTGTTCGAAAAAGAAAATTTGAAGCACTTTGAAATTTGCAATTTTTAACTCCAGTTCAAGATCATGTGACATTACTTACTTCCAGATGTTTTGTTTCCATTCCAGCAACGGTTAAAATCGTCTGCTGATAGAATGCCTCTTTTTAAGCAATAAGCCGTGGATTTTTGGTTATTTTTCAATCGACATGGGTTTAATTAATATCTCCGAAACTAATTAAGATTTTTAAATTCTGTTTTCAGGAGGACCTCGGAAAGGCTCCAGAGCATCCGTATGTCAATTCTTGTATTTCTGCGTTCAATAGGGGGCTGAACGTGTAGAAGAACAGACGGACAGACCTTTCCTTTTATTATTATAGATGATATCATACAGTTTATTTATAGGAATATTACAAAATAAGTTTTGAAAATCATAAGTTTGAATAGATGAAGGTTTAAAAGTGATTCTGTTAATTAAATCAATAGACCAAAAATAACTTGTATTTTTATATTTAAATTTTAGAAAATCATAAATTTTCTTCAAAAAGAACTGCAATTTTACATTAAAATTTTTTCCAATGCTATTAGTTGTGCAACAAATAAATCTAAATTTAACAGGATTTTTATGAAACTTGGGTGTCAGAAATAAAAATGGAATATTGCATTCATTAGAAATTTTAATATTATATGAAAAAAGAGATTTGATCTGTTTAGAATAAGCAGTAAAACATTTTTTAACAATCGTGAATTTCAACTTTAACTTTGAGTAGTAAAAATCCTTATTAAGTTCATCTAAAATTCTTTCAAAATAATATTTCTTCTAAATGATACCATAATTATTAGCAGCTTTGTCAACAGGAACTAAAACAAAATATTTCTTAAATGATTCCAAATATTCATTATATTTTCTATTGAATTGCTGGTAATTATAATTATTACTATTTAAACTTTCAACTAAAAAATTGTCAAAATAAATTATAAGATTATATTTCCATTCATGAAAAGCTTCTATGAGTGTGTTGTATTTATAACAAATTTTAAAAATAAATTTATATCTTTTAAAAAGTTTTCTTTGACATATGATTTTATTTAATCTAAATTTAGTACCTAGATTCATTAAAAGCTTTATATTATCATTTTTTATTATATTAAGATCTCCAGTATCGATATAAGAGTTAAAATCATCACTATTGCACATACATTCATTTGTATCGGAAGGATCAATTGATAAAGCAAATTCTCTGTAATTAAAAATCTTTTTACAAAAAGGTTTAATATATTTAAAAGCAGTTATAATATTTATATTTTTTACTGGAAAAATAAATTCATTTTTCAAAATAATTTTATTCAATTTTAAATTATCAAATGATTTTTGCAAGAATGAAATTGTAAAATATTCATTTACTGCATTATTTTTATTAACTTTTTGAAGTTTGAAACCTATTAAATCTGTAACTAAATCTTTAAACTGAATATTAACAAAATTATATTTAGAAAGCAAAGAGAAATTTCATTAATTGTTCTGATTTTCAAAGAAAAAATTAAAGCCTTTAATTTATTAACATTTTAAAGAATCTGTAAATAATCTTTCCTGTTCATTAAGCCAAAATAAAGGTATGTCATTCAATTTTTTACTATTAATCTCTTTCCTCTTTTAATAGAAATTAAGTTATTTACTTCATAAAATAAATTATATACATTAGAAATTTTGTTTACATTTAGATTATTAAGCTCTGTATTTAAGCCATAAGAATATAATGTTCGAAATTTCAAAATATAATTATTTTCTTTAAAAAGTCTTTCATTATCTTCAGCAACATGATTTAAAATTTCTATTTCTATATTCTCAAATGAATGCAAGTTAAAATGTGAAAGTTCAAAAGAGGGGAATTTTGATTTATCTATTTGTGACCTGTGTTTGTTAATTCTAAAATATAATTCAGTTGAGGTTTGACCAATATAACTTTGATAACAATGTAAACATTTAATTCTTTTAATTATATTGCTAAATTTTCAAAAACTAATGAAGCCAGGTGGCAGCACCTCACTATCAGCCTTGGCAACAATACAAGTCTCACATTTCTTATTTTTGCATTTTATACCCCTCATTTTTGTAAATTTAAATTTTTATCAGTAAATTTTTGTAGGCACTTAGACCTAATTGCTTAACAACAACAAAAATTTAACAAAATACAACCACTAACATGAATAATGAAGAAAAATATTCAAATTTAGCGCTAAAGCAGTTTTAAAAATATGAATTATCAAATAAATTAAATTCAATATATATGACAAAAATTAATTTGTATAAAAAAGGCGCTAAATGCAGCACTAAATTATATACGAACACTATAATTATATTTAAATTATGATAAGTGATGAAATGAAAGTGGAATGTAACAAACAACAAGAAAAATCATTTACCAATGTTAAAAAACAAGAAAATTAGTTAAAATTATGCTGTGCTTTCCTCTTCAGCGGGTTGGACCACAGCTATTAATAACTATGTAGTACTAGCAGGTTTCGGAAGACATGCTGGCCAGCACACTCCAATCATATTTCAAACAGAATAATAATGAAAATTTTTTTGAATATATAAAGACTGAAAGGAGATTTATTTAAAAATATTTTTATTTCTTGAAAATTAATTTACAATATTAAGTTGAAATTTGAAAATCACTTATTAAAGCCTATAAATTACAAAAGCTTTTCGTAAAAAAAATAGAACCGACTCCAAAAACTACTATTCAAACAACTAAAAAAAAAAAAAAAAAAAAAATGGTATGAAATGAAACTGTAAAATTCGCCTAAAAGTATAAAATAATTTCCTTCGCCAAACCACCTATAACACTACAATTAATCATAACTTTTGAAGGCGGCGCAAAATTAAATAAAATTGAATTAGTTTTTAAAGGTTTGTTTTTAGATAGGTAGCAACAAATGCTGTTGTCTCGAATGATCCATTTTCATGTTTCCTTTATCATTTTATCACTGTATACAATTGGTTCATTAGTAGTATCTACATAGAACAGTGAACATTCTTCGCAATGCGGTATTTATGTTTCTACGAAGTTAGAGTTTCCTTTGCAAATTTGGTATAACTTTGATAACTATCATCCTTGGTGGCTTTTGGATTTGGCGATCAAAACGTAATGCAAAAATATATACGCAAGATGTATATTTTCGAAATATATATCGTACGAAGTATTGTTTCATATTCTTGATTACTCTCTTGATATACCTTATGAAAATAATCATGAAATCCCAAAGAAATTAAATATGTTTGCCAGATAATTTTGCGATTTTTCTTTCACCAAGGACGTCAGATACCAGCATCTTCGCCAACTTTTGCTGCTTACGAAATCCTATTTGTTTTCTCGAATCAAAGTAGTTTTCGGCTGCGTTTTGCAGGTGACAATGTCAGATGTGTATTTTGAATAGGATTTGATTTTAGTATTGAATGAAGGTATCAATTTTTATTTAATTTTGCGCCGATTTCAAAAGTTATGATTAATTGTAGTGTTATAGGTTGTTTGGCGACGGAAATTATTTTATACTTTTAGGCGCAATTTACAGTTTCATTTCATACCAATTTTTTTTTTTTTTTTTTTTTTTTTTTAGTTGTTTGAATAGTAGTAGTTGCTTTTTGGAGTCGGTTCTATTTTTTTACAAAAAGATTTTATTTTTCTCTTTTCAGTGAAAACTTCATATAGGAGAACATCAGAAGACGTTCGACGGCAGTTTCACAAATCATAACTTCCAAGAAAATTGACATAACTCAAAAAATGTTTTATGTCTCTGAAAAATACTTGAAATGCACCCAATGTGAACAAATGTTTTTATTTCTGTAGCCGCCCTCTGTCACGTTTGAGATTCCACTAAGGCGGCCCAATGTATTTTTTTTTTTTTTTTTTGTATGTGTTTAATTCTAAATAAACACTACGGAGGTAAGCTTAGGCCTCATCCTAGAAACACTCTACACTGCCGCATGGCGGTGAGTGGCCTACTTTCGTCGGTCAATATTTATGAACTAACAGAATTTTTGGTTACGAATACAGCGTAACCGTTCTTTACATTTCTGAAGACTTTTCAAATTAACATATATTCATTCAATAGTTTTTTGCTCATTTCCGATAAAGGCAAGAAAAGTGACACAAATTAAAAATGCAGCACTTGAGAAAAATCAACTTAAAAATATCTTGACTAGAATAAAACTGGCACAACTGTCTCTCGAGTGGATAACTTTCTAGATGGAGATGTAACTTTTCTGTTCACATTGGGTGCATTGAAATTTACAGTGAATACATGTTACCCGCTGCGCTGGAAATTGCGCAGCGTAAAGTTCAAACAAAGAGCAAAATGTGCATTGCTTCTGACGGACAGAAGTTTCAACATCGATACTTACATACTGCTTTTACCAGTGTAGTTGCATGCGTTCAGTAGTTTGAGTGAGAACAGACTTTTGTGAGTATCCTGTAATTTGTTTATATCTTAATGAAATCATAATGAAACCTATTTCAGGCCATGATCATTACGACAACAAAAAAAGTATTAAAATTAAATCAACTCTTACGAAGTTATAATCTAACAAATTTCAACAACAACAACGAGAAACATGGTTTGTATTGAGAACCTCTTCCTTTATGAAGTCAGTTTAAAACGTCTATGTGTTAATCAATGTGACCACTTACAATAAACATACATTGACTTTTACATAGCATAAATGTCACCCACTACGCTACAACATATGCAGTATCGTTCAAGTGTGAACAAAATAGTAAATTGGAAGCAAACAAAGGCACGTTTTAAGCGTTCTGTTTTAAGCATTAATGTCTAAACTGTCTTTTCGTACTAAATCGATGACGCTCTGCAATTTTATAATTCACTTTTTTCCCCTGTCTTGAACCGTTTCCGAGATAGGAATGCTAACTTCGCTGCGATTCAACCGCCTACAGTGCCAACAAGGCACATGTCCACTTTATTACACATACATACCACTTTTATGACTATAGCTGCAGCTGTTCAGCAGTTAAGAGACAGGACTGACTTTTTTGGGCACCCTGTATTTTCTTTTGATCGTAAAGATATTACAATGAGACCTATTTCAGAACAAGACCTTTACAATAAAACAAAAAGTATGAAAATCGGATCACCCGTTCAAAAGTTATGAGCTAACAAAAAAAAAAAAAAAAAAAAAAACATACGCTCTGAATTGAGAACCTCCTCCTTTTTGAAATCGGTTAATTAGAGCATCTCTCACGAAGTTATAAGCTTACAAACACCAACAACAACACATAGCTCGAATTAAGAACACCCTCCTTTCTGAAGTTGGTTAAAAAGGACTTTGCGCTAATCGATGTGACCGCTTACAGTAACAGTATTTTGAACAACAGAGTATATGTGTCATCCGCTACGCTGCTAAGTGTGCAACGTAGTTCAACTGTGCACAGTGTAGGAAATTGTGAACAAACAACTGCACGTTTTAAGCGTTCTATTTTTAGCAATAATGTCTAAAAACTGTCTTTTCGTAGTATATCGATGATGCTTTACAACTTCGTAATTAACTTTTCTCCCATGTTCAACCGTTTTTGAGATAGGAGCGCTAATTCGGCTGTTTTTCACCAGGTGGCGCTTTATTTTCTTTAAATTGTAAAGATATTACAAAGGGACCTACTTCAGACCAAGATCTTTACAACAATACAAAAAGTATCAAGTAACCATATTTTGAACTATATAGCGTATGTCTCACCAGCTACGCTACAACGTGTGCAATGTAGCTCAAGTGTGCATAGTGTAAGAAATTGCGACCATACAAATGCACGTTTTTAGCATCAATGCCTAAACTATCTTTTCGTACTAAATCGATGATGCTCTGTAATTTTAGAATTCACTTTTTGCCCCTGTCTTGAACCGTTTCCGAGATAGGAACGCTAGCATGAATGTCTAAACTATCTTTTTTGTACAAAATCGGTGATACTCTTCAACTTTGTAATTCACTTTTTTTTCTAGAACCGTTTTCGAGATAGGAACACTAACCCGCGTTTTTCCACCAGGTGGCGCTGCAAGCGGTTTAACCTTGTACTGCATGGCCACTTTGCTATAGTTACATACCACTTTTATCACTATAGCTGCAGCCGTTTAGCAGTTAAGAGTTGGGACTGATTTTTTTGGGCACCTTGTATTTTCTTTAGATCGTAAAGATATTACAATGGGACCTATTTCAGACCAAGACCTTTTCAACAAAACAAAAAGTATCATAATCGGAGCAACCGTTCAGGAGTTATGAGCTAACAAACAAACAAAAAAACGTACGGTTTGAATTGAGAACCTTCCTTCTTTTGTGAAGTCCGTTAAAAACGTTATTTATAATAAAGCTTATTTATATAGATTTATATATGAAAATGCTATAAATCTATATAAATAAGCTTTATTATAAATAACTTTTTAATTTCAAATATGATTGGAGTATGCTGGCCAACATATCTTCCGAAACCTGCTAGTACTACATAGTTATTAATAGCTGTGGTCCCACCTGCTGAAGAGAAAAGCAGAGCATAATTCTTTGGCTTAAATATTGTTTAACTTCAACTAATTTTCTTGTTTTTTAACATTGTTAAATTATTTTTCTTGTTGCTTGTTACATTCCACTTTCATTTCATCACTTATCATAATTTAAATATATTTATAGTTTTTGTATATAATTTAGTGCTGCTTTTAGCGCCTTTTTTTATACAAATTAATTTTTGTCATATATGTTGAATTTAATAAATATATATATATATATATATATATATATATATATATATATATATATATATATATATATATATATATATACACATTTAAAAAAAAAATCAGTCGATTAAAAGGATCCTTTAAATGAGTTTCAAATTTCATTTAAAAAATCGGGTTTCGTACTTAAAAGAACTTTTACAAACACAGATAAAAATGAATATAAAGTTGTAATTCTAAATAACAACTTCCAAAATTATGGAATAGACGTTTAGGTTCTAAATAATGAAGCACGATTTTTGATCAAAGGAATAAAATGAGGTATAAGTTCAGTATGGTGCGTTCTTGTTTTTATGGTGCACACATGCCTATGTTACTTTTTCCTAATGGCTGGCATGCTCTATTATTTTAGTTCTATACAATTTTTGGGAGTTTTGGGAAATGTATGGTGTTCTCTTATAAAGTTTTTTTTTTTTTTTTACAAAGTTTTACTTGTCATTATTCCACACTAGTATTTCGATGCATTTTTCTGCAAAATGATAATGCCTTGATAAACAAGAGGTTTTTTTTATTTCAGACAGAGGAAGACAGACAAGAGATTTATTTATTTCAGACAGTAAAAAAGATTTCTCGTCATTTTGCTGCAGAACTTCTTGATGGTTGTGGTGTTAATATATATGTTAAAGCTGGTTGTCTACCAGATGGATATGAGATTGGAGGAATGTCATCTGAGGGGGAGGGGGTAATTTTAAAGGATCCTAGTTCGTATTTACGCTCTTTGGAAAAAAATAACGGGAAACTGATTACGAATGACTTCGACAACTATGATTTAGTTTCGAATCCAGCACCTCTCATCAGCCAGATTAGAAAACAGAACTTCTAGATTACTGATGTGGCGTAGACCATCTTGAATGAAGCTGAATTTTCGACAATATCCATTTTAATAATATCTATATTTTTAGTTACGTCCAAATAATCTGAAGGAAAAGACAAATTGCAAAAGCTTTGGGTTGTCTTTTTTTTTTTTTTAAACCTATTTTGGAAAATAAATAAATAAATAAGCCTCTTATTATAAATTCTGTTTAACAAAAAAATTTTTTTTCCTGTAGAATATTTTAAACAATATGAAATGATTAGTTTTGATTATTTTATTTTGTTATAAATAAAATGTTGTGCATTTATTATTGTTTTACTTTTTGTGATTTAAATTCCTCCCTTGGCCTCGCAGAGTAGAACAAGTGTCGTGTTAGTTATTTATATTTATATCAAATAGGTTTATTGTATTTTCATGGATCCCCTTTGTAGAATTTTTTTCAATACTGTTTAGTGACATTTCTAGACACACACACATATACTATGTATGGGCTGAACAAAAAATTGGTAATTAATTGGAAGGATACCTAAAAATGTTCTTTAACCCTTTGCGGCGCAAGACAATTCGGATTATTTAAATTATACTTCCACCGGAATTCATGAACTAAATTAAACTAAAAGAAATTTTAAATTTTCAGGTTAAAAAAACTGGCCTTTTCTGATATGTTATAAACGTAAATTTTTGCAAAAAAATTTCCGGGATGAATTTTTTAAACTGGATCTTAAATTTTGCGTCCTCGCAGCAAGGACGCCGCGCGTTAAGGGGTTATTTGCCATGCGAAAAAACGAAAAAGAATTTTTTTAATTAAGATTTTTTTTAATTATTATTTCTCCAAGTAAGATTAGGAAATCTTTTCATTGATTCTGCTAAAAAATCTGTATACGGGAGTTGTGGGGTTCGAGTTCTAATTTCGCTCTTGGCCTAGTCGTTAGGAGGTTATCGGAGTTTTCTCCGAAGCACGCTAAAACATGGACTTACAATTCACGGAGGCTATTCCTCTCGGGCCTAGTACACAAAACATGGACGACAGGACTCAATCCCAAGCGTCCAAAACACATACACCATTTTTTTTACCAGATACAAACTTTGAGGGCTAAAAAATAGGATGTTTTCTTTCATATTTTTAAGAAGCATATACCCTTAAAATACTGAATAAAATTTTTTCGTTAAAATAATCGGACTATTTAATTTACAAAATGTCAGCGGGTAAACCTCAGGAAAAAAATAACATGAAGAAAAACTGACAAAATGGTTCAACAAGTTTTGTGAACCTTTATCATATGAATTCAGGTTTAATTTAGTATAATTTTATTTTAAAAGATTCATAATTTTAAATTGATTTTTTTTATTTTTAAGTGCTATGTTTCTCCTTTCATATTCCGAGATTTTTTCCTGTTCTTTGATCCTTCCAGCGCACGTACGTTTTTAAAAATATTTAATTTGAAAGATAAACTAAAACTGAAATCGTTCTTTAAAATTAATCTTCATAGATTTATTTTCTTATTAAATTTGAAATCGATGTAAAGCAAGCAAAAATGTAAACCTTTTTGTTCCGAGTTAGAAAAACGTTCTTGTATTACTTTAAGTTGACGTCCTCAATACGATCAAATTGGTTTTCTTGCATCAGAAGAATCCCATCTGGTGATTTATCTTATCTTTGGTTTAGATTCTCCTTTTCTTCGATTTTTGAACATGTTTTCTGCATTTCGTTTGATTGGTAGGCGGATATTCAAAATAAAAGGTGGAAGGAAAGTTTGCAAATCGTTTTAAGAAGAGTTTTTTATTGTAAGACATTTCCCATGGGAGATCAGAAGAATCAGGGTTTAGCACTCCCTCAGGCACATTAAATGGATACTTTCTCCAGTAGAGTCATAGCACTACTACGTTTTGTTTCTCAAATACTTAAGCTAGTCTTTGCAATACATTTCAATAGTTTTAATATTAAAGTGGAAAAAAAAATCAACTGAAGTGATTTACAACATGCTTCCCAACTAGCTACGGATTCTCCAATAGTCGATTTTTCTCTCAAAGTAGCAAATTTACACTCCTTGACAAAATTACTGAAAAGTCAGTTTCGAATGTAAAAGAACTTTTTAAGTGCGTTTATATTAAAACATGAAATTTTTAGTTTTTACTAAAATTTCAGCCAGTTTTACTATTTCGCACTGCCATAAAAAACTAAAAAATGCACTTGGGAATAAAAGATTAGCTTAAATAAACGAAAGTGATAACTTTAGTTTCACACGAAAATTTATTTTCAAAAGCTGAAAGATAATTTCTTAGGCTTTAAAATTTAAAAAAAATGTCCATATTAAATAACTTATTTAACCCGTTAACGTTCGAATTAATTTTGCAAAATATTATTATCTGATTATTTCACTTCTAAATTAATGTAGACAACTGACAGAGAAATATATTAATTAAACAATTCTTATGACAGTTTTAAATTTAAAGCCTATCCTCATTTATTGACGTTGAGAAAACTTTGAGATCGAAAAACTTTGAGATAAAAAATTAATTTCCTATTATATGTTGACAAAGATCTCGAAAGTAAAATATTATATATTATTATTCAACTTGATTTAAGTTAGTATACCTGCGCAAAAAGCAAATATATGTGCGAAGAATGAAAAATCATATAGTGACTATCCAAATTATGAAATAATAATTAAAAAACTTTCAGGGATCATTTACAGTGACGCTATAAACTGTCACTAAAAAGCAGAAATCATTCCAAGAAACCACAAAAAATATGCGTGCCATTTTATTAGCTGTCCTCAAGTGAGGACACTGGGCGCTAACGGGTTATACCTATACGATGATATATCCATATAACATAATTTAACACGACAAATTATTTTGAAAGACACTATGTAAATCAGTTGATATCAGAAGCAAAATTTAAGTTTTCATCTTACTGTTAATTATATCACATGCAGTTAAAACATTTGTTGTTAGAGGTCTCATTCAAGTAATCTATGTTTACTTGGAAGCTCAACTTTTTGAAAAGTTCTTGAAAAAGCAAATTCGCCTTGCAAAAGTAAATTTTTCTCAGATACTTTTATGTATTTCTATACCCACACATACATTGTATATTCTGAAATGAGTGTTATGCATCATGAAGTAGCTTTCTAGCTATAACCCATATGCTTGGAATCATGTTTTACCACACCTGAACATCATGATTAGCAATTTCGTTTCTAGTAACAGTCGGTAACAAAAGTGTCCTATGTAAAAAAAAGTACATTTCATACCGTTCTGTTAAATAGATTCTTATCGAATCATGTTCTTAGACTGACTAAGAAGAGGATTCGACAAAGATTTAACAAAACCGTATGAACTGTACTTTTTTTACATAGGGATTTTTGCTGGTGTTCGGACACTTTTATTACCGACTGTACCTTGAATCCAGTACAAGTAGTGTACATTAGACTGGTCATATTGTGTGGTGGATCAGAAATGCAGCTCCAAAAATTAACATTTGGAATTGACCTATCCAATTGCAATCTTAATTACAAATAAGTGTAAGCATTTTTATGAATAATCACAATATGTCTTAATATTTTTAAGTTAATATTTAATATTTTCCACGTTTTAGACTCAAAATAGATTTAATAACAATACGATTGTGACAGATTAATGATTTAGAAAAAAAAAAAAAAAGTTTATTTGAATTCATATGTAATTGATTAATAAATAAATTTTCTTACTTAAAATTGAGGGTTTTTTTTTTTTTTTTTTTTTTTTTTTTATAAGTGGTCCAAGGTACACCACCAGTGGTGTGCACCTTTGACCTACGAGTAAATTGTACTTTTTTTTTTTTTTTTTTTTAATATAATTCATATAATTTTAATAAAATTTTCTAATAAAAATATGTGATGTATATAAAACCATACAGTATTTAGTTTTGGTGAATATTTACAAAATAAAAATTTAAAAAGTCAGGTACCCCACCTTCCCCTATTATATTTAAATTAAATTGCATATCTTTCCCATTTGGTTTCATTTACATGAAAATTCTAAATACAGTTGTGCTGGTTACATAGTATTTCAACATTAATCAGAAAGCAAGCAGTTTATCAATTTTAAAAACAAGCTGTAAGTTTTATTAATAAAGTAAAATTGTTTGTCTCATTGTAAAATTTCAGTAGTTTTTCAGTAAGTCTCTTTCTTCAAAAATTCTTTCTTTTTTTTTCCAAAAATAAAATTTCGAATAGCAACAGACCTTATCGAAATACATCATTTATGCAAGGGGAGAGTCATTAGTATTTTCTAACTCTTCATATAATTAGACAAAGTCATTAGAGGAAAACATTTTACTGGAATTGAAACAGTCTTTCATTTTTTTTTTCTAACGTACATTTGATTACATAATAATTTCTAGTTAATTTTAATTGACAATTTTTTCTTTCCTTGCTTTAAGTAAATAAAGGGATAAATAACTGGTGTGGCACTCACACGACTTTCTCTTACCATGCATTTTAATACTATAAAAACAAATTGCAGATTTAAGGAGTAAAAATAGCAAGTACTATAAATGAACCTACTTTAAAAATGGTTTAAAATAGTTTAGAGAACTGTTGATTGGTTATATAATTATGTGTGTGTGTCTGAAAACAATACCAACATTTATGAAGATTTGAAGAATGTTATTAAATTTGTGTGGAAGATAAATGGAAGCAGGATTTGTAATTTTTCTACAGAAAGGTGAATCAGTTGTTACTTTCTCAGAATGATTCCTCCTTCTATTTGATTAACGAACAAACTTTCTCTTGATACTATCTCCCTTTAGAAACTGCGTTTCAGTGTTATGTTTTCAATGAAAAGTAACATTATGGAAAAGTTTGCAACTTCCTGAAATAAATTTTAGAAAATGTTAAAATAATGAAACAATTTGTACTTGTGTTATTGGAATTGTCAGTGCTATTTATTGACTCCAATCACGAACATGCTTATGACTATATTCTTTAACAAGTTATTCTTTTGTTGTGTTGTTGTTGTCGTATGCCACTCGGAAATTCCGTGCCCCGGTAGTGGAACTATCCGGATTTTAAGACAAGAGGGGTGCGCCTTCCGTTTTTAGGAGCACCACATAGGGAGGAAGAATGACTTTAGCTCCAGAAGCTGGTGAAAGATGGCAGCACCAGAAAAACAACAAGAACTCTAATTTTGATCCGGATCAAGGCCGAGTTTAACCCATGTTCTGGTACCCCCAAAGGTATAATTTTTTATGGGAACTTGGAGGACTTTGCGACCACGACGTAATTTAACGTGCACCAATCGCCATTAGCGTACACGACGGTCTTCGGCCCGGCCGGCTCGAGGACCGAACCCGCAATCTTTCGATCACGAACTCGCTGCTCTTACCGACCAGGCTACCGCGGCCCTGATTTTTTTTTTTTTTTTTTTTTTTTCTTCATAATAATGAAAAATAGAGGGATGAAATACATTATTTGTTACAAATAAATTTCTATTTAAGGTAAGTTATTTTTTTTTTTATTTAAATTACCTATCAACTAAAAAATGTCTTAAGTTCACTTAAAATAAACGCATAATTTGAAATCGATAAACAGCCCATTTGAAAACTTTCTCAAAATTGCAAAGAAAATAGTGTAATAGGTTAGATTTCTTTGGAAATATCTCTGAATAATTTAGTATATAATTTTTTTATTCCTTTATATGTGGATATATTTACTATTTTTTCCTCGTAACTATATCTTCTTAATTGATATAAATTGATATTAGTTGTATTTAAATTCTCTGCAACGGGCTTTTTTTTTTTTTTTTTTTAAGTAAAATTATCTGTTTAAATTAGAGATAGGATTATATGAATTCAATGTTCATATTTTCCTCGGGAAAAGGGGAAAACATTGGTTAATTTAAAAATTTAAGAGAGAACACTCGATAATGTATCTCTTTTTTTTTTTTTTTTTCGTGTGTGTGATTAACCGACAATTACTTAAAATTTATGGTTAATAAGTAAATTTTTAATTATTCTTTAAGAGGTTTTCGTTAAAAAAAAAAATCTCTAATAACTATATCTTCTATAATTTCAAACTAAGTTATTCTTTTCAAAAAAAGTATGTAATTTTCTATTTTACTTGTTTATTCTAACAAATTTTAAGTGATCTCAAAGCAGGATGTAACGTTTCAATGAAGTGAAGAGTATTGTTTAGAATAGGTTTTTGCTTATTACTTTGTTTTCTTTAAAGCCAAAAGTAAATTTATTAAAGTGTAACATCTCTTAAGACACATCGATTTCCCTAAGCTTGCTATAATATTTTCAGCTACCAGCGAAGGAAGAATGTTTTTCCCTTGAGGTATATCTTTTACTTTTTGGAGACTTTACAACGACATAAACTCTCGGATGAAAATCTCTGCCTTTAGATCTTTTGTTTTGTGTTTTTAGAATTTTGTGCTTTCATTATTTTCGTACATCATATCTCATAGGAATAGGAACAGATTTTTATTTTTTACCTCGGAACATATTTATATTAAGATTTTAAAATTTTTTTACAGGAAGAAGTTTATTTTTGAAAATTTATTTTAAAAACAAATCTACGACCTTAATGCGATAGTGTAGTAATAGAGTCATGTCTTCAATCAATTTCCATAGCGTATTTAATTGTTCAGCTATTTCAAAACTTTAAATCTGATTATTTTACGATTTTTTTTTTTTTCTTTTTAATACATATCTGTGCAGTTTTTAATGTTTTAAACTTAATGTTATGAAAATTTTACGACATTTTTAAAAATTTTTAAGTTTTTAATGTTATGAAATTTTTTTAAGAGAGGGTGCACGAAAATTTAGGAAAAAAAAAATTAAACTAATAATAACGGTAATGAGTATTAATTTGACGGCTATTTTTTTTTATCCGAATGGTCATGCTACTAGAATTTTAATGCAGTACAAACAGTTCATGAAGTACTCATAGCCAGTTTTTGAAACCGGAAGTGACCGGAAATGACCCGTAAATGTTTGTTTACATAAATGTTTCACTCAATATAAGCATCAAAATTTGTTACTGAATATAAAATGAATTTTAAAAAGAAAAAAAAAAAGCTTTGGAATGAATCAGGAACTTACTAAAATTATTTTTTGTTTAATAGATAAAATCTTGTTTTAAAATCTGTTTTCTGCTTTTTCTCAAAATGAAATTTTTAGTATTTTGCTTTATCACAAAACATCGTAACTCCAAAAGTTATAATTGAAGCGTTATGAAACTTTGACAAAATACTCTAGAGGAGTTGTTTTAGGGATTGAACTAATGAGTCTAGCTAATTTTTTTTTTTTTTTTTTTTTTTTTTTTTGTCGATAGAAGTTATGAACTGTCATGTAAATTCATGATTTTTTCAGCATGTAAAAATGCTATCGTCTCTAAAATATTAAATAACATGGTTATAGTTTTGAGAGTAGTTCACTCCCTTAAGGACCTTTCAATAATCTAAATAAAATTTACAGAATAAAATTATCTTTATTTAAATTTGACTTGTGATGTTTTGTAAAAGTGCTTTTTTTTTCGCAAATTTTATGCATATTTTGAGCCTAAATTTCAAAATATTTTAAAATTTGCATATTTTTTTTCATCTTATTCATTGTTTTTTACTATATTCTATCATATAATGCACATAGATAGGCATTTTTTCAATTATTAAAAAAAAATCACCTCCGAAGGTAGGCAGGCACCTTAAAAATTGAATTTAAGCCAAATCTATTAACACTTTGACTGCCATGGCTATCATATGTGATCGCTAGTGATGTTTCCGTTGGGACACTAGCTATCAGATATGATAGCCACGGTGTTTCAACATTTCAGTCTTTGGCTATAAAAACGATATCAATTACATGAAAATCGTACTGGATTTTTATTGTTGGAGGATGAGAATCTCCCCATGTGTTGCAAAATGAATCGGATTGAAAAATATTTTTTTATGTATAGTTTTATGGTGAAAAAAAATACAAATTACGTAAAAGAATATTTGGGCACCGTGGTGAACATTTGCAAATTTGGCTTGGCAGTCAAAGTGTTAAGCAATTTGAAATATTTTCTAGGAAAAAAAAAAAAGCTCTCTCTTTCTATATATATAAATTGACCTTTTATTGATATAAATGTTCTGCATTAGAAAATGGAAAAATTTAGCTTCATTAAGGGGGAAAGGGTTGTTGCTCTAGGAAACTACTACTGATGATGTTTGAACAATGTAACTGTGGTGCTTGTGGCGTTTAGACACTGATAAAGAGTCATTTCTAACCGAAGCATTTGTCAGGTTTATGTCATTTATTGTAAATAAATGTCTTATTTTAAACGTTAATTTAATTTCTTTATACATAGGACAAAACGTGTTCAAATAGCTTTGTTCAAACAGTTTCTACATAATATAAACCTTTAATCCTATCTAACAAAAGGTGTAAGTATAGCACTGAAGATAATAATAGCAAAAATATCTAATTATGATATCTGAAACTACTAACTAATAGGATAGGATTTAAATATCTACTGTAAACGCTTACAAAATGTATTTCAGCAATTAGAAAATTAAGCTTTAGATAAAATTGAAATTCTCTTTGAACAACTGGGCTCCGTACTTGAAGAATTTTAACAAACACAGCATACTGTTTTTTTTTTAATTATTATTATTTAAAGAACTAAATATAGCAGTTAGAAGCATTTTACAAAAATAATTATTTAAAGAGTACGAAATAATAAAATGTAAAAAAAATCTTTCCTGTGATTTCCAGTCGGTAGAGCGCCGAGCTCGTTATTGGAACAAAGACCGTCGTGTACACTAATGGTGGCTGGTGGCCGTAAAATCTATCGTAGCTGCAACGTCCTCCACACTGTTAAAAATTTCAGCAGAAAACTCTGTGGAATCGATTATCTTAAATCTTACATAAAATTACAGAGAAAAATAAACGGAGATGTTAAAAAACGTATTTTTATACATTCATTTTAATAACTAATGTTAATTTAATTAATTATTGGTCACAATATATTTCGGACTTGGAATGTTTTTTCTATAGTAGAAACAGTCATTTTTAATTTTAATTAAATAATTAAATAATAAAATTACGTAAAAATACAGAATAAAGATTGAGAATCTCGAGAATTACTGTAAATTTATAGAGACTCTGGATAAATATTTACATTAAAATTATACCTCTGGGGGTCACCAAAGCGGGGCAGACATCCCCTCCGGGGAGGATCAAAATTGTGATAGCATGTCTCCGGACCATCTCTAGGGGTGCGTCCCAGACCGTCGCCAATTACCCATAGCGTAGTACTAGTACGAGGTTAAACCATACCTACCTACCTTTTACTTAATTTTCCTTACACCTTTTTACAGAACATCTAATCACCACTGTTTGCGTTAAAATATATTTTATTTGCAAAGCAATCTAACATTTAAAGGGAAATATAAATTTGAAAAAGGACTTTCAAAAATAAGGAAAGATATCCCCTGCGTAGGTCAACGCAGAGTTTACAAAAATAAAAGTCGAGTTTTTTCTCAAATATAGTCATTTTAACGTATCTGAATTCTTAGATATAATTTATAATTGGTTACAAAAGTGTTTGTTGCTCATATCTATGAATATAATTAAAATTTTAAAATATCCGATGAATATAATCTTTAGTTGGTTACAGACCTAAACCTCAGCCAAGTGCCACTGAATTCCGTCGTGCCGTTTTCACGAAATACCCGGTCGAATAAAAAAAGTTCTGTATACCTCCACCCATCCTACGCACACTAAGAAAAATTTTAAAAATCAATTTGGGTTCCTTGATGTCTAAAACATATAGATAGCATTTTTTACCAATTGAAAACGTCTAATTGACAAAAGCTTTTTTGCGCATATCTCTAAACCTAATCAAAATTTTGAAATTTTCGATGGATATCATTTTAGATTGGGTACAGACAAAATCCTTGCCAAATTTCGTTAAATTTCGTCCAGCTTTTATCACGGGATACCCGGACCGGGCAAAAATAGCGTTACAGAAATACAGATACAACGACCCCGCCCCCCCACACACACATGCACAGAATTTCTGAAAGCATTTCGCAAAATTTCTGAAGTCATTTTTGTTTTCACGATGTGTGAGACGTAAATATATCACTTTTTTTTCTGAGACATTTACAGAAAAAAGTGATTTTATTAATATAGATTTCAAAAGTTTTTCTTAACATTTTAGTTTCGACCGTCTGTTTAGGGGTAAGTTGGCTAATAGAAATTCAATGTAAAATTGTATGAAACATTATACATTTATTTTAAAGCACATATTTGGCATAGAAAAAACTAAATCAAAATATTATCTCTTACCTTATTTATATTTTACTAAAATTAATGCCCGGATGTAACTTAGAGCAACAAGGAAGACAACCAGACATCTTTCCTCAATGAAAATTTGCTGTCATCTTATCCTCAACAAGTTTAATCATCTTGCTCCAAAACGTTAAAAAAGATGCAAGTCCGTTTATTAAGTTACAAAAGGGGGAACAGATCCCTTTTCTAGGTTTGGTTCTCGAGTTATTTAACTAGTCGCTTTTTTTTGTTACATTTGGTATTTTAAAATGCAGAGAAAAACAAATGTAAAGTAAATAAATAAGCTCGTGGTTCTTAAGCAGTTATCACACGGATGATCCTACCCTCTGAACTATACACTAATACCTCTCCGAAAAATCGAGCATCAGGTAGTAGGGTTATTTTGAAGACTGAAATGAATTCAAAAATACGTTAACAATTGGCAACTAATCGCTCACTATTTCATGTTTTAAACGCCCTCTGATTTTCTGGCACTCCGATTGGGTGAATATGAGCTAACATCTAGCATAGGAGATTTAGTAAGTCATAAGTTCGTCATTGACAAAGGTAGGAGAGGGAAACTATCATACGATGCGTTTTCAAGCGTTTGTCTCTCGAAAAACCGGTTTCAGGTGGTTTCAAGAGAAAGTATCTGATACTGCTGATAGTATGAGAGTACGTGTGATAGCTGTTTTACACAACACGTTTATATTAGAACTACATAATAGCAAAAATCATGCGATACACATTGATTAATTTTTTCCACCGTACTTATACTCGTTACATGGTTTAACCTTCAATGTGCCGTACGTTATCTTACAACGGATAGAAAAGTTGACAGATGTTCATTATTGACTTTATAATCACACTTATACAATCTTGGAAAGTGTTAAAGATGCTTATTACAAACAAAAGTGCGATTTCTAGCAATTTCCACTTGTAGCCTTTAACGTATTTGAATATTTTAGTGCAGCCTTACAAATCTGAGTGCTACGCATATGATATTGTATACAAAACACTACTTTATTGTATTAACAGTAAATGTCAATTTAATTATGATTTTTGCAGTAGAAAGTTATTTAAATGTGATTTATAAAAAAATCTTTGTTAAAACGCAATGTATTGGCATGTTTTGGGTTTCCCTGTATACAAACCAGTTATACAGAGCAAATTAACTTAAATTTTAAACAGGGAATATTCCATAGTAAACTTGAATAATATATACTATTTTTAAGAAATTCTGAAAATATTTACAGACGCTGCAAGCGGGCAGACGCATAGTCAGAGAGACAATTGAACTAATTCATGTAATGTTCACTCTTCAAAATTGTCAGAAAGTGTTAAAAACGCTTAATGTAAACGATAACGCAGTTCCAGCAAATTTTCAAAGATAGTCCTTAATGTAAGTGAATATTTTTGTTTGGCCCTGTAAATCTCATGCTAATCATATTATATTTTGCAGAAAACATTCTTTTATGTATACGAATAACATATTTCAATTTCATTACTATTTGTGCTAAGTAAAGTACGGTTAATACAAATACCTCTCATGTATATCGCAATGCATTGGAATACTTTCAGATGTCCCTGTACACAAAGCAGTAGTAGTATTTACTCCATTTATTAAAAGGAAACATCTGATAGCAAACTATGAATTTTATTAAGATTCATGCAAAATAAATTTATTAAAATAGGGTTTATACAGAGCTGCCCACCTAATCCAGAGGATTGTTAGTACCGCCCTTTTTTCCACACCACTTAATTTTTAGAATAATTCTCTTCAAATGCATTTACGATGAATTAAGAAGAAAAAATGCTCTAAAAAAAGACTGGTGTGGAAAAAAAGGTGGTTTTAACAATCCTCCTGATTAGGTTGGAAGCTCTGTTAAATACCTCTCATAGAAATGTAATGACGAGATTTTTGCTCGTCTTAAACTACTAATTTCTTTTTACAATTAAATTCAAGTACATTGCGTAAATTTTAATCTTCCCATTTAAAAACTTTTAACCCAGGTTTTTAGATGTTAAATAGAGCCGTTGCTAACTAGAGGTAAATACTGCCTCTCTGCCACACCCTCAAATTTAACTAAATATTTTCTAACACCCTTCTGGCAGTCTCTGTCAGCAAACCATCTTCGAATTTAGGCCATGATTATCTTAAATTGCCATAACAGAAAATACCACAAGTGAGAAATGTGAACTAACATATTTTACCAAAAATAAATTCAAAAACTGGCGTACAGACAATAGCAAGAAATTCAAACTTCTTCACACACCATAAAATTTAAATCAGCACAACCGGTTTCGAAAGGACATAGCCTTTCTTCATCAGGTGCAAACACGTGCAACTGCCTTGGAGGCAAAAGCTACGTCCTTTCGAAACCGGTTGTGCTGATTTAAATTTTATGGTGTGTGAAGAAGTTTTAATTTCTTGCTAACATATTTTACAGTATTAAATAATAATAATAATAATAATGAAGAGTAGTTTCAACCCCCCCCCCCCCAATATATATTTCTGTTTTATCTTTTTCAATGTTTCTTGTTTTCATCTATTCAATGTTTGAAAGGGTTTTCAATATATATATATATATATATATATATATATATATTAATTGCTACTATGGGCCCAGCAGTAACTTAGAACTATTTAGACAACTGAAAATTCTCTTTCATTTTTTATTTTTAAACAACATGTTTTAGAGCACCACTTTACTAATAACACTGCTCTGCAAAACTAATTTTTTTTTCTGTATCTGATACCATTCTTGCAGATTCTTATGTAAAATGACTTTCTGAATCCGAATCTGGCCCCCATTTTGCCCCATCACCCACCGTTTTCTTGTTATGTCCCCTCCCCCATTTTTATCATTGTTTGGTAATTGTATACCCATCAGTTTGATTTGGAGAGGAACGATGATTATCTTAACCGTTAAATGTCTTCTGACCTGAGGAGCTACAGAAGTAGAAAGTTCTAAAACACGAACATTTGTAGTAAGGAGGTGATTTGTGCCCAGAAAACAAAAGAAAAACAATAAAACAATCAGTTTCTGTTTCTTTTTTTCTTTTTTTTTTTTTTTTTTTTTTTTTTTTTTCGCAATATTTTTCTTATTTTTTACATATTTCAGCTTCCAGTTTGCCATTTTCTTACCAAAACACCCCAAATAATAAAATTATACAGTGAAATTTATTTCAAAATGTTAGTGAGTGGAGTAAAGTCTCAAAGCCCTCACAAGAAAGTTTGACTGATTCACTGTACGACGTTTGCTTTCAATAACTCCCACGTTAAATGTTTTAGGCAGTAAAACATGATCAGTAAAATATCCTCCTTTGACGCGCGTTAAAGATCACCACCGTCGAGAACACCATAAAGTTCACTCTCTTATCGCAAAACGTGTACTAAAGGTAGATAACGAGTGACGACTACAATGATAAGAGCAATGACCTTTAACACGTGTCAAAGCAGGAGATTTTACTGTTCATGTTTTACTGCCGAAAACATTTAACGTGGTAGTTATTGAAAGCAAACCTCTTACAGTGAATCAGTCAAACTTTCTTGCCTTTACTCCACTCACCAACATTTAAAAAGAAATTTCACTGTATAATTTTTATTATTTGGGGGTGTTTTGGAAAGGAAATAACAAACTGGAAGCTGGAATATGTAAAAAATAAGAGAAATATTGCGAAAAAAAAAAAGAAACAGATATTGATTGTTTTATTGATTTTTTTTTTTTTTTTTTTCTGGGCACAAATCCCCTGAAATATCCTCCTTACTACAAATGTTCGTGTTTTAGAACTTTCTACCTCTGTAGCTCCTCAAGTCAGAAGATATTTAACGGTTAAAATAATCATCGTTCCTCTCCAAATCATACTGATGGGTGTAAAATTACCGAACAATGATAAAAATTTGGGAGGGGGCGTAACAAGAAAATGAAGGGTGATGGGGCAAAATGGTGGTTATATTCGGATTCAGGAGGTAATTTTACATAAGAATATGCTGAAATGGTGTCAGATATAATTTTCATGCCGAGCAGTGCAATTAGACAGAAGTCATCAACAGTTGCCACTGCGCCCTAAACTACTCTGTATTTGACTACACATGAAATTTGAACACAAATACCAAAAATAAAATATCAGTCTTTGTCAAACAGGTAAAAAAAATATACAAGAGCCATTTCCACCCCCCAAAAATATATATACAAAATTAAAAACACGTGTCTTGCACATGTGTCCAGTTAACGAAGTTATTAACCCGGTGAATATATAGTTGAGATTGAGCAATTTTTGCGTCACACTAGTGCTATGCTATGGGCAGTTTCACCTCTAAAGGTAGTCCGGAAACATGGTATCTTAATTTGATCCTCAGCAGACGGGATGACACTTTTACTTCCGTGACCGCCAGAGATATTATTTGGGATGGAAACACAAATGACATTGTGTACACGACAATCGTCAGCCGTCTCGAATATTGAGCCCACAATCTTCCAGTTACAAGTTTGACGCTCTACCGACTAGGCTATATGTACACACGGAAGAATTGGATTATAATTGAATTTATCAATGAGATTATATTACGAGGTTTCGTTGTTTTCAATAACCTTCTAAACTGATATTCTTGACACTGGAAATGTGTTCAAGTTAAACAAGGAAAACGAGGAATTTAAAATACAATTTATTAAAACTTACGAATAGGAGGAGTTATTTACTAAATGATGTGTTTGGTTATCTTATATGAAATGAAAAGAAAGCGTAGAGCGTCTGTCCGCCTAAAATACTGGCGACAATTAAACCTGACTCTATCAACAACATATTTTTCTCTGAAATAAAATATCTTGAACATGAAAATTCCACAAGAAACACGCGTGTAGGGTTTAGTGACCAGGTATTAGTACCTTTTATAACAAAGAAACTTTAAAAATTGCTAGAATTATCTAATTACGGATATATTTTTTAATTCTTCATAAATAAGGATAAAAATAAAGCATAAATGATAAATAATGTACTTTATACAATTTTTCAAAACTTAGAGAACGCTTTCAAACAAAGGCTGTCCCCAGAAAATGAGGACATTTGGTCATATAATTGTAGGTCCTCTAAATTTGTTCTGAAAAATTTCTCCTAGGGAAATTTCACTAAAAGTCTTACTATACTTGAATAGGTCGTACCGGGAGTGAGTGAATGGATTTTACGTCGCACTAGTGCTACTCTATGGGCAGTTGGAAATGACTGGAACACACCTTCGTAATGGTGGTCGGGAGACATGCCTTCACAATTTTAATCTCCATGGAAAGTTAAATCACACCGAAGAATCAATTTGAATGATCATTAAAAGCAGAACTGCAGGTAAGACTTTCTAATCCAACTACAATTCTTTCCCCTTCGCAGAGGATCAAAATTTATGGCATGTCTCTGAACCATCCCTATAGGTGCACCCCCGACCGTAGCCAACACATAGCGCAGTACAAGTGCAACGTTAAACCTAATCAACCAACTACAGCTCCGATAAAACTTGTAACAGTATTAAAAGTGGTAATTCCATTCAAAACTTCTTTCGCAAGCTTCAATTTCATTTAATACCTTGCTCTAACCAACAAAACAATTTGAACTATGTAAACTTTTGTATACAGATTTATTATAGCAGACGTTCATTTCAAAATACACTTTCAATACTTAAAACTGTTTGCTCCGCGTACTGCCAAGAAAACAATGACGCAAAACTGAATAGAAGGAACAACAAGAGAGTTTGCTATCTCTGGCGAATTAGCACAGTAATGGCATGAGGCTGCTCCAACGAAATTTCAACTATTAAAGGGTTAGCGCGCGCCTTCCACCGGGTTAAACAATTCAAATTTATTTTGCACTCCTTTTCAAGATTTATCTAGAATTTAACCCTTTCAAAATTTTTAGTGTTTATTATTCTCAAATCAATTCTCATTGAAAACTTTCCAGCAGAATACTAAATGACTTATTAATTACACTTTTCAAGAAAAATTTCTCCATGCTACATACTCAAAAATACTTATTAAATGAAATATTACAGATAATTAAAATAAATCACAAAACAAAGCATTTTTAAATGTATCAAGATTTTAATTATTATTCTTATAAAAAGATTGAGGATCGTCGTACAATTTGAAGGGAATTATTATACAAATAATAATAACTTTCTAAGATCATTAATTAATTCACACAGGATTATGAGTTCTACAAATTTAGTTTACGCTAAGTTTATGCACACATTTCAACGCTGACCTAAAGAAAAGCCATTTGGAGTGCTACCCATTTAATAAGTGTTCATAGTTAGGTAGGTCATTCAGTGCAAATTGTCCAAAATTGTAACATACTACAGAAATCATAGTACTAGTAAAAATAAACAATAACAAGAATTACAAAAAAAAAAAAAAGTCTTATGACACTTTTACCAAAGTTAAAATATCTCTATGTAGATAGAAAATTAATTAAAAGAAGAGAAAATTTTTACTGACATCAAAGTAGATCCACAGGGATGATTGGGACCTCTGAAGTCAGGATGAGTCCAGACCTGGTCTAAAATTCAAAATTTTACTTGTTGAATCAAGGAATATATAAGTGTTCCAAACTGCTATGCCATCACTGAACTAAAGGGCATCACTTCCCTCACTGAACACGTATCCGTAAGTATGTAGTCGGGCCTAAATTTTTCATTGCCTTCATTAAGACTATCAGTTTTTCAGTCTTCCATTCGACATCTCTCACATTTGTTGGCATTAAATTATCAGCCGACTAATGGCCGCATTCACCATTAACTTCAACTCCCGGTTCAACGCAAAAACTCGAAAAGCGTCTAAAGGCAGTGTGCAGCTTTCCAGCAACATATGGCACACTGTTTCTGCCATCTAACATTGAGGATTTCATATAATCTCTTACTGGTTTATTTTCATCTAAAAAATCTTAAAATAACTATACGGCTAGATGGCAGAAATAACGCGTCAATGTTTGCAAAAAATTTGCCTTCATACGCTTTTCAGATTTTTATATTCAATCGAGAGTTGAAGTTATTGGTGAAAACAGCCTGACTCTAGGACAGCTATCATCACCATTACTCCAAGTCGGTGAGATTTACTCTTTATGTTTTCCACCAAAAATCTCTGGCGCCAAGTTCAATATTATTTCAAGTCATTTTAATCCTCCGATAACTGTCTCGGCTTCACCTCGCACCATCAGCTGCCAACACAATACTCAATGACTGGGAGACCTAATCTTTATGTTTTCCACAAAAATACCTGAGGCCAAGGGCGATATTAATTCAAATAATTTTTCATCAGCATTCCACCTTCTAATTTTTCATTACCAGGGTTTAGCTCAGATACTCTTCTTTCCCCAGTTAGAAAATGCACTGACTCCAAGACGAGATTAAACTGTACTAGTGAAAGGGTTTTCAAAAGCAAACTTATCCAAAAAAAGGAGGGCCAGGGCCCCATTCAGGGAGGACCTTTCTAGAAGATGACTCCGGTCACATATTCCGTTTGCTGTCGATACCCAAGCCTCGATTAATTAATATTTCCCGCCTCATCGCCAAACTGTTACAACTGTTGCCAAAACGTAAGCAACAAAAACCGTAATCCAACACCAACTACAACGCTTTTGCCGACACAATCACTATATGAGCCAAGCCAACCGCAGAAACTAGTTAATCTACTTGTGAATTTGACTGCACACGCACGTGCTAAACCGACAACCTGAGTGACCTTAAGGGCAAAATATCAACAAGAGGTCACATTCTTTGAACATGTGAGCCTGCCGCTTTTACCAAGCGAATTGAGAACTTTGTCGTAAAATTTTTACCAGAAGAAACTAAAGGCTAGGGATTAAAAAAGATATAACTAAAAAAAAAAAATCTTAACTAATATTTAAAGTAGAAATTGATCAATTTTAGACTTACTGTCCGTTTTCGTAAACCATGTCTACCTCTCGCGGAACGATCCTACTCGGAAAAGGGGTGATGCGTTGAATGAGATGGGCACTTAGCCAAATGCGCTTTTCGTTCTACACGTGTTCGTTTTCTTTTTATGAGTCTTCAATATTTATTTTACCTTTTTACGTGAATTTAAAGTTTAATTTTTAATTTTAATTAACAATATTTTATTTAATGTAATTTATATGACAATATGCGCGAAAAATAAAAGGTGTAAAATAATCATGATAAAAAAATCTAATGATTTGATTTAAATACGATTTTCTGTAAATTTCTGTAAAATAGAGATCCAAAAATATGGTATTTTTATTTTAGCAGTATAATTTAAAAGAAAAAAATATATTACTTTTACTACAGGTAAAGTCTACTGTAAACGTTGTTCTTTTTCTCTTCTTTTATTAATGAATTATGTAAATTTTACCTAATTTAAGTCATTTTTAATTAATTTACTACTATAATCAGTGCATGAAACAAGTGTTCAGGTATGACAGATATAGTACGAATTTAGAGATCAAGTAAGCAAATAAAAATAATTTTAACTGAAAAAAAAAAAAAGAAGAAGAAGAAAGAAAACAGGCATTTACTTTTAAGTTTACGGATTTTATTTTGCATCCAAGAATAAAACTGATCTTCTACACTTATTTAAAAATTACAAGGGGGGAAAATCAGCATTTTGCCTTTATACGAATATAACGAAGAAGTATCGCCTCAAAATTCAATAATGTCCTGAAAAGAAAAAAAAAGAAAAAAGAAACCGCAACTTATTTCTCACTCGTAAAATGTAAACATTCTCTCATCTTCTACGCTTCTACCCTATTTTAACAAAATCAATGCAGACCTCACGCATGCGCATAGGTGAGCAGGGTCACAGCTAACGAAAACAAACAATACAATATTTTATTTATTTATTTTATTTATTTATTTTTTTTTTTAACGGTGAAGACTACAAATAATTTGCAACAGTTATGATTTAATCATAATAGAACGCAATGCTTTGGAATACTTTCGTATGCCCCTGTTCAAAAAGGAGTGGTGGTATTTACACCGTTTTCAATAGAGGCCATCCGATAGTGAACCTGAATAACATGTCAAATTCAAGAAATTTCATTAATATTTAAGGGAGTTAGAGCGCGGAAAGACAGACAGACGTCATAAATATTTTTCAACTTTGCTGAAAAGTGTTGAAATATGGGAAATATTTATGAAAATATATCTTCATAATAAAACTCCTTTTATAATGCTTCGTTTTGGAAACCTTTATTGAAATGGAAAATTTTGCTGTTTGTTTTAACATTGAAAAGTGTTTTCAAGGTAGTGCGTTCTTATGAGTGCTACGAGGAAAAGACATCTATCGTTGCATATTTATTTTTACTCTCAATGTTCAATAATATTTGAATATATAACTTTTTTTAAGAATTATTTAATATTGTATACTGGATCATGCTAAAAATAAGGTATTTGAAAGAGAAAATTGTTTTCATTCTTCTATGTTGTTCTTCGAAAATACGTTCTTTTGTGATAGGGGGGGATCTTGAATATACCTTCACTCTCTAAGTGTTTGTACATAAGACTGTGATTCAACCTATTTGCAGTTTTGAAACAACAAATCTGAGTTAAGCATGAACGAGTAACTCCATGTGTTCTCTTAGTCTTCTTTATGTTTTCTTTTTTTTCCCCTCATGTAATAAAACCGATATCAATCTTTTTATTTATATTTTTCCCCTATAAAATGCATGCATTAAAAGACAATATGACATTCGGAAAATACAATCTAGATGATGGAAAACAGCGGAACGAAAGCAAAAGCAATTTTTGGTACAACTTATTAGATTTAAAAAAGAATTCAAGCTATGACTACGATAAGATACAAGTGAAAAGAATAAAAAAAAAAGTCTACTACCTTACCGTGGATTTTCAATTTTACTGCATTTTTTAAGATTATGGCTAAAATAAAAATTTTAAAAGAAACTTTAAAAAGTGAACGAAAATAATTATGAGTTTGGCATGCAGAATAAATAAATGATTTCTAAGTACGAACATATTTAGAATATAAATTCACAACATCAGCAAATAGTAAAATTCTTATTGAAATGATTAGTAAATTTATAGAAACTTACAAATTAACGGGAAAGTAATAGGTTTATTTCAGGTCCTGATATTAAATAAAATTTATTTAAAATTTACCTACACTTAAAATTTCTTAAGTGGTTTTCACATGCCGCGTAACTAATTTGAAGATACAATTATTTCAACCATGCTCCAAAAGCTCTTTTTTTGTAAAAAAAAAAAACCCTTATAAGCTTGTTACTCTAACATATTTTTTATTTATTTACTGAGATTTGTGAAATGATAAGGGGGTTTTTCACAAAGAAGAGCTTATGGAGCGTGGTTGAAATAACTGGATCTTCAAATTAATTATGCAGCATGTGAAAAACCCCTTATTCAATTTCAACTCTTGAAAAATACCTAAAATCTAGCTTGTTCGTTTGCCAACACTTTGATTAATTTTTACTCTATTCAAATGAACTTTTGACAAAAGTTGCCCAATATATGTAGCTTTTAACCTATATAATAATTTTTTTTTCTATCTTACGCACATGCGTAGTGAAAACGTTTTTCATAAAATTGTTCTTATTTCATGAGATATTTAAGATATTTGTATTCCGATTGCGCAGTATACTGTTTTAAATGTTTTTTAAATCTGAAAGTGAGAATAATTTTTGTTTAAAACTCTGTATATTATAAATAAAGAACATGCTGATTTTTTTTTCTTTGAGTTTTAAAATAATTGATTATATCTCCGTTATTTAACATGCTATCGTCACGCAAATTGCTCCACAAATTGTACTGGGTCTATATTAACATATCCTAAAGTTACAGATAATTTCTTAGACTTAACGATACGGGGTGATTACAGAAATCATTGATTTTTCTCAAATTGTTACCGACCCCCTAAATGTTGTCTTAAACCAATCTTTAATTAAAAACGGGAGAAATACCTAGTTCTTTAAATTCTCAATATTTGAAAATATTTCATCGAGAGATAAGCTTTTTAAATTGAAAAAGAAAAAAAAAAAAAAAAAGATCGTTTACAGATCTTACTAAACTTTTGAGCAGGAGTATAGATCCTTGAAAAATATTGTATAATTTATTGCTATTGACTCTGAACTGAAGGGCAAATTGCAATCGGTTCGGTGGAATATTATGGGTTATAAATTGGCTGCAAGATTCGACTCAGATAGAGCAACCAAGTTAAACAAAAGCGTGTAAGCAAATTATGAGCTGAAATCGGAAACCGGAAGCCGGAAGTCCGTTAATGCTTGAGCATGCATTGTCATTGGAATTACACATATATGCAAAATTTTAACTCAATCTGTTGATAGAAAGTGGGTCAAAAATCGAAAAATATTTTTCAACTGGAGTCAGTGTTTTCATGACACTCAGTCCCTCTTCTAAGTTCGTAACTGCTTTGAGCATCTTTTAACATAGAAATTATACTTGTACACAGAATATTAGCTCAGTCGAATAATAGGAAGGGGAGAAAAATAGGGGAAAGCTTTTTCCTCTTAAATATATAAAATATAAAGGAAAAAAAGCAATATGTTCTGTTTGTATTTCTCTGAGAATCTATTCAGAACTATTATGCATGCGTTAAATCTATTGTGATTTTCTAAAAGTAAGAGTGAGCGGAGAGAATAGAATTTCATATTATTGCTAGTGCTAGCTAGCCTCTATGACCACTTTTCGGAGTGGAATCGTTGTTTGTTTACGATTCGCATCGATAAACGAAAGTATCCTTTTTTTTTTTACCATTGTATCATAACACATGAAAAGCTTGAATTTAAAACGAGGGGTAAAACCATGGCTTTAAATCAACGAGCTAAATGTTGCTTTTTTTTTTTTTTTAACTGATAGATATTTTATGAAATTTTGCAGTTTTCTGCGTTCAAGAACTGACACATTTTATTAATTGCATTAATTTTTATAGTTTTAATTTGTATGGCATTTTTGTGCTTTTCATAAGAGATCAGTGTTTTAGCATTTTCCTTTATATAAAGTTTTAAGAAGGTTTCTTGATTTACTACGATTTTGTTTTTTCGACAAATGAAGTAAAAATTGATAGGTAATAAATGACGCATTTTGTTTGAGAATGATTAGAAACAACTGTTTATCTACTTATGATCTCAACAGTTGCGTAGAGTAAATTTGACACTTGCAATGCCGAAAACTTGGGCTTGATTCCCAGCGAAGGGAAAATTTGGTTGTGCTGTCAAATGCGATTTCTGTTTTTGAGCAGCTTTACTGACGGTATTTATCTCCTTTTATTTTTAATGAGTTTATTTTTTCATAACATATCTTAGGAGGGGGGGGGGAGAAGGAACTCAATATGAACGACTGCGAGCTGTCCCAGTTAGGCTCTCAAGGAGTTTACAATTACTTAAAAAAGTGGTAAAATAACATGAGGTTCATTTTAACAGAGTATGTGTATATAGTCTGTTAAAATAAATCTCATGTGACTTTACACTTATGTGTGTGTGTCTGCTGTTAAAAATATATTGCTTAAATAAAGGCTAAGGTAAATAATTTGTATCTTTTCAAATTGCTGTTACCTATGATTCTGCATTCAATTATTTATTATATGTCTATGATGAAATATTGAGTATTGTTATAATAGAATATTTTTACTGATTGTGTTCATCTTATCTTTAGGATTTTATATATATATATATGGGTCGTTCAAGTGAATTATCTCCTTGGAAACTGATTTTGAAATAACGAGCTTTTTTTAAATTTATGCGTAGGAAAAAAAGTCAAGATTCAGTAAGTGTTATCGATTTTTGAGTTTGATACAAATCATAGTTATAAGAATTTATGAATTATACTAAAAATAATTTGAAGTAGCTTAGAACCTTCATTTTTATGATGAATATTTAGAAGTTTTAGTTTTCTGAAAAACCATGTACAGTCATTTGCAAAAGTTTAAGACCAGTAGCCGATTTTCAGTATTTTAACACACTGCATCATTTGCGCAGATTATTGCGTCATCTCATGCGCTGATTGCATCAGACACATTCTACTGCTATAAATAAAGGCGCCCGGCACGTTTATTGCCAGTTGTTTATCAGATTTTATCTTAGTGCTGTTGTATAACTATTGTAATGGATAAAAAACCTTCACTTAATGCTACAGAAAGGTCAGAAATATTGACCCTGCATAAAATTAGACTTTCTAAACGTCAAATAAGTTCCAGGGTAAATGTGAGCAAGACAGCTGTGCATCAAGCTATTAGTAAATTTAAAATTTCGGGAAAATTTGTGGACCTTAAGAGAAGTGGTAGCCTTAGAAAAACAAATGCACGTGATGATCATGCGATAAAAAAGATAGTCGTACGAGATCCAAGAATCTCCTGCAATAGGATTAGACATTCTCTGATTAAAAAAGGCACCAACGTCAGTTTGAGTACTATTTCAAAATGTTTGGCCAAAGATTTTGGTTTATTATCCCATGAATCTGCAAGGAAACCTCGACTTACTCCAAGTATAAAAAAGAAACGACTCTTAAGGTTCACAATTTTTCTCGAACTTTTAAATTTACTAATAGATTGATGCAGAGCTGTTTTGCTCACATTTACCCTCGAACTTATTTGACGTTCAGAAAATCCAATTTTATGCAGGGTCAATATTTCTAACCTTTTTTGTAACAGTAAGTGAAGGTTTTTTTTACCCATTACAATAATTACACAAAAGCACTGTCTGCAACAAAATCCAATAAACAACTGGCAATAAATGTGCCGGACATCTTTATTTATAGCAGTAGAATGCGTCTGATGCAATTAGCACATGAAATGACGCAATAATCTGTGCAAATGATGCAATGTGTTAAAATACTGAAAATGGGCTATTGGTCTTAATGGGCTACTGGCTACGTGATTTAACACAAAGGTGCCCTCCGAAGGGTTATATTGCACAACGAAGTCAGATTTTCGAATTTTTGGAAAGTTTTCTTTCAATTAATAACAATATGAAAATAAAATTTTCCATATCTATAATGACGCAAAATGGAGAATCTTAATAGAGATTTGATTGGTTTATTCGATTTTCAATGATTTGAGTGTACTTTACGTTGAACTACAGCCACGTTATGAGGACTTACGAGAGATTTGATTGGTTTATATGATTTTCACTGATTTGACGTAGGGTGTTCAGTGATGTTTTTTGGTTTTAACATGCTTGACAGTGATTGCAGCGAAAACGAGTTTCGTGCGTTTTCAGATTCATGCACAGCGAGGTAGGGGTGTCCAGTGATGTTTTTTGGTTTTAACATGCGTGATTGTGATTGCCGCAGAACCGAATTTCGTGTGTTCTAAGATTCATGCACAGCATGTAGGGCTTTCCAGTGATTTTTATTTTGTTGTTGTTGTTTTCATGCGCGTGAAGCGTAGATACGGGCGTTATAGTGATTGCTGCGAAAACGATTTACGTGCGTTCTCTGATTCGACCATTCATCAAATAGTGACTTTTACTGTACGAGCAACAGCTTCAACTGTTTTCAGAATATTCGAAGAATTAACATTTTTATTTGATTCGAGAATATTCCTTTTCGAGAATATTCCTTTTAATAATTGTTTTGTTGCACAGATTCGAGTTAAAAAAGTGTTTCATATTGCCCATACTAAAACTGTGAAGAAAATAGTCGCCAATCGAAATATATTTATTTAAACGTTTCAATTATTCAATTAAAAAGAAAACTAACATTGGCGACTGGCGATTAGTTGTGCCCAGCGACGCGGGCGAAGCCTGCTAGTATCTAGTATACAGAGAGAGACCGGATGGAGGGGGGAGGGGGTTGTATTACCAAGGTGACCAGTGTAACACGTATAATAAGTTAAGGCTATTATTTTACTTAAAATTACTTTTTAAAACGTTCTTAAAATTATTTCAACGATATTCTCTTTGTTTTAATAGATTTGGAAATAATGAAGAACAGAATTGTTAACAATAAATTCTTAATTGTTTTATTCAAACTGAAGGTCTGTGCATCACGTATTATTTTTTTTCAACCTCGGGAAATACTACCGTATTTGTCAAAGTTACTCTTTTCAAATCTTATATTTACAGTCGGTAAAAAACAGTACACTTCATACGGTTTTGTTGAATAAATCCTTGTCGAATCCTCTTCTTAGTCAGTCTAAGAACATGATTCGATAAGGATTCATTTAACCGTATGAAGTGTACTTTTTTTACATAGGAATTTTTGCCAGTGTTAGGACACTTTAGTTACCGACTGTACATATACACTAATCAGAGACTGACACTAAACATAACACTGAGACATTAATAAGGCTTACTGAGACATAAGACAATAAACATAAGACTGAGGATTAATTTAAAAAAGTTATAAGCACCAATAACATCGTAAACAAAAAAAAGAGTAAAAAAGTAACCAATGCTCATGTGACTAACGTAACCTGATCAATGATCAACGCAGCATGGACGTATAGAACTAAGAATATATTCAAAAAGATGAAATATTTAACTTGTGGGCACTTTAAAAAAAATATTTTTGTTCATTTTTGTTTTTTCATCCACACATCTATTTTCATTCGTTGATTGGACAATTTAACACCCTTAAACTTAAAATAAAGTATGATTTTTTTAAGTGATTTATTTAATAGAATAAAGAAGTAAAACATTCTTAAATTGATTTAAAAATAATCAGGCATTTGAGGGTTAAAACAAAATTTCTTTCAACGATCTACAAAAATACGATTTCGAAAGCTTTCAATCCATATCAACATAGCTAAGCATCATTTATCATCAAAATAGAAACTGCAGGAATTTATATTAGCCTGACGTTATTTTATGTAATTTTGAGGTACTTACAATGATGGTACTTTTTTTTTTTTTTTTTTAATGTAGCATGTATGTTTAATTAAAAAAGCATTCAGAGTTTATGATTTTACTTTTGCTTCTGAAATATACGATTTCAAGGAATGAACCTATGTACACTTCAGGGTGTACATGGGTTTTGATGGTTAAAAAGAAGCATATTTTCTCTATCTTTGTTAGTATAATATAATAATTTAATTTGTCACTTACTGCTTTATTTATTTATACAGATTATATAGTTACTATTCGAATTTTAAAATAATATTCATTAGGTTTAAATTGGTCATTTACTTCAATTTAAAACATAAAATACTGACTTTTCATCTGGCATTGAACAATTTTACACAAATAACATTAAATTGAATTTATTCCCTACTAATAACCACAATTAAATTTACTAATTAGAATTTAATTGGTTACTAAAAAAAAAAGATGGATCGTATAGTATAAAAACAACAAAAATTGATAAGTTCGCGTTGTGTTCTCAAAAAAAAAAAAATAATAATAATAACTTCTCAAATTTAATCAAAGAAAGTTTAATTGAATTATAATTAGCCATCCTTCAATTAAAAAAAAAAAAAAAAAAAAAAAAAACCCAAGGCTCGAAAATGGATAAGACAATACCCGTAGACAGGAGTAAATCATATCATGTTTCTCTAGTAAAATACCTTTCAAATGTACACTTCATAAAAAAAACACAGACATTAAAATTTGATTTTTACAATACACAAATTTTAATTGAGCTAAAACTGGATTTTAATACATTCCTTGCACCATGCTAAACAGATTATCTATTCGATCTAATCATTAATTTATCTTACAGCAAACAGTGAAACATATACAGTAATTACAAAGAATCTGTTATGCCTCTGATTAGTCAGTTCTTACTCAAAAACAATGAGATACATTCTTAATTATTTGGCATCTCTCATTAATCTTTCTGATAAACAAAAGCTAATACATTTAGAAAAACTTAAAATCGATACAATAAAAACAATGTGAAAGGCAGAATGATATTTCAACTTACATGAGTATTTTTTTTTCTTTTAGCTGTTTCAGTAGGGTCGAGGGTGGAGTTATATATACTAAGCAGTGGTAGGTAACATCGAGGCCATCCCTAGGAAATTATATGAAGCACTTTCAAAACACATCAGCGAGCCAGACTTGTCGAGGGTCTCGGGACACATCATTTTCGTCTTCTTATGCTAGCGAAGATGATCGCCTTCAACTACGCAGATCTCCTTCTTTCTCGAAAGACCAAACGGTTCGGTTTCATTCTCCACAAAAACCACAGAAACATCACCACAAAACCCTTAGCTTCCATCCACCGAAATAAGCATCTTTCTTTCATTTGTATTCTTTTTTTTTTCTACTCTCTAAAAATCCGCCTTCCTTCTTCCTTTTTCAAACTCACAGCTATATCAACACTAAGACAAGTCTCGAAACTGCTATTCACTCACGACGTCACGTCTCAAGGCTGCTATATTCTCAAACTCACGACGTCACTCCTTTCCATCAGCCAACAACCAGAGAGAGAAAATCAGATCCAAAAAAAAAAGTATCCTCTTTTTATCCAGACCGGGAGGGAAAAACAGTCGCCACACCCTCTTCTCCCCTTGATACGTCACCAAAAGCCCTACGTCAAATCACCACTTCGCTATACCACGAGGTCCGATCCGCGAACCGCCTTCCCGCGACTCTCATATGGTAATTCCTGTGCTGACGTCAAGACATGGGGAAAAGGGGAACCTACCCCCACTATCAGCTGTTCTGCCATGTGTTTCGAGAAACACGTTTTATCACTCCACTTAGATAAAAAAGAAAAGAGAAAAAGGGAGCTTTGAATTGCTAGTTTTTCACTGAAATTTCCAACTCATTTCTTTGCGAATAAAGAAGCTTAACATTCCATCCGCGGATTAAGAATTTAGAATACGCATTAAGCTGATAGAATAGAAAATGAATGCTTTGAATCGTGAAAAGGAAACAAAGATCTCATATGCCCTTATTCACTGCTTGTCACGTTTATTCACTTTGTATTTCGAAGGGAGATATTTCTATATATTTTACAGAATAATTCTGTTTACCCAAATCCCAAATAGAATTCTTATCTCGATTACACACAGAAAGGATGCATTCACACTAGGTATTATCTATGGACAAAACTATTCTTATTATTTACTAAGCATTTTTACACATTGCATTCCTTAACATGTATCTACATTTTTATCACCCCACCTGTTAAACTATTTATTTAATTGAAAAAGAAAATTTTCTTGAAAGAGAAAAAAAAGTTAATCACGGCACATAAGGTTAATTATCCGCCGTGATAACTACCCTCCCGTCACAGAAAAAAAAATAAATCCGACACATCCAGAAACACCACATATTGTACCAGCGTCCGAGTATTCAGCCAGAGATGAGAATTTTTAAATGCGAGCTTTAAACAACCAGTTGTTTTTAAATAATTACACTTTTATTTATTTATTTATTTATTTATTTATTTATTTTTTTTTTTTTTTTGTAACAGAAAATAATAGAAACCACCCTTGCAACAAACCAACCTAGAAACAGCCAGCAACCCGCAACTAGAACTCACATCGCCACAGATCAAACATCGACCCGAGAAATGCGAACCTCTAACCACCAGTTCCTGCCGAGCCTGTGGAAAGCCGATCGCTCTTCCCACACACCCTACCATTACCAGGACAGCATGAACACACAAGTTACACTATTGCAGTATAAAGATTACCAGCTTACATAAGAGTTCGTTCAAAATTTACTATTAAGATAACTAAAGACTCTACAAATCAACATTTACTGAATACCCATCCGCCTGACATCCATTCGATACCTAGTACAAGCCCCGATAGCGACGCATGGGTTTGAGGACTCAGAACAAATGACGCCAGAAAGGGTAGATAAAAATTTAACTTTGTTTAGCCAGACATATAGTTTGCTGATACCGGGAATACTCCTTATACCTCAAATTTGTAAACCAAAATAAAGGGGGAAAACATCGGGTTGGCTTATCTTTTGCAAAACCTCCACATCGACCGAACTGCTACAGCTATTTACATGATATATATATACAAGCAAAAATCAGATATTCCTAAATTTTTTACATGATTGAACACTTAATATCGAAACATGAAATCATTTTTTTAATACCAAACTTTCGGAACTATTTTTCAACACAGTTTTGGAAAGGGAAATATTACAAAGGGTAAAAAAAAATTCTTGGCAAACCTATTGATGTAAGGTGAATTAATAATGTTCGTTACTGGACGCGAAAGTCTTTTAAATTTCGTGTTAAAGATTATGATGATTACTATACGAATGTTCATACATATTTTGTAACAGTTCAAAATAATTGTTCATACTATTCAACGAAAATCTGATCAGTTTGTGTGGAATTATAAAATACAGTCTTTGTAATACAGTCTTCTTGAATTACACAGTCTTGAGCAGATGACCCATACTAGCATTAAATACAAAATTTTACAACTTTGGTGCAACCTTGCTTTTTTCTCGTCAACCTAACAACACCTTGCATAGCTACCTAAAAGTATTGACTAGCACCGAGATAATATCTAATAATAAAAACATTTTGAATGGTCCAAAGTAATACTCAAGTCAAAATTTCAACGAAATAAATTGTGCGCCCAGAAATACCTTAAAACAAAATATATCACAATAGCCTATTAATTATATAAGTGCAATCGCTGACCCGATTATACAATTTTTTACTATTTTTCTATTTTTTTTCGTTTTTCTATTTTTACACTATTTTTTTTTTTAAACATTAATCGAGGCCAGCCGAACCTTACTCATATACAGGGCAAAGGAAAAAGAACTTTTGACCGCCCGCTCAACAGCTTTAGGGACCAATATTTTACCCCCCAAAACCTTTTACACGAATATTTCCCACTGATATAATCTTTTCGAAAGGATTAAGGCTACAAATTATACTACATTTAAAAAAAATAATATGCAAAATATACTAACAAATATACAACTATTTACAAAAAAAAATTATATTTACAAATTTTGCCTATTTCTAGGGCGAAGGTTGTAAGAGTGAATTGCTACCGGTACTGTGTTATGAGCACCTACCCCCCCTTTTTTGATCACTATTTTTTTTTCTTTCGCATTAATCAAGATTTACAACCGAGAACGTTTTACCACTCTGGCAGATGTAATAAACACAGAGCTTTATCCAATAAAAGCAATAGCATACCTAACACTAACTTTTAGTCACAAAACAATTTTCTAACCCACAATTTTGAACAAACAGCAATCTATCATAAAATTTTAGCAGAAACCAAGCCAATACTGATAAAACAACGACATGCAATTTTTTTTTTTTTTTTGAGAAACATTCAAATTACACACGGTTTACAACAGAGAAAATACTTTGAAGCTTGCTAACTAATAAAAATACAAAATTTTGCTAGCCTAAGAGTATTTTACTTATCTGAAATTTACCCAAAATTGTACAAAAGGAAGGCTATGATTGTATAAACAGGTTATTTCCTTTTTTGAAAAAAAAATCCAAATAACTCTCCCAAATTTAAAAGATTTTTAAAATCTGAATGATTGTTTACAAAATTTATAAGTAGTAAGAGCAAGTACTACTGGCAAGACTCTGAGAGAAACACCTATTTGCAAACCACAGTTTTTGGAACAGCTCTCAAAAACCAATATCATTACTTTGCAAATTTACATAATTCCTCAAAACACAAGGTACCTAAATTCTCAATAAATTTACCATAACTCTTAAACAAACATCAATCACAAAACTAATTTCACCTCAGAGCTTAACCAAACAAAACAGGACTGAATTGTGAAACGACAGAGCGACAAGCGCCATCCTGACCTCTAACGCCTTTATAATAATTAACTTCAACCGAATTAAATCAATTCTGTGAGCACAACAGAGTAATTACAGGTCAATCACAACTCTTCCTAAACATGCCACAAATACTACCTCACATATGTAAACAAACATAGAACAGACTCTTAAAGTTACTACAATTTTTACTGGATTTTGCGAAAAATGTTCTAAATCATTTTCCCCCAAAAAGGACTGAAAATACATTTTACCACCTAAACAAACATCAAAATTGACCTAAAATGTAATTAAAACAGTAGCCTGGAATCTAAAAAAAAAAAACTTTTACAACAATTTGCCACCTAAAATTTTAATTTTAACTCATATAGCCTCCAAAATTTCTACTTACTCTCCCCCAAATTTTGCACAATGTTAAAATTTCAAAAGCAAAACACCACTACTGCTGACAGAGTTATAACACATACTCTCTTATAAACCCAGCATTCTACTGAAAATCTTTTGGAACCTAAATTACTGGAGCAGATTGTGTGACACACAGCAATTAGCTAAAACCGAACTTTAAGAGGAAATTTTACCCTTTAAACTTTTTGTTATTTTTCTAACATAGTCAAAATCCCATGCAATTATTGGCGAATAAGATCAAATAGTGGTTAACTAGGTGTGAGGAACAGAAATACGCCCAATACCAACTCTGAAAGAGAGAAAACTATAACAAAACTACAATTTAGTTCTGCGAGCAAAACAGACATACACTGTACACACACACCAAAACCAGGGCTTATAAAAAGCGAAATTTTTAGTCAAGCCATAACAAATTACATAATTTTGACTAATCTAAACAATTTTAAATATGCGTTTAGAAATTTTAAGGAAAACCTAAAAGAACTGGGCCAGAAATCAGTTTCTCAGTTTTGAATTTTTCTCGACAAAATCAGTTTTTCATTAAATTCACAAGATTTTTCCTTTCAAGCCAAATATTTTAAAACCAAAAAAAAAAAAAAAAATTTGTCACTATATCTGCTAGAGAAGGCATAAATTAAAAAACAAATATTCCCTTCTCCTAGCAAAAACCAATGTATATACCAAAAAAAACTTCCCAATTAACAAAATTATCCCAAAATATATACACATTTTTCGCCAGAGAGCAAGGAATTTTCCAACGCCTGTACACGGGACCATTTGGCTGAGTATCGTCTGTAGCATTGCTATTTTCTACCTGAGTTTCAGGATTTTCACCCATATTGACCGTTATATCAAAATACAAAAATCGCAAAAAAAAAAAAAAAAAAAAAAAAAACTTAACACTAGAGAAATTTTTAGCACTAAATTAACCTAATAGTGTTTTTAACCCCTTGACCGTCAAGGCCACAGCCAAACATTTAATTTCTTTTTTAAAATTTAAAAACAAAATTTCCTCCTAACAAACTCAATTTCATAGCCAATACAAATACGGAGCAGAAAACAAGGTTATACAATATAGCACCAGAGAACGCAAAGTGAGAAGGGAAAAAAATTTACTTAAATTGAGTCATAAAAATACATATAAAATAAGGTAAATATGTGTACTGAAACAAGATCTGTAAAATACATTAAATTGTGTCTTTAAATTGTTGTAACACAATACTATCACTAAATATTATCAATGTGTAAAAAAAAAGGCAATATTGTGTTTATTACATATACTGTATACCAAAATATAAGAAGGATTTTTTTTTTTTAAGAAAAAAAACTTTAAATTATTTACACTTTATAAGTTAATTATTTTTCCCACAGTTTTGGCCTGTACATCCAGCCATAAGTTGTCTTAAAGGAAACAAAATTGCAAAACCAATAAATTACTAACACTAATACTTCCAAATTTTGTCTTACACACCGAAAAATAATTTTTACCACAAAATTCCTTCTTGTTATGACTCAATTTACGACACAAGTAACTTAAAAAATAATGCATATGCAAGTAAAAATATGAATATAAAAAGAAAAATTTAAAGATATATAAACTTGATTTTGCACAAGAAAAATAGAGTATCACTAAAAATAATTGCAATTCATAGGCTGTAAGAAGAATTCTGCAGATCATTTAGCTTTATTTTTTATTCAAATAGACTTAAAAAAATTTTTGAATTTACCAACATTCCTAAACCTCTCCAAAAAAAACATTTTACTGCCCAGCAAAACCACAAATTACGGCCAACATGAGGCCAACTTGTGGTTGCCAGCAGCAGCTGATGCTGGCCCACTGATGGCAAAAGTTAACGTTGCCGAAGGGAATATGTTACGCCGGCCATCAGAAGGCCGCTTTCAACTAATCCGCTGATGGCAGCCTGCAGTAAGATGGAAATAAGTCAGTGGGCCAGTGTTGGGTCACCACTGGCAACCAGCAGTATGAGGAAAATATATAATGAGCCACTGCTGGCAACCTACAGTATGATGGACACTGTGAAAGGGTCAGTGTTGGGCCACTTGTGGAAACCATAAAATTTTTATATTACTGTTAGTAACCTTCAGTGGGTCACTTGTGGCAAACATACAGTTTTCATATTACAGCTGGCAGCCTTCAGTGGGCCAGCAGTTGTATGATTATGGCTTCTTTGTAGCAAGATTGAAATATGTTAATAGGCCAATGATGGGCCGCTTTTGGCAGCTATCAGTAGCGTGAAAAAACATAACGGCCCACAGCTGGCATGCAACAGTGGGATGGAAATTATTATTGGGCCAGTGTTGGGCCAGCTGTGGTGAAACATTAAGTTTGCATATTACTGCTGGAAGCCTTCAGTGGGCAAGCTGTGGCAAACATAATTTTTTCATATTATTTCTGGATGCCTTCAGTGGGCCAGCAGCAATTTAATTATGGCTAGTTTTATTAATGGTAATCTTCATTTACCGTTAATTGCTATGAAAAAAAAAATGTTTTCTTAATCCCTATTTAATATTTTTTCCCCCCATGAATTATATTGATTAATACAAATGTAAATATGAAAAGATTTTTGTGTGTATTCAACAATGTTTTTTTTAAAGTGATCTATACTAAAATTAAGGCTATAATTTTAGTATAGTATTTTTAATTGTAATATTTTACAGCATACTTATAAATTCTTATTTTAAAATGCACATTTACAGATATTTACCAGTATATGGACAAAAATAACAATATATGAGTATATGAATGCCATATAATGAAATAATTTTAGAATTTTATTTTATGAAACCAAGATTCTGTAAGCATGAAGCCAGAAATCAGTTTTATGATAAATGAAAGTAAACATTAATATTCAGTTAAACAACTTATGATTAAAAATTTTTATTCATATTTAAAATCATGCGAAAAAAAGAAGTATGCTGTATAAATATTCTTATATATTGAAGTGAAGTGATTTGACTCTATAATAATTATCATGTATCTTAAATCTGAGCATTTATCAAGAAAGCAAAACACAAAAATGACGCTTTGACGAAGCAGTCGACAGTCAGCTTTTTTCTGAAAAAGAAGGTTCTGGGTTCGAATCTTTGGTAAGGCAAGGATATCTGTGAATTCCTCGTATATGCAAACACACGCACACATACATATACATACACATATAGATATAGATAGATAGATATGTGTATGTGTTTGTATGCATTGTTATCGTTAGTTTTATGTAACATAGATCATTTCAGGAAAAAAGCAATTTCAATAATAGATTATTACTTACAAACTTTGAATAAACACCATAAAATGCAATAAACTCGTAACAATTGTTTCGGGTCGAAAAAACACACGACCCTTCATCAGGCGAATAAAGTAAGCACGAGTGTTGCAGTCAAAGCGGCAACGCACAAAATCGTTTAAAATGAAAAGAAAAACTTTATAAAGTAGAAAGTAAATATAATTACTGAAAGTAAATATAACTACTTACTTTCTACTTTATAAAGTTTTTCTTTTCATTTAAACGATTTGTGCGTTGCCTCTTTGACTGCAGCACTCGTGCTTACTTTATTCGCCTGATGAAGGGTCGTGTGTTTTTTCGACCCGAAACAATTATTGCGAATTTATTGCATTTTATGGTGTTTATTCAAAGTTTGTAAGTAATAATCGTTTTACAACGCCAGTTTTGTGGTGCTTTTTTATTAAATTTAAATATAAGTTTCAAAGCTGTGAAATAGATAAATAATATAAACTCAAAAAATTTTCTTTAATCTAACGTAAGAAGTGGGTTTCCGAAAACACCTGTATTATTGTTTTATCTTCACTTTTAAAATTTATCTTTCATTTGTTTAGGATTTGTGCTTGTTAATGCGATGTATTTTAATCTAGAACATTCAAATAAAGTCTTATAAAATTATAAAACAAAGTCAAAGTACAGTAACATTTAATATATTTGGTGCAAACTTAACCGACTCGCATTATTAGCATATTAAGCTCAATTATCCTGGTTATTATTATCCGAATGTATCATACGCTCAAATTTGCTTGCTTTTGTACATATATGTGATTAAAAAAAAAAGTTTGGTGAAAAAAGGCCAATTTTCATATTTTCTTGTGATGTAAATGTGTTAAGAACTTATAAAATAAATATTAGCTATTAAATGAATTAGTAAAGAAGTATATATAATTAACTAAACAATGTAAAATCAAAACAGCATATATATTTATTAAAATGTTATTTTAAACTTGAAAAATGATCATTACAGCAAATTGTAATGTATTTATATACATTACTCTATTGCTAAAAACTACAAATAACATTTTTAATTGAAATTATATAAAGAAGTTTAAATAAATTAATGGCAATAATTTAATGCTTTTATTTTTGATTAATTTAAATTACCACCAATAAAATTTGTTTCCTTTTTTAGGTATTAAAAGGTTGTAGCATTCGTGCATTTTATTATTTTGTCACCACAATTTCAGAACAGCATATTTTTTTTTTATTAGTATTATAGAATTAAAGTTTTAAAGAAAAATTCTTTTTTTAAATAATGGTGACCAAAATAATGAAACGTACGTAAAAATATAAGAATGGCGCGACTCATTTGTATGCTCAACTTTTTAAGGATAATGATAATAAAATACAATCTCATTTTTAATTTAGTTTTACATAATTTTTTCTATATTTTAAATTAAGGTTTTATATACAAAGTTTGTATTCCATTTTTTATGTACTGTCCAGAGTTTTCTCCAGAATAATAATTATAAAGTATCCAGTAATAATATTCTTTTATTCAAAATATGGTATGAATGTAAGCAATGCATATATGAAATATCCATATAGCAAAATTATTTTTATCTTTAGTCATCGAAATTTTCCATTAAGTATTAAAAGAAATTTCGGTTTTTAGATGTTAAGAGGGACTAGCAGCCAAAATTCACATTTTCTTCTTCCGTATGTATCCTATGGGATTTTTGTTGTTTTGTATTATAAGAATATCTCGTTCAGAAATGAAGTTTTTAATATTCTGTTTTTAGAATTACACTCTTTGAACCTTTCGTCTTTCATCTTAAAGAGCAGTTTTTTTTTTTTTTTTTTTTTTTTTTTTAAATAAGTTTAAATATTTATGTCGAGATTTAAAATTAAAGCCTCAGTTTGCTTAATAAAATAAAATATTTAAATTAAAAAAAATAAAAAAAATAAATAAATAAATTGCTTTCTAAGTCAAAAGGTGATATATTCAAAGAGTTGAATTCTAAAAATAGATTTCGAAAAGCTTTATTTTTGAACGAGATTTGTTTATAGTACGAAGAAACAAAAACATCTTGGAATTACATGGGAAGTGGGAAGGAAGAGAGAGAGAGATTATCTGAGTAATAACTTTTCTTAATAGAGAAGAATTAGTTGTAGTTGAACGTTCTAGTAATATATATGTACAAGTAGTTTATGTACATATATATTTGATGTATAACATTTGATTGATTGGAATTAATATTAAATAAAATAAAATATTTAAAGAGGGATATATATAAGCTTACAAACTTGGCATGTTTAAAAGTTTTTTTTTTTTTTTTTTTAAATATGAGTTTATTTGAATTATGATCTCAAAATTGTTAACTATTCATTCTTTTTTGGCAAATTTTGCATTTATTTTCTTCATTAGAAATATCAAAACTTCTAGCAACTATAGCACCACACTCAAAAAATATTTAAATAACAAATGGATAAATAAGTATTAAAAAAAAATGTATACATTTGTTTATTTTTAATACAAATATGCGTTTGTAAAATAAACAAGAGTGACAGACAAAACATTACCGCATATAATTCAGTATTAATAAATATTGAAAAGGTCAATCACTGCAAGCTGATCTCTTGAGTTCTACTGAGAGATCGAAAAACTAAAGAAGCATATGTAAAAAGAGAGAGAAATGTAGTAATATATGTAAGGGGAAAAAATGATTAGAATAAAATCAAAAGCAAAATATATAATGCCGGTGCCCATTAAAAATATTTTAATAGTTTACCAGAACCTAAAAATTGCATTTGTCATGATAGCGAACAAGTATAACAGAAAATGTATCAATTGAAAATAAGTTTCAGCTATCTGAAAGGTATGAGGTACATATTTTGTGAGCATAAATGTTACCTCCCGTTATTTTTGCATGCAGAATCTTTGCAGTACTCAATAATAGGATTAATGTAAAAAAAAAAAAAAAAATGGTGCACATTGTTTTTAAACTACTTTTCTTTCATGCAGATCCTTAAAATAATAGAAATAATTGTTTGTATTTATATTTTATTAAAGTTGTAGAAAGAAGCAATTGAAAAATCTATATTATATTACATTACAAAAGTATTACTTAATCCTGAAATTTAAAATATGCGAATTTAATTTTATAAATAATTTCTAAAATGGAATAGGGGAAAAAAAATATCAATTAAAACATTAAAGTTGAACACACATACGTAAATTTTATTTATAGAAAAGTATTACAAGAAGGTATTTTATAAAAAATAAAATAAAAAATAAAAATTCGCACATAAAGTTAATACATTGACTGAGAAATATTGACATATTTTTACAAATACTGACACATTTAAAAAATTTAACACTCTTATTAATATTTTAAGAGAGTAATTTGAATTTTTCTTTTATTTCTCCAACCATCTCTGTCATAGGCTCTTTGCAACCATTTCTTTATTACCTATTTCTTGATGCTAAAATAAAAATAATAAATAAATAAATAAAAACGGATTTTAAAAAATATATAAAACTACAGCAAAAACTGAAAAAGAATTCAATTCAAATTTATTTAGTCACTAAAATAAATAAGCATTTTAAAAATATAAACAGATTATTTAAAAAAATAAAAGAATTTTAGTTTTATAACTGAATTTAACTATAAAAGTAAATTGCAATATAATGCAAACATGGCGTACTGAAAAATGTTATGCTGTCAGATTAAAAAAGTGCAATTATATTAGAAAAAAAAAAAGACAGGAAAGCTTGCTCCCAGAGTTTAAACTGCCATTAGTTTTTTTAGCATTTTGCTAAAATGTATCATATTTTGCTAAAACATGTTGGTCAGAATTTCGCTAAAAAGCTAAAACTGGATAACTGTATAAAATATCTCTATATAATAACTCGGATTTTTTTTTTTTTTTTTTTTTTTGTGTGTAATATTTGCAGGCAAAAACTACGAAAGGACTGAAATTTTTGGGAATGATTATTTATATAGTAATTTGGATTTATTTTTAATGATTGAATTTAAATGCAAAAATATTTAAAAGTATGTCAGAATTCAGAATTTGATTCATAGAAGCATTCTTAGCACTAGTATTTCACGATTATCCACCACTGCACTTTACTTAATTTTTCAATTGCTTTTTCATTTTACACATATGATATGAGTACCTCTTTTTCTATTGTTAAAATCAAAACATAGTTTCCCTGATTCATATTTTTGAAGTCACAAATATGGATGCTTGGTTAAAATCATCAATGAACAAAAGAATAGAAAATAAAACTGAGGATAACAAAGCTAAGTAAAAGAAATCAATGGTATCCAAAGAATTAACATTCGAAAAAGCTAAAATAGGGCTTGCCTATTTTCGCTAAAATGCTAAAGTATTTTTTTTGCCAGGTTAAACCCTGCTTGCTCCTAATTAGAAAACTAAGTCAAAATCATTTATTTCTTTAGTGAAAATAATGCAAATTAAAATTTGCTAAAACGTTCCTTCACCCCCTTTCCCCGAAAAAAAAAAATAATAATAATAATAAAATAAAATAAATAAATAAATAATAAAAACAAACATAAAAAAGGTATAAATATATTATTGGTTAATTGAGTACAAAGATAAGAAGAGATTTAGTTAAATGTGACAAATAACAGCTCAGCAATTTCCATCTGCGATTTTATTACATATTTTTATCTTCTTACAGAAAATCCATAGGCTATGCTAAACGCTTTTTTGGTACTATAATTATGTTTTCTTACACTTACAACATGAGTAATATGACTTGCTGCAAAAAGTTACAAGAAAAATCCTTCTTTATTTTTACCTGGTGACTCAAACTGAAAATGATTCAAATGATTTAAACTTCATATGATTCATATGATACAGCTGAAAAAAAATTCAAACTCAGACTGAAAATTTGTATACTTTTAATTTTTCCTTAGAAAGTATTGCATTCGTAAATATTTTCGATTTACGGTTTTGGATTAACAGGATTTCAGTTGTCCTAATAAGATTTGGCTATTTTCAGAAATTTTCTGTTTGTCCGTTTATTTATATGTATGTGTGTGTGTGAGGGGGGGGGGGGGCATTTTCCACCAATTCTATATCAATTCAATATCATTTTTCACCAATTAGTACAGAATTTCACAAACAGTCATACTTCGAAGTACTTTACCAAAAAATGGTGCTTGTGAACTTTTCGTTCACATTACTTAACAAGTTGAGCTGTCGCCTCGTTTTATCATACACAGTTTTTAGTAAGACAATACAAGACAAAATTTCTTTTCTTTTCTTTTTTTTTTTTAATAAATTGTATAATAATAATAATAAAAATAATATTCTGCAGCCATCACAAAACTTCTGCTATATTTCTTAGCGTAATTTCACGCAGTATATATGATTTATAAAAGTTATTTTCCATGATGAATACAGATGATTATCATCTTATAAAAATATAACACTAAATGGCCAAAGTAATTCAGTTTTATTTCATACTAGCTGGCAAAGCCCACTTCGCTGGTCCCTATTTTTAAATGAATCACTATAATTACTGAATTCTCAAAATTGCATTAATTTTTATCACGTGAAAAAAAAAGAGAAACAAAATCTGATTAGGAAAAATGTCGTACCGGGTTCTCACTGCCTTCGGAAAAATTCCCAAAATGGTCTAACTCTTATTTTTAATATTTTCCCCCTTCGTCTCCCCCCCCCTCCCGTCTATTTTAATAATTTTACAAATTCAAAAATATAACGATCTATCTCTATTTTTATTTTTTTGCCCCTCCGCCCCTCCCAATAATTTTAAAAATTCGAAAATATCCGCAATCGATTTGTAAGTAACGAAAACCTCTATGTACCAATTTTGAATGATCTAACTCTATTTTATTTATTTTTTGCCCCTCCTCCCCCCCCCTTCTTGGCCCTCCTAATAACTTTACACTTTCGAAAATATCCCCATTCGACTTGCAGGCCTCTAAAACCTATCTGTACCAATTTTGAACTGCCTAACTGTATTTCTGTTTGTTTTTGCCCATAGCCCCACCCCTCCTAATAATTTTATAAATTAGAAAATATCCGCAATCGATTTGTAAGTATCGAAAACCTCTATATACCAGTTTTGAACGATCTAACTCTATTTTTATTTTTTTGCCCCCCCCCCTCTCCCCTCCCCGGCTCTCCTCATAACTTTACACTTTCAAAAATATCCCCATTCGACTTGCAGGCCTCTAAAACCCATCTATACCAATTTTGAATGCCCTAACTGTATTTCTATTTGTTTTTGCCCACAACCCACCCTTACCACCCCACCCTCCTTCTCGCCCCTCCTAATAATTTTAAAAATTCAAAAATATCCGCAATCGATTTGTAAGTATCGAAAACATCTATATACCAGTTTTGAACGATCTAACTCTATTTTTATTTTTTTGTCCCCCCCCTCTCCCCTCCCCGGCTCTCCTCATAACTTTACACTTTCAAAAATATCCCCATTCGACTTGCAGGCCTCTAAAACCCATCTATACCAATTTTGAACGCCCTAACTGTATTTCTATTTGTTTTTGCCCACAACCCCCCTTACCGCCCCACCCTCCTTCTCGCCCCTCCTAATAATTTTAAAAATTCAAAAATATCCGCAATCGATTTGTAAGTATCGAAAACCTCTATATACCAATTTTGAACGATCTAACTCTATTTTTATTTTTGCCCCCCCCCTCTTCCCTCCCCTTCTCGCCCCTCCTAATAACTTTACACTTTCGAAAATATCCCCATTCGACTTGCAGGATTTTAAAACATATCTATAACAATTTTGAACGCCCTAACTGTATTTCTATTTTTTTTTTTTTTTATGCCCCGTAACCCCCCCCTTACTGCCCCACCTGGGGGCTGAATTTCTAAAATTCCAGAAATTGGTTTTTAGATATTTGTATTAGCTATATTTTAAAGCAAAAATTTCACGTATATCTATGTTTTTGTTTGAGATATATAGGATTATGCGAAATCACGTTTTACGCATGTGAAATCACGTTTTGCCCCCCCCCCCTTGGGGACCGAATTTTGAAAATTCCAGAAATTGGTTTTTAGACATTTGTATTAACTATATTTTAAAGCAAAAATTTTACGGATATCTGTTTTTTTGTGTGAGATATAAAGGATTTTGTGAAATCACGTTTTGCCCCCCTCCCCCTCTTTGGGGGCGAATTTTGTAAAATCGCTTCTTAGTGGATGCCTACATCATAGAAAGAACATTGTTACAAAATTTCATGCTTCTAGGTCCAGGGGTTTGGTCTGGGCGATGATGAATCACCCCCTCACTCAGTCAGTCAGTCAGTCAGTCAGGAAGAACGATTTTATATAGATAGATAAATAGATGACATCTGAGGACAAATACACTTTAAAAACAAAAAGAAACGTAATCAATTATACAGACACGAAAACATTACCTTATTTAGAAAAAAATAACACGAACATTATAAACACCAACATAAGTAATTGCTAATAAGAAAATTAATTTTCTAAACGAGAGAAACAAACAAACAAACGAACAAAAAGTAGACATTTATTTTATTTTTTACACCATTGATTAAGGTTTAATTTTCCTGTGGAAAATGACGTCATAAGATTGAAAAGACAAAGATTTCAGAAACTTTTTTAATCCCGACGTTTATAATTAATAACTTCGTTAATTAAGATGATAAAAATTTCTAATTAACTATAATGTCTTTCTTGGAGTATTCCGCGCACATTGCTACCTCTCATGCCACGAAGAATCCTGCCCTTTGCGATAAGATGCGATAGTAGATATTATAAAAAAAAAAGAATGAAATAAAATAAAATAAAATGTGGCGCTGACGGCAATGACTCAAGAGTTATTTCATTATTTCTGTTCAAAATTATAAGATGATTAAAATATCCCCTGTATACAAAGCTATATATTTTTAATTACTTATTATAATATTTATTGTGTCTTCATTCACACGAAAAATTACGTCTGTTAAAATATGTGAACCTTACCTGTTGATCAAGAAATAAATAGTTAAAAATATTTGTAAATTTAAAAATTAAACTTTGTTATATTAACATGTTCACAAATTTTAGGAGATAAAAAAATATCGAAAGCTAATTAATTGTATTTTAGCATTGACACACTTACCTCAAATTCTGAGTATCAATATTTTGTAAATAATCCATTCTCTATTTCTTCCTGTCAGATTATCCTGTGTTTAAATTTAATAATTATTACAACACATAATAATTAACAAACATAATAATAGTAATTGTGATGTATATATATAATACTTAAGATAATATACATCTTACAATTTAAATAATTAAATATATTTAATTATCTCTGAACTCACATGACTTGTGAGCAGAATCTGTTATCCAAATTAAATTTAAGTGCTGACTCTTCAAAACCCTTTCATTCTTCCATTGAGAATACATATATCTATTTTAGCTTTATCAGTTCACTACAGGATGAAGGCCTCTCCTATGAGATTCTCAAATGTCCTGTTTTCTGCAATTCTCCTTCATTATCTTTCTCCAAACTTCACAATTCAAAAAACTCCAAACTTTAATCATTTTGCTTTACAAAATAGGACTTTGGTGCTCCATCTATCATCATTTCTTCTCGAAAGTTGCTGAGCCCAGCTCCATTTTAACTTCTTGACTCTAAAAATAACATCGGTAACTTTGATTTGCTTCTAATCCAAGTGTTTCTCTTTCTGTTTCTTCGGATGAATCCTAACATGCATATCTCTATGCTTCTATGGATTGTTTGAATATTTTGTATAGCTTCACATGTTAAGGTCGAAGTTTCTGAAGTATAATTTAAAACAAGCAAAATGTTCTCTCTATCTCTGTATATATATTATATATATACATCATTTTATCCTATGCATTGTTTGAAAATAAATAATATGTAAATTATGTATAAATATTTGATAATTGAAAGCAAAACCAATTAATCCGACCTGCTGGTAGGATATTGAATCCTGTTGAAGAGGAGACTTTGTTAAAGGCTACAAAAAATATTTTATTAAAAACTACTGTGATTTTCTGCTTGTGAAAAATGTGTAGAAATATTAAACACCATCCTTATAATGAAATTTCAAAAGATTCTCATCTTTTACCTTAACTAAGACACTTCTTTCACCCCCATAAAGTTTAATTTTCGGAAAGCTATAATCTTTTAACCTTAGTCAGGTCCTAAGAGAAAAAATTTTGCAAAACTCCAACCTTTTACAGGAAACCATTGTAATTTTCTACGTGTGAAGAACGTGTAGAACTGCCGAACACTTATAACATCTGGACACATTCTATCATCCTCTTATTTGTAAAATTTTGGAAGATCCTCCATCTTTTGTCTTAGCTAGCGGTATAGAAGTTTGCAAATTAGCAAAATGTCTTCTCATAGACATTTTGCTTAAATTTCAAACTTCTATTGGAAACCACTGCAGCGATACGTGGAAAAACTTAAAAAGCTTCACACCTTCAACTTTTTAAGGTTTGAATTTCGTTGTTCCGTTCTTATTCACACCTTACATCAGGGTTGGTTAGATTTTGTCTGACTCGAAAAAACCCGGGTGGGTCTTTTCAATAAAACCCACTTGAAAAAGCCCTAGAAAAAGCCCAAGAAAAAGCCCAAGTGTTTTTTTTTTCCCTTCAAAATTCTTTTTTTTTAATTGTATTTATGTCTAACTTATAATAAGCATTACAAGTATAAACTAATATTGTATACATTATTAGAATATGAACTAAGAATTTTCAGAAATATTGGCGATGCTGAAATTTCTCTATAGAAAAAAAAAAAAATGCTGAAAAATTCCCCATAAGAAAATAAATAAATAAAATGTATAATTAAATGTATAAATAAATAAATGTATAATCTTTTTAAAGCAGAATTTAAAAAAAAAAAAAAAAAAAAAAAAAAAAGCAAGAAAAAAAAGTTGTTTTTCAATATAAAGAAAACTGTAGGACTCGAATGTACAATATAAATAAAAAAAAAAAAAAAAAAAAATATCTGAAAAATTTAACAGTGTGACACTCTTATGTAATGCTGAGGGACAATAATTAAAAGTATTTTGTGAAAACTTATTGACTACAAAAAGTTTAATAAGGCAACATGAAATAATTATTAAAATCCAATTTTTGTTGTAAAGGGCAGATAAAAAGAATTTTAGAATATTTAAAGTACAGTTACACTACGATAAAAATAAATAAATAAATAAAGCAAAATAAAATAAAGCCCTAATACTTTTTTGCCGATTCTTATATAAAATGACCTACTGCATCCAAATATGACTACCATTTTGCCTAGTCTCTCACCATTTCCTTGGGATATCCTACCACCCCTCCACCAATTTTTATCACTGTTAGATAATTTTATATACCATAAATTTTATTTGGAAAATGAAAAATATTTACTTTCACACTTTATATATTTTTATATATAATGTTTAATAATTATAGAATAAAATTTATAATATATATATATATGTATATATATGAAATGTAATATACATAATTTCAGCGGCAAATGTCCCGTTAAATTTTCCCATTGCCGCAAATGTTCATGTTTTAAAATCTTTCTACTCTGTAGCCCCTCAGAAGATATTTAACAGTTAAAATAATCCCCGATCCCTAAAAATTAAATTTATAGCTATAAAATTACCAAAAAGTGATAAAAATAGGGAGCCGTCCCTAAAAAACGACAGGTGATAGGGCAAAATTAGCGTCCTATTCAGATTCAGGAAGTCATTTTAGATAAGAATTTGCAAAAATGATGTTAGAGGCAATTTTCATGCAGAGCAGTGTTATTATTATTATTATTATTATTATTATTATTTTTTAACTTCGTTAAAGCTGAATCATAAAAAGAGTACAAAAAAAAAAAAAAACTAAAAATTTAATTTAGATTTTAATGAATGAATATTAATTTAACTTTTTTAATTATCTCATTATGAATGATATTTCGTGTTGAGAAAATAAGAAGAAAGAAAATAATCCTGAAAACTCTGATAAAATCCTAAAATATTCTGGAAAAAAAAAAAAAAAAAAAAAACCTTTTTAAACCCAATAAACCCCCCAAAACGCTGATAAAACCCTAGTTTCAGCAGTTTGTATTCGGCTTTCAAAGAAAATCGGTATTGTTCGCGTTTTTTTTTTTTTTTTTTCCCTTGTCTGAATATCAAATGTGCAACAATAACTCTTTATATTTTCAAAGAATAAAGAAAAAAAAAAAAAAAAGCTTAATTCTATAAAAATTATTCATTTAAATATAGTGGTCAATCAGCATTAAAAGAAAAAAAAATATTGAAATTAAATGTAGCTTGCAATTAAACAAGTTTAAAAATTGAATAGTATGTAAAGCAACTATTATTTTTTAAATTATTAACATTTTGGGTGAACTCAGCACCCTTAAAAGTTCAAAATTTGATAAAAATACTAATTATCATATTTTGAAACGACTAGTGGCTGTGCATTTTGCGTGTTACGCTCGTCCTTTTAGACACTCGAACACACTGATGTGCTTTATTTTAAATAAAAACATGAAGCCTTAAAAGTACATTTTAGTTAATAGTAGCAGGTTATGCCCGCTTTGCTGGTCACGCTATCTAAATGAAATTTCAAAAGAATTGAACCGCTATTTATTTTTTATATCACACTAGGGGGCTGTGCTTCTATTCACTCCGCTCACCAACTCCCTGAATCTCTTCCTTTATTAACACATGCAGGGCTCTACCCGCCTATTCGATACTTTTCCTTTCACTGAACAGAAATGTTAAAAGTGCATAACTCAGGAAAAAGCAGAAAAGTATTATAAAAATCCCCATTTCAATACGAAATTGAAATACATAATATTTATTTCCACATTATTTATTTTATAAAAATTATGCTTTTTTTTTTTTTTTTTTTTTTTTTTAACAGAAAGAAATTTGTAATATCTGGACTAGTCTGCGTTACAGTTTTAGTCTATAAAACTTTTGGCAATACTTAATTTTCTTTACACTATTTGACGATGAACTTTTTGGTTTAACTGTCTGTTAAAAAAAAAAAAAAAAAAAAAAAAAAAAAAAATCAGTACCTATTTTTTCTAATGCCTATACTCTTTATTAATTAATGTTTTAGTTAATTAAGGGCAGCATATAATACTCGATATATGTCTCTACTGTATAGTTAGGTAATAATTTTATTCATTCTAAAATATCTGAAAAGCAAAATAGGCTATTATTATTTTATTATTATTAATTTAATTTGAAATTTTTCAAGTTTAAATTTGACTCTTCTTTTTATGACAAAATACAATGACAAAGTTTTTAAAAATACTTGTTTGTCCTGTTAAAAAAATAAATACAGCTTCAAGACATAAAGAAATGCAATCAATCATACAGACATGAAATTATTTTTTTATTTATAGAAAAAAAAGAGAGAGAGAGAGAGAACTTATATAAAAAATTATTTTATACAACATAAAAGATTGCCAGAAAAAAAATGTTCTAAAAGTAGTGAAAAAAAGTGCTAATAGCAGCATTGACATTTATTTTATATTTCTTTTTTAAAACAAAGGATCCTGACCGAGGTACCCCAGTCGGTGCCAAGCTCGTAATTGGAAGATTGTGAGTTCGATACTCGACCAGACCAAAGACCATAGTGTAAACTAATGGTGGCTAATGCACGTAAAATACGTCGTGACCACAATGTCAATTTTAAATGTCTATGTTAATTTTAAAATTATACCTCTGGAAGTCATCGAATCGGGGTAATCATCCCCCTCCATGGAGGTTCAAAATTCTGACGGCATGTCTCCGGACAATCCCTGGAGGTGCGTCCCAGACCGTCGCCAATTACTCATAGCGCTGTATTGGTGTGACGTTAAATCCAACCTCCCTACTAACAACCTTATGGATCATATTTTAATTTTCCTGTATAAAATGACTTCACGAAAGAAAGCGGAATAAGAGAAACTTTTTCAGTGTGTCAAAAAGAGTCATTTATAAACCGGTCGTTTTCAGTTAATAACTTCGTTAATTAAAATGGTAACATTTTCTAAACTCCTGAAATATCTTTCTTGGAATATTCGGAACATATTGATACCTCTCATGACGCGAAGAACCTCCGAGAAAATGCGGTAGTAGACAAAAGAAAAGTTAGGGGGGAGGGGATTGAAATATACTTAACAGACACACATCGTTTTCATCTTTTATGTGCCAGTTTTGGTTAAGTTTTTCTCGAAAATTCGGACTTTGCGAAATATCCTTCCTCTATAATCGACCCCTTCTCTTCCTTAAAATCAAAAATCAAAATTTTCCATTACTTGTCCATACAGTCGCTCTAGCAATGTGCAGTTAGTCAGTTAATCAGTATATGGTTATATTTTAATCAGCACTTTTATAAATGTAGATATGTGAAAAATAAATTGCCATTCCACGAAATTTATAAAGGTGGAAAGTGTGGTAACAATAAAATAGGTGTCACTCTCGATTGCAGTTAAAATTGAAAATAAAAACAAAAATAATAGCATTAATCAAAATTTAATTTACTAAAATTTTCTCAACTAATTCAAAATATTCTTAATTTTATTCAGCTTTACTTTTATCAAGATAAATAAATATAAAAAGCTTAAATGATCTTTATTATATATATTATTCTATTTATTGAAAAATTAAACATTTATATATATATATATATATATATATACTTAAGGAAAAAAAAAAAAAAAAAAAAAAAGAAGAAGAAGAGAATCTCCATATTTTAAAAATCTAGTTAATAATCGCACGACTTCCATTAATGACAACTACATACATATATATAAATATGTGTTGTGTGTATCTAAATATTGTCGTCAGAAGACATAAAATCGATTTAACAAAAATAGACATCTGACAATTTTTCTTTAAGAATAAAAATAAAATACACCGTGAAGACATGTAAAAAATAGTTTACGTAGAGAGTTAAAAAAATAAATAAATAAAAATCATTAGAACCGTTTTTGGAAGACACAATTTCCAAGATCTAAACCAGCCTACCCAGTTAGAACATCTATCATTTTTACTGTACCAAACAAGTACTACAGGCGAAAAGACATCTAAATATATATATATATATATATGCAGCAATTTTGAAGAAAATCGTTTACCTGATTTTGAGATACCGATTTACAGTTTCACTGCTGATTTTCACCAAAATATGATAAACTCATGCTCACCAGTAACGGACAAATGGTAGTTAATAACGCGAGTTAAAAATAAATAAATAAATAAATAAACAAATACAAATCAATGCTTAAACTTTTGCTTTTTCAATTTTCACAGCAAGTTGGAAAATTTATCTATACACTAAACCTGTCTTAATTCTGAAGTATCGTCGTTATACCTTTATTCTTTTTTGGAGATATGATAGTTGGAAGATTCCCCATACACACTTACAAATATATATGCTGACCAATTGTCCAAAACCACTTGTTTGAACTCGAGAGACCTTAAAATATCTAAATCAGGTGAAAACTCGGTATCAATTTTTTTAAAACGAATAAAATACTTACATTAACCTCCGATAGTCGAGTAATGGAAATAAAAAATTTCCAGTTATACTATTTCCATAATATCATGTTATTTATTTATAAAGAGAAAAAAAATTAAGTTCATTTTGTGAATGTTTTATATTTTTACTATATTTTATATTTTATTACTATTAAAATTTCTTTAATATAATTTTCTATTATAATTTTCTATTTTCCTTTATTTATTAAAAATATTTATTTCAAGACGAGTAGCAGATTTTTTTCTTAGAAATCACAATGAATATTAGCAATTTATAAAATATATAAAATTTACACTTACAAGAAAATTAAACTGATACGCAACAAGTACAATAACACAGAGACATATAATTTTGCTTTTTTAAGACATAATTATATTTTTAATAAGAGACGTATTTGTATTTTTAAGCCTGTCATTTATTTATCGTCAGAGCTTTAAATAATCTGCAGCGCTGCCGTGCTGCATACTTTCTACTACTGGGATTATAGCATATATATATACATATAAAATTGTAGCTAAATTGTTATTTAAAAGTATATTAAAAATATAATATGATATCAATGCTTATCAAAATTTAATTCATACATTTATATAATAAAAGCAAACCACCTTTAAAACTGTAAAATGATATAATTTTGAACCTTAGAAAATATTTTGCAAAAAACAAAGTAAGAAAAAATACATTAAAATACTACTAAACATATTTTAGTTTCACATAAAATGTCTAAAAATACTGATTTTTCATATTTTGAGAATGTGAAAAATAGTGAAACTGTTAAGTTTTTTATTGATAAAATTTTCATTTTTATATTCTCATTACATTATGTTTATTTGATTCATATCAAATTACATTTGAATGTAAATAAACCTTTAATTAAAAAAATAAATAAGTAAGTAAACCTTTAATCAAAAAACTAATTTTTCCCTCTTTTATTTTGTAACTTCAGTTAATAAATAAATAAATAAAAAGAAAGAAGAAGAAAAAGAAAGAAAATGTTTGGGGAAATAGTTATGATTTTTCACAAAATATTAAACTTTTTTGACTATTCATGAATATTAGAGTAGAGATACACCAACTAATTGAAAGGAAAAAACTATTTTTAAGTATATTAGAAAATATTAAAAAATGATATTGGATTACGAATATACAAGTTAGTTACAACTTGTCAGAAACATTTAAATAATTCTATCAGTTATTCAGCAAATAAATAAAATTACAAAAACTGTAAAACAAGAAAAGGAATTATTTTATTGAAAAATAATATAAAACGATAGCAAAAATATCTTACCTCTTTACTTTGCAATCCAATAGCATAAGCACCACATCTAATAAATTTGACAGAATTTTAGCTACTGACTCCGAGTTGAACCGCAATCCCGCCAAAGAATTTGCACGTCAGCTTATTTTTTCCCGCTATTTATTTTAAAGCAGATGCTTCAAGTGCAGCCATAAAAAAAAAGATAAAAGAAATCCGTTCATTAAGCGTGGACGGGATGCATATTGATAAGGTTTTACTGTGAGAAGTTTTCTCAGATGTATTAGCACGTGTGTAATCGAAAATTAAATTTTCTACATTTGCATTTTTCTAATTAGAGCAGAAATTAAATAAATAGTAATTAATTATTATTTAAACAACAAACAAATATTTATAAATATTCACACAGACATACATATTTCTATGCAGCGAGCTGAATTATAAAAATTTTCGTTAAAAATATAGAATATTATTAAATAATCTGGTGTGTCCCTCACACGACTTTCTCTTACCCTGAAATTTAATATTATAAATACAGGTTGGAGATTAAGAGGTAAGATAACGAGTACTGCTATGTAAACTTATGTTAAACAATTCAAATTAGACTTAGACCTTCACCTACCTAATTAGGATGACTGTCAAATTTTCTGTAATATCCCCGCAATACATGAAAAAGGATATCTTAAAAATTTTTTTTAAAGCAACTTTCAAGAAAGCCACTTGAACAGATTTTGAGATACTAACTTTCACCAAATCTTAGAAATCTCAATTGTTAACTGGAAAAAATCTATTACACATGAAAGAATATCGAAAACGGCGTTAATATGACGAGTTTGAAAGAAACTATACAGCCGTTTTTAAAGAAACGCAATAGCGAGACCCCATCTTCAGCTGCTCATACATGTTGCCTATCAAATTTCCTGAACGAACCAACTAAAGCATCCAAAAGAATACCTAACAGGGTGTTTATATAGCAACTTTGAAGAAAATCTTTAGAGCTGTTTTTGAGATTCAGACTCACAGCCCCTCTTCCGGTTTTCATATTTTCACCAAAATTTGGAAATTCCATATGTACGTACACCAGACCTGTTATTAATGCTGAAGTTTAATCGTTCTATAGTTATTAGTTTCGGAGATATGAGAAGTCAGAAGATTTCTACAACACACATATATACAGGACATCTAATAGGGTGTTTATATAGCAACATCGAAGAAAATCGTTAGAGCCGTTTTTGAGATATGGACTCACAGTCTTTTTATACATTATTTTTATATTTTCACCAAAACTTGGAAATTTAATATATTTACCAGACCTGTCTCAAATTCTGAAATTTAGTCATTCTATATTTATTAGTTTCGATTATATGATAAAGGTCAAAAGGGCCCCCCATACATACACACTGAAAATTTTACTCCCCCCCCCCCCCCAAAAAAAAAAAAAAAAAAAAAAAAGGAGATTTAGGAAACTTTAAAACATATAAATCGGATAAAATCACGATATCGAATTTTTTGATCGAGTACATATACTCTCTTTAGCTGCAGTAGTTGGGTAATGAAAATAATGAAATAATACATATTGCATGGAAAAAACAGAAAAAATAAATAGCGCAAATGCAGCTAGAAACAAGGTGAAAAATACATGTTTGATAATAAAACCGGTGACTTTGTGCGTGTGCATATATGAAGGCCATATAAATTCTCAGTTTCAAATTACTATATAAAAAATGTGACCGAATTTCCCTTAACCAAGCAAGAAAAGCCGATTACCACCTCATTTTTATGCAATTACAACTTGCCAGCAATATTTCGTCTATTGGCCCTATTCATTGTGGCCACAATGTGGCAAACATAGAGTTACCCTTGTCCTAAAAGCATTCAGGAGGCCATCTATAAATATGCCAATCCCGGCCCATCAGTCTTTTTACTGTCGAATTTCATCATTGCTGGCAGCCATAAACGGGCCACTACTTTACCTACAAGTGGCAACCTACAACTGCTGGCAAGTGCAGGCTGCCAACAGTAGGCCATCACTAGCCCATCAGTATGGGTTTTGCTGGGTGATTACAATTTCCCTCAAAAGAAATTATTTTTTGCTCTTTATTATCACAAATATTGATCACATTTGACAAAATTCTTCCTTCCAGCAAAATGTATACTATAAAATTTCAATTCACACAATACATAAAAACAAATTTTTTCAATTAAAAAAAATAAAAAGATTTTCCACACTTGATTAAAATAGATATGTACAGCATAAAATATAAATGGTCCCACCACAGGGCAGACATAAGGACATCCCATCAACAAAAAAAATCATCGATCGCCACTACTTCTGGCTACAGGTCCATAAATTTTCATCACCAAGAGTGAATCCACAATACATGAGTTAGGAAAAAGAGAAAAAAATATATACTGAGTAGTTTTGAAAAAACACAAAAGTACACACTAAAATAATTCAATTAATTAGTAATACACTTCAAGACATAAGCACGGCGCCAAAATTATACCGCGAGAGAAACAAATAATTACTCCTGAATACCTAATGGGCACGGCGCCAATTATAATATTTTGTCACTTACTGCTTTAATTATTTATACAGATTATATAGTTACTATTCGAATTTTAAAATAATATTCATTAAGTTTAAATTGGTCATTTACTTCAATTTAAAACATAAAATACTGACTTTTCATCTGGCATTGAACAATTTTACACAAATAACATTAAATTGAATTTATTCCCTACTAATAACCACAATTAAATTTACTAATTAGAATTTACTTGGTTACTAAAAAAAAGATGGATCGTATAGTATAAAAACAACAAAAATTGATAAGTTCGCGTTGTGAAAAAAAAAAAAAAAACTTCTCAAATTTAATCAAAGAAAGTTTAATTGAATTATAATTAGCCATCCTTCAATTTAAAAAAAAACAACCCAAGGCTCGAAAATGGATAAGACAATACCCGTAGACAGGAGTAAATCATATCATGTTTCTCTGGTAAAATACCTTTCAAATGTACACTTCATAAAAAAAAAAAAAAAAAAACACAGATACTAAAATTTGATTTTTACAATACACAAATTTTAATTGAGCTAAAACTGGATTTTAATACATTCCTTGCACCATGCTAAACAGATTATCTATTCGATCTAATCATTAATTTATCTTACAGCAAAACAATGAAACATATACAGTAATTACAAAGAATCTGTTATGCCTCTGATTAGTCAGTTCTTACTCAAAAACAATGAGATACATTCTTAATTATTTGGCATCTCTCATTAATCTTTCTGATAAACAAAAGCTAATACATTTAGAAAAACTTAAAATCGATACAATAAAAACAATGTGAAAGGCAGAATGATATTTCAACTTACATGAGTATTTTTTTTTCTTTAGCTGTTTCAGTAGGGTCGAGGGTGGAGTTATATATACTAAGCAGTGGTAGGTAACATCGAGGCCATCCCTAGGAAATTATATGAAGCACTTTCAAAACACATCAGCGAGCCAGACTTGTCGAGGGTCGCAGGACACATCATTTTCGTCTTCCTATGCTAGCGAAGATCATCGCCTTCAACTACGCAGATTTCCTTCTTTCTCGAAAGACAAAACGGTTCGGTTTTATTCTCCACAAAAACCACAGAAACATCACCGCAAAACCCTTAGCTTCCATCCACCGAAATAAGCATCTTTCATTCATTTGTATTCTTTTTTTTTTCTACTCTCTAAAAATCCGCCTTCCTCCTTCTTCCTTTTTCAAACTCACAGCTATATCAACACTAAGACAAGTCTCGAAACTGCTATTCACTCACGACGTCACGTCTCAAGGCTGCTATATTCTCAAACTCACGACGGCACTCCTTTCCATCAGCCAACAACCAGAGAGAGAAAATCAGATCCAAAAAAAAATATATATATATATCCTCTTTTTATCCAGACCGGGAGAGAAAAACAGTCGCCACACCCTCTTCTCCCCTTGATACGTCACCAAAAGCCCTACGTCAAATCACCACTTCGCTATACCACGAGGTCCGAACCGCGAACCGCCTTCCCGCGACTCTCGTATGGTAATTCATGTGCTGACGTCAAGATATGGGGAAAAGGGGAACCTACCCCCACTATCAGCTGTTCTGCCATGTGTTTCGAGAAACACGTTTTATCACTCCACTTAGATAAAAAAGAAAAGAGAAAAGGGGAGCTTTGAATTGCTAGTTTTTCACTGAAATTTGCAACTCATTTCTTTGCGAATAAAGAAGCTTAACATTCCATCCGCAGATTAAGGATTTAGAATACGCATTAAGCTGATAGAATAGAATAGAAAATGAATGCTTTGAATCGTGAAAAAGAAACAAAGATCTCATATGCCCTTATTCACTGCTTGTCACGTTTATTCACTTTGTATTTCGAAGGGAGATATTTCTATATATTTTACAGAATAATTCTATTTACCCAAATCCCAAATGGAATTCTTATCTCGATTACACACAGAAAGGATGCATTCACACTAGGTATTATCTATGGACAAAACTATTCTTATTATTTACTAAGCATTTTTACACATTGCATTCCTTAACATGTATCTACATTTTTATCACCCCACCTGTTAAACTATTTATTTAATTGAAAAAGAAAATTTTCTTGAAAGAGAAAAAAAAGTTAATCACGGCACATAAGGTTAATTATCCGCCGTGATAACAATAAAAAATAAAATTTTATTCAAAAATCTGAGCATATAAAAAAACATTTAAAATATATTTTTTAAAAAAATTTCATTTAAAATTTCTGGAAAATTCTGCTAATGGGTGCCTTCAGAAAAGCGGTGGATGCGATTTCTCAAAACTAATGCACCAATCTCTATTGGAATTTCTTCAAAATGAAATTCACTAATCTTTCAATAATGGATTATTTATATTTTCTGGATTTGTATGGAAAAACATTTTACTCCAAAAATGACCTTGTAAAAGTAATTAAAATCCTTTGTTCACGCACTTGTTAATTTTATTTTGAAGAAGTCTGAGAAATTTTGTTAATCATTTTTCTGAAGGGTTTCCTGAATTAAAAAAAAAAAAAATAATATTAATAATGAAAATTTTATGAAATATTGTTTAATTGTTGTTCTTTTGTACACTGTAAAAAATAACGGTAGATTTTACAGCAAAATGTGTTGACAAATGTGGTTGCCAGCACATTCTGCTGTTAAAAACAAATAATTTACGACAAAAACATCTATAAGAGAGTCCTCTCTTTACTGATATTTCAACAGTAAATTACCTTATTTAAAAGCAGAATGTGCTGGCAATTTGGGTGTCAGCACATTCTGCTGTAAAACTATCATTTTTTATAGCGCATGCTCAATGTTTTGAATAAAAATTTCCATTATATTTTAAAGAAAACATGTTTTTTTTCCACTTTTAAAAACCCATGTAACCCATTTAATATTATAAAAACTTCGCATTCATTAAATTCAAACAATTTTATTAAAATATCTATTAAAAATAGACATATTTTTGTAAAACCCTTTTACAAATCAAAAACACATAAATAAAAATATCAAAAATCACCCCCACACTGCTAGTTTATTGAGTTAGAGAAAAAATAATTTAAAATTCTCTGAAAATAAAGTGAACTGTTTTCCCATCGTAATGTAATACACTAAAAGACAGAAAAAATTCAATTTTATTCAAATTGATTGACGTATCAGCTCATAAATGTGTATTTTCTTATATTAAATCGTGGCATTTTTGGCAATAAAAGTTTATGTTCGTAGGTTAAGCTTAGCTTTTTGAAATTCACTCTTTCTTTCACTTTATTCTTATAGTTGTTTTTCTACTGGAAGTATTTCACATTTCTGATACATTTTTATGCAACAAATTTTTCATTTTTGAAAAAAAAATATATTGCAAGTCAGATATGGGTCTTTTTTATCATCTATTATGTGAAACAAAATATAATTTCAATGTTAAGATAAATGTAAGAAATATTTAACTTAGAAATTTGAATGTTGCAATAGTAGCAAAGAATTCTACAGCATACTTATGAAACGGATATTATGTTGTTTTTTAAAAATAATACTTAGTTGGTAATTAAAATTAGATTTTCAAAAAAAAAATAAAATAAAATAAAATAAATAAAAAAAAAGTTTGTTAAAAAGCTGAATATTGCTTTTGCTATTTCGCCCCTTACAGTACTGAATGTTTGAGTTCTGTTGCAAAAAAGCATACAAACTTTTGTTGGGCTGCGGTAGCCCAGTCGGTAAAGGGCTGGGCTCGTAATTGGAAGATTGCGGGCTCGGTACTCGAGTCAGCGATAGACCGTCGTGTACACTAAAGGTGGCTGGTGCACACAAAATCTGTCATGGCCGCAATGTCCTCCATGCTCCCATCAAAATTATACCTCTGGGCGTCACCGAAGCGGGGGAGCCATCCCTTCCGTGGAAGATCAAAATTGTGATTGTGATGGCATGTCTCCGGACCACCTCTAGGGGTGAGTCCCAGACTGTCGCCAGTTGCCCATTGTGCAGCACTAGTGAGACGTAAAACCTAACAAACCAAACAAAACTTTCATTAACGAAGGATACCCTATACTAAAACTGTTCCCTTTCTTTAACATGATTTTTTCTTAATTTCAATTTAAATATATTTTTTAACTGATGCGAGAGGGGGAAAAAAAGGATAATTGATATGAATATATAAAATGCGTAAAATATAAATAAATAAATAAATTATTTTTAATTTAAAATAGAAAATTGCGTTTCTTAGTAACAGTATCCATGTTCCTTTCTTAAAATTTCTTTTTCAGGTTTTCTATGTATTTAATATTTTTTTAACTTGTTTCCAAAGGAAACAACATCCTGACATATTCAAGGTGAAACACAGCAAATGATAACAACGGGAAATGTCTCTCAGAAAACAATAGTACGAACGTACTAAAAGTTCCTCGCTATCTTTCCTAAAATCATTGAAAAAAGTGGTGTTGCTGAATCGGTTTTCTGAAAACCAAAGGTATTTCGTGATGATACGTTACCGACATGTGAATAAATTATGCAGTTTTGTTAGTAACGGATGATTTAAAGCCCACTTATAATTCAATGGAACTTACTGTCAGCGAAATTTCCACTGTTATTGTAGTTTAATTACGGTTAATTTGAAATCATGTCTCAATTCTAATTGTTTATAGGAAAATAACTCTCCAAATCTTTTGATTATTTCGGAATAAAATTCAAATACACTAAGGGACCAAAAAAAAAAAAGCCACACGTGGATATTTTCCTTTTCTCTTTCTGTAACCGCCATTTTTATCATTTAAGAAGCAAATTTTTGAACAGATTTTAATACATCGCCCTCCACGTACACTTTAGGATTGAGCCCATTGTTAAAAACAAATTGCAACTCTCAGGAAAATTGTAATTTTGGAAAGTATTTCAAAAAGGCCAAGGATAAGGCAACTAACGATGCCACAAAATGTATTAATTTTAGAATGAAAATCAAAAAATATTTTATTACGCAAGTGTATTAACATTTAAACAAAGCAGGTTAAAAACCAGAAGATTTGCAAAAAAAAAGGTATTATTAAGGAAAAGATTTTCAAAAAACAGGACTTCAGTTCACCAAAAATTTAAAAAATATATCAGCTAATTATTGGGCTGATGGATTTCTCTCACGAGTCTAGTTTAATTTATTTTGAGCTGATGAAAAATTTCAGTAAGAGGGCAAAAATATGACCGATTTAATGAAAATTGCTTTCTTAAAACAGTGACAGATTCTCCGTACGGAGGTGCATAAGTTTTCAAGGAGTCGGGCAAATTTTCATGCTCAAGGCATCAATTTATTCGGAATAAAACACGGCCATTACAAAAGCGATGCCTGACCGACTATTTTGAAGGTATTTCAGACTTTTTCCACAAGCAGCATTTCACGATAATAATGTACCTTGCTACAGGACGTCTTTGGTACTTTTATTTGATTAAAATTCTTAAAATTACCTATCCATTCTCATGAGCACCTATAATTTTATAAGTATCTATCTTTTTTCACTTTCAGTTAAATCCCACAAAGAATATCGTAGAATTTCCTCTTCACCAGACCTGCAAATAGTTCTAATCTCAATCCGTTCGAAAATATTTAGACTATAAAAAGGCGGGGAGAGACGGGAAGGATTCGAAATTTGGAGCCTACAACTCTACAAGAACAAGAAAAAAATATTTGTGATATTTGGCACAGTGAAATTTCTGAGATTTATATTAAAACACTGTATAATACTATGCCATTGCGCATTACAGCAGTAATTCCATATAAAGGGGGAATTAACTCAATACAGAATACATAATTTTATTATGTAATTTATTACATATAACAAATAAATAGTTTTATTTCATATGTTAAAATATAACTTATTTCATATAATGAATCATAATAGAATTCAAAGCATATGTTTATTATATTACGTTTAAAAAGAAAGTTTTATGTGAATTTTTATTAAGTACATCATAGAGTGTAATAAAGCGAATTACTACATCGAAAATGTACATAGGTATGTTATGCAAACATGAAAGTTTTATTTGTTTCAACCATTAGTTTTGAAGTTATTACAAATAAAAAAGGTATAAATCAGTTTTTCTGCAGTGCATTTTTTTTTTTTTTTTTTGTTGTTTCTTAGTGTAACTTTTTACTTTTAGCTAAAAAACTGTTTACCCGCTGATTGATGTCCTCGCTCTGTTTCGCAAAACCTTAAGACATGGTTTAGTATTGACAGGATAAAAAGCGAGATTTGCTACAACAGGTAAACAAATTTTTAGCTAAAAGTAAAAAATAATTGATGTGCATTGCAAAACGTTTTGACGACTTGAAGAATTATTTTCCTAGAAACAGTTCGAATAGAAGCTCAATTTCAAATTAGCTTTAATTTATCTGCACTGCAATTAAAGGAGTTATAAAGTAAAATATAAAATAACTGAAAAGGCATTTAAGATATGTAAATGTCTTAATATACAGCTTAGACATAATAGAAGACAAAAATGCGTCTGAAATACCAATTCAGACATAAAAATATCTGAAACACGTAAATACGCGAAATTTCAGACAGCAAACGCATCTAAATTTTCAGTCATTTTTAAAGTTCAGACGCTTACATTATTTAGCAATTTTTTCATATGGAATCTACTTTAAGCAACAGGCTTATATTGTTTAAACTTCTTTCCACATTAAATAAATATAATATGATTTTATATAATAAATAGTTAAGCTATTTAAACTATATTACCTTTATGAAATTAAATTTTCAAGGAATAATACTCTAGGGGTGTGAATGATATTTGCATGGAAATATGTTTAATGTAATTCATGAAACAACATAATTAAACGCGAAACTTATTTTGCTTAAAAATAATCTTTGTATTTAAAGCTTTGTCATAAAAAAAAAAAAAAAAAAAAAAAATTAAGATGAACGTAGCAAATAACTTGTAGCGAAAAGCGAATTTGTAATTGAGCAATTTTAAATAATTTGTGCATAACTGCTTTTTATTTATTTATTTATTTATTTATTATTATATTATTGAATTTAAAAAGTACTTTCTTCTACATATTTACCTGCACCTAAATGTAAAACAATAAATTTTCTGGTATTAATGTTCATAATTTGTTTTCTTTTAAATAATATCAGTTTAATAAAGGTATCGTTGCCAAACATCAAGAACTGCAGTTTTTACATATTTGTTATGCATTTTTAAAACATTCTGAATCTATAGATGTGAAGATAAAGTATATTAACTCTTAGATACCATATTATCAATAGTTTTATAAAAATACGGATAAAACATAAAACTGCGATTTGTTTCGCAAATACTGAAGTATATACTATCATATAAACACGTTTTCCCGTGTTACGTAGTGGCATGACTAAGAAGACACTTGGCTCCGATACCAGGTTTTGTATTCCAAGGCAGGTATGGGTTCGATTTCAACGCCGGGTAAAAAAAAAAAAAAAAAAAAAAAAAAAAAAATTTAAAATTATTGATAGTTTTTATGCTCTGAAGAATTCTGAAATCCATTTTTATCAGAAAAATAGAATCACAGGCCACCTTTATTTATTTATTTATTTATTTATTTATTAAAAAGCTTTAAAAATAGCGGTGTTTTTAAGCCTTAAAAATGGCTATGCTTTAAGACATTTGCAATGTCTTAATTTCAGATGCAAAAAGGTGATTTAAAAAGAGCTTTTTCGCTTTAAATGCGACCATATAAGACACTTTTTTAACTAGATTTAAGACCTTTACGTTTACAATAATAGCGTAAATTTCGCTGACAGTGGGTTTCCTTGGATATTCATCGGGTTTTAAATCATTCTGTATGATGAAATAAAATTTCAGAATTTATTCACATGTTCGTAATGTATTATCACATAATTCTCAATTTTTCTCTAATACTCGACCTTCAACTTTAATTCTAATTTCAAGCTGAAAAGCAAAATTAAAGGGAAAATAAAAAGACATTTGTTACCTTCTAAATAAATTAAATCGCAGATAAACGGCATCCAAAATCTAGAAGAAAAAAAAGACTTCTGGTAGGATAACATAAATAAATAAATACTTCTTTACGATACATAAACATCTTGCGCTGGAGGGTAACATGTTATCATCAGCGGAATCTAGATTTCATTAGAAAGTGATTTTTTCCTTTGTTTGTGCTTTTCTGTTTGTTGTTTCGGAAACTCCAGGTTGTTTCTAATTGTAAATTTTAGACTATCAACAACAACAACAACAAAAAAAAATAAATAAATAAAATAAAATGCACCAATAAGGAGTTATCCGAATGGGACGAAAATTGGCAGATGTGATGTGCATGTAGAGAAAAACAAATGATTATAGTTTCAGTAAATTTGGATGATTTAATCAAGAGAAAGGGCCTCACAAAGTAAACAAGTCAATAACGCGTTGGTCCACTTCTGACCCTTATGTAAGCAGTTATTCGGCTTGGTATTAATTGATAGAGTTGGCAGATGTGCTCCTGTGACATATCGTGCCAAATTCTGTCCAATTGATGCGTTAGATTGGCAAAATGCCGAGCTAGTTGTAGGACCCTTTTCATGTTGCTCCAAACATCCTCAGTGTGAGAGAGATCTGGCGGCTTTCTAGGCGAAAATAATGTTGCACAAGCAAGAAAACAAGCAGTATAAATTATCTATGTACGCGGATAGGCATTATCTTGCTGAAATATACGATCAAGATTGCGTGGTATGAAGGGAAACACAAACGGACGTAGAATATCGTCGACGTACCGCTGTGCTATAAAGATGCCACGGATGACAACCAAAGGAGTCCTGCTATGAAATGAAATGACACCCCAGACCATCATTCCTGGTTGTCGGGCCGTATGGCTGGCGACAGTCAGATTGGGATCACTCCTTTTTTCAGGGCGTCTCCAGACACATCTTCGCTGATCATCGGGGCTCAAATTGGAGTGGGACTCATCAGTTAAGACAGTTCTACTCTATTTAGCTACATTCCACTTTGAACGATCCCGATACCACTACAAACGTGCTTCTCGGTATACAAAGTTTAATAGTAGTCCGCACAAGAGGCTTCGTGAGCTCATTGATCGGTTCTCACGTTCTGTCCTCTCTCTAGGCCGACCGCTTCCTACCTGACGCTGTATTCGGCCATAGTTCACTCATTTCTGCCAATATTATCTAATAGTGGCATCACTCCTATCCAATTGTCAAATAATTTTCAGAATAGACCAACCGACTTCTTTGAGCCCAACAACACACCTCTCTCAAATACTGACATCTGCGCATATTTTTTGTGCACCTGTATGCGAGACATAATTACTGTCTATCTGAGTAGATGGAATAAAATTCTCAAAGAATTTATGACCAGGTATCAAAATGTCTTCTCTTTAATATTCTGTCAATTCCGCAGTTAAGATGCGCTGCAACGTCACACATGCTCATTCGATAGCAGCCAAACTTTAAAATTTTGCATTTTCCATTGAAACCTGTATGCATGTCAATTTGTGTCCAATTTGCATTATTCCTTCGTGGTGTGTCGTTTATTTTTCGTTCTAGAGTGCATGAACCCTACAAGGCACCCAGTTCCATATGTGAAACACCGACTTTAATCGTTCCTATAACTATAAAACTATTAGTACCGACATCTCTTGACATCTTGATAGAAGCTACTGACATTTAGCAATGTAGTAATACGAATCTTTACCTAAAGATGTCTTCGTGTTTTTGTTATAGTGCACTCAGTGTGAAATTTGAATGAAAGTGATACGCTAGTACTTTGTCTGAATTTAAAAATAAAAAACGAATAGTTATTGAACAGTTTTGACTCGGAAAAAAAATACTGTGTGTTGTAACGAAGTGTACATTTTGCAGAGGTAGTTGTTTCTTTTTATATTACAATAGTAAACGTATTAGTAAATGATATTTTTATGTATGTTCCACATACGGTACGTTGAGCTAAAAAGTTGATTTTTCCATAAAATATGGTTTTATTTTTATAAGTTTTCCATATCTTCTGATCACTAATTACAACCTATATATTTTTGTCGCGCACTAAAACAAAATTGAGACTTGTAGGGTTAAACTTTTGCACAACTCTTAAATAACGTTTATTGGTGCTAAGTTATTACAACTTCTAAAATATTTTCATGCCGCCATTTACAACAATAATCTTTGCCTTATTTAAATACAGATAAATATTATAAAAGAGTACTATTAGAAAACAGCGGTAAAAGGGTACGTATATTTCACAAAATTTGCATCTATAAACATGAAATTTTACTTTTTTTGTGTTCAAGAAAGATGATTAAATGTGTGTTAAAATAATATTAAATTACTGAGTATTTCGAATTTATGACACTTTTTGCACAAATTTCACGCCCAAGATGCTATTCGGTAATTTTCAAACTTTGCACAGACTTTAAATAATATTTTAATAACTTTTATTTCTTAGTAGATTTACAGAGAGACTAGTTAAAAAGGACATAAAAATAATCAAATTTGGAATATATATATACTAGCTGGAACCCGTCGAATTTGACGATCATTTTATTGACCGTAATGTTTCAAAAACAATCGCATCATTATTTAAATGTATTTCATGTTAAAACACCTAATATAATTTACGACATTTCACTTAAAAAAAGAAAGTCGGAAAATGCTTATAAATCGAAATACTATGTATGGCATCACTTTCTACAAAGTACTCTCAATGTGACGTCAAACTGACTTCAAATAAACAGATGCTATCTTTTATTTTCTATTTCGTTTAATACTAAGACTATATGTTAGCTGACCCGTCCGGCATTGCCAGGGCCCATGATACTTTAAATGAACCTTAAATTTGTATTATTTTATACCTTTAACTCGATTTTGTTTGAATTTCTGTTTTTAAATGAAAGCATCACGAAAAAAATAATCATCTGTAACAAAACAATTACCTCGATCCGAATGAAACTCTGCCTTGTGACCTCGGTGCTTGCAGCAGCGCATACACGGCGCTAACAACATTAAAAAATTCCCAAAAATTAACCTGGAACCGAACGAACCAGCTTGGCAATGACTGGGCCCGTGATAATAACCTTAAATGAACCTTAAATTTGTTAGATTTTATATCTTTAACTCGAATTTGTTTGAAATTCTATTTTTAAATAAAAGCATTGCGAAAAAAAATAATCAGCTGTAACAAAAAATAATTACCTCGAACCGAACGAAACTCTGCCTTGTGACCCCGGTGCCTGCGGCAGTGCATACGCGGGCCGCTAACAACATAAAAAAAATTCCCAAAAATTAACCTGGAACCGAACGAACCCGCCCGGCAATGCCCGGGCCCTTGATAATAACCTTAAATGAACCTTAAATTTGTATGGTTTTATATCTTTAACTCGATTTTCTTTGAATTTCTATTTTTAAATGAAAACATCACAAAATAAATAATCATCTGTAACAAAAAAAAAATAATAATAATACCTCAAACAGAACGGAACTCGGGATTGTGACCCAGTGATTGCGGCACGTATATGCAGGCCGCTAATAACATGGAAAAATTCTCAAAAATTAACCTTGAACCGAACAAACCTCTGACTCGTATTACCGCTGCCTGTGGCAGCGGCACCGTATAGCAGGCATGCTACGCACGCGCTGCAAAATCCACTTTCCTCCACCAGGGAGCGCAGTATGTTGTACACGAACATCGCCAATCGCCTTGAATTTCCAAGACCTTTTAAATAAGGTGTCACGTGGTGGTGTCAACTGCAAAATCGTTTAGTTATCCTTTCCACCGCCAGGGGGCGCAGCGTATTCTATACATAAACACCGACGGTCAGGAAATATCAAGACTTATAAAATAAGTTGTAGCATGATAGGGTCTACTGCAAAATCACCTAGTTCCATTTTTAACCACCAGGGGGCGCACTATATTGTATACAAACATCCCCAATCAACATGAAATTTCAAGACCTCTATCAACAATCGCCTTGAATTTCCAAGATCTTTCAAATAAAGTGTCACATGGTAGTGTCAACTGCAAAATCCTTTAGTTGCACTTTCCACCACCAGGGGGCACAGTGTGTTCTGTACGAAGATCACCAACCGTCAGGAAATACCAAGACCTTTAAAATAAGGTACAACATGATATGGTCTACAGCATAATCACTTAGTTCCATTTTTCACCACCAGGGGTCGCACTATGCTGTATACAAACATCCCCAATCGACATGAAATTTCAAGACCTTTAAAATGAGGTGCTACATGTGTGGGTCTAGAACGGATTTCCCTCTCAAACTACTTTCCCCCCTTTCCCCTCCCCTCCAAATCTACTTTCCCCCCTTTAAAATCGAAAATTCCAAATTCGCAGATATTGGTTTTTTTAGTATTCGACTCTAATCCCCATATGTACAACATCTTCACCGTGAAGTGATTTGAAGCTTAGTTAAGCTCGTAAACGTGGTTTTAACCCAAACGGGTGGGAAACGGTTTCCCACCCGTTTCCCCCGGCGAAGAAACGGTTTTCCCCCTGGTGGGGAAACCGTTCGACTTTTTTTTATTTTTCTCTTCTCATAGCACATCTACAGACCAAGACCTTTTTTTAGACACCTCAACCAAATTTTTACACAAAGTAGTTCTCTCAATATAGTGGAGACAGACAAAAACATGTTTCAAATTAATATATATATATATATATATATATATATATATACACTGATGGAAAAAAAAAATCCCAACACCAAGAAAAAATTATTGTACAGTAATGAAATTTCAGCAATACATTTGTCTAGGTAACATATTTAATTGATTAAAGTTTCAAGATCGCAGGTAGAGCCATTGGCGAGAAGAGCCATTTCAAATGTGAAATGTTGGTACATTAGTAACCGGTGTAACCGCCCGAATTTTGAATGCAAGCATCCAAACGTGCATGCATTGTGTCGTACTGGTGTCGGATATCAGTTTGTGGGATGGAGATCCATGCCTGTTGCACTTGGGCGGTCATTGCAGGGACGGTTAATGCTGGTTGTGGATGACGCTGGAGTTGTCGTCCAATGATGTCCCATACGTGCTCGATTGGAGAAAGACCTGGTGATCTAGCAGGCCAAGGCAACATGTCGACACTCTGTAGAGCATGTTGGGTTACAACAGCGGTATGAGGGCGAGCGTTATCCTGTTGGAAAACACCCCCTTGAATGCTGTTCATGAATGGCAGCACAACAGGTTGTATCACTAGACTGATGTACAAAGTTGCAGTCGGGGTGCGTCCGATAACCACGAGAGTGCTCCTGCTGTCATACGAAATTGCTCCCCAAACCATAACTCCAGGAGTAGGCCCTGTGTGTCTAGGCCGCAGACAGGTCGCTAGCAGGCGTTCACCTGGCCTCCTTCTAACCAACACACGGCTATCACTGCGACCAAGGCAGAACCGGCTTTCGTCAGCAAACACAACAGATCTCCACTCCGCCCTCCAATGAGCTCTAGCTTGACACCACTCACGTCGCAAACGGCAGTGGTTTGGAGTCAGTGGAATGCACGCTACAGGGCGTCTGGCTCGGAGCTGTCCTTGAAGTAACCGATTTGTAACAGTTCGTTGTGTCACTGTGGTGCCAACTGCAGCTCGAATTTCAGCTGCAGACGCAGTATGATTAGCCACAGCCATACGCGGAACACGGCGGTCTTCCCTCTCAGTAGTGCCACGTGGCCTCCCGGAACCCGGTCTTCTTGAGGCAGTACCTTTCCTTGACCACTGCTGCCAACACTCATGCACAATGGATACATTCCTGCCAAGTCTTTCTGCAATATCGCTGTAAGAAAACCCACCTTCTCGTAGCCCTACAGCACGACCTCGTTCAAACTCAGTGAGCTGTTGATAATGGCTTCTTCGTCTTCTTAGAGGCATCCTTGACTAACATTAACCCACTTCGTCAAATCTCAACTGTAAATAACGATCAGGTTCATAGTGTCGCTACTAGCGCCACACTTATGCGCGTAGCTCGAAATTTGAATCGACGTCATCTTTCAGATGTATAAACACGCCTACCAAATTTCGTTTATCTAGCACAGCTCCTTCCTGGTGTTGGGATTTTTTTTTCCATCAGTGTATATATATATACAGTCCATTCCCACTATAGTGAACAGTCTCCGAACCCAGCAGTATGCCCGCTATAACCGATGGTTCACTAAATACAAATGTTTTTAAAAAAATATTTTTTAGCATATGATAGTACTAATATTGTCAAAAATAGTGATTGCATTAATACGTAATTTGTTACAAATTATTAACTAATTAAATAGATAATAAATAATATTAACACGAAAATTTATTAATATTATAATGTAGATAATAAATAAAATGAAAAAGGTAATATTAAAAAAAATACTAGTTACTTACTAAAACTTGAGTTTATTTTTACATTTTATGGAAGAAATTAGTGTTTTTTGATTGAATACAATTCGATTTTAAGTAGAGTTCATCAATTTTCTTATCTTTAGTAAAGAATCCATTATTTTCTGGTCCCCATTTTCTGTAGAAAAAAAATATATATATATGTATTCAGGATATTCGCTGCTGATTTAACTTCCGAGATAGAAGGTGCCGGATTGCAGAGATAAGTGGATTCCTAAAATAAGGTGGGACACGGAAAGTAAACCCCCCATACTTATTCCTTGAATTGGGAAGTGGCGAAGAAGAAAGGTTAGTTCCTGCAACGGGGGGGGGGGGGAGGAAGAAGGTGCATACAAACACTAGCGACGATGCAGAGCGACAATTCATAAATTATGCATTGTCCGAAAGTGACTCTTGAAATTTTACACATGTTTACAATGAAGGACATTACTTTTTATTGCTCTTTCACCAAAGAGACACAAGTTCCCCAAGCAATTATCGCTGTAGGAGGTTTGTCAGGGGAGAAAACTGTTCTTCAAGACAAGTGGCAACGCAAATCACACAGCAAAGTATTTTGAATAGAAACCGCACTTGCCGCGTTTAAGTCGCTACTGTTTAAACGTTCCTTAACAACTTATTCAGCCCGTTTCAAGGAGATGAGTGTGAAAGAGTGAATTTTTACGCAATGTAAGGGAATGCCATTATTTGCAGTCAGTCACAAATAGGGCATAGTGCAAGTTGGAGAACTGACCAAGGAAAAAAAAAAAAAATAGGGAAATAAAATTTGAGTCCACTATAAACAAACTACTGAATCTTAGTGTGCATTATAAGCGTATAAAATAACAATAATTAAATGGGAGTTCCGAAGAGACCACCGAAAAAGTTCACTATATATCCGAGTGTTCACTATGTCCCGGATTCACTATAGCGGGGTTCAACTGTGTGTGTGTATATATATATATATTGAGATTTTGGAACAGAAATGGACCCAAGAGATACATTCCAAAAATTCTGAAACTCGGTATTTGTCTTATTCAATATAGAACACAAATTTTGGTTGCTTTTTGGTAAAAAATAAAATAAAATAAAATAAAATTCATTTGGTGCACCCTATTCATCATGGCACATTTAAATGTTGAAGTAAATGTTCGGCTACAACAGTGGGTTTAAATTTTCTGCGGTTATTGTTTTTCTTTGAATCTTTTGGTTCATAACAGTCATATTCTATAAAACAATATGATGTAAAATATTTTTTGAATTTAATGCTATGCGATATTATCAAATTAAAGCATTTATGGATAAATTAAGTGTTAATATATATATATATATATATATATATATATATATATAATTTTTATAAAACAATATATCAAATATGTGAAATTTTCAAATGCGTCATTTAAAAAAATTTTTCCTATTTAAAAAAAATTATCCATCCACCTTCTTATTCTTTATATCTGGATCATTTCATTTCTTAGATTTCTGTGCCGTTTTCATGTTTCTTTAATATTTCTCCCCGAAAGATAATCATGCCTATAGATTTCTAATCTTATCGATTACCTCTCGAATCATAAGAACCTCTTTTCTTTCATTTGAGTAACAAGAGAAAACCCATTTGTGAAACGGAGGCTCTCAGAAAATGTCTTAATGTCTTGACTCAGCAGTCTCACCCATCACAACAAACAAATGAAATTGCACTTAGATACATTTCTACATACAATTTCTCTACGTATCTTTTAACTTTCACCTACTTTAGGGATGGATTAGTAAATGCGTGGCTAGGTAGCAAGAGGTCCTGGAAGACTGCTTAAAGATTCCTCCCTTTTTCCTATTCTATCATCACCATAAATCATCTGGCTAAGCTATCGGTTTGAAATCTCCGCCCCTGAAAGAGGAGGGAGAATTAAGAAGTAGTAGTCGTCAAATAAAAGACTTCAAAAAGAGCCTTTATTCTTTGTAAAGATGTTTTTATATGTCCCCTTCCGTCTCTACGAGGAGAAATATTTCTGGGTATTTTGAAATGTTTATTATAAGAATGCTATTTTCGTTAAAAAAATAAATAAATAAATAAAATAATCCATTATATTTATTTAGCAAATTTTTTTTTAAAAACGTACCTTTATTTTTTAAATAATATTTAAATTGAACAAAGCGAGTTTTAATGACATATTTAAAAAGGGTGTAGGAAAAATTTATTTTGTTTTCACTTCCATCGAAAGAATTATGCTTAATAAAAATATAGCCACGTACATTTTCATCGTTCATTATTCTCCATTATTCGTGTTTATTACGTTTTGTCCTTCTTGCTAGTAAATAAATCTTTTGAATCTTCATACAGGGTGTCTCAAAAAGATTGAAACGCGATTTAATTATTTTCCTATTAGAGGTAAGGGGATAATATAAAATGCAAAAGTGTTCAAAATAAAGTAGGAAATATGAACATTTTAATAACAATTTCTTCCCGCTATTTTACAAAAAGTTACTTTTTTAAATTTTCATAAAACCCCTCTAGAAATATTTTGTCAATTGAAAAGTTTTCATTTCTAATGCAATAATATCTCATAAAAAGCCGCGTGCCTGTATCTTTAAAATTGATTGAATGACATTAAAATAATTTTTGCGCTTATAAGATAGATTTGTGCACTAGTTAAATATTTTTCAGTTTATATTTTTGTAATTTTAAATATACTGAAAGAGGATATATCATTTTTATTTGAAAAAAAAAAAAAATAAATAAATAAATAAATAAAAATAAAAATATATCCAAGTACGTCATTTATTTCAAAAGTAATTTATCAGATTTTTTTTCTAAACAACGCTCTAGTAAATTAATTCACAGATGATTTTTTTATTTAATTGTAATTTAGCCATTTGGAGTATTTATATTAAAATAACTTTTAAAAACTGCATAATTAAATTCAGACAATTCCTTTTTCAAATCCGTTTTTTTTTTTTTTTTTTTTTTTTTCTTTCTTTCTTTCTTTCAATTTACTTTTTTTTTCTCCCTAAAACTCAAGCAAATATGTGTAAATTTATACTGTTGAATTCGAAACATATCCGGTGGTATTTTTGACAAATGGAGGTCTATTTCAATTAACAATGATATATTTCGTGCAAAATTGTACACTAAAGGCCAATAAATTAACATAATAGCTTTTTTTTTTTTTTTATTCAACCCATGCACTAGCATTAAAAAAAAAAAAAAAAAAAACGAGTTCAATTAAAGGACTTCGTAGGACGTCAGTTGATAGAATATTTGAAAAACGTAGAGGGTATTCATTTTGCATTCTTATGTCAGGATTCCATCCCTCTGATTTTGATCGGCGTTGTAGAATTCTCCGAACTAATTGTCAATCCAACAAGAACAAATACAAACTTCATGAGGAACTATTGATCATTTTTTTTTTTTTTTTTTTTTTTTTTTTTAAAGAGAACAGGGAAGTGAATAATTAAAATAATTATTAGAATAATACCAGGTGTCTCATATGTCTGTAGGCATTTTAAAAATTCATACAAATTGAAGGAATTGGTAGAATTGAACGTGATTTAAAAAGTTAATCTCATAAAGGGGATTTTTTTTTTTCTTTTTTGGTGGTGATGAGGGGGGGGGGGATAAAGGGCACTGCACGGATACGTAACGAGAAATATGCAAATCAGAGTCCTGTAAATTGCACTGTTTTTCGATTAACACAGATTATTTCTTATTTTGTCTTCTACTTGTGCATACATGAGGTTTTAATTGCGATGCTGACTTGGTAGATAAAGCGTTATATTGGTATAGATATTTTCCTTCAGGTACGAACTGCCGACTGAAGCTGCACTTATCGATGTTGTAACTCGTTTGCAAACTGTAATTTGTGATGATAGCGGACACATAAAATAGAACTTATTTGCCTGTAAATATCTGTATGAAAATAAATAGTTTTTTACAGAAATGTTTGATTTGATCATTTACAGTGCCCTCTGTCAACGAAAAATTTAACTAATACTTTTTTTCTTTTCTAAGTAAAATCCCCCTTCACAAGAATAACTTTTTCGTAAACCATGTTCAATTCTAACAAATTCTTCAACTTTTATGAGTTTTTGAAATGTTTACAGACATATAGCACACCCGGTACAAAACTTTTTTTTTTTTTTTTTTTTTTTTTTTCTCAAGAAATACATGCCCGCCAAAAGAAGTTTTCGCTGTCTGTGTGATAGGATGGGAAAATATATGATTCTGTGTGATATGAAGTTTCCCTTATATCCACGAAATATATCAATATTATTCAGATGGCATCGTAACATATTTTTTCAATAATAACATTTTCATAAATAAAAGCGACGTATTTTCAACAAGATGGAGACGGAGCGCTTGAACACAAGGCTATAAATGGGCAAACTACTGATAAACCGCGGATGAAAGATCCTTGGCGTCATCTGCGCATGGGAGAAAATGGCTGGTCCATTTGTAAAATAGGAATGTCTGTAGCAGAAAACAAAGCAGTAGTATCAATGATTCTACAGTCGGCAGCAAAAGTATCCAAACACTAGCAAAAATTCCTATGTAAAAAAGTACACTTAATACAGTTTTGTTAAACAAATCCTTGTCGAATCCTGTTCTTAGTCAGTCTAAGAACATGATTCGACAAGGATTTATATAACAAAGCAGTATTAAATGTACTTTTTTTACATAGGAATTTTTGCTAGTGCTCGGATACTTTTGCTGCCGACTGTACGCATAGCAGACGGTTCCCCTCTGTTTTCCAACCGTTGCGCAGCACTAGTGCGACGTAAAATCCAACCAACTAACAAACCCTTCTCTCTTCATTCGCTGTGTCTCCTAGCTCGTGAGTGGAATCGTCTTGACACTTTGCTAAAGAGGGATCAATCCAACGCAGTTTATCAGTAGTTCTTCAAAAACTTTAGTAAACAATGGATTGGTTTGAAACAAACCACACAGTGCTTCCTCTCCTCTCTACCAGATTCCCTGATATGACGCCACATGATTTTTTGCTTATCGGGTTCAGCTTCGCACATTTATATGTACAGTCGGCTGCAAAATTATTCGAGCACTAGCCAATAATTCCTATATTAAAAAAGTACATTTAAGACTGTTTTGTTCAATAAATCCTTGTCGAATCATGTTCTTAGACTGACTAAGAACATGACTCGATAAGGATTTATTTAACAAAGCAATATTGAGTGCACTTTTTTTAGACAGGGATTATTGCTAGTGCTCGAATAATTTTGCAGCCGACTGTATGTATAATACTCACTTTCTAAACAAAACTGAACTAAAAAGATTATCAATGCTTGCCAGAATAATACAAGAGAACTCCTCTCAAACATTTACAGAAATATTATTAGTTAAGTTGTGTATTGGTGTTAACAGTAAACATTTTAAAAATGATTTATAAATTCTAATTTTTAGTTTTATTTTTTAAAGAAATTTTCCTCATTATGTTATTGATAATCAATAAAAATTCACTGAAATCTAATTACGAACCGTAATTCATTATCAAAAGATTATTATAAATTAAACTATGACATAAATATTAAGTTTAAATATTGCTAATATTGTAGAAATTTTACTGATAATTTTACTAATTGTAGTACTTTTTAGCAGTGAAATATTCCAAATAGTAATAAGAGAAAACATGAACGAAACTTGCATAAACTAAACACTAAGCAATGTGAAGATTTTCATTTGTCTTGTGAGGTTTTAAATATACAACTATTTCGATTAAAGTTTTAAACTAAAGATTCATAGAACTCTTTGTTTTGTAGTAATGAAACTCTTTAAAAGTTAGATATTTCAAGATTTATCCTCTTAGCTGGCTAAATGCATTTATTGTGAAAAGATTATCCGTCTTTCCTCTTTTCCTTCCCTTTCTTCCCTCGCACATGAATAATTATCTAACTACTAAAATATCTTATATTTTTATGGGTTGTTTGGCGCAGTATGTCCCATTGTGGACCTTGCGCCATTAAAAGGCTACCAACCAACTTTATATTTTTATGCCATTTTTTAGTTTTCCCTCCAAACGTATCGCTAAATTACTAAAACCTCATAATATTCTTTATAGCTTTTCGTCTAATTTGTCAAACAAAAAACATATTTTAAACCTAATATTTCCTTACTTGTTCATTCGTTTAGTTTATCTTATTCCCTACAAAAGTTATAAGTAAGTATGTTTATATTGGCGAAACTGGCCGGTTCAGCTGGAGTTAGATTACAAGAGCATAGACGGTTGTTTAATAATTTGTCACCAACGGTGAAAATTTTTAACTCATTCTGTTGAAACTGATCCGATTTTAAAAATATTAAAATTCTAAATTCGGATGTAATAATTATAGCTCTCGTATTTTCCTGGAAGAATGGTATAGTGTCAGCCAACCATACACAATCAGTGAGACAAGCGTATTAGCATTGATATTTCGTTTCCCTTTAATAATTTCTTCGAGTGTATATGTATGTTTAAAAATTTTTTGTTTTTTATACTGATGAAGAAATTTGAATGAATTTCGAAACGTTAATTTGACTTGATTTTTATATGTATCTTTTAATTACATGCCTCAAGTAAAAAAAAAAAAAAAAAAAAAAAAATTCAATTAAAGTTTGAAAATTATTTTTACATGATATGCTGAATCTGAATCATATTAAATTTCCAAAGTATATTCTGTATATATATCCAAATTTCAATTTTTTAATCCTTCATTGAACTAGTGAATTCTATTTCGAAGAAGCATGGAAAATTTCAGTAAGATCGGTGCACTGGTTTTTGAGAAATCCTGTCCACCATTAAAAAAAAAAAAGGACCCACCGGCTGACTTTTCAAAATTTTGTATGATAATTTTATAAAATATTGTTTAAATGTTGCTCTTTTATATGCTCAAAAATTTGAATAAAAAGTTTTATTTACCACATTAGGGAGAAACAAAAATAAAAACACAAAAAAATTAGAGAGGAAATATGCTTTTTTTTAACCTTCGAAATCCATGTATACTTCAAAAGCATTTACAATGTTTTTGACATACGTTATCGAAAACCTAGGTCTCCTACTTCTGACCTAAAATTTTTCATAATCAATTTTTATATCGTCCCTGCTTTCACCAAATAAACACCTTTGTGATTAATACGAAAAATTGCGTGAGTCAGGTATTTACTCTATCAGAACTCAGTTGCTTCTAAAGGTAGAGTTTTTCTGATTGTCTTCTATGATGGTAAATAAAACCTTTCTAACTGACAAAATAGTAAGCATAAAAATTTAAGAAATAATAATTTTTTTGAAAAATAGCGGGAACTTTTTTTTTTTTTTTTTGTTTATCTAGTAACAAATCTTGCAATCGGTTTTTGACTAACTTCCCGACTGACATTTAAAACTTTTAGAATAGCTCAGAACACGATGACAATGCATTATATTAGTACTATAATTCAATTAATAAATGTTTGTGATAATTTCTTATAATTGCTCTCTTCATTAACGCATTTGATCATTTTCTTTCAGGCTGATGTGATAATTCCTCAATTTTTTTTTTTATAAAAGTATTTTCTTAATACATAGAATTGACAAGTTTATATGATTCAACAGAAAATTTAAAAACGTGCTATTTAAAAGTTCTTTTTCTCTTGTAATTATTATGCCTCATTTTGAACACTTTTTGAATTGACAGCACCCACTTACCTATAATAGGTAAATAATTCAATAGTTTTTCAATCTTTTAGGGACACTCATTTTATCCAATGAAACTCGCTTGAAAAAGTCCAGTTAAGAATGTCAAAACTTTAATACAAAATTTTTTAATAATTTAAGTACCTTTTTTATATTTCCCAGCATAATAAATTTTCTTACACTTCCGATTTTCCTTTCGAACGCACCTTGTGTTTCTGCCTCTCTGTCCACGAACCCCCCCCCCACCCCTGCTCTAATCTGAATATACCTTTCTCTTATTTTTGTTTCCTTCTTATCACTTGTAATAAAGCAGACTTTAATAAAAGCAAAAACAGTTCATTGTCACTGGCACTATGATGAATAGTAAGACGGTAGGGAAATGCTTACCTTTTATGTTTAGTATAACATATGTAATTCCGTAAATTGACAAGTTGCTACTTAAATAATAATAATAATAATAAAAGAAATATTTCCAAATGTTTAAAGATGGAAGGAACCAAAGGTATGTTAGGTTCATTACATTTTGAAATTTATGTCTAAATGTAAAATTGGTCTTTACACAAATTTAAAAAAAGAAAGAAAGAAAGAAAGAAAGAAAGAAAAATCATGTAGTACGCATTGATTAGCAACACTCTCCAACTGTACGCAATTGTTTTATCGAATAACTCTTAATACTCTTTGCCTACGTTATCACACAACAAACAGAAGGAATGAAAAACATACAGATAGACTAATTGATTTTAAAATTACTCTAAGGCATTTTGGAAAGTGTTGAAAAGGCTTAACGCAAAAGAAAATGCAGCCGTTAGATTATAATTACATCTTTTGATATCGCTGAATATTTTACTGTAGCACTGTAAATCTGAAAGTTAATCATATCATATTCTATACAAAACAATATTTTAGAATATTAATAATACATGTCAATGTTTTTATGATTTTTATGATTTTTATAGTAGATAGTTTTTTAAATATAACTTTTAAAAAAATCTGTCCTAAAACGTAATACATTGGCTTTTTTTTATTGTTGTGGTCCCTGTAAACAAACTAGTTGTACAGGACCTATTAATGACATTTCAAATAGGGAACTTGAGTGTATCATTTTTTAAAAATTCTCAAAATATTCACGGATGATAGGAGCCGGAGACATACAGATAGAAAGGTAGACAATCGAACTTACAGATGCACAAATTGAAATCATATTCCCACTAAAATTATAAGAAAGTGTTAAAACGCTCATGTAAACAATAGTGCAATTCCAGCAAATATTTTTTAATAGCTCTTAATGTAACTGATTATTTTTGTGTGGCCCTGTAAATCTAATGCTAACCATACTATATTACATAGAAGACACTCTTTTGTGCATACGAATAATATATTTCAATTGCATTAAGCTTTGTGGAAAATAAAATTATTAAAATTTGGTTTATAAAAATAACTCTCATACAACACAATGCTTTGGAATATTTTCAAGTACTCCTGTACACAAACCAGTTAGAAATGTACTCTATTTTACAGAGGAAACATCAGATAGTGAACTTGTATAACATATTTCAATTTCATTAAGATTTGTGTACAGTAAGGGTATGAAAATATGGTTTATAGAAATGCCTCTCGTAGAACACAATACTTTCAAATACTTTTGTGTGTCCCTATACACAAACCGGAAGAGGTATTCACTCCATTTTCAATTAGAAACATCCTATAGTGAACTTGAATAATTCATATCGGTTTAAAGAAATTCCATAAATATTTACGGGAATTAGAGTGCGGAAACACAGAGAGAGACAGACAGACGGACAGAAGAGCAGTCAGACAGATACACAAATTGAAATTATATTCACACTAAAATGATAGAAAGTGTCAAAGACGCTTAATGTAAACCAAAGTACAATTCTAGCAATTTTTTATTAATAGCTCTTAATATAACTGAATATTTTTGTGTCACTCTGTAAATCTAATGATAACCATGCTATATTCTATGCAAAGCATTCTTTTGTGCATATAAATAACATATTTCAATTTCCTAAAACTTCCTGGAATCTAATTTGTTTTCGGGTTTACATAAAACTGATCTACAAAAAATAGATTGAAACTAACAGTCCTCCGTCCTAAAATTTCGTTAAGATTTTTCAATAACTAAGCCTTATTATACATTTTTATATACAATTTTGCCCTATGACTGGTCGTGTTAAGAAAACTGAAATGTTCGAATAAAATTCGAAGTTTTTATTGAATTTTTAAAATATTCCTTTTTTAATTTAACTTTTAATATAAAAGCAGGATAAAAAGGATTTCAAGGAGATACAAAGAAAATTGTTTTTGAGGCATGTGCATGGGTTTGCAAAATTGGCAGTGATGCCGCTAGACTTTCAAGTTCACGCGTGCCTGGGACCCATAAGTTAAAAAAAATCTGGGTCTTTTTCCAACAAATGGGTCCCCGCAGAAAGGAATTTATATATTAAAGATATAAATTCAAATTGCATTTTATTGTAGATGAAAAACAATTTTCTGGGAATTTTTAACCAGCTCTTTTTGAGATTGTCTTAAAACTAATACTATGTAGGAGGTGGTCGCTGTTAAGAAACATCTCAAAATATTTAGCTCAATGTGCTCTGGAACAAAAAAAGGAAAAAAAAAAAAAGTGCGAGAGAGAGAATATAGTATAGTAGCTAATTATTATTATTTTAATTTAACTAGAAACATTTTTAAAAATTCCTTGAAATTATTAGCATTAAGAGAACAAAATGATTTTTTTTTTTTTTTTTTTTTTTTTTTTTTTTAGAATGAGGAGTTACTAGATAAACATATTGATTACAAAATTTAGTTACACATTCCACTTCAAATCCCAAGTCCCCCACCCTCTTTTAACCCCAAAATAACTTACCAATAAACTGTACTGATAATTTACATAATGTATCAGAGAAAAAAATAAAATAAGTGGACTTACTCATCTGTAAACAAAATTACTATAATAATAGTAACATTCTGACAGAGCAAAAATATTTTATTTTTTGCTTGACACAGCAAACATATTACCGTATGTATTCGCGTATAAGTCGACCCCTAAATTCGAAAAAAAGGAACTTGGATAACAACAGTATTTTAGACTAGTTTTGTTTCCCTTATTTAATCACGATAAATTTTATGATTGTACAAGGTAAAGAAATCAAGTTTAAAATACTGATGCAAACCTCTCGATGTAGGGAGTCGACTTATACGCGAGTATAAACGGTACTTTTTTTTTTATACTTAGGTTTTCTTATTAATAAAGTTTCTTGAATCTTAATACAGACATAATGCCATGTTTCTGTAATCACGTTTGTGTTCATCCAGTTCATTTGTTTTGTTCCAAGAAATTTAGAACGCAGTAGGGTGATGCCAATCTATGTACCGTTACATTTTAACTGGTAACGTTTAGGTATCAGAACTTCATTTTTGCGTTTCAGAACTTTGTAAGGTTTGCCACTCAAACAGGAGAATGAATTTCCCTGACTTTTCCAGGTTTTCCAGGTATATTCTAAAAAAATTCCAGTGTAGCCGTATATTGAGCATTGACTGTGTTGGAGGCAAAATAAGGTGGTGTCGCACTTCCGACCGGGACAGATCCGACCGGGGTTAAAATCGTAGCATTTCCGACCGTTTTAGTTTGAGGGTAGCGCTTCCGACCGGTTCTATCTGAAAACAGATGCAACGCAGAAAGTGTGTTTGTTCGTAAGGGGGGAGGGGACGAGGTTTCATTGATTAAATTCATTAAAACGCGTTAACAAAACTGTATTTATTTACCAATTAGAAAAGAGATTTTTATTATTATTATTATTATTATTACAATGTAGCTTTTCTTACAATTAGCTTTTTTTTTTATTAGAAAAAAAAAAAAAAGTAAAATAAGACTACATTTAATTTTTAATATCAGTAACAATCATTGCGAAGTAATTCAAGTGCATAGCTTGAGGTGGGGGGAGTGCTAGTATGCTCTAGTATTTTAGTTATTTTTCCCTACCTTAATAAACTGGTGTGGCGCTCACACTGCTGTTTCTTACCTTGCATTTCAATTTTATAAACTTCAACTACAGAACAAGGGGTGATATAACAAGTATTAATTGTATATAAACCTACGTTAAAAATAATTCTAACTTGGTTGAGGAACAGTTTAATATGACAAATAATTCCTTGAAAGTGTGTGTGTGTGGGGGGGGGGGAGTCCCTTTCAAGTCGTGTTTGAATATTGCACCTACATTTATCCATAATTCAAAGCTGTTATTAAATAAAAAAGTTTATTCCAAATTATTCAGATAACTTTCACTCTCACCACTCCTTGAAACGTCAATTTTTTTCAAGTAGTAACCTGATATAAATTTCGAAATACAATTCAATTGTCTGCAATTATTTATTGTTAAGTTACGCTAATAGCTGACATACACAAAAATAAACATTAAAAACTTGACTATAATATTCAGGGAATCCCAAAACACACAATTATGAAAAAAAAAAAGTGCTGAAAATTTAATTGAAAAAGTATTTTATTTACCGCGTGGGTATGAAGAATTAATTTTCATTCTTGGGCAGTTTTTCTGGACATGGTAAAATATAGTAAAGCTCTACAACCATTTCCATTCAATAAAATAGAATATTTTCGATTAATTATACGGGTCAGCGATTAAAATAGTTTTCTTCAATGTGATATGTATATTTTTGGATGCTGATTAAGGAAAAACTATTCGAAAACTTCCAATACGTACAGTTTTGGTAAAAAATAATTTTTTTTAGCTTAAAATTAATTAAAAAATTTGAATCCGAAATTTGAAAAAATCTCAATGAGTTGCATATCTGCAGCACCCAATTTCCAAGTTTTCTAACTCTGCGATCAGTAGTCTGAGCACCAAAGAGCAGATACACACACATAGATACTTCTATTTCTATTCTCTTTATTTCTATTGAAGGTTAATGAAATTTTTCATTAACTCAAATATATGCTTTTGTAAAACTTATAATTTTATTAGTAAAAATATCTGATAAATAAATCTAAATATGCTCTGAATTCGGCGACTTTAATAGTTTATAAAAATGATTGTAAAAAATGATTATACATCATGATTGAATTTATATAATTATTAATAGAATTTTGGTCGTGTTATTATACTATAACATATTTTAAAGGATTTTTGCGTAGTAAAATATTTAAACTTTTTGGAGAGAAAAAATTCGACAACAAATATAGAGTTTTGAAATAACGTTAATTAAATTTAATGTGCATCGCTAAAGGAATTAGGGTGATATTTTGTCTCGCGTAAATAGATCCGTTGACACAGCGATTGTCATGCCTTTAATTATAGCGGTCGGAAAAGCTACCTTTCAGTGAACAGGTGTGCATGGATTTAAGAATTCGGTCGGAAATGCTACGATTTTAACCCCGGTCGGATCTGTCCCGGTCGGAAATGCGACGTAATTGCAAAATGATTATGGTACCACTTGAAAACACAAAATTTACATATGACAAAAGTTGCATATATTGATAGCATTTGCCGCTTTTAAGCGAGATAAGAAAATTCTTACACAAGCACAGAAAAAGGGTGGGGGTGTTTAAAAAAAGAAAAAGAAAATGGCAGAAGCTAAGGGAGGGGGGGGGAATGGGAAAAATGACCGTGCATTGGAAGAATTTTTTTTTTTTGTCAATTAGTGTATGAAATTCCCTGACTTTTCCAGATTCTGGCTAAAATACTTAAATTCCCTGACTTTAATAGTAAATTTTCAAATTCCCTGACTATTCCATTTTTTCCAGGTATCGTGGCAACCCTGCTTTGTGTTTGTTTTCGCGCCGACCAGGGCCACCCGTGTGTGTTTATCGTGCGATTCGGTGTATTGTACACTTTTTACTAATAATCTTTTCGCATCAGAACTTCGTTTTCTCGTCACGGAGTCGGAACTTCGTTTTTGACTTCGCGCCGGCCGCTTGTTTGTGTTTATCATATAGGATAGGTTCTTTTTCCTCTATGGTAAAATGGAGTTTTAAAGTTTTTTTTTTTTTTTTTTTTTTTTCTTCAGAGCAAAATGCTTTAAAAATATAAGGGAAATATCAGTTTTTAACAAGAAATATATTTTTAAATTTGTTGTTTTTCTGCCTTAAAGTTTTTTTTTTTTCCCGAGAACAAAAATTACGCTTTCCCTGGGACCTACCACAATACATTTTTCGCGTCCTACTTCCGATTTTTCATTTAATTTACGCGCTATAGCGCGTAAACGGCATCGCTGATTGGTTCATTAAAAAAAAAAAAAAAAAAAAAAAAAGGTCAAATATTTAAAATATAATATTTAACTGAAAAGTATAACATACACATATACAAAAAGGGATAAAAATCAAAACCTTATTTCCGAGTCTTTTTTTTTTTTTAATTATTATCAACTTATTTACAGAAAAAAGGGACCAAATTTTCTATACAAAATGTAGGGACAAATTGATGAGGTGACTCTAAAATAAAAAATGGCGAAAAAGGAATACTCAAAAAAAAAGTACACTTATCTTCAATTTTAAATCATAAATTTCGACAACAGCTTTCTCTATATATTAAAAAAAAGTTACTGTCACTGGCGTCAAATATTTTTGTCTGCGACAGCATCTTCTAACGGAGGGCAGGGTCTTTCGCGTCATGAGAGGTATCAGTGTGTTCCGAATACTTCAAGGAAGACATTTCAGCTGCTTAGAAATTTCCATCATTTTAGTTAATGAAGTTATTAACTAAAAACGACAAGTTTATGAAGGTACTCTATTTGCCATTTTGAGGAAAGTTTCTCCCAGTGACGTTGTTTTTCTGTCATAGTCATTTTAAACGGGAAAATTAAAATATGATCCATGGTTGTACGTAGGTAGGTAGGCAGGTAGGTTCGATTTAACGTCGCACCAGTACTGCGCTATGGGTAATTGGCGACGGTCTGGGACGCACTCCTAGAGATGTTCCGGTCACATGCCATCACAATTTTGATCCTTCCCGGAAGGGATCCCTCCCCCCGCTTTGGTGATCCCCAGAGGTATAGTGTGGGTGGGAACATGGAGAATTTTGCGGTCACGAAAGATTTTATGTGCACCAGACACGACGGTCTTTGGGCAGCTCAAGTATCGAATCGGCAATCTTCCAATTACGTGCTCGGCGCTTTACAGACTAGGTTAACGTGCCCCAAAACCATAGATGTAAAAAAGAAAGAAAATAAACATCAAATTTTTTCTCTACTTTTAGAAAAGTAATTTTCTTACACGAGAAAATTAAAATATGATCCATGGTTGTAGGTAGGTAGAAAATTAGGTAGGTTGTGTTTGTCGTCGCACCATTACTGCGGTATGGATAACTGACGACAGTCTGGGACGCACCCCTACGGATGTTTCTGAGACATGCCACCACAAGTTTGGTAAAACACGAAGGGGATGGTCCCCCACTTCAGTGGCCCCCAGAGGTATAATTTTGATGGGAACGTTGAGGATATTGCGGCCGCGACATATTTTACGTGCACCAGCCACCATTAGTGTACACGACGGTTTTGGGCCGGCTCGAAAACCGAACCCGCAATCTTCCAATTACGAAGGGATACCTCGGTCCGGATATAAGGTTGTAAAAAATAAATTAAAAGGGTCATATACTAAAGCTGTAATGCAAAATGGTCTAGATATTATGAATTTCTTTCTATTAAAAATATATATAAATATTATATATTTCAATTTGACATTGAATGAGAATTTCCATAATAATTTTCTGCTTTTGTCTTGTAATATGCACTATTAATATTCCTTTTCAGTGAAAGAAAACAGCGAATAGGCGGACAGAGCTCTACATGTGTTAATAAGTAAAGTGAGTCGGGGGAGAGGCGAAGCCTCCCTCGGGGGTTGGTGAGCGGAGTGAGCAGGGGGCAGAAACCCCCATTACTTAAAAAGAAAAAAAAAAGATTATCCCACAAAATGATGACGTATGGTGGCTTTATCACAAAACTGATAATGGCAAATAAATATTTTCTAAGTAAAATACTCCATTTAAAAGAATATAAACATTTAATAAATGAAAATTAATGTGCTGGGCAGTTAGTGCGAATTTACAGCTAATCGGGTATTGATTATTCACTCCCTTCTCTCTAAAGTAGTCTCTTCCGTGGAGGATCAAAATTGTGATGGCATGTCTCCGGACCACCTCTAGGGGTGGGTCGCAGACCGTCGCCAATTGCCCATCTGCGCAGCACTAGTGCGACGTAAAACCCAACCATCCATCCATCTCTCTAAAGTAGAGAATTTAGCAGAGAAAGTGTGTGATTCAATATATATATATATATATATATATATATATACACATTTAATTTGAATTGTGTCTTAAATAAATAATAATAATAAATCTTGCTGCAATACCTTAAAAAATAAACGTTTACTTCTCAGTAGTAGTAAAAGCGTAATATTGTAGCGAGCGCTGTAAATTGTTTAAAACTCTGTAGATCAATTTAACAATTAAAGAAAGAAATGTTTAGGCTTAAAAATATACATATAATTTACGGTTATTCTCTGAATTGATATATTTGTTGTATAGTCTTAATTTATTTTCTTTTATTTAGATGCAAATTTTACTGTTGTTTTTAGAGACGCCAGGTTCAGTTGTCAAGGAAGAGAATGTCTGCATTCAAAAACTATATTCATAAATATATATATGTATAAATTTTTTTCAAAGAAAAATATTTTACAGGTAGACCTGCGGTTTTGCTTGCAGGTCTAAAATTAATGCTAACTCGAGCCGCAAAGCGAGTAACCCACAGGTAGGATACCCGACCCAATGCAGAACTCTAATATGAAGTCAACTAGAAATGTGGACGCATGGTGCCGTTGCCTAATCAAGATGAAAAATGCACAGATACAAACAAAACAGATCATCAGAACTTCTGAAAAATGCTGAAAACAAACACATTTAATTCTCAAAGAACTGTAAGTTATTTATATAATTAAGGTTCTTAAAAAATAAATGTTAATGGTAACATTTTACTGTATTTTCTTTCTTTACAATTATTTTTTCATCCAAAATCATTTTTTTCTTAAATTTACTGAATTACTTTTATTTGCGCATATGTATAACTAAAATTTTGTGTTAATTTTACATAAAGAGATTTTTTAAAAATATTTTTATATCTTTTACAGACAAAATTTTAGTTTTCGTTTCAATATATTATTTCATGCATCACTATCATATCTATACACATACAAGATGTTCGCAATTAAATTTTTACTGCAAATAGCCTCTATAAGCTAAAATGGACAAGTGCATCTGAAGAATCACAATCGTCTCTGTATAGCAAACTTGGTGGCAAATCCACTTGCCCGGAAGGTTGTTTAAAGCAAAAGTTTAATTATAATGACACGTTTTGGCCAATTAATTAATTTTTTTGGTCCAAAAACAGGTTATTCATAAAAATCAATAATCGTGAAATGAAAAACCTTTCGCATCAAAATGGGAAACATAGGAGCACTGCTAGGCCAGTAAGTTTTATCATAATTTAACATACTTTTAGGGAATTTAAAAAAGGAAATAAAAACAAACAAACAAACAAAAAGAACACTTAGTTTAGAAACTCACAGAACACAATACAGGAATTAACTAAAAAAATAAATACATACATGCAATCAGGAATGAAAAACATATTAAAACGGGACAAAGTTTCCTGTAACTAAAATTTCTAAAAATAATACTTAACAACTCATTGCTTTATTCAACTTTTTATAAATTCTTCTACTGAATAAAAAGTTAAATTTTCATTTAATTAAAATTCAGGAAAAATCAAATACAGCCTAGTAGCAGAATTTTCTGAATATAACTATAGCAAAATAATATATATATCTGAAAATCATCTGCCGAACTAAGCCTGGTGTCTCTAAAAACAACAGTAAAATTTACATCTAAATAAAAGAAAATAAATTAAGACTATGCAACAAATACACTAATCCAGAGACATAACGCAAGTTATATGTATATTTTTAAGCCTAAACATTTCTTTATTTAGCTGTTAAATTGATATTCAGAACTTTAAACAATTTGCAGCGTTCGCTGCCATACTATGCTTTTACTACTACTGGGAAATAGAAGTTTATTTTTTAAGGTATTACAGGAAGATTTATTATTATCATTATTATTTATTTAAGGCATGATTTAAATTTAAAAAAGAAGAAAAAGATTTCGATTCACACACTTTCTCTGCTAAATTCTTTGGCGATAAGTAAGTGGATAACCAATACCAAATCAGCTGTAAATGCGCACTAACTGCCCAGCGCATTAATTTTCATTTATTAAATGTTTATAATCTTTAAATGGAGTAGTTTACTTAGAATTATTTATCTACTAATATCACTTTTGTTATATACATCTCACTATACCAGACAAAAAAATAAAATAAAATAAATAAATAAAAATACGCTTTTCGAACAAGCACGTGATCGTTTTTGTATAGTATATAATGTTTGTTTCTGTAAGTTGAGTTGTTCAATAGCTCCAGCGTTTGTTAAATAAAAATTTGAAAGAATTATTTAAAAATATACTTTACACAGTCGATACTGTGTAATTAAAACAAAAATTAAAACGTTTATTCGAAAAGATAATTGTATCTTGCAACAAACTTATTTGCCATTATCAATTCTAGAATTAAGGCCACCAAACCTTATCATTTTATGGGGACAGTCCCCACTTTGGTTATTATTATTATTATTATTATTGTCATTATTTTTTTTCCGCATAATCTTTTTTTTTTTTTTTTTCAAAGTAAAGCTTTTGTCGCAATTAATGATTTAAAATTGATGATCGTGTAAGGTGACCAACCGTCCTCGAATTTCGACCTACATGTCGTCAGCAATTTGAAGATCATTTGAGAACAAATGGTCTTGAAATTACAAATTTGTCCTCTAACGTCCTCAAATTAAGGCGTAATTTAGCTCCGTCCTCGAATTACCCTTCAATTTCAGAACGGTGCGATGATTTGTCCCTCAAATTGGGTTTCAAAAATTTGGTCGCCTTATGATAGTGTACTTTTTCGAGTATTGCTTTTGTCGTCATTACTTATTATTTTCTTCTATAGTACATATAAAGGAAGTATTGGATTCGTGAAAATTTTCGAACTCTAGTTTTCGATGGATTTACACATTTTGGGATGTCCTGAACACGATTTGACTATTTTTAGAAAATTTCTTTCTCTCTCTGTGTGTTTCACAAATATTTTGGGCGCTGTATCTAAGGAAACAATATACGAAATTTTACCAAACTTAGTATTTAGTTGGACCCTGACATAAACTAGTTCTGATTAAATTTGGGAATCAATCGCTCAACAGGTGGCACTGCCATGCCATTGCATTCCTTCTAAATTTTTAACATAGCAGTATAGCACAAAATTTTGTGTAAATGTACATAATGAGAGTTATTTTTAACGAGTAATTGTAAAATAAATATGAATTATTGATAATAGTATTAATAAACTAGGAAAAAAAAATTGTGCATGTGGAACCATCCCTTCCCCTTTTGATAATTCAAAAGAAAGTTATCTATTTTTTTTTTTTTTAACGATAAAAGACTTAGAAAAAAAAATATTTTTTTCTTATGATAATTGCAAAATATTGATTTTCTTTCCGCATTTAGTGATCTAATTCTGTCAGATAAAAACCAACTGCATTTATGTTTTTAAATAATTTAATAGTTTAATAAATAGTTTGTATTGAATGAATTTTGTGTAAAATTATATAGACAAAAGTCATGTGGTGGCCACATCATACTAGTGATGTACACTTCTATATACATTCATACAGTCGGGGAAAAAAAAAAACGCAACACTCAACGTAACTTCGTTGCTAATCGATGTAGAAAAATGTAATAGGTATCATTCGACGGGGAATTGTGAGTAGTTTCAGAAAATGAACTGAAATTTTGAATTAGGGGTCGTCTACATATTAAAACGCGCACCAACTTTGATTTTTTCAATGGTAATGCCCCATTTTTATTTTATATTTGAATTTCTGGGATAGCGACAACGCGAAAAAGTATATTTGTTGTATATTTTACTTATTTTTTCACAGAGTTATAAGCGTTCAAAGTTTGAAGGTGCTAATGTTAAATTCATATTTCAAACTTTTATTAATAGCTTCACAAAAAGTAACTTGATCGATATAACTTTTTTTCTACGAGATACAGTGAAGAAACCCAAACATAATCCATCATTACTTTTGATTCTGAAAAATATTTTTAATTCTGAAAAATATTAATAAATTCATATTCATAAAAATTATGAATTATGACCTATATTAATTTTTACATAAAATAAATCCTAATGCTGAAAAATATGGATGTGCAAATTTGCAGCTCATTCCAGTTATTAGTTTTCGAGATATAAATAAATCTTTCTTTTGGAGGGGTTTAGGGGGCCGTCGCTTATAAAGTTTTGCATGAGATAACGAATCAAATCTTTAAAAATAACAAAGAAAATTAAACAAAATATTTTTATTTTTTATTTACGGGTCAAATTATATAACAACAACGTCAAACGCAAAGAGATGAAACAAAAATGATGATTTTAGACATTAGAAAACAGGAATTCTTGATGCTAACACTAAAGAAGACCAGCCCCGCCTTCATCGTTCTTCAAAATAAAACAATACAGAAAAAAAAGTAAATGTGACATTGAGTATTCGTGTTAAACACCTTATTTTATGTTGACAAAAATACGCACAAGTGGTATTTACTTCATCGATTAATTGGTGATAAATTTTGAATCTTTTAAACGAACACTAGAAGAAAAAAAAAATAACTAAATAGGCGGGGTTTACTGTTTTAAATAGAAAAATAGGTTTAATGTGAAATTGTCAAATATAAATAACGAATGAAATTGGAATGCAAGACAGACTTGTAAACTCTTTTCTTAACTACCGTCATAGTTAAAAAAAACCTTAATCATTTGCTTCATATATTGCTTTATTTTATTTTATTTATTTACTTATTTATTTATTTTATAGGGGGGAGGAATATTATTTTAAGCACACTTTAGTCTTTAAAATTTTATTAATATATTTTAACTTTATACATTTTTAAAAACATACTTTAACTTTTATAAATATATTTTAACACTTTTTGCGACCGCAGGATTTTGTCTTTTTGACAGTAAGACCCGCCTACGGGCATTATACTCTCAAAATATAATATTTTAGAACAAATTTTCTGTATTCACGATTTTATTACAAATGGATATACATTGTAATTATATTCTTTCTAATCAATATATTTCTATCCGTAGTATAATTTATTGCAAAAATATGAGCACTGGGTACACACTTAAGAAATATGTAACACACAAATTACAAAAGAAACGCCCACTGACAGAGTTAGAGATTTTCAAATGGCGTGAATCTACGTCAGCAGTCGCGAAAGGGTTAATTAAGAAAATATATTTTCATAGAAATTATAAAACGAATCGTACAGTTCTAAAGAGTTCAACTGACCAAAAACTGGTAAGTGCGATTAAAATTGTTTAATATTTACTTCATGAACCCTTACAATAATTTATCCGAAAAGGTTTAGTTTATGCGTTGTTGTTTTTATATAGATATATATATTATTTCATTGCGTCTATTATGTTACCTACGAAGGAAAAATTTAAGCCTTATTGGTGATCAGTACAGCTATAATACAACCCCTGGCAAAAAGTATCCGATCACCGAAAACAGTGCTTATGATACGTTAAAACATAAGGTTATTTTTTCACAAATTCAAACTTTTTTCAAACCTATGAGTATGCTTTTGTGAAATATGACTAATTTTGTCAAATTCTATTAAATAGTAATAGAAATTACAATATCAGTTAAGAGTTTACACGAGAAAATACGTTGAATCACAAAGGAAAAATATTTCCGATCATCATTGTGTGGAGAAAAAAGTATTTGATCGCAAACAAAAGCAACACAGTTAAATGATATATGCAAATTTTTTTTACTCGGCGCATGCGTTCAAGTTCGAAGAAGACGGTATAAAAGGTCAAATTGTAGTTTGAAAGTTACAAGTTAGTTTCGCATCTGCTGAAGTATGGCTCGAAAGAGAGAATTATCTAATGATGTAAAACTTTTGATTGTTAAACGCTTAAAAAGCGGAATTTCCCAAAGAAAGGTTGCTAAGACATTTGGATGTGCTCAAAGTACTGTTTGCGAAATTTGGAAGAAATATCGCTTAAGAAATGATGTAAGAAATCTGCCTCGAAGCGGTCGACCACGAGTAACATCAAGTAGACAAGACAGGAAATTAGTTGATCTTGCCAAATCTATGCGAAGGTGTACGTCTAAACAACTGAATGCCGAGTGGTCAAAGTATGGAGTAAAGGTATGTGCACGTACAGTGCGAAATCGTTTAAATAATAAAGGATATCACTTCTGCAAAGCCAAAACCAAGCCATATATGACTAAGAAACACAAGAAAAATCGTCTTCAATGGTGCAAGAAATACAAATGCTGGTCTTCTGATGATTGGAAGAAGGTTATTTTCAGTGACGAATCTCGTGTTTGTCTAGGAACTGGGGATAACCCTGGAATGTTTGTGTGGAGGAGAGCTGATGAAAAGTTCAAAGAAGATTGCCTAAAAACTAAAGCTAAATATCAGCCTTCATTTATGGTGTGGAGTTGCATGACATCTCAAGGAGTTGGTAAATTGTGTATAGTGTTGCAAACAATCAATTCAGAAGTATATGTTAACATTTTAGAGCATTATTTGATACCTAGCATCGAGGAAGCGTTTGGTGACTCCTCCGATTTCCTATTTCAAGATGATAATGCGTCCTGCCATAGAGGTAAACGGGTCAAGGATTTCTTAAATAAAAACGGAAATTCTCCAATAAAGACTCTGAACTGGCCTGCAAATAGTCCTGATCTTAATCCGATCGAAAATATTTGGAATGTTTGGAAAAATAATATAGAAAAGAGAAGACCGACCAATATGAATGCACTTCATCTAGCCATCAAGGAAAGCTGGAAGGAAATTCCATCACATTTATGTGAAAAGGTTGTTGAATCCATGCCCCGCCGTTTAAAGGCAGTTATTAGAGCAAAAGGAGGACCAACCAAGTTTTAAATTGAAATTTATCGAATATTTTTTTCCCGGTTATGTGATGATCGGACATTTTTTTCTTTGAATACTTTATATTAATTTTCCTCTGTATTGTAAAAATTAATTGCAATTTATGGTATTACTTTTTATCATGTCACAAAGTAAGATACTTTTGTAATAAAAAACTTTATTTTAAAAAATGTAATAAATTTTTAGAAAAATAGCCTTTTATAGTAACGTATCTTAGACACATCTTTCAGTGATCGGATACTTTTTGCCAGGGGTTGTAGACACTTTTACTTGAAAAATATTGCACTTTTTTCAAAGAGTACTGTACGGACTAATTGCAGGTATAATGTATTTAAATAGACCTAAAATTATTTAAAAAACTACTGAAGTATATACAAATCTAAAAGATTGAATTCAGGATAATTAAGGAACTAGAAAAGACGCAACGTTTTATTAATTTAATTTTTTTTTTCCCTGAAAGATTTCCGGTGTGAAACTTTAAAATTTCGTCTATTTCTTATAGGATCTTAATTTTATTTTTCTACATTTACAGATAACCCCCTAACACATTTTTGATTATAACTCTATAAATACTAAAGATAAAGTATACAAACAGTATACTTTTCCGCACTGCCAGACTCTCAGAAATTCGAAAATGAAGTCAAAATTTGGTGTTACTATTGAAAAAATCAAAGTTTGCACTCATTTCAATACGTAGATGACCCCTAATTCAAAATTTGACGACATATTCAGAAAGTGCTTTTAATTTCCTGTTGAATTATGTCTATTAGATATTCCTGCGTCAATTAATAACGAAATTACAGAGAGTGTTGCGTTTTTTTTTTTTTTTTTTCCCGACTGTACATTCATACACATTAGTACATCCTTCTATATGAACATAATATAGAGAAAGTATTTATGAAAATTTTTGAACTCCAGTTTTCGATGGATTTACACGTTTTAGGATGTCCTGAACACGATTCGACCGTTTTTAGAAAATGTTTGTCAGTGTATCACAAATTTTGTGGACGTTGTATCTCACGAACCAATAAAAGCAGTATAACCAAACTTGGTATTTAGTTGGATCCTGATATAAACTGGTGCTGATTAGATTTTGGGATCAATCGCTCAACAGGTTGTGCTATGATCACATTTTTTCTTAAATTTTTAACATGACTGTATAGGACAAAATTACGTATAAATGTACATAATGAATAATAGTAGTAATAAACTACGAAAAAAATTTGTCTTCCCCCCGCCTGGGGAGAAGTACCCCCTTCCACGGGGAGTATAAATTTTTAATATGGGTATCTTTCGAAAGATCTCGTCAATTCCTTTAAAACGAATGGTTGAACTATAGATCTGTGATAATTTAAAACTAGTATGCTGTGGCCACCACAAGACTTTCTTCTATATTTACCTATACATATTCAATCAGTAACAATATTAAAAAAAAAAAAAAAAAAAAAAAAAAGTACGATTTTTTTTTTCTAAGGTTTTTTTTTTTTTTTTTTTTTTTGTTAAAAGTGAAAAAAATCGATAACTTTGTTTTAAATTATCACAGATTTATAGTTCAACCATTCGTTTTAAAGGTATTGACGAGACCTTTCGAAAGATACCCATCTTGAAAATTTATCCCCCCCGGGGGGGTACTTCCCCCCCAGGGGGGGGGAGCGATGCCCCCCCATGCAGAAATTTTTTTTCCTAGTTACATACTACTATTATCAATAATTCATATTAATTTTACAATCACAAGTTTAAAACAACTCTAATTATGCACATTTATAAGAATTTTTGTCCTATGCTGTCATGTTAAAAATTTAGATAAAATGCTATCACAGCGCCACCTGTTGAGCTATTGATCCCCAAACATAATCAGCACCAGTTTATGTCGGGGACCAACTAAATACCAAGTTTGATTAAATTTCGTTAAAAAAAAAAAAAAAAAAAAAAAAAATTGCGATATTTTTCTAAGTTTTTTTTTGTTAAAAGTAAAAAAAATCGATAGCTTTGGTTTAAATTATCACAGATTTATCGTTCAACCATTCGTTTTAAAGGTATTGACGAGATCTTTCGAAAGATACCCATCTTGAAACTTTGCCCCCCCGGGTGGGAACTTCCCCCCCCCGGCGGGGGGGGGGCAACCGATGCCCCCACATGCACAAAAATTTTTTCCAAGTTAACTATTACTATTATCAACGAGACCTTTCGAAAGATACCCATCTTGAAAATTTACTTCCCCGGGGGGGGGGAGAAGCGATGCCCCCCCCCATGCACAAAATTTTTTTCCTAGCTAACTACTACTATTATCAATAATTCATATTAATTTTACAATCACAAGTGCAAAATAACTCTCTTTATGCCCATTTATACGGAATTTTGTCCTATGCTGCCATGTTAAAAATTTGCATAAAATGCGATCACAACGCCCCCTATTGAGCGATTGATCCCAAAATCTAATCAGCACCAGTTTATGTCAGGGTGCAACTAAATACCAAGTTTGGTTAAATTTCATTCATTGGTTCGTGAGATACAGCGTCCACAAAAAAATGATACAGACAGACAGACAGACAGACAGACAGACATTTTCTAAAAACTATTAATTCGTGTTCTCAATATCCCAAAACATGTAAATCCATCAAAAAGTGGACTTCGAAAATTTTCGCGAATCCAATACTTTCTCTATATTACATATAGAAGAAAGTAACAAAGTTATGGATTTTTTTTTCATTTTTTAATGAAAAAAAAATCGTATTTCTTTTGATATTGGCGAAAATTGACTTTCTTTCGGCATTAAGTGATATAATTCTGTCAGATGAAAATCATCTGCATTTATAATGGAAAATAATTTAATAAATAAATTGTCTTGCATGAATTTTGTGTAAAATTATATAGAAGAAAGTCTTGTGGTGGCTACATCATACTAGTTTTGAAATTGGAGTAAGCTCTCCAATTTCTTCTCACATTTTGTTTAGAAAATTTGGTCCCTTTTTTCTGTAAATAAGTTGGATGATTAAAAAAAAAAAAAAAACTCGTAAATGAGTTTTTTTTCCCCTTTTGTGTGTGTATATTATATTTCAGTTAAATATTATATTTTAAATATTTGAACACTTTTTTTAATGAACCGATTTTGCAAACCTATGCATATGTCCGAAAAACAATTTTCTTTGTATCTCCTTGAAATGCTTTTTATCCTGACTTTGACTTTATATTAAAAGTCAAAAAAAAAATAAATAAATAAATAAATAAAATAAAAATAAAAGAGGAATATTTAAAAAATTCAATAAAAACTGAGCATTTTATTCGAACATTTCAGTGGGCAAAATTGTATATAAAGAAGGATAAGGCTTAGTTATTCAAAAATCTTAACGAAACTTTCAAACTTTCTGCCCCCCATAAAAGCATCGGGCTACGAATCCAGGGACTGTTAGTTCGATCCCCGTCACGAAAACTATTTAAATATGGTTTTTGTTTAAACTCATTATTTCCCATTCATTCATTTTGTCATTATGTTATGTTATTCGGTTAATGTTATGTAATTTGTAGACTTTTTGAATTCTAGAATATTCTGTTCAAAGTTCATGAATTGTATATAAAATTCAGTTGATTTGAAAAGTAAAGTCTCGAACTGAGCTTAAAGTTCTTTGTGTTATTTCGCTTTAGTGTTTCTTCACAAACAATTATCTTACAAGGAAGGTCTCCTTAAAGCACATATATTCAGAATATTGTGAAAAAAAATTACAGAGATTCTACTTTCATAGGAAATACAAGATCAGTCAAATTTATCGGCGAAATCCCCCTAAAAATTCTACAAAAATAAATACTTTTGAATATTTGCGCAAAAAGGCAGAAAGTGCACGCGATTTGGCGAAAAACATCCTTTCCCTTAAAATGCAAATAATTTGAATACGTTTAAGAATTTCTTGCAAGACATTTCGTTCTGAATAGCGTTTTAGTAAATATAGTTTAAAAATAATCGATGGAAGAGTTGCCTGTTTCTCGCACAACTTTGTGTAGTATATGCATGTGATGTTTCATTAAAGGTATTTCATTTTAACTTTTAAAAAATACTTGCGAGTTGAGTTGCAAATATTTAAATTGCATGTCAAATACTTGTTTAAGTTATACATATCTTTAGTTTTTTAATTGGTAACTGAAAAAAAAATCCGCATTTTGCAAGTTGTAAATATTTATTTTTACTTTTATTTAGGGTTTAAATTAAATTTTACAAATTGAAGAATAGATTTTTTTAAATTTAAACAATGTCTTTGGAAATTAACGCGTACAATGTTGTTTGGATGTTTTATAAACAATACACGTAAAAAAAATTATGGCACTCAAAATATGACACAAGAAGAAATTAAATTAAAAAACCGCATTGTTGAAATATTAAAGAAATATGAGGGTGTAAGTTATGAAAAGTTTGAAATCATTTTTAATGATGCACATACTTCGTCGACTGAAATACCGCAAAATTCCGATGAAAATGAGTATATTACCTAACTGAATCTTCAAAATATGAAACATCAAAATAATATGTATGTATATATACACTAAGCGACAAAAAAAAAAAAAAAAATAAATAAAAAAAAAAAATAAATAAAAAAAAAAAAAAACGCACTGCAGAAAAAATGACTTATAACTTTTTTATTCGTAATAATTTTAAAGTTTGAAACAAACAAAACTGTCATGTTTACATAAAACCAAGGGGATGAAATGATACCTTATGTACATTTTCGATTTAATAATTCGCTTTATTGCACTCTACGAAGTACTTTTTAAAAATCTGCATAAAACTTTCTTTTAAATCATGATGCAATAACCATACACTTTACATTCTATTATGATTTATTACATGAAATAAACTAACCATATTTTAACATATGAAATAAAGCTATTTATTTGTTAGATCTAAGCTATTTTTTATTAAAAATATGTATTCTGCCTTGGGTTAATTCCACCTTTATACGGAATCACTGTTTTAATGCGCAATGGCATAGTTTTATACAGTGTTTTAATATAAATCTCAGAAATTTCAATCTGCCAAATATCACAAATAATATTTTCTAGTTCTGGCAGAGTTATAGGCTGCAAATTTCGAATCATCTCCCCTCTCCCCCGCCTTTTTATAGGCGAAACATTTTCGAGCGGATCGTGATTAAGACTGTTTCCATGTCTGGTATAGAAGAAATTCTACTATATCTTTTGTGGGTTTTAACTTAAAGTGCAAAAAGGTATGATTATTTACAGAATTATGGGTTCTCATGGGAATGGATAGAAATTTTATCAATTTGAAGTGACTAAACTTACCACAGACGCCGTGTAGTAAGGTGCATTACCATCTTGAAATGTTGTTTGCGGAAATGTCCAAGCTACCTCTAAAATAGTCGGTCAGACACCACTTTTATGAAGTTTGTGTTTTATTTCGAGTTAATTGATCCCTTGAGCATAAAATTTTGCCCGACATTTTGAAAAGTTATGCACCTCCGTACCATAATGTACGGAGAAAGTGTCACTGTTTTAAAAGTACGATTTTTATTAAGTCGGTCATATTTTCGTAGTCAGATCTGCTTGTTTTCTTCAGCTCGAAATAAGTTAAACTTGACTCATCAAAGAAAACCAGTTCAGACCGATAATTAACTAATCATTTTTTAATTTTTTTTAGCCATCTGATGTCTTGCTATCATATTTCTCTTCACTAAGAATGGGATTTTTTCAAATTTTCTGTCATTTAAACCTCCTTTGTTTAATAGTAGCTGTACTGTAGTTAAAGAAATTATGCTGCTAAACACTTTTTCTGAGTCTCTTTTATGTTTAAAATGTAATAGAAACCGATTTTATATGCAATGGCTTTTTAACTTACGGTCATCTCGCTTGGATGAGCAACATGACCGCCTAAAACCAAATTTCCAGTTTAAACAGCCAAAAAATTTTATATCTTGCTAAAAACCTTTTTAACAATATTTCGTTAACATTTAATTATTTTGTCATCTCACGTATTAAAATATTTTTTGATTTTCATTAAAAAATTTATACTTTTTGTGGCATTGTTAACTGCCTTATTCTTACAATTTTTGAAATAATTTCTAAAATTACAATTTTCCTGACAATTGCATTTTGTTTTTAACACTGGACTCAAAGCTAAAGTGCATGCGGAGCACAACATAATAAAATCTGTTCGGAAATTTACTTTTTAAATGATGAAATTTGCGGTTGTAGAAGACAAAAAGGAAAATATCCAAGTGCGGCTTTTTTTTTTTTTTTTTTTTTTTTTTTGTCGCTTTGTGTATATGTTATGGAATTATAAGAAATGGACTGTATAATGTTGGCATAATGTGAAATCTGGAAATTCATGAAGCAGTTTAAAAAGTGTCCAAACGATTTTTCAATAAGTAAAAAAAGAAAGAAAAATTACGTGAATTGTATCATTGGAAGAAACAGTTAGAAAATGTAACTAATCGTAAAGAAATAAAAGGCATTTTTCTTGGAGGGAGGGGGGTAGTTTAATGGAGCACCTTTCAATAACAAAGCGTAAGATCATAGAAATAAATTTGGTTTTGTGCATTTTTGCTAATCCAAAGACCTGTTTTACTTCCCCTCCTAATCTATGATCTATGATCATTATTTAAACTCACAAAGTGCTTAAAAATTTGAATTCTTTAGTATTTTCAATTAAAATTTGATTTATAGTTTGAACAAATTAACAAAAGATGCACGGTTCAAAAAGTGCAGTTATACAAATGTATTTTTATTTATTTATTTATTTTTGTTTTTTAAGTTAAACCTATTTAAATTAATTTTGTACGTAAAGTTAAAAAAATTATTTGGTATATTTTATCTAACTAGTGTAACAGAAAGTAAATTATAATAAAAAAAGGTGTAAATTTTCAATATTAATGTGTAATCTATAATGAAATTTGAGAGTTAAATTTAAATTTGAAATAAATTTTATCAAATTAAACTTTGATCTAAATTACTGATTGTGAAATCGGTATTCTTTAAAAACACAAAATAGCACACAAATAAGTGATTGCCGTTTACCATTGTTTCATTTCCAAATAGTAATGCACATTCCTTTAATTTATTTTCCAATATTAATATATGTGAGTACTGTTTTACCATTTACTTTAAGCCATTATACTTAAAGCTCAAGTAAAACTCAAGCTTAAGTATTTCATTTTAACCCTTATCGCTCGTATGTCCTTTCTGAGGGGACATTAAAAAATCGAGCCACGCCTTAAGGTGTTCCTCTGCAAATGAAATGTTATTTTTCTAAAACGTGTAACTATAGGCTACCTTTCAACTACCGGAAAATTTTAACAGAAAGATTTATTTTATTTAATAATGAAGTAAAATAAAACGAATTATTACAATTTTTTGGTAGCCAAAAGGTAGTATGTTGGAAACTATACGTATGACGTTTTAAAGGAACGCCAAAAGGCGTGTCTTACGGAAAATATGCCGAGCGCAAAGGGTTAAACCATACTTGCCAACATACTAATTAATATTCAGTGGTATTTTTAGCCCCGCCTTCTCTTTCATACCAGTATCATTTTAGAGTATTTTTCTTCTTATTTAATCTTAATTGTATTTAGAGATTATCACTCTAAAAATTCATTGGTGTGAGAAAAAGGGCGGGACTAACGTTTCTACGGAATATTAATTAGGGTGTTGGCAAGTATGGTTAAACTAAAGATTGTATAATTCAATCGTTAGGCTTACTTATAAATATATATGACAAAATTGCAGTTATAAAAGTGTATTTACATACTAAAGTAAACTTTTATTAAACTATTTTAGCATGAAGAGTATGGAAAACATATTTCCGTAATGAATATTTATCAAAAATTTGTTTTGCATCAGCTTTCATTGTATCGCCAACGAGAGATAAATAGCTACGAATCGAACATTTTCAATATTTTTTTACGGATAATATATAGTGATTCCGCCGATTTTTTTTTTATTTATTTATTTTTTTTTTTTGTAAACATACATAACCTCAAGAGGAGAGTATTCTGTAATGTTTTCAAAATTTTTTGCATATGCGCCTATGGAGACCTTCCTTGTTAGTCTAATCTATGTGACAATATTAAAAATCTAGCTGATGCCACTAGAGCCCCGTTCACATGAGCAGTTTCTACCCGGGTCAAACCCGCGTCAATCTTCGCGAAGCTGTTCACATACTTCCATCCCGCGTAAAAGCAGGGTTAGACCAGGGTCATTTTTCCTCCGAAACCAACCCCGCAATATACTAGGGGATAAGAGGGGAATAACCCGCGAATTACCCAGAATGCTTTTCGCTTGTTTCTTTCTGCTTCAATACTGGGACAGCGAATTGCGCACTATTTTCAAGAGATAAACTGCGTTCTTTTTTATTATTTTATTTTATTATTATTTTGTGTGTGCGTATTGTTCTGTGAAGTTAATTGAAGAATAATAATACTAGAGGAAGGAATTTAAAATAATGCGTGGATTTTATATAAATGAAAAATATAAAACGGGCACAGTGCTTTGCACTTTTCTTTTTTCCTTTTTAATTGAAATTTCTAAAATTCTCAGTAAACTAACATATAGTAAATTAATATTGTTTTACAATATGAATAATTTTTTTGTATTATAAAGGTTATTTAAGGAAATGGTAGACACATTTTTTTTTCTTTTGTAAATAACTTCTTAGAATTATAAACATTTTGTATGCATATGCATTGGAATATAACAATATTAAGTATTAAAATTTCTCAAAAACTATTTAAATTCAATAAAATTAAATTAAAAAATTATATATTTTTTAAAAATTAATCCTGCTAAACAATTTTTAACATTTCTCTTTATTTTACAATATTATAATTTATTTAACAATATATTCTAAACATGTTTGAATATTGCTTTCTCTATTAATTGATAAAATAATTTTTGAAAAATGTTTTTATGTTTGCATATTAATTTTTTTCATTTAATTTCCAGCATTCAAACAATATATATATATAATCATTTTAAGAAATTAATTTATCAGCCAATCTTTAATATATATATAAAGATTTAACTTACCAATGAATTTACAAAGTAATAACCAAATGTATTTATAAAATATTTCTGAGTTGCTGTAAAATATTTAAAATCCATTGTACACACTAGAGCCTGGACTGGGTGGAATGTCTTTTAGGGGGACTTTCTAAGGGAAACTAGCTCATACTCATGGAAGTTTTAGGGAAAACGACGGAAAACTATTAAGATCAGACCGACGATGGTTCGAACCCGATACCCATATTTATTCGCCTAATAGTATGGCCAATATATCGAATTTTGTTGGGTTAATAACAGTTATAAGAACTATATATATTTTTTTCCTGGTAGGAGGAAGAGAAGCAATTTTAATTATATAAACAGAACAAATTTATAATACCTATATCTTGAGTTCACGTATAAAATTTAACTTTAGAAGTGGGTTATAAATAGATAAACTATTTGGGAACAGATTTGAATAACATATATTTCATAATCTGTTTTATATTTTACTATATTAGAGATTTCATTGAAAATTTTCTTTTATAGGTAATTGTATCCCATTGCTACTGTTCTTACACACACACACACACACACACACACACACACACATATATATATATATATATATATATATATAATTATCGACATATTTAATCAAAAAAAAAATTAAGTGGTGGTGTGAGCATTAAGGCTGATTGATATCACAAGGGCTCTAGGCCTAGGTGGAATGCCCTCCACAAAATTATTTTAAGAGGTTTGGATTTTAGTTTCGGATTATTTAAGAGGTTCCGTGATTTTCTATTGAATTTTGGTTTTAATACTTTTGGTTACAGAATATTTTTAATTACAAAAGGAGTTTTAATAATAAAATATATATGCACAAAACTCTAATTTATAGTTTTTATTACAGATGCACAAGAATACTTTTTTTTTTTTTTTTTATGAATTCTTATTTCGATGCATAATAAAAGATAAAGATTTATGAAAGATTTATGTTGAAATATTTTTAAGAATATCTATTAGTTATGATAGCAAGAAATGAAATAAGTATCTGACCTAGTATTTATTAATGTAGTAATATTACTTTAAATCTTTAAGGTAATAAAATCTGAATTAAAAGTTTAATCATTTATTTTATTATTTAATGCATTTAGATTTAATATAATTATAATGCATAATTTATTCTAACTAATTTAAAATCAAAGTATTGTAAAGTTAATTATATTAGTATTTCAATTGACTAAGTTTAATTGTAATAACAATATAAATAAAACAAATATCAAAACTTATTTTATTTCCCGATCCCGTTTACAATCTTAATATTCAAAATAATATTAATAATTAAATTTCTAATACATAAAATATATATATATATATATATATATATATATATATATATATATATATATATATATATATATATATATATATATTTACGACATATAAAACAGATACTGAAATTTTCATGTTTAAAAAATTAAATTCAGACAGATTTGTTTGTAATATTAAATTTGCATTAAAAACTTAATGTAAAATTAAATATTAATAATGAAGAATAATATAAAATATATAATCCTAAAATTAAATAATGTATGTAATCCTTTTATTCTCAGCTGCTGTCAAAGTCAAACATGAAATTAAATTCACGTTTTCGCGGACAATACGGTTTCGCTTCTTTTCTCCGAACTCATGCGTTAATCTTGCAAACAGCCAATCAGAATTCAAGAAACGTATGACGCTGCTACAGTGATTTTTAACCAGGGTTGATAGTGTGAACAGCCTAAATTTTGACTCTGTAAAACCCCGCTTTTCAAATTCCCGGGTCGTTTTGACACGGGTTGAAGTTGCTTCATGTGAACGGAGCTTAGGAAACAAATTTTTAAAAGAGTGAAAAGAAATATATTTACGTGTAAGCAATAAAATTGATATAAAGCTTTGTGAAAAATTAAACTTGCACGGTAAACTTGACGTTATTATAGCTTTAAATGAATTTCTTTTTCTAATGATATGACTTATTTAAGAAGAATATTTGTAGATTTTCTTAATATTGCCGTTTAAACATTGTAATGAATTATATTTGTTAGTTACTATTTAATGTTGAAAAAAAATTAATGCTTCAGATAAGTAATTTTTTTAAATTTAAAATAGACTAATCGCAAAAATGCATGATTTATCTTTATTTATTTTATTTATTTATTTTGTTCCGTTTTGTTTTGTCGCCGCTAATTTCCAATTAGGTGACTATCACGCAGTTTGACGCATTTGGTGATTAACGCACATGACGTGCATATCAGTTTATTTTTGTTTTTAACTAAGAAATAAATACATATTCTTTACATATCTATGTATATAAGGAAATAAGATGTACGTTCATGTGTGTCTGGCGCTTTTTAGGAATACGGTTGATCGCAGAGCTACACAAATTCACATGGAAGTTCGCAATGACCTCTCCTGATGCCCCTGATGCACTGTTTTACGAATTTTTTGATTTTTTTTTTAAATATAATTAATTAAAATATGAAAATAATGACTTTATAACAGCTTTAAAATTAGCCATTTATATATTAGCTTTAAATTTAATTGTTGCCAATTTTTTTTTTTTTTTTTTTTTTTTTTTTTAACCACATAAAAAGAAATGTATTTTCACACGAATAATAATAATAATCATACTCGAATAATAATTTAATCATACATTAAATTTGCTTTTGCAAATGAGAAAATGACGTCATTATAACTTTAAAATTAATAATAATAATAATGTACTTAGAGGAAATATTGGGCTTTTTTTTTTTTTTTTTTTTTTTTTTTTTTTTTTGACGCTGAAGTACACCTAACATTTTCGCCTCCTAGGAGTCTGATTCCCAGACAGGTATTTTAAGACATGTAGTGCATCAAAAATATAAATAAATTATAAAATATTGAAAAGAAAAAAAAAAAAAACAGAAAGAAAGAAGCAGAAACAATAATCACATAAATCATCTATTTTTGTTTCACTACATCATTTTATAGAAAAAGCCAAAGTGGCGGTAAAATTTAAAAATTCGCCATGGGGAGCTATAAAAAAACTATACCGTGATCAAGTTTACATATTTATTTATTTTTCCATATAACAACCACTATTAACCATAAAATATTTAAAATTGAAAATATGTATAACCACAAAAAAGTAAGTTGTCTCATACTGTAGACGTAGCGTTCTCAGCACATTGTATTTGGTGTAAAATTGCTGTCACTTTATGATCGACCTGAATAATGAAATAAAATATAGGAAATAACGTGAAAGTAAATATTATGTATAATACGTATTCATATGTAATCGGGATTTAAATATAAAAGGCTACTTCATTTTTTTCCGATACTGTCCATTTCGAAACGAAATTGAAGCCCACGGGTAAGGACATATCCAAGATTTTCCGGTACCCATAGCGAGCTTTTGAGAGCTTTTTTGTTCCTAAAGCGATATAAAGAGTGATTCGATTTTTAATTCCTTTAAACATATTGTCACAGATTTCATGAACTATATAATTCGTACTAAACCGAGAAGGAAAGAAAGTTCTATAATATATATTACACTTAATAACGACTTTCCTAAATAGCTAGAGATTATTTAAACTCCTCATATTTCAGGATATTTCTTCTTTTTCATTATGAAATACTAATGTTATTTCTTAATAAATATCAAATTTCGAAAACAAAAATCTAATAAAAAATATACAATTTTTCTCAAGTGTAAGATATTTTAAAATGTCCCCGAATGCTTTTTAGAAAATAAGTGATAGAACTTCTTTCTAGAAAACATGAAAATTTAAAGCAAGGGTATGGTGGCATTTGCTCAAACGGCTATTTCATTGTTAAGAATATTTCTGTGTAGAAAAGAACACTTTCAATTTAAAGATAGATTCTTACTAAACCATTTATGTTAGTAATATTTGTAATATTTATGTGGCGTGATATAAGATAAAAGAGTATCTTAAGTGTCCAATATATTCTATTTTATCTTCGAGCTATTTTGATTTTCTTTCAATTCTTGTGCTGAAATCTATTTTGAGCTGAAAAGATAAAAACAACGCGAAATCGATATCCCAATCTATGTTTTTCTTTCTATAAAAAATGCTTTGTTTCTACAACAATGATTTCATTCTTATGCAAATATTCTATGCCATTGAAACTTTTCTAGTGTTATCAAAAATTTTACAAAATGTTTAACTCGCTGAGTTGGATGTTTTTAATGAGATAAACATTCTAAAGATGATTCTCAAATCCTAGAGTATCATTTCTTTCAGCAAATGTTAAAGATTCGATATTGTTATTTTGCTCATGCTGAGTGACTTACTATTCTAAAAAGTAACAATAAAAACGCATTTCTTATATATTACAATGGTAAGAATTTGTATATTTTTATAAGATATATTTTTTGAAGAATTCTATGACAGAAATTGAACTTTAGTTAATGGCAATTCTCAACTACGTTTCACCTGTCTGTGCATCTTCAATTTTCCGTAAATATTTTCAGGTAGTTTGGAAACAAACCAGTTTTCAGGTTTAATATAGCATGATTCTTTCTGCAAATGGTAAAAATAGCCTTCCTGGGATTCACAAAATAATTTGGATACATTATAGTCTATGAAAGGTCCAACATACTTTTATGTTGCAGGGAAGCATGTTTGTGTATTGCGTAAACAAATGAAAATATATTATTAATAAGTAGAAAAGTAGGGAAAATGGTATGATTAGAGTTAATACTTGGTTCAGAGGGACACACTAAATTTCGATACATTATATGGTGTAAGAAGACTGAAATTTTAATATGCTAATGTAGTTTTTAAATAACTGCAGGGTCTCTTTGGAAAAAGCAATATAAAACTAGCTTTTATGTTGTTTCTTCCTACATAATCAAACATATAAAATACGTTTTAAGGTACTATCATTTAGGTAAAACCCATTCAGTCAGAAATGCTTCTGTATACGAATCCTGCAGTTTTACGTTCTTGTTAATATCTGATTGTAGATTCGTTTGGAATCTGTAAATGAAACAACAGCATTGATAATAAATTTAATGCTATTAAATATATAAATTTTTAAACGAGAAATATAGTATACAAGTCATTCCATCCCCTCAGATTTTTATGCTCGTTTATTTGTTCGATTGAGAAATGAATGTATACCAATCAATAAGTCCCTATCACTTTTAGTTTTTGCTATACAGGGCTTCAAAAATTAGTAAAAAATGCTAATTTTCGAAATTCTTCTGCTACAAATGTACTCATATTTTCTTTCCTAATTAACTTAGAGATATCATTAGAAAGCTTATAATACAGGCTTTCAAATGATATATTACAAGTAGAGTATATTTTTAAATTTTTCACTTAAAGGTCAAACATTTTGACCTTTGACCTCCAATATCTCAAAAAGTACACATTTAATTTTCTTTTAAAAATTATGTTATTTTTACATTTAATATCTATAACTATTGCAAACTATAACATGGGACGGCCATGGGATGCTGAGTTATAAATTAATATGCAACCCTACATCAGTATTTTCATACTAACATAACGTAAGTTTTTCCCATATTTTGTTCTCTAATTAACTTAGAGATATAAGATTGTTATCACTAGAAAGCTTATAATCTTTTAAGTGATATGTCACATGCAAATATTTTTAAAATTTTTCATTTTAAGGTCAAACATTTTGACTTTTAAACATCAATGTCTCAAAAAGTATACATTTAATTTTTATTTAAAAATTATGTTATTATTACGTTTGTTATCTATAATTATTGTAAGTTTCAACAGGGGACGGCCATTTTTTTATAAAACGTACGCTATGTTAATATGGAAATACTGGTAGAGTTACATTTTAATTTATAACTCAGTATCCCATGACCGTACCATGTTGAAACTTACAGTAATTATAGATAATAAACGTAAGAATAACATATATATGTATATAACATATTTTCTCCTGTTTTAAAAATAATTCCAAATTTACTTGTTTAAGGAATGATGTTGTTTTAATTAATTTTCTTGACAAAATTTCGAAGTAAATTTTATTGTACTCGTGCATATACATTATTTTGTTTTGATTTCATCATACATTCCTTTCAATGTAATAAAGTTAAACATAAACTACATTTGAAATTAAGCTACATACTTCAAAAACTTTTTACCGAAATCTTAATTTGAAACTTTTCTTTCAAATCGTATAAGGTATGAATTGTGGAAAAAGTTATTGGAAGAAAAATAAATCAAAAAGATAGTTGGAGATAAAAAATTGTTTTTTTCGCAAAAACATATTACGTTATTGATTTTCATATCTAATTTAAAATGTATGGATATTGTTATTGTCACGGAAATAAAACAATATCCTCTATGCATCGACTTGTGTAAACATTAGAAATAATTCAGAATAAACTTATTGATCTCATATTTTCATCCTTTATGACATACTATTTGCGATGTTATTTCCGTACACATTTCAAAATGTAATACCGTGTATATATATATATATATATATTTTTTTTTTTTTTTTCAAAAAATATTTCTAGTCAATTTATATATTTTTGTTACTTTTTTAATGTTAAAATAGAAAAAAAGATGTTATAAAATTATTTTTTAACAGTTTTCATAGTAAAATATGCGCATTATTTGTACCAGAATATAAAATATTATATACAGAATATTTTCAATAGACGCAGATGGCTTCAAGAGATTAACAAATATTGAGTTAAAATAGACTGGATTAACGATGTAGTCTATATATGATGATGGTTAATCGAATACCAGTGAGCTTAGCATTTTCACAGCTACTTGGATGTGTTTACACAAATCAACAGAAAAAGTCTGCACGATATTAAGCTTAAGATATAGGCACTAGCCGTCATATACCCCCTCCTTACATTTCGAAGACTATAATGATGTTATAATCTATAGGTTCATTATTCTGTAATTTCTTTCTAGCTTCCGTTATCGAATTTAAATACACCATTATAACAAATTAAAAAAACCTGCTTGTGATACCAGTTTTTTGATACGAGAAAGAGATTTCTCATTTTTTTTTTTTTTCTTTTTCCTTAAAATAATATTCTGGTGCACTTTAGTGCACCAGAATATTATTTTAAGGAAAAAAATTTAAGGAAAAACCATTTAGAAGTTTTACATCATTTATGATGTAAAACTTCTAAATGGTTTTTCAAACTAGTGGTTTTCAGTCCTGTTCTGTTGCAATAATTTTACATGCAAAAACATGCTACTCAACATAAGTTCATAACAGAATTTCAACCTGGAAATTTTGTTTCTGCTATACGTCTATTTAGGCTTGAAAATTGAATTTGTAATGATTTTATTTTCTCATTTCGAAGGTAAATTCTTTTTTTTTTTTTTTTTTTTTTTGTATCACTGTTGCTTTCTTTATTAATAATATCTGTTTTTAATTAAAAATAAATACTACCCTTTAATCGAATCTAACCGTTGCTTATTCGTTTGTATCTTTAAAAATACTTGAAGCTTTCAAATTAAATTTGGATAAAATAACACATTAATATTGTTCGTTATCAAAAGTTTCAAATATTTATTTTTATTTTTTGTTAGATTCATATATATATTTGTGCTATAATTCTTAAAATTGTTTGAGAAACTAACAAAATCACTCCATCGTACATTGAATTATAAAGCTTAAAATTTAGAGGTGCAATTAGATTATAATTATTATTACTTCTACATAGCATCCTATGTTTTACATGATTTAAAAAAGTAAAATTTTTAAATGATAAAATAACTAACTCATCGGAATAACAGAAATCAAACCTTATGCTACCGCAATTCTTTTAAATAGCATGAGAAACTTTTAAACTTTTTTAATTGGTCCATTTCCAATCTGCTGTAACTTAAAATTGATATTTCACTGATAAATTTTAAACATTATAGCTACTGGGAAACAGTATATGAAAAACTTATTGCAGTCACATTTCAATTCCATGTAATTCATGAGATAATGTAGTTTTAGATTAGAAATGTTGTGATACATAAAGTTTAGTATTTTTGAATTGTAACTGAATACATTGAAACTGAATTACAATGTCATTGGTTTTGCATAAATGGAAAATACACAAAATTTGAAATTTAATAAATTCTCCGTTGATTTTAGTATTTATTCGATGAAAGATAACTCGAATTCACATATAACTTTCAATATATTAAAGAACCAATTCATATATTCAATATTTAATTCAATTCATTATTTCATTATTTCCAAAATTCAAAAACTGAATGCGCAGTGGGTAATGAAAAGACGTAGATATACGTGGACGGTCCGTTAAGTGTTATAGATGAGAAATGCTTCTTATCAAGATATCCTGAAGATATCTGAAATTTAAAATTTTAGGTAATGCGTTGATAAAAACAATTCTCATTAAAAACAAGACAATTTTTTTCCTATTTTCACCATTCCACTATCAATAATTTGAATACATCTCTCGTAAATAATAGCAGATATTTTTTAACCGACCATGGAAGCCTTTGCGCAAGTGCTTGAACAGAAATTTATAAAAAGTTTAGTAACATATTTTCAATAGCCTGCTTTCCTAGTCTTTATATTTCATGGAATCAAAAAAATAAAATAATAATAATAATAAAACCACTTTAGAAATGAAAAGAAAATAATTCCACTGAAATCACTTAAAACCTCACTTTGGGTCCCCGCTGCTAGCATTTGCGCCTTAACCGGACATTTTAATATAGATGTTAAATGGACGATAAGTGGCGCCGAACTACGTTTTTCAAGAACTACGTTTTTCGGACAGCTTATCATCTTCACTCTGTGACAACAAATGGCGCTACCAGACAATTTCCTCATCTGCAAAAATTTTAATTAAGAAATTTAATTCGAAAATCGAACTTCAAGGTGCATCAGGCGAGGTTAAAATGGATGTCCATACAAAATTCTGTAGCTCTGCGATCACCCGTTTGCACCAACACACTTCTAAGTTTAACTTTATCTTTTGTCATTTTTTCGTCATCCATACGGTTTAGGATTTTGAAGACAACGAAAAATTTATTTTTTCAATTGAATTTTTTTTTTAAATTGATTATCGGAAAAAAGTAACACATTGGCCGTTGGAGGATTAAACCCATGACCTTCATGTTATTTACATGACGCACTACCAACTGAGCTAATGGACCGCGGAAAGATATTTTACGTTTCTATCTCCAGAGTCGATCGTTTCAGAAATATATATTTTTTAAAATAAATTTAAAAAAACTAATAATGAAAATTTTGAAATCGGTCTTCGAGGTACGTCAGGAGACGAAAAATTGGACCTCCATGCAAAATTCTGTAGCCTGGAGATCAGCCGTTCGTCTACAAAGCGACGAACAGACACACACACACACACATTTTATCATTAGTAGAGACAAAAAATGTTTCTTAGAATCAATTTACATCTAACTTTCACTAAAATTGGGAATTCACTATGCTGGTACAATGCACATTAGAAAACTTTTAACATAAAAATCATTTAACCCTTTCCTTCCCCGTGATTCGAATTGGAATCATAACATTTCATATTTTCTTTCTTACCATCTAACACTCCCGCTGATTCAAAATGAACAATATTAAAATCTATATACATTTTCCTACCGAAAAATACCTATTTTGGATGACTTCACTATTTTTGCTGATAATTGAAAGTATATTTTACGCTGTTCTGATAATAATATCGGAATCAGTTTCCTGTTTTGGGCAATTTAAGTAAATTAACTGTTTGAAATATTTTTTATTTTATTCTTTAATGTTTATAATATGTATTTTAATTAATTGTAATATGTATTTCTCCAAAATTTTGATATTTTTATTTATTGAAAAGTTATGATTTTTAATGACATCAGTGATTATATTAAACTAAAATAAACATCTATCAGTTGCTTTGTCAGCTATATTAATTCGTACTCTGCTATATCTCCTATTTAAAGAAAAATATTTATATACATTACGTTTGAAATAAATTTATGACTAAATATAAGATTTATTGTTTTATGGATAGAAAAAGTTGGGAATGAAAGTGTTAATATAAATAAATTCATAAATTTTAATACAGTTTTATGAAATTTATCAAGATTGACTAATAAAGAAGTGAATGAGACAAAAAATATCTTATATTGCCTTTTTTTTTTAGAGAAATAAAAAGTATAAGCACAGTTTTAGTTTATACAGAGCATCGAGCTTCTAATTTGGAAAGTAATAGAATACTGTTCATTCTCCGATTTGAGTCATAAACAAACAAGGACTTCCAGAATATAATTGTCCTTGTTTATTTACGATTCGAATCGGATAATGAACAACAACAGCGTTTTCGTAACATATGATTTTCCGTACTTTTAACAGATTTTTCTGATCTATCAATTTATTTTTTACTTTTGCCCTAGTTAATAGTTTTTAATGGAAAGCTTACATATATATTTTTTCTTTATTAGACTTTTAATGCTGCACTTTCTAGCACGAAAACCTTATTGATTTATTTTGAAAGACGCATCTAGTATAAGATAAAATAAGCTAGGATGACGCTAGTGTAGAGTAATAAAATTTCATTTATATACTAATAAACAATTTTTTTTATTATTATTTTTTTTAAGAATTTAAATTAAATTGCATTTAGGTTAATTAAAAGAATTTAGAATAAGAATTTAGATTAATGAAAAATTGCAATCTTTTCTTTTTAATGTTTTTAACTGTTGCATTATTAATATTTCAAAACCAATTCCAAGTCAAAAGTTGCTTCGAATAAAAACTTTTTTTTTTTTTAAATCCATCAGTTAGTAACTACTGTTAAAAAGTGCAGGTTTTTTTTTTTCCCATGTGAGTGTCTCCTCTTCCGATACAGTGAATAGCACTTTTATTTGTGAATATTACGAAACATTTAACTTCAAAAACTATACATGAACGGATATATAGTTCAAAGAGCATAAAACAAAGCAATTTTGGATGCTAAGTTAACTTTACGCTTACCATCATCGACAGATGTAATACAGCTGAAAATTTAATTCCGAAAATGTATTCGATTGCGCACATAAATTCAGTCCCCGAAGGCTTCCGTTAAATTAACTCGATATTTGATATAATTTCCTACTTTAGAAAAACTTATAAATCAAATTTGAAATGTTTATTTAAAAATGTTTAACATAAAATTACGTTAAAATGTGTGGAAAATATATCTAGTGATTCAAAAGCCAGTAGACTTTTAAAAACCTTATTATTATTAAACTATTTATAATAAAACGATACGGTTTGCACAGAAATGCTCAGAAACACGGGGGATTTTTGTTTTTTCATGAAAAAATATATTGTATATTAGTTACTTTTTAACCAAAATTTCTAATACAGTAGTTATTATAATACAGTTCATTTAGATGAATAAAAGTGTTTCAATACTTACATCTGTTTAATGTGATTCCCATCACTGATAACACAGGAACAAAAGAAATGAAAAGAACAATATACCTAGGTGATCAACAGATATTTCCAATATGAGAAAAAAGTTAACGAAAGTTCCAAGAAATTTCTAACCATGATATTTGAAACATGTATAAGCAAAAATATCTTAATTTAAAGAGAAAAAGCAATCAAATGCTTCTAGAAGTAAAATTAGATTCTTCGAAGAAGTTTCTATCAGACATTAATAACGAGAACGTGTGGGGAAAAAAAAGAACACCTACGGTATTAAAGAAAATTTTATCATGAAAATTGAAATCTCAGACCTCCAGTTTCCAACTGGTAACTTTACTTCTTCGTAGAGGAGACTATTGAAACTATTCTTCAAAAAGACTTTCCTCTTGATTCTGTGAAATCTAATTGTGATTTTCACGTACAGTTGCGTCATTCGGCTCTAATTGAGTATGACTCCCAGGTTGACCCTCCTTTCACTCCAGTAGAAGTTCATTGAGTAATTTAAACAATGAAATTATAAAACGTTTTCACAATTTTTTCCAGCTATTCTTCATAGACTTGACACACTTTCAGAACTTGGTGATTTTCTTCGAACCTGGAAGACAGTGTTTGTCATTGTTATTCGCAAGCAAAAGAGGCTCAGAGTTCAGAAATGAATAATATTAGGTGCATTAAACTTTTGGATTTGTAATGTTAGAGTGTACTTTTTAAATTTTAGTGATTAACTCTAGAACACTAGCGTGTTCATATCTGCCGCTATCACTAGAGATACGCAAAATTTACGTGCTCATGTAAAAGTCGTTTTATTTGCTTATATTACATTAATGCTGTTTTTATATGGGTTTAGCTATTTTCTTTTTCACCCAATATTACTAACTTTTCATTAAATGAATAATTATTTGTATTTAAAAATATATTTGAAAACTATAAAATTGTATACCAATAAAGGAAGATCGCACGTAAAATTTACGTATACGTAAATTTTACGTTACATTAGTGTTCTAGGGGTAAACAAAATCATTTCTAATTGCCACAAGAAATGCTTACTTTTGCATAAGATCTTACTTTTACAATTGAGATAGATAACACTAAAACACTTTCAAAACAGCAATCAGATTAGAATCACCGAAAGAATACCACATATTTATATAGATCTAGTATGTTCCAAAGTCGCGCTCTTGACCTAGCCTTTCAGAGTTGGCTGTGGTTTTCTCCGAAACTAGCGTAAGCACAGGCTAGGACCCCTTAGAAAGATTCTATAGAAGGTGCACTATCCAAGTATAAGACCCTCAGAATGTCTCTCACTCGTGTATTCAATTGGTCATAACACTAACAGCTACTTATATCGTAGAATGAATCTATTCTATATTCAAAAGTGTGCAACTCTAAAACTCGTTAAAAAGATGCAAATAATAATAATAGTTCTCTCTTCCATTAAAATGAAAGTTGGATTTTTTTTTTTTTTTTTTTTTTTTTTAATGCATTGTACATTATAATTGAGCCTATGTCGTATTAGAACACCGTTGTAGTGATTTGGAGGGAACTTTTATTTCTGCCCAGAGGGCTAGTTTGTCATGATCAGGACCTGATCATGATAAAGTTTTATCACTTTCGTTTTTTGGACAAACATCGATTGTGATGTAAAAGAAATGAGAGAAAAATATTTTTCACTTCTTCTTCTTCGGAAAACATTCCCTATCCTACCCCATCCCCCTATACACACATTTCACCCCCTTTTCACCCCCATTTTTTCATTATACCCCCTTTTCACCCCCATACACACATTTATAGAATGGAGTATGGGGGTGAAAATAGAAAGAAGGGTTACGTTTTGAGCCAGGAATGTTTTTCTAATTAAAATATTTGAGATAAATGTATTTGCAACGCCATTATTTTATTTATTTATTTATGTGCTGCACTCTTCTATCGCAAAAATGCGCTGTGCTTTCAGTCCTTTCCTCGTGAGGAGGGGTATAAAGAAATAAAATATATGAAATAATATTCATGTATCAAATTTACCATACTTGCGAAAAATTCTTGAGAAGACAGAGAGTGGACGTTGTGGAAGGACCATAAACATGTATTGTAACACATAATGGTTAGATTCTTAAATGTTTACATTTTACGCAATGTGACATTTTTTATTTTTCACTCTTTTGTGAAGAAAAGAAAATGGGAGGGGAATTTAAAATTTTCATATTATTCTACCGTGGCGCCGGATCTGGGAGAGTCGGTCAGGACAAGCAGTCCCCAAAAAATGGAAACTATGAAAACCAAGTAAATTTAGACACTTGGATTAAACTATTACTGTATTCGAGCAGGGCCTGGTTATCGCACGGGCAATCAGGGCGTTTGACCTGGGCACAAAAAAATTTAGGGGACACAATTTTTATTATTATTATTATTATTATTAATATGAGAAAGTCTAGTAAACAGTATTCTTAGTTTATTAAAATAAAATGCATGCAGTAAACTTATCCATTGTCATGAGTAGCTAATTATATCTGCGTTGCAGAGCATGGATAATTAGCAATAGTTCATAAAAATTACTTAAAGTTATTTTTTTTAAAGCAAAAAATTTAATGTATTTGATATTTAAACAAATAATTTGTATCCGTCCTCCTTTTTTATATGAATTCAAAAATCGCCCACCATAACTATTATTCTAAAAGGCTCTTATGTTTGTGTATAATAAATATGACATTTTTTTTGACAAATAAAATGTAATTTAATTTTTAAACAATTATTAACTTCTATGAATTTATATTTAAAATCCATTTTGTAATACAATGTTATGATTTTTATATGACTATAATTAATCTATTTGCTCTTCATTATAAATGCCTATGTGGGATGGGGGGCATAAAAATCGGATTGTGACTTGGGCACGAAAATATCTTAGTCGGGCCCTGTTCGAGGATTGTATGATGATTGTTTAGCCGTAGTTTGCTTGAAAATGCTATTTGAATCTCTCTTTCAGAATATAAAAGTGCGTAATTTTCTTTCATCTGTTCTTCCGAAAAAAAAAATTATGGTCAAAGAAGGGGAAAATATCTCTATTATTTATGGATTGTGCCCTAAGCCGATGAATCACTCTCGCTTTAGTTCTTATCGCTTAATACTTGCTTATGATCTGCCCTTTTAGAAAAAGAGCGTAAAATTGTTCTAGAATCACGGTTACTTCTATGTTGATTTTTATAAGGAATTTTCAAGTAAGATGAATGCAGATGTTGCCGAAAAGAAATTATTATTTTATGTAAATATCCATCCAACTGATATTTCTCTCGTAGAAAAGCTAGCTGATCGGATTTTTGTGTGCGTTTCTTCGGTTGTTACGTGGATATGAGTCGGACCTTTTTTAGAAAATCTTTTAAATAAACATTCCCTATTTTTACGCCTATATCTCATTACCTAAATCTTAATCAAACCATTCAGATTGGTATTGATTATACGGAGAGTACCATTAATGCCTCATTAGATTACAGAAAAAATGCAGACATTGCTTCTATCGAATACTTTTCGGTAGCAACGCAAAACTTCGTACATTTTAGAAGTTACTTAACATTTCAACTTTAAACATGGAAATAAAGGCTAAAATAAATAATTCACTTTGAAAAGCAAAACAGTGTATTCCTAGTATTCCGTTTCCCCACACGTATCATAACATTTAAATACCCAAGTATGAAAATGTGATATACATATTTTTTATGGAACTCGTATTATTTTTTCAGTAAATTGGATGAAAAGATAAAACTAGTTACATTTTTCATCAATTTAACTAATTGTTTTTTTTTTTTTTATGTAACTGATATAATTTAAAAGAATCTTTCAAAATACACAGGTTCTTAAAATGTAAAAATATTTATTTTTCCACGCTCGTATATTAATCGAGTAGATTAAATTTCACATCTAAATTTATCTTTGGGGAGGGAAAATTGATTAATAATTGAGAATTTATTCTCAAATTCTTTCAAAATTGTATCGCATTTAAAAAAAAAAAAAAAAAAAGGTGATTCTTTTTTTATCTCCTTCATCAGGGATTTTTTTTTTTTCTTTCTTACTTTTCTTTTTCTTCTTGTAACATCCATAAAACATAAAATAGTCCTCATAATAGGATTATTGTTTTCAAATATAAGCTTTGATATGAAGGAAGAAAATGCACATTTTAAATATATAGAAGAATTTTCACTAAAGTATTACCTTTGATTCACTTTCGAAATTTCAGGTACGTATCGAAGTTCACTTCTATATAAGCACAAAACACTTTTAAAGGCACGAATTTATTAAAATCTGTGCCGCTACTACAGGCTGTTCGCACATTTTTTAGACGATTTTATTTCGCAGTAAGAAAAAATCGTTTGCATGGAGAATTTTATTTTCACAACAGTTATATTTTTGGAAGTTTTATTTATCTTCTGATATTTATAATTTTTGTTTAGATGCAAAAATGCACTTTTAAAATGGCAGTGGATGGAAGGATAGGTTTCCACTCTTTCCAAAGATAGTTTTTAGTGAAATCTTTATGAAAAGCTTTTGTCAGGAGAAAAATGGAAAAATGTTGCAACAACAGATGAATCTTGGGTCTATTTAAGTGGTTGCAATAAAAAAAGATCAATTTATTATCACAAAAGTGGAGAAAAAAAAAATTGCTACATGGCTCAAAGCATCAAAATAGAGTTTTTCTAAAGGATTTATGATTGCCACTAGTTTTTTCATACAAGCGCAAGATAAAAGCAAAAAAATGTGACAAAAATGTCAAAATCAACTCTAAATACTCTCAAGAACATATTTTAATTCCAATTTTAAAAAATGAAAATCCAGATCTTTATCCACAATGCTATCAATCCGTTGAACTGCATCAAGACAAAACAAGCAGCCACACATCGAAATCCGCAATTGCTTTTCTAGAAAAAAATGGAACAAAAAACGGGAATTAAAACCATACCCTTCACTGACATTCCTGCTAAATCTTCTGATGTATCACTGTTGGATTTTTGTGTTTTTCGACTCTTAAAATCAACATTATCCAAACACCGACCTACAACGCTTTGCGGACTCTGGAAAGCCGTTCAAGAGGAGTAGAAAAATATACCTCTTCCGATATTATAAAAAGCATTATTATCATAGAAATTATGATGTAAAATGTTGGTTAAGAACAAGGGTATCAAACTGAACAAATAAAACACGAAATATGAGTGAAATTGCTTCAGTACACTCCATCAAAATCGTCTAAAAAATGTGCGAACAGCCTCTGTATATCTTTCATTTTTTTCTTCTTTCTGTTTAATTGTTTGTGAAAACATTAGAATTTTATTGCTTGTACACAAAAAAGAATGCAGGTACTTAAAACAGAATACGTAGTGTAAAAAAAGTTGTGAGAAAAGAGAGAAAACTCATTTTCGGTAAATTTTAATTTTTATATATTTTTAGAAGTATACTAAGCACGTTGATAACAAGGGATATATGATATAATGTTGTTACATTAGTTTACAAGTTGGATGCATGTAAAATTATTGCTAACTGTTAATCTGCGGTTTAATAAGGAAAATATTTATAATTATAGAGTAGATTGGGGGGGGGGTTATTAATAAATATGTATTTACGTGCATGGGTATTTCAAAATGTGATTTAAAAGATGAGTTCTCCACCATCCCTCCTTTTCCAAAACCTTTCTTTTTTTTTCGCAATTATCTTCAAATACCAAGATCTTAAGGAAATATCCATGTTTACTTCTATGTGGGTGCAAACAATTCTTATAAAGACTCAAATATATATTTCTAGCAGTATATATACTATGCACATTGATAAGAAAAAGAAATGTACGGCTGTTGAGAAGAGTTTGAAAGAAAAGAAAAATTGCATCTAAAACTACTGCTAACTCTCAAGCTGCGATTTACTTAGCAAAATATTTAAAAATTAAAAAGATAAGAGGAGTTAATAAATACATATTTGCATGCACGTGTGTTTCAAAATATGGTTTAAAAAATGAGTTACCCCTTTCCTAAATAAAACTTTTGATTCCGATTCTCGTTAGACAGCAAGTAAAATTCCATGTATATATATATATATGTATGTATTAAAAAAATATTTGCAGATATTCCAAATATTGCCATTTAAACATTATTATAAATTATATTTGAGAGTTAGTATTTAACTTTGAAAAAAAAAAAAAAAAAAAAAAAAAAACTTAATGCTTCACTTAAGCAATATTTTTTAATGTAATTTCTTTTACATTACCCTTAATTTATTTTTTAAAATAGACTAATCGGCTAAATTGCTTGATATATTTTTATTTATTTATTTATTTTATCTATTTATTTTATCTATTTTGTTTTCTCGCTGCTAATTTCCAATTAAATGATTGTCATGCAGTTTGGCGATTCACAGACACGACGCACATATCAGTTTATTTTTAACAATTTCCAACAATGTCGAAAAGTGTTAATGACTTCGGTCGGTCAGTCTGTCTGTCCAGGCTCTAACTCCCGTAAATATTTATGGAATTTCATGAAACTGATATGTGTTATTCAAGTTTATTATCGGATGATCCCTATTGAAAATGGAGTGAATATCTACTGGTTTGTGTGCAGGGACACCCGAGAGCATACGAAAGCATTGTGTTCTGTGGGAAGTATTTCTATAAAGAATATTTTAATACCATTACTACACACAAATCTTATAGAAATTGAAATATGTTATTCAAGTTCACTATCAGATGTTTCTTATGTAAAATGGAGTAAATACCAGCACTGGTTTGTGTAGAGGGACACTCGAAATTATTCCAAAGCATTGCGTTCTGTGAGAGGTATTTCTGAAAACCAAATTTAAATAACATTACTTTGCGCAAAGCTTAATGAAATTGAAATGTGGTATTCATATGCACAAAAGAATGTTTTCTATAGAATATAGTATTATTAGCATAAGATTTACAAGGCCACACAAAAATATCCAGTTACTTTAAGAGATATTATTAAAAACTTGCTGGAACTGCACTTTCGTTTACATTAAATGTTTTTAACACTTTCTAACAATTTTTAAGTGTGAATATGATTTCAGTTTGTGTATCTGTCTGTCTGTTCGTCTGCCCGTCTGTCTGTCTGTTTGTTCACGCTCCAGTAAATACTCCAGTAAATACTTATGGAATTTCTTGAAACTGATATATGTTATTCAAGTTAACTATCGAATGTTTCGTACGTAAAATGAAGTAAACACCTGCACTGTTTTGTGTACAGGGACACTCCCAAAGACACAGACCATTCCAAAGCCGTCCTATGTGAAGTATTTCTATAAATAAAATTTTAATAACTTAACTTTTCGCAAAGCTTACTGAAATTGAAATATGTTGTTCATATGCACAAAAGAATGCTTTATATAGAATATAATATCATTAACAATAGATTTTCAGAGCCACACAAAAATATTCAGTTATATTAAGATATATTAATAAAAATTTGCTAGAATTGCATTTTCATTTACATTAAGTGTTTTTAACACATGCTAACATTTTTTATGTGTGAATATGATTTCAATTTGTGTCTGTCCGATTGTCTATATCTCTATCTGTCTGTCTCCCGCCCGCAGCGTCCATAAATATTTTCAAATTTTTTTTAAGTGTTATATATTAGTCATGTTCACTGTGTAAAATGGCATTAATTGTTCCTGTACAACTAGTTTGTGCTGTACACAAACCAGTTGTACAGGAACTATTAATGTCACCAGCGAGCTTCGCCCGCTAGCAGGTCAGTATTTTCAAATGAATCACTAAAATTAATGAATCAATAACAGTAACTTTTAGTGTTAAGAAAAGAAATAAAAAATAATTTCTGACTGGATTAAAAGTCGGCCCGGGTCCCCAGTTCCTTCGGCAGCGCTGCCCCGTGCGTATTCCTTCCCTGACCCTTCGTGCCCCCCCCCCTCAAAAAAAAAATTCTGATCGGGTAAAAAACTCACACCGGGTCTCCACTGCCTTCGGCAGCGCAAACCCATGCGCGCGCACATGTGAAGGTATACGCGCGCTACGCGCACATATTTCTTCTCAAATAAAATTTTTTTCTTAAGAAAAGAAAATGAAAAAAAAAAATCATTTCTCATCGGTTAAAAAGTCGGACCGGGTCCCCACTGCCTTCGGTAGCGCTGTCCCGTGCGCTGTCCCTATATCTTCCCCACCCTTTCAGCCCTTCCTAATTAACCTACATATACCAATTTTGAACGGTCTAACTGAATTAGCTGAGATGCAAAAGAAAACCTAATCAGGAGACCTCAAAACGTGCAAATCTGGTTAAAGCTTTCGATAATATAAAAGAACTTTAAAATATCTTTCGAATGATGTATTAAAAATAATTTAATCATAATTAGAAATTGAAATATTGAAATTTTAAAATATTACAGCGCCATCTGGCGGTAGAAGTTATGTAATCGACTGTTCGTTTCCAAATCAACAAAGCTATCTAATGATGTATTACTTATGAAATTATTTTAATTAGTAGCTGAGGTATAAAAGAAAACCGATTCAGGAGACCTCAAAACGTGTAAATGAAGCGAAATCTTGAATACCACTTTCGATAATATAAAAGTACTTTAACATATCTTTCGAATGATGTATTAAAAATAATTTAATCATAGTTAGAATTTGAAATACGCGTATTAGAATAAAATTTAATTTGCAATTAAATTGTACATTTTTTATTTATTCTCGAAACCCTATGAAATTTGAACTGCAACATCGTCTTGTGATGTTAAAAGTGTGTAGCAAGTTTGAAATAATTTCGAAGAAAATTGAAAGCATTTTGAAATTTGCAATTTTTATTTCCAGTATAAAATCAGTAAAGCAGGAAGTAAAATCTATTTATTCTTTCGCCCGGCGCCATGGTAACCGAAATTGCGAACTTAATAAAACTCTTGTGATTTGTTGCCACCTTTTTTTCATACTTTAGTTAATTTTAAAAAATCTAATTGTCCGATCGACAAGCCGTTTAACCCATCGGATTAAAAAAAAAAAGCCCTTTCCAATGGTATCTTATTTGTAACGATACGACTGATATTTCTAATTTATTTTTCTCTTTTTCCGTAAAAATGTCACTTTTTAAGCATTTAATCATGAATTCTGGGTCATTTTTGGGTTGAAATGGGTTGACGTTTTAATTAATATCTCTGTAAATTAGGGTCGCATCGCTTAGCGAATTATTGCGATGTCGAGATGAAGAAGATCTGCGTCTGTCGATACTGGTTTCGAGGCGCTGCGACCATTAGCGCCGGAGCTTTAGCGGTCACAAGGCATTTCTCACAGACAGACAGATGCGCACAGATTTTAATAATATAAGGAGATTTTTTGGACAGCGAAAAAATGACAAGCGTATTAGAAAAGACATTTTTAAAAATCACATTTAAGTAACTTTCAACTGTAAAAATTATAAAGAAATTTTTATGTATTCTTAATATTCTAACATAATGTTTTGTATAGAATATGATATGATTAACCTTCAGATTTACAGGGTTACACTAAAATATTCAGATGTATTAAGGGCTGCAATTATAATCTAACGGCTGCATTTTCATTTGTGTTAAGTCATTTAACACTTTCTAATAATGTCTAAGAGTGATTTTAAATTCAAATATTCTATTTGTATACTTTTAAATGTTTCTGTCTGTTGTGTAATAACATAGGCAAATAATATTGAAAGTTATACAACAAGTACGCACAATTGAAAAGTTCTAATAATCATTGCGTACTGCACGATTTTAAGTTCTTTTATTGTTTTTAATAAAGAAATAGCACACTCCATCTCAAAAGTTTACCAAGATTTACAAACGATCATTTTTTTTTTTTTTTTTTTTTTTTTCTTATTTCAAGACTTATCTCTGGATGAAATGTTTTTAAACACTGGATATGTAAAGATCAGGTTCTTCCTCGTATTTTTCAGTGAAGATTAGGTTACGACAATAAAAGCCTGCAACAAATTGAGCAAAATCCATGCTTGCGATCACCCAGTATCGTTAAGTAAAGGAAATTATCTGTAACTTTTGGATATGTTAATATAGACTCAGTACAAATTGTGGGTGAATTTGTGTGACGATAGCATGTTAACTAACGGAGATATAATAATTTATTTTAAAACTCAAAAAAGGAAAAAAAAAAAAAAAAAAAAAAAGCATGTTTTTTTATGTATAATATACAAATATTTTGAATATCTAATGAAATATGAGCATTTTTATGAAAAACGTTTTCACTGCGCACGTGCGGAAGATAGACAATTTTTTATTACATAGGTTGGAAGCTAGATATATTAGGCAACTTTTGTCAAAAGTTCATTGGAATAGAGTAAAAATTAAGCAAATTGTCGGAAAAAGAACGAGTTAGATTTTAGGTATTTTTCCAGAGTTGAAACTTCATAAAGGGTTTTTCACATGCTGCGTAATTAATCTGAAGATCCAATTATTTCAACCACACTCCAAAGTAGTAGTTTTTTTTAACCACTTTTAAGCTTGTAACTCTAACATATTTTCTTCATTCACTAAGATTTGTGAGATCATTAGTGGTTTTTCACAAAAAAAAAAAAAAAAAAAACTTTTGCAAGGTTTTTGAAATAATTGGATCTTCAAATTAATTACGTGGCATGTGAATAGATCCTTATGAAATTTTATCTATTCAAACGAACTTTTAACAAAAATTGCCCAATATATCTAGCTTTTAACCTATGTTAAAATATATATATATATATATATATATATATATATATATATATATATATATATATATATCTTTCGTGCATGCGCAGTGACTGACATTTTTCATAAAAAGGCTCATATTTCATGAAATATTCAAAATATTCTGACTGTAGTATATTGTTTCAAAGGTGGTTTTTTAACTGATCTGAAAGGGATTTTTTTTTTCTTTTTTTTTCCGTAGTTTTAAAATAAATGCTTATATCTCATTTATTTAACTTGCTATCGTCACACAAATTTCTTCAAAAATTGTACTGGGTCTATATTAACATATCCTAAAGTTACAGATCATTTTCTTCACTTAACGATACAGGGTGATCGCAAACATTATTGATATTGCTCAATTTATTGCCGGGCTCCTAATTATTCCCGTTACTTAATCTTCACTGAAAAACACGAAGAAGACTCTGTTCTTTTCATATCCAGTTTTTAAAAGCCTTTTTATCCAGAGATAAGTCTTTAAATTGGGGGGGGGGGGGGAGGGGACTGATCGTTTGTAAATCTTGCTAAACGTTTTAGCAGGAGTGTATATATTATTTACATTTCTTCATCATATAAATAAAGAGAAGTATCTGTGTGTCTGTGCTCTGATGCATAGACTACTGATCGCAGAGCTACAGAACTTGGTAGCTGGGTAGCTGGAACACTGCAGGGTGTGCACCTCCTCGAAATTTTTTCGAATTTAAATTTTTTAAATTTTTTTTTTCGATTTTATCCCTTGACTTTTCAGTTTTATTTTCTGAAATTTATTCTTTCATTTCAATCGTCTGCGTATTTTAGCAATGGTTATTACACTATTATTTATTTATTTTTAATTTAATTCATTCATTAGAAGGCGAATTTTTTCTTTTTAAAATGTATTAATTTATTGAAATCAAATAGTTCAACAGTAGAAAATATTAAATACATTAAATTTTAAATTAAAATAAACTAGTGTGTCACTCACACGACTTTCTCTTACCCTGAAATTTAATACTATAAATGCAGGTTGGAGATTAAGAGGTAAGATACCGATGTTATGTAAACCTATGTTAAACAATTCAAATTAGGCTTTGGAAGAGTTTTATATGATATTTAATTCTGTGTGAGGGGGCTACCGCCCTCCTCAACCCCCCGTTTTATTAATGCTCCTAGATTTATATAAAATTTAATTCGGTTATTAAAAAATAATTCTGTTTTTAAAAAATTATCTTTTATGATAATGCAGACGATTTCCATATTAGAGAAGTAGTATAACACTAAATATCCAAAAAAAAGTCCAATTTATTCTCAATATTAAAAACTAAGTTTATTATTATTATTATTTTTTTTCGTTAAAAGTGAAAAAAATCGATAACTATGTTTTAAATTATCGCAGATCGATGGTTCAACCACCCGTTTTAAAGGTACTGGCGAGCTCTTCTGAAAGATACCCATCATGAAAATTTGCTCCCCTCGAGGGGAGACCTCCCCCCCAGGGGAGGAGGCGAGGCTCCTACATACACAATTTTTTTTTTCCCAGTTGACTATCTCTATTACAAAATGTATATATTCGTTTCATTTGGTTTAGTGCAGTCTATAGACGTTAAACTCTACTTACCTGCAATTTTCCTCATAGCCATAATGTATTAGAATTCTCTTGATTGTCCCTGTACACGAACCATTTGCTTGGTCTTAACGAAAAGCTTACTGTAGCATCTATATATGATACACATTTAGAATACCAAGTTTGGAATGTCTGCTACTATTTGTTCTTGAGATATGCTGATAACAGACAAACACAGACACACAGACTCACACACAGACATACACACAGACCATTTGCTAAAAAAAAAGATTTTCGTATTCGGGGGAACCTCAAAACGTGTAAATATAACAAAATCTCGCGTTCGAAAATTTAACCCAAAAACAATACTTTCTCTAACTTATGGGTAAGAGAAAGTAAAAATTATTTTTATGACTTATGTTTATGCGTAATTTTTACAATGTAACAACTTTATATTTTTCATTTATTTAATTAACTCCTTTGAAAGAGACTTTTTTTTCCCCCTTTTCTTTTCAGAACTTCACATTACAAAAATGAAACTAGTATGTTGTGGCCACCACAAGACTTTCTTCATTATTTTCCTATATACATATTCAATCAGTAACAATATTAAAAAAAAAAAAAAAAAAAAAAAAAAAAAAATACGATTTTTTTCTAATTTTTTTTTTTTTTGTTAAAAGTAATACATATTCAACCAGCAACAATATTTATAAAAAAAAAAAAAAAAAAAAAAAAAAGTTAAAAGTAAAAAAAAATCGATAACTTTGTTTTAAATAATCACAGATTTATAGTTCAACCATTCGTTTTAAAGGTATTGACGAGATCTTTCGAAAGATACCCATCTTGAAAATTTACCCCCCCCCCCGGGGTGGTTTTTCCTCCCCAGGGGGGGAAGCGATGCCCCCACATGCACAAAATTTTTTTCCTAGTTACATACTACTATTATCAATAATTCATATTAATTTTACAATCACAAGTTTAAAATAACTCTTATTATGCACATTTATACGAATTTTTGTCCTATACTGCCATGTTAAAAATTTAGATAAAATGCTATCACAGCGCCACCTGTTGAGCTATTGATCCCCAAATATAATCAGCACCAGTTTATGTCGGGGACCAACGAAATACCAAGTTTGGTAAAATTTCGTTTAAAAAAAAAAAAAAAAAAATTCTAAGTTTTTTTTCGTTAAAAGTAAAAAAAATCAATAACTTTGTTTTAAATTATCACAGATTTATGGTTCAACCATTCGTTTTAAGGGTATTGACGAGACCTTTCGAAAGATACCCATCTTGAAACTTTGCCCCCCTGGGTGGGTACTTCCCCCCCCCGGTGTGGGGGGGGAACCGATGCCCCCACATGCACAAAATTTTTTTCCCAGTTAACTATTACTATTATCAACGAGACCTTTCGAAAGATACCCATCTTGAAAATTTACTTCCCCGGGGGGGGGGGAACCGATGCCCCCACATGCACAAATTTTTCTTCCTAGTTAACTACTACTATTATCAATAATTCATATTAATTTTACAATCACAAGTGTAAAATAACTCTCATTATGCCCATTTATACGGAATTTTTTTTCCTATGCTGCCATGTTAAAAATTTGCATAAAATGCGATCACAGCGCCACCTGTTGAGCTATTGATCCCAAAATCTAATCAGCACCAGTTCATGTCAGGGTGCAACTAAATAGCAAGTTTGGTTAAATTTCATTCAATGGTTCGTGAGATACATCGTCCACAAAAAAATGATACAGACAGACGGACGGACACATTCATTCATTTTCTAAAAACTATTAATTCGTAATCTAGACATCCCAAAACATGTAAATCCATTAAAAAACGGAGGTCGAAAATTTTCGCGAATCCAATATTTTCTCTATATTACATATAGAAGAGAGAAAAAAAAAAAAAAAAAAATGGCAAAAGTATTAGCTTTAATTGAACTAGTATGTTGTGGCCACCACAAGACTTTCTTCTATATTTACCTATACATATTCAATCAGTAACAATATTTAAAAAAAAAAAAAAAAAAAAAGTACGATTTTTTTTTTCTAAGTTTTTTTTTTTTTTTTTTTTTGTTAAAAGTGAAAAAAATAGATAACTTTGTTTTAAATTATCACAGATTTATAGTTCAACCATTCGTTTTAAAGGTATTGACGAGACCTTTCGAAAGATACCCATCTTGAAAATTTATCCCCCCCGGGGGGGTACTTCCCCCCCAGAGGGGGGGAGCGATGCCCCCCCCATGCAGAAAATTTTTTTCCTAGTTACATACTACTGTTATCAATAATTCATATTAATTTTACAATCACAAGTTTAAAACAACTCTAATTATGCACATTTATACGAATTTTTGTCCTATGCTGCCATGTTAAAAATTTAGATAAAATGCTATCACAGCGCCACCTGTTGAGCTATTGATCCCCAAACATAATCAGCACCACTTTATGCCGGGGACCAACTAAATACCAAGTTTGGTACCAAATTTCGTTAAAAAAAAAAATGGGATATTTTTCTAAGTTTTTTTTTGTTAAAAGTAAAAAAAATCGATAACTTTGGTTTAAATTATCACAGATTTATCGTTCAACCATTCGTTTTAAAGGTATTGACAAGATCTTTCGTAAGATACCCATCTTGAAACTTTGCCCCCCCGTGTGGGAACTTCCCCCCCCCCGGTGGGGGGGGGGCAACCGATGCCCCCACATGCACAAAAATTTTTTCCAAGTTAACTATTACTATTATCAACGAGACCTTTCGAAAGATACCCATCTTGAAAATTTACTTCCCCGGGGGGGAACCGATGCCCCCCCATGCACAAAATTTTTTTCCTAGCTAACTACTACTATTATAAATAATTCATATTAATTTTACAATTATAAGTGTAAAATAACTCTCTTTATGCCCATTTATACGGAATTTTGTCCTATGCTGCCATGTTAAAAATTTGCATAAAATGCGATCACAACGCCACCTATTGAGCGATTGATCCCAAAATCTAATCAGCACCAGTTCATGTCAGGGTGCAACTAAATAGCAAGTTTGGTTAAATTTCATTCACTGGTTCGTGAGATACATCGTCCACAAAAAAATGATACAGACAGACAGACAGACATTTTCTAAAAACTATTAATTCGTGTTCTCCATATCCCAAAACATGTAAATCCATCAAAAAGTGGACTTCGAAAATTTTCGCGAATCCAATACTTTCTCTATATTACATATAGAAGAAAGTAAAAAGGAAAAAGTCACGCGATTTTTTAAAAACTAGTCTAGAAGGTCTAAATTTTTACATATATGAAGTTGAAAGTTATTTTTATCTTACGTCAGAAATTATGCTCAAAATTCAGCATCTCATTTGAGGACAGCCCAGTCTTTAGTTATTTATGATAGAAGGATGGACTATAGATTAATATTTTTATTTAAAGCAGTCCTTTATACGTCTGAAGGAAATATTGCTCTATTTTAACGTTGTTTGGGACGTAAACACACTTTGTTTACATCTGGATAAAAAGTTCTGTTCTCGTTAATTGGATTGAATCGATTCCCAATTCGACTGAAGATTTTATTCGTCTATGCATCGACTGTGTACGAGAGGCGGAAGGGCAATTGCAGTTGATGTCGCAGAGAGATAGTTCAATCGATTTTTTTTAGTTGGCTAGTTACTCTTTTATAGGAAGAAAGATGTTTGTTTATGTCTGCCGTTTAGTTGACTTTCAGGAGTCATTTTTTTTCCTTATATAATACATACTTCTTAATTTTAGTTGTAAATTAAGTTTGTGAGTGATTTTTATTTTATTACATTTTTTTAAGTGGAGAATTTTCATGTACACATTTGTGGACACACTATGTATCATTTTATGTCTATTCTTTGGGTAGTGTCAGTTAATCGAACTGATATTAAATCTTTTTCCTAGAGTTTGATTTATTTATTTTGATTATTTTAATAAGCTTTATCATTTTATTTAATAAACAAAATTTCTTTGAACTTTTAGGGAAAATATGGGGCATTTGTTATGCTACCTTTAGCAATTTAAAAAATGCTATTTAATATGTATGTATGTATGTGTATATATATATTGCAATTTAATAAAGAAAATCAGTTTTTTTTTTCTTTACTTTCCGAATATACACTTTGTAAGGAAAGTATCTTAATCATGAAAAATTTCAACTGTGAGACATTAGTGTATCTATATATTTTAAGATCTCTTAAGTTTTTTTTGCTATATTTACGGTGGTGTGTGTATGTGTGTGAGGGAACATTATAACGCTTAAACGCTTTGTTGTATTGAGCCCGAAGTTGGTAGGTATATTATAGATCACTGTCGCACGAACTGTATAGATTTTGATGCGTGTACGACTGAGAAATTCTTTTGCGTTACCTACTGCTAAAATTATGTAAATTGTGATATCGTCTACATGCTTTATTCAATTGAGCTAAAAAGTAAGAAGCTATGTTATAAAGCCCCGCCGGACGATTTATATGGATTTTGACATATTGTAAAGGCAGAGACTCCGACTCCAATATATCATTGAAAGAGACATTTCAGTACAAAGAAGCAGACAGTCTGGAGCCTAACGGCTCGCAGCGGAACATCTCTCCTTTGTAGAAAGGTATGTCCGTTTCCCTTTGATGAACGTGGGAAGCCGCGTGCCTTGAGAACTTTTCCTTCGAGAGGAATTCAACGCGTCAGAACCGATGATGGAATTTCGAGCGAATCAGGGCCTGCATCTGAGATTTTGTTTTCAGAAAAACACGCCCAATACGAACTGTAATTTTTACGATGAGAGACTGAAAACGAGAGTTCACTGCCGGAGTTTTGAAAAGGCAGAAATCCCAGAGCAGGTCCGGCTAGACCTAGGGAAAGGAACTGATATTTTCTGGAAAAGACTGCAGAAGCGGTCACGGACTGATGAAAATCACTGTGGACTTTATCTGATATTCCTTCCAGCCTTATACTGTAGAACCCACTATCTTATTGAAAACCATTTCATATCGATGAAATACAGCAAAAATTGTATATATTGTAAATTTCTAAAAATTAATCTAGTTAAATTAAAATTTGGAAAAAATATAAATTTCTTGTTCTGATTAGTCAAGTAAATAATTCTCTTCCACTCTACAAGATACTACAGACTAATAGAATAAAGAAAATTTGGTGGCAGCTCTATCGGATTACAGTATATAGAGAAGAGTGAATCTAAGCAGAAGCGAGGAAAGAGATTCTAGAATTCAGAAGAGATCCTCAGCGTAGACCAGGCAACAACGGAGGCAACGACCGGTTCCTAGTACGGAAGCAGCGTTACGAAGCCCTTCGACGTGGACGGGAGAAGCCAAACAGCGTACGGAGAGCCAGTCTAGAGCAGGAGTGACGGAGTGCCCTTTCAAAAGATCAAGGAGAGGAGCACCGATCCCTGGAGTAGTGGTCTTGTGCCTGTTAAAAGTGTGCTCAGCGGAGATGTGCACACCTTAGATGAAAAACATCAGTAAAGGTAAGGATATTCCGTTCATTCTTGAGAGGCAATTAGTAAAAATAAAAAAATTGTTTGTCTTTGTATATTCTTGCAGAAAATTTTTAATGTTTGAGCGAAATGCTTAATGTCTAAAATTAACAGGTTAGTTAATTAAATTAAATGAAATAATTCATTATTTAAAAGTTTAGAATTGACAAAATAGTTAATTTGTTAAGAGAATTTTAAATTTATGTTGGAAAAGAAAATTTCCTTAACCTTGAAGAAAATTAAAGGGAAGTAAAATTGTAAAAGAAATTGAAATTTAAAAAGAAAGCAGAAAAAAAAAAAGGGTTCTTGTTATTCCTAAATAGAAAATTCTGAAAATTAAGTAGATATATTTATTATAAAATGGAAGTTTGCAGAAAAATAAACTGTGAATGATATATTTAAATTATATTCATTAAGAGAATTTTCAGAATTTTAAGTTGTGTGTATTTATGGTATAATCTATGGTTGCACAGTGTGAAAGAACTCCTTATTTTTGTGTATATTAATTGTTCTCTTTAAATTGCTTGTAAGCATAAGCTTAAATTGGGTAAAAAGTATTGCAAAATATTGCAGGAATCCGAAAGCCAAATTTGGTATTAAAGTGTGTATTATTTAGTTATTTATTTAAATTGTGCTTGTATTTGAAATTTTAAATAATTGCTAAATGTGTATTGCGAATAATTAGGAAATTGAGAATATTTAGTAAAATTGTGTTAGGAAAATTTCAAATCGAAAATCATGGCTGCTTTGCACGAATATTCAAAAGTGGATTTAAAATTTTTAGCAGAAGAATGGGAAGTAGATATTCTGCCCACCGATGGGACAAGGTCCATAATAAAAAAAATTGAACAATCTGCAGAATTTAAATTAGAGGTGGCTTTGGCCAAAATTAAATTAATCAAGGAAGAACGATTAGCGCAAGAAATAAAAGAGGAACGTTTAGCCCAAATTGAAAGTGAAAAAGCACAGAGAGAATTCGAATTAGAACGTCTCAGGTTATCTCAAAGTATAGAAACGACAAGCTTAAACTCTAGCAGAGAAGAGCGGAAATATACTCCCCCACTTAAATCTATTATTCATAAATTTGATGAGTTAAATTCTGACATGGCTTTATATTTAAATCTATTCGAACGTCAAGCGAGTAAATTGGGGTTAGAGAGCTCAGACTATGTAAATCAATTACTTGCTTTGTTACCCACCAAATTAGCAGAACAAATATTAAGACAACCGGCGGATAAATTAGAAGATTTTGATTACATCAAAAATTATCTGTTAGATCGATTTAAGGTTGACGCTGAGTCATTCAGACAAAAATTTAACAACCACCAGCGATCAAGTGGAACGTCATTTCGAGATTTAGTTTATGACTTGGAAGCATTCTTGTTAGGTCGGTTGGAAAAACTAAAAATTGGGGACTTTGAGAGCTTGAAGAAATTACTAATTTGCGACCAGATAAAAAAAAGGGCTAGCGCAGAGATGAAAGAGAAGTTTCTAGATTCTTGGGCGAAAGAGACTGATCCCGAAGAATTAGCTATTAAACTAGATGAATTTGAATCCGTTAGGAAAGCCATAAAGAAAAATTGGGTCGGTAAAGAAAAAGATAACCGAAAACCCGATAAAAATAAATTTACATTTTCAAAAGAAAACAAAGAAAAAAGCCATTTAATTGGCGCGATAGGACAAAATCGCAGGAAAACAAAGGGAAAGAGAACGCCTATGAGAAAAAGAAAGAGATCCGATGTTTTTATTGTTCCGTTGTCGGGCACTACAAAACTAATTGTCCGAAATTAATTAGAGATCAATCAACAGCAGTTGTAAATCAGATAGGAATTACAGACGATTTAGGATCTTGTTTCGCACCTTATTTAGGGGAGGCCGAAATAAATGACGTCAAAATTGTCACCCTTCGTGACAGTGGAGCAAGCTTCGATCTTATAGGAAAACAATACATAAAACCGGAGCAATTAACCGGAGAAAGTATTTGGCTCAAACAGCCGTTGCAGAAAGAATTACACTGCCTGCCGATCGCTAGTGTTACGCTTAAGATTGCAGATATTGGGACTGTTAGCACGAAAGCGGCGGTAGTTGACGACTCACTGGAAATGAATCATTATCTTTTGGGTAATCAAACGCATGAAATTATCGAAGGAGCAAAAATGAAAAAACCAGAGTTAATCAACCAATTAGTAACTCGCGCGAAAAAAAGCAGAGCGAAAAAGAGGAGAGAGAGAGATTACGAGAATCCGAAACCACCAACGCCGTAGCCGAGATACGGGAAGAAATCCCTATTGTCATTCCCCCCTCTGAGAAAGAGAAGTCTCTAAGCCTTCTAGGGGTAAATAGAGAAAGGCTGAATGGATTACAGCGTGAAGACGCGACTTTAAATCCGTGTTTTGAAAAAGCGAACAAAGGTAATTCCGAGTTCATTTTAGAAAATGAAATCCTTTTTAGACAATCTAAAACAAATCGCGGGGAGGTTAGAAAACAAGTGATTATTCCTGTAACACTTAGAAAAGACGTAATGGAATTATGTCATTCGAATGTTGGCGGATATCTCGGAGTCACAAAGACGAAAGATAAAATCTTCAGGTATTTCGCGAGGCCAAATTCGGTCAAAGAAATAGAGGAATTTGTATTATCGTGTCACCATTGTCAGGTGATAGGAAAACCTAGAGAGGTAAAGAAAGCGCCTATGAAAAGGGTTCCCATAGTAACCGAAGTGTTCACTCGGTTTTCCGCTGATCTAACGGGACCACTCCCTCTAAGTGAAAACGAAAATAGGTATCTTTTGACAGCTATGTGTTTGTCTTCGAAATATCCGGAGGCCATACCGCTTAAAGAAATCACTTCTCCAGCAGTAATAAACGGGTTCTTACGAATGTTTAGCAGATTCGGGTTCCCGCGAGAGATTCAATTAGATTTAGGAAGAAGTTTTACGAGTGAATTGACCGAGACCTTTTTCGAAAAGTTTGGAATAAAAGTGATTCATAGCTCCATACATCATCTCCAATCCCAAGCGATTGAGAGATTTCACCGCACCGTAAAGCGATTATTAAAAGTGCTATGCTTAGAAAACGGAGCAGATTGGGAGAAAAATCTTCCATTTGCATTATTGGTGTTGCGTACTACCGTGCATCAATCTACCGGATATAGCCCTGCCGAACTCGTTCACGGCAAAAATCTAAGAACTCCCGAGACAATAATTTTTGAAAAATTATGCGGAATCGAAAACGAGGAACAAACGCCCGTTACTGAATACATCTTTGATCTTATAAATCGGCTAAAAAAATGCCAAGAATTAGCTATTGAATCGATGGAAGATGCGAGAGAGAAAAGGAAGCTTTGGTACGATCGGGACGCAGTTGACCGGAAATATAAACCGGGAGACCAAGTTCTAGTGGTTGCGACGTACAAGCCGAATAAATTCGCCGTAAGTTGGATCGGACCGGGTACAGTGGAGAAACAAATCTCGGAGACTAACTATGTTGTGAATATTCCAGGTAGGAGGGAGCCCTCTCAAGTATTCCACGTTAATATGCTGAAACCTTATAGACAAAGGGCAGAGATGATAAATGTTTTGTTTAGTGAAATCACTAGCGTGGATAATAAAGAAACAGATTTAGAAATAGTATATCCACACTCTGACCCAAATGTTTATGACTTCAACGAAATCGTAAGAAATGGAAATTTAGAAATGAAACATACTACCGATCAGATAGAGAAATTAAAAGGGGTTTTGGATCGCCACAGGGACCTGTTTTCAAATGATCCAGGGCGCACCGATCTAATCGAGCACGACATCGAATTAATTTCCGACAAACCGGTTAGAATTAAACCGTACAGAATGTCTCAAAGACAGACAGAAATTCTCAAAAGAGAGATCAAAAGAATGCTTGAATTGAACATAATCGAAATAGGGGAGTCGGACTATAGTAGTCCTTTAATTTTAGTAGAAGCCCCCCACAAACAGCCACGCCCATGTTTGGACTATCGCGTTTTGAATTCCATAACCAGAACCGAATATTTTCCAATACCGAACATCGAAGATCGTTTGGACTTAGTTTCAAGTGCTAAATTTATCACGCTTGTAGATCTAACGAAAGGATATTGGCAAATTCCACTGACACCTAGGGCGCAAAGATATGCGGCATTTTCCACTCCTTGGGGAAATTTTAGACCCTTAGTAATGCCTTTCGGATTAGTGAATGCCCCATATAGGTTCAGTAAATTTATGTCACTATTATTACAGGGCTGTGAAAACTTTTGCGTACCGTACTTAGACGATATCGCCATATTTTCAAAGACTTGGGAAGCGCATATGGAACATTTAGACACAATTTTAAAAAAACTAGAGGATGCAAAGTTGAAAATAAAACCTTCTAAATGTCAATTTGCGCAAGACAGCGTAACATACTTGGGGCACGTTGTAGGGAACGGACGTCGGTCGCCCGCAGAAGCTAAAATCCAGGCAGTCTTGGATTTTCCGATCCCGAAATCTAAAACAGAAATTAGACAAATTCTCGGAATGGTAGGATACTACGCCCGCTATATCGAAAATTATGCCACTATTGTTGAGCCTCTAACTAGAGCGTTAAAAGGGAAAAATCGCAAAGAAAGCATAGAATGGTCTGCTGAAATGCAAAAAGCATTCGAGGAAGTAAAACGGAAATTAACAGACCAACCTATTCTTTATGCTCCGAACTACGAGCACCCCTTTATCGTACAGACCGATGCATCAGACATAGGGGTTGAGTAATCCTCGCTCAGAGAATAGAAAAGGAAGAGCACCCTATCTTATACTTGAGCAGGAAATTTACGGCTCCCGAAAGAAATTACACTACGACAGAAAAAGAGTGTGCTGCGATAATATTCGCTATAAAAAAGTTAAAGCACTACTTAGATGGACAAAAATTCACTATTGAAACAGATCACGATCCATTAGTCTGGTTGAAGAGAAATGCTGGGAAAAACCCTCGATTAATGAGATGGGCATTAACTCTGCAGCCATATGATTACACTGTAATACACCGGCCAGGGCGTGAAATAGCTCACGTAGACTGTTTAAGTCGAATGTAACTTTAAAAGCAAAAGAAATTTTTTGTATTGTAAATAAGCAAGTTAATTTTTCAAAATTAAATAAAGAAATTTTTTGTATTGTAAATAAGCAAGTTAAATTTTCAAAATTAAAATTTTTTTCTTTTTGGTGTTTTTAAATTAATCAGTATAATCAGAGAAGTATATATTTTAAGTGTAAAAATTATTAAGGTAGTGTTTAATTATTTTGGTTTTGTTGAAAAATCAACATTATATTTTTCTGGTAGATATTCCAATTTGTAGGGACTATTGCCTCTTTTAGAAGTGAATTTGAATATCCTAATTTCAGCTTCTTCTGATGAAAATTCGGCCCCAAAATGGCCCCGAATTTTTCTTTAAGGGGAGGGGAGCTGTAAAGGCAGAGACTCCGACTCCAATATATCATTGAAAGAGACATTTCAGTACAAAGAAGCAGACAGTCTGGAGCCTAACGGCTCGCAGCGGAACATCTCTCCTTTGTAGAAAGGTATGTCCGTTTCCCTTTGATGAACGTGGGAAGCCGCGTGCCTTGAGAACTTTTCCTTCGAGAGGAATTCAACGCGTCAGAACCGATGATGGAATTTCGAGCGAATCAGGGCCTGCATCTGAGATTTTGTTTTCAGAAAAACACGCCCAATACGAACTGTAATTTTTACGATGAGAGACTGAAAACGAGAGTTCACTGCCGGAGTTTTGAAAAGGCAGAAATCCCAGAGCAGGTCCGGCTAGACCTAGGGAAAGGAACTGATATTTTCTGGAAAAGACTGCAGAAGCGGTCACGGACTGATGAAAATCACTGTGGACTTTATCTGATATTCCTTCCAGCCTTATACTGTAGAACCCACTATCTTATTGAAAACCATTTCATATCGATGAAATACAGCAAAAATTGTATATATTGTAAATTTCTAAAAATTAATCTAGTTAAATTAAAATTTGGAAAAAATATAAATTTCTTGTTCTGATTAGTCGAGTAAATAATTCTCTTCCACTCTACAAGATACTACAATATGTAGGACTTATAGTAATTTTACAGGGGCACAAGAAAACTATTAATCATTACTTTTTTAGAATTTCTTTATCATCATATATCTTTATTTATTTACCCTACAGATTTACGTAAGTGTAAGGCTTATGTTTTTCTTTCTTTCTTAAAAATATATATATATATTCTGATCTAAAGAAAAACTGATGAGGATTCTACAATGCAAACTAACCTTTCTTAGTTTTTAATAGGTACACGCAAAAGAATTTGGATGCATTACGATTCATTAAACAACACACACTTTGGGGAGCAATATTTAAACACCTATCATGTTTTTCCCCTTTTTTTATTCAACTTTTCTCATTTATATATATTTTTAAAATTTCTTTCACTCGAGTTTTTCTTTTTTTAAGAAGTCTTTCTTTCTTTAGGAAGTTTTTCTTTTTTTTGTTTAGACTCTTAGAATTAATTAATAAAATATTTATGTATTATTTTTTATTTTTATATATTGTTATTTATTTGTTGGTTGGAAAAATTATAATTTCTCCTCTTTGTTTTTCTCAGAATTTTCTTTCTCACATGTGCTTATCTACAATTTCTTCACGCCAAAGCCAAGGTGATGACTACACAGATGTTCGTTTAAAACTTCCTAAAGTTAAATGTTATGTATTTTACAATGCTTTCTTTATATCACTGAAATGTAGAGAAACTGCTTTCAATAAAAGGTGATATAGCAATGAAAATCGAAGTTTTTGTAAAAAAACTTCCTTGTTAAACGGAACTGTTTGTTATAATTATTGCTGTTACAGATATTCCTTTGTATACAATCGATACTGCAGGCGATGTTAAGTGCACTATGATAAGGTGCAAGAAAAGGCCATGAAACCCGTGGAGACGTAAAATCCTAGAATTTAAGTGAAAAAGCAAGTTTTTTCGCAAGCAAAAATATTTTATTTACCAAGTATGATATTGCTGGAGCTTTTTACTTTCATATTTTTAAGCAAAGAGTTCAAAATAAGGGTGTCAAATAAATCAGCTGTATTCAGTTAAAAAATAATAGTTCAATAATTCACACACACATACACATACACACAAAAAAATATATGTTGCTAATTAAGAGCCATTTTTTTTTTTCGTATGTATAATTCTGTACTGATAAGTATAAAGGATTTAAGTCCATATTCTTGATTTTTCAGGAGACGAGAAATAAAGTTAAACTAATTAAAAACAAATCAGAAGAATCGATTAGGAAAAAGGGATTTCGTTGACTTATACCCTTAGTACCATTCAGTGATTGTCAACCTTTATTTAATAACGGGAAAAAATGAATGAAATATTTTATACCATAGATGAATGGTAAATTTCTGACTTGAACCTTTTTTTACCAATGAATTTTCTCAAAGACTAAATGACATAGACTTAAATCATTTATACCAATCGATTGAGAATTTTTTTCTGAGTCTGACTATGTACTTAACTCAAAATCGACATTTTTGGACTTAAATCCTTTATACTTATCAGTACAGAATTAAAATTGTGTAATTTTTAATGACATTTAAAAACAATTCTTTCTTCAAATGCCTGAGAACAAATTATGTGAATATAATATCTCACTTGAAATTTAATTATTTCTTTATTCCAATAATGCATTAATTTATCATTAGATTTTATTTTATTTAAAAATTTAATTAAAATTTAACCAAATATATGTGAACACCTTCACAGAGCCTTTTTTAATCGGGCAAATCCGGCATGTGCTGAAATTTTCAGGAGATGTTCTTTATGTAAAACCATTAGACACGTCATTTTTCTTGGAGTTTTGGGGGTTCAAAGATGTACGAAAGCCAATACTTTTTGCGCCAGAAATGAAGCATGGTGCTAATAGTTATTTTGTATTCTCCCGTTTCCAGTGGGACATAAATGCTTATGGTTTACTCTTGGAGCACTCTTGGTCAAAGGTCATATAAAATTCTAAAAAAATACATTTTTTACCTTTGACCTTCCAAATCTTCTTGCGCCAGAAGTGAACCACAAAGGTATATATTTCAGTAAATACATACTAATAATAACTACCCAAAAAGAGTAAAATTTGTGTGGTTGACTTCTGGCACAAAAAAATCTTTGACTTTGAAATTGTGAAAAGCCAAAAATTGCATGACTTTGAATGTCATTTACTGCTAACAGGTATTAAATTAGTGTAAAAAAAGCCTTAAGTAAAGTAGAAAACAAGATCAATTCACAAACCTATGGTAACTTACTTATATTTTATGCTATGTGGCTCAATACTTTGTGTTTTGTGGCACACGCTAAATAGATATTATTACATTATTTCAGTATTGATTACTATTGAATATAAAAATAATACATCGAAATTGCTTTTAATATCTAAATTTTTATCTAAAAATAATAGCTTCTTAATAAAAAGAGCCTACGTTTTACGGAGACAACGCTAAAACTAATGTCATAGTTACAAAAGGGCATTGAAATAAAGAAAACATTTTTTAAATTCTTAGTTTAGAAGAATGAATAAATTGGTGGAAGAAAGATGAATGAGAAGGAAAAAGAATGACGTCATAATTGCAACAATGTATCGCGAAAAAATAATTTTTACCCGTGATTTGAAACAAATAAGAATAAATGATAATTTAAAAGAAACGATGTAATTGTATGTAAGGACCGCCAGTTGATGATTTGGTGGTTTTCTTTCTTGGTCATCGCTATAAACTATTAAATTATAGTTGAAACAATCAGCCTCACATCACAACATTGCCCTCCTTAGATAATTTGGAGCGTTTGGAGTTACGTTTGGAGAAGTGCTCTTTGCTTCCAGCTTTAAAGGGGTGAAGTGGGATTTTAGCAAATTCCATTTACAATGTGTATTGGGTTCATATAACCAGTCCACACACCAAAAATCCGCTTTCTGGATAATTTGTGGTAGTTATATTTGGAAACACGTCAGCATTTTTACTTCCTTATACAAAGTATTAGGAAGTTATTGTAATCCTGATTTGCGAAGTGGATTTTGTATATTGTATAGTTCAAAACCGAATGATAGTAGAATGTTGTAAATTTCTTATCTGATTGTCACGACATCTAGATGTAAATATACACTTTTGGTCTTAACACAAGCTTCCCTTTTTAGAGATATCTACGAATTTAAACGACTTTATGTGGCGTCTGCATGTATGTGTGTGTGTATCTTACATAACTTGAAAACGGTTGTATGTAGACCGTTTTCGAGTTGTGCTAAATACGCCCCCCCACACACACATACATTGCAAATTGGTATATAAGTTTATTATAACATCTAGTTATGCACTTCCTTTTGGTCTTTCTGTGACTTTCTGCTTTCAGGATATTTATAAAAATAAAATAAAAACTTTTTATATACCATGTTTTAAAATTTTCTGTTGAATCATAGCAATAGAACTACATTAGCACTTTATCAATGCGTTTAGAATCTTTAAAGTGATAATGGCGTCAATTTTTGTGAGATGCATAATTTAACTTTTTACAATTTTTTAACGTTCACGTTTAATTAAATGTATTTATTTTTATGTTGAAAGAAAATGAACTCGTAAATTTGTTTTGGCAACAATTAAATTATAGCTAATATTTTAATGGCTATTTTTAAAGCTATTAGGAGGTTATTATTTTCATATTTTAAACAATTAAAAGAAAACTAATCAAAAATTCGAAAATCGTGCTTTTGAAGTATTGTGTTGTCATCGGGATCTGATCAATTCTGAAAGTTTTAAATGTCTAGCTAGTAGGGAAGTTAGTTAAAAATCGATTGCAAGATTTGTACCGAACAAACAAGCAAACAAGAATTGAAGTTGTAAAAAACATGGTAATTAAATTATCAAAAATACAAAGGTTTTGGCCACATATGTGACCTACCGTCATAGATTTTAAAAAGGGCAAATGATGAAGCCTAAGATAATAGTATTATGAAAGTTGTCGATGCTTTTGTATATAGAAAGTAATTTGTAAAGATATAAGCAGGTTCCAGTCGACGAATGTATTTTATTTAATGAATATTGAGGAACCAGTTGAATAAAGTTATATTTTTTTTATAACAAATAATGAACAAGTATTTACAAAACCGTTATTCGTAGTACGGAAATCAAATAGAGTTATATCATAAAGCAGAAATTTCCCTAATTCAGGGACAAAGATTATCTGCACAATCCGAAGTCCGAATAGAATTTGAATTCATCAAATAATGTCAGTGGTTTATAAAATTTTTGAGGTAGCTCTACGCTAGAAACCAATGAATGATTCCGAAAATTTCAGAACTCGACTTTCATTAAACTTACAGATTCTAAACTTTGGCTATACTAAACTGCCACTTTTCGCCGCATTTGGATAACAAATTATTTATTTCAAAACTAAGTCAAACACATGTTTAACACAAAGTATAGAGCCACATTATACATAAAAGTGGAAGAAATTACCATAGACGCAATGTTGCAATTGTGATGCCATTTTTTTACGTTAAATCATACATCCTTCATTATTTTGTTCATTCTTCCAAACCAGGGATAAAAATTTATTTATTTATTTTAACATACTTTTGTAACTACCACATTAGTTTTAGCGTTATACACGTGAAACTTGGGTTTTTATAATTAAAAAGGTATGTTTAGATAGAAATTCTGTTATTTAAAGAATTTCGGTGTAATATTTTTAGATGCAATAATAATCAGTGCTGAAATAAAGTGATGAAAGCTATTTAGCGTGTGCCACAAAACACAAAGTATAGAGCCGCATTACATAAAAAAAAAATCTGGAGTGACTCCACTCGACTTTCCGAACATTGAGTAATTAACAGTTTTGTAGATAAAGTAAAGAAAGAGGAGTTGTTAAACACACAAAAGGGAGAACACCATAATAGAGTGTTTGAGTATTTTTCTCCATATATTATACGATGTTTTATTTAACGCTACTGATCTTTGAGCCCATAGATCATGATGATAAAGAATTTTTCGTTGTGTCCCTGTAAAAACCTATAAATGCTAGATTCACCAAAATGCTTATGGTTAGTGCAACAGTGATTTATAATATTCATATAAATTTTCAGCTCAATTGAATAAGGCGTTTAGATGCTATCGCACTTTTAAAAAATTTCGTCCCATAGGCCATAATGATAAAGATTTTTTCTTTGTGTCCCTGTAAAAAAACTGTAAGTGCTAGATTCACCAAAATCTATACAGTGTGTGCAACTGTGACCTATAACATGTGTACAATTTTTTTGTGTATATTAATAAGACGTTTAGACGCTATCACACTTTTAAAAATTTGGCCCCATTGGCCATAATGATAAAGAATTTTTCTTTATGTCCCTGTAAGAAAACTATAAGTTCTAGATTCTCCAAAATCTATACAGGTTGAGTATCTGTGACCTATAATATGTGTATAAATTTTTTGCTCAATTGAATAAGGCGTTTAGATGCTATCGCACTTTTAAGATTTTGGTCCCATAGGCCGTGATGATAAAGAATTTTTCCTTGTGTCCCTGTAAAAAAACTATAAGTGCTAGATTCACTAAAATCTATAGTGTTCGTACTATGGTGACTTACAATATACGTACCAACTTTCAGATTATTCGAACAAAGCGTTCAGACGCTAGCGTGTTCACTCACATACATACACACATACACACACACATACATACATCATCGCAAAAATAGTGAAAACGGACTCAGGGGACCTCGAAACGTATAGAAACATCAAAATCTCAAATTCGGATTTTTGACATGATTACAATACTTTCCTCACTATAGTGTTCGGAAAGTAATAAGTAGGTTGCCATAGGTGTTTAAATTGATCTTGTTCCTATTTTACTTAAGGCTTCTTTTTCCACTAATTTCATACCTGTTCACTTCTGACGCAAGCAGTAAAAGACATTCAAGTTCATGCAATTTTTAGTTTTTTGCAATTTCAAAGTCAAATATTTTTTTGCGTCAGAAGTCAAACACACAAATTTTACTCTTTTTGAGTAGTTATTGTTAGTATGTATTTACTGAAATATACCTTTGTGGTTCACTTCTGGTGCAAGAAGATTTGGAGGGTCAAAGGTTAAAAGAAAAAAAAAAAAAACATTTTTTTAGAATTTTGAATGACCTTTGACCTTTGCTGCATCCATAAGTATCCATAAGTATTTATGTCCCAATAGTTAGTCTGGAAACAGGAGAATACAAAATCACTTTCAGTACCATGGTTCACTTCTCCCGCAAAAAGTATTGGCTTTCGTAAATAGGTATGTTTTTCATAAAAAAGCAGAGGACTTCATCTTTGACCCCCCCCCTCTCCCCCCCCCCCCTCAAAACTCCAAGGAAATATTTTTTTTTTGCAAAAATAAAAAAAAATACGTGTCTAATAATTTTACATAAAGAACATATCCTAAAAATTTCAATAAAATCAAAAATGTCTACTATCCAAGTCTGCCCGCTTCTTAAAAAAAACTTCTTAAGCTAGTTTAGCTGCAACCAACATATTGAAACTACGTTTGACCACGTTATTGGTGCTTACTACTAAAATAGCGCCCTGACAATAATCATGCTAAGTTTCGCTAAAATACCTTTAAATTTCAAACATAACATTTTTCTTACATAATTGTACTAGTTTGTTTTATGAAAGAGAAATCTACAGTTTTATAAAATAAAACTAGTATGTTGTGGCCATCACGAGACTTTCTTCTATCTTTTCCTATACAAATTCACTCAGTAACAATAAAAAAAAAAAAAAAAAAGTATAGAATTAAGGGGAGAGGGGAAAAAAAAAAAAAAAGTGAGACTTTATCAAATTTTCACATTTTACCCAAAATTTTGTCAAAGTCCCACTTTTTTATTTTTATTTTTTTTTCTCTCCCCTTAATTCTATCAAACTCCCACGGTTTCCGTATTCTGACAAACTTAAACAAATTTTTGCATTTTTCCCCCAATTTTGTCAAAGTCCCACTGTTTCCGTGTTTTGACAAACTTAGAATAATTTTCACATTTTACCCAAAATTTTGTCAAAGTTTGTCAAAACACGGAAACCGTGGAACTTTGACAAAATTAGGGGAAAAATGCAAAAGTTTGTCAAAGTTTGTCAAAACACGGAAACCGTGGGACTTTGACAAAATTAGGGGGTAAAAGCAAAAATTAGTTTAAGTTTGTCAGAACACGGAAACCGTGGGAGTTTGATAAAATTAAGGGGAGAAAAAAAAAAAAAATTTCTAAGTTTTTTTTTGTAAAAAGTAAAAAAAAATCGATAACTTTGTTTTAAATTATCACAGATTTATAGTTCAACCATTCGTTTTAAAGGTACTGACGAGACCTTTCGAAAGATACCCATCTTGAAAATTTTTGCCCTATATCACCCTGTTAAAAATTTAGAAAAAGCGGGATGGCAACGCAACCTGTAAGACGATTTTTACCAAAAGTTGATAGGCACTAATTTATGTCAAGGTGCAACTACATACCAATTTGTATGAAATTCTGTGCAGTAGTTCCAGAGATACAGTTGCCACAAAATTTTGTCACACACACACACACAGACAGACAGACAGACAGACATTTTCTAAAAATGTTAAAATCGTGTTCTACAGCTCTCAAAACGTGTAAATCCATCAAAAACCCGAAATCGAAAATTTTTACGAATCCAATACTTTCTTCTATTGAAGATAGAAGAAAGTAAAAATAAATTATTAAAAGTATTAGGCATTATTTTTTAGAAGGACCCTCTGAAATATTTAGCTGAAGGGTTCCAAACATTTTAGCACCGCTACTCCGGTTAAACAATAATAGCACTTCCTTTGTACTAAAGTGTAATAAAATGTATGCGCAAGTGTCCAGTTTTTTACGCTGCAGTAAATTTCTCTCAGGCGAAACTTTATTTCAGATTATTATCACACTTTGGATTCACAACTATCGAATAAAATGAAATGGGGCTAGTGTTTAGATACGTCGAAAAAAAGCATAGTGTCGCTCTCCTTCCTTTTTGTTAGTCTGTGCTGTGTAGAAAAGATCCTTTTTACATTTTCTAAAGTTTTCTAACGAATATTTTCTAAGAATAATTACAGAAAGATGCATTATTTTCACCTGTATTTATATGAAATGATGTTCTTTGTCTTGTTAGTCAGGAATATCATAAAGCGGGTGAAAGATGTAAAATGTTGGTTCAGCAGGAGGAATTTACGACCGTACCAAACTTCCTATATTTTTTAATCAAGATTTTCATCGACTCTTCTCGTATTTCCCAGAATTTTTAGATGAGTTACATTTTTAAAAAATTCATCCCAGTTCTTCTAGGCTCCCCATACGATTTGTTGTTTTGTCCAAATTAACGATTTCCGACATCACGTCCCTTGTAGCTTTTAAATCCATTCTTACTGTGCTCGGAACGTATGCTCTCGTACATATCGTAACTTTCGACCACTTCATTTGCTTCGATTTAAAACTTTCCAACTCATCCAAATATTTATCCTGGATTTCCAAGCGAACCCTTTTCTTTAATTGAGCCATGAGCATTAGTTCTTTCAGCGACTCATAATCTTTAGCTCCAAGGTTTTCTAACCCGTTATCCATTTAACTCCTAACTCAAATTAACTTATATACATGATCTGACTACAAAGCTTAAGGCTTACGGTTTCTCAAATTTCTTTTTCAAGGCACTTGCACCTAACCTATATCTTTTAAATAAAAATATTTTCCTACATTGAAAATCATCGTCTTTTTCCACGGGTTCTTTTATCGTTAATTCCACAATTTTTGAAGGAACTTATGTAAACAGTTGAGCGACCCACTTGCTTTCATCTATATTTTTTCGTTGAGCTTGATGTTCGAAAATCATTAAAAATAAATTTATATCCATAGCTTTTGGTTCAAATTTAGAAACTATATTTTAAAATTAACTTTACTCACCGTAGGACTCTCTAAAGTGGAGTTTCTCGAATTTAAGCTACGCCCTGCAACCGCTATTTATCTAACTCAAATTCCTGGTTTTGACGATCTTTTTTTTTATCTAAACGTTCGTGCTTTTCCATTTCTACGTGTTCTTCCTGTTTGAGAATATGGTCTAAGAAGATTTTAGTTCCCTTCTCAGTAAAATCTTTCACTTTTAATACGGCTTGTGTTATCACCTTCATTCGATCCTTTTCTGACACATCTGTGTCAAATTCTCTAGTTAACGCTAACAAAACATTTCACTTCTGACCGAAAAAAACATTTTTGCTCGAAGTAATAAGTTAAACTCAATACTAATAAACTTAAAATTTCTTAATTTCGATGCTTTAATGTATACAAAATATAATGCATTACAATACATTAAATAAATACAAAAAAATTCAATACATCAAAACTTCAGCATCATTTTTACAAAATTAGCAGTAGATATAACAAAAATCATAAAGTCATTACCCACTAACTTAAATAGTAACAAAATATAAATTTTGATTGATTTACCAATTAATAATTTCCGTTAATTACAGTCCATATTTATTTATTTACTATATATATATATATTTATACAATGGTTTTGCTAGTACGAGAATTCTTCCAAATTTTAGCAAATTCTATTAGAATGAAATAAAATAAAATTTATCAAAAAGAAATTTTCCCGAAATTAATTTTATTAATATCACATTGAATTTATACATAAATTCAAATTTCATAAACTATTAAAAATTTCTCTGAAATAAACTCAATTTTTACGCAAGAACATACCCGAAAATATACTATATGACCTTCCGTTCTTTTTTCGAAACACTTATAAAAAATATATTGGTATTAAGAATCGTCATTGTTATAATATGGTTTTCCACCATGCATAAACTATTGTTCATACGTTATCTTTGGCCATCACATCGTTGTCCCGCAAATAACCACATGGAACAAAAGTATTTAAAATGAATGGAATAGTTTATTGTATATCTTGAAAAAGTCACATCATTGAATAAGAATATACTTCCAATCCTAATGAAAATACAAGTTCTTTCAGGGATTAACTACAGAGTGATGGAGTGAGAGGGAGCGAGCGACGTTCTACTTGTTTACTTAATGATAGCTGCGGTCCTGCGGTCCAAGTAGCGCGCACGACTCCTGGTAGCCAAATCTGGTATCCCTGCAAAGCTCTTGGCGAAGCTGTCGCCAAAGTCGCCAATCCGAATTCTTTGTTTGCGGCCTGAAAGCAATACAAAATTTTGAATTTTTAATGATGGTTTCCAAAAATGATAACCCAGTATTTGGCAGAATCGTTTTGCCAACAGACCACCTGTCTCTATGACAGGAAATGAAATAAATAATTAGGCACATGTATCTAATGTACTTTCAAAGAATTTTTGCATCAGAAAATATTTCGCGATACGAAGATCCTTTTTATTAAAACTGAGAACAATTTTATTTTATTTTTATAACTTTTATTTAACGTAGTGAGTTTTAAGTTTTATATTTTATTTTAAGGATTAATTAATAATAAAGGATTACATTTATACATTTTAAACAAATGAAATTTTAATTATGCGTTACATTTATAATTAAAAAAAAATGAACTTTTGATTTATCAAAGATGCATTTTCAAATAGAATTCCATAATTAATCATATTAAAATGAATCCTTTTTAATGAATCAAAATGGAAACAATTTTAATGAACCTCTAACTAATTTGAAATAAAATTAACTTATTTTTAAATTAATTTCTTATGTAAAATAATGTACAAATTTATTCTTTCTTTCTTTTTTTTTTTTTTTTTTTTTAATTGACAAGATGTGTGAAACTACTTCACAATTGTCGTGATTTCTCATCCTAATATCTCAGTTTCTCTAATCGTTACCACCCGTTTGACATTTTGCTTGGCACGAAAAATTCAGTCACCTTACAGACAGACCTTGTGATACATTTTGGAATAAAACTAGGTTTTTTTTTTCATTTTACGTGGTATTATTTCTTTGAGAGTGGCTCATCGAGCTTGAAATTCGGATCGCCATTCATGGTCATCTACCAAACATTCGGTTAGATTATCACTGAATTAAAAAACATCATTTACAGTCGATTCTTTTATGGTAATTAAAAATTGGTTGCTAATAATTTCTTTGTGAGGCGTTGTTTTTCTTGGCTTTGGTTTGTCAAAGTTCAAATAGATACAGAAATTTTATAATTGTATGGCTTTAATGATGACTAGCAGGCTACGCCGCTTTGCTGGTCATTATTTTTAAATATATCAATATAATTAATGAATTCTCAAAATTGCATTAACTTTTATCATGTGAATAAAAGAGAAAGTTCTGATCGGGAAAAATGTCGCACCGGTTTCCACAGCTTTCGGCAGCTCAGGCCATTGTGTGCTGCGCGCGCGCATTTATATTCGACGCTTTTAATGAATTACTATAAAATTCTAACCGAGAAAAATGTCCGGCAGCGCAGGACATTGAGCGCTGTGCGCGCGCATTTGTGTACGACACTCTTAATGAATCACTATATTATCGTAAGGGAAAAACATACAAAAAAAAAAAAAAAAAATTCTCTCATCGATGGAATAATCGGTCCGGGTCTCCACTGACTGCAGAAGTGTATACACGCGCGCACGGTGCGCTTGTTCCTTCGCCCACCGCTCCCGCCCCTCCTAATTATTTTACTTTTTCAATACTTCCAATCGTTTCCTCAGGCTTTTAAACCAAATAATACTAATTTCCAACTTTTATCTGATTTTTTTTATTTTTGTCCCTGCGTCCGCCCCTCGTAATATTTCTGCACTTTTGAAAATAACCGTAATCAATTTATCGGGCCTTAAAACCCAATAATAATAATTTTGAACGCTCTAACTCTTATTTCTATGTTTTTGCCCCTTCCCCTTCCCTTTTATCCTAATAATTTTAGAAATTCGAAAATATCCACAATCGATTTGTAGGTATCAAAAACCTCTATGTATCAATTTTGAACGATCTAACACTATTTTTATTTTTTTACCCCTCCGCCCCCCTTCCCGCCCCTCCTTATACCTTTACAAATTCGAAAATAACTGTAATCAATTTATCGGGCTTTAAAACCAAATAATAATAATTTTAAAAATTCGAAAATATCCACAATCGATTTGTAGGTATCAAAAACCTCTATGTACCAATTTTGAACGATCTAACTCTATTTTTATTTTTTTTATCCCTCCTCCCCCCCCCCTTCCCGCCCCCTCTAATAATTTTAGACATTCGAAAACATTCTCGTTTGGCTTGCGGACCTCTGAAACCAATCTGTACTAATTTTGAACTGTCTAACTGTATTTCTTTTTATTTTCTTTTTTCTTTTTTTTTTTCCTATAGCCGCTCTCCCTTCCCTTCTATCCTAATAATTTTACAAATTCGAAAATATCCACATTCGATTTGTAGGTATCAAAAACGTCTATATACCAATTTTGAACGATCTAACTCTATTTTTATTTTTTTTACCCCTCCCCCCCCGCCTTCCCGCCTCTCCTAATAACTTTACAAATTCGAAAATATCCACAATCAATTTGCAGGTATCAAAAACATCTATGTACAAATTTTGAACGATCTAACTCTTTTTTTTTTTTTTTTTTTGCCATGAATTTGATTTGAAAAATGGAAAATAATCATTTTAACCCTTAGAATTAATTAATTAAAAAAAAAAAAAAAAAAAAAAAAAAAGATAATAAATAATAATAAGAATTAATTAATAATTAATTAATAAAATATAATAATGTAATACGTAATTTCATTGGCAAATCGTCTCCCCCCTCAAAATTTTCCCCTTGCTGCAAATGTTCATATTTCAGAATTTTTCATTTCGGCAGTCCCTCAGAAGATATTTAACAGTTTAAAAAAATTATTCCCGCCCTTACAAATCCAATTTACTGCCATTAAATTACAGAAAAGTGTTAAAAATAGGGGGACGTCCCCCAAATATGGTAGGTGGTAGGACAAAATCGGGTACATGACACTTTGTTCCCGATATCAGGAATAATCTAAGTACTACAGAAAAAAAGCAGAATTCTTTTTTCAAATTTCGAATTCTTGTCATTTGACTTGAAAACATGGGTGGTAGGAAAAGTCAAAATTATTATTATTATTATTATTATTATTTTGCAACAGAAAGTTGTAGTAACAAATAAAACTGAAAAAAACGTCTCAAATTTTTATATTTAGATTTTTTCTGTGTGCGATACAGGAAAAAGGACAGCAAAAATACATGAGGGAACTTCGGGCAAAAGAGAACAATTGGAGGGTTAAATATCTACAACCTTTGTTGAAAATGATGTAAATATAGGACACATGGAACAGAAAATTTATTATTTCGGATTGAATTTTAAATGATAAAGTGTATTAGTTATCAGCGAAGATCTAAGCATTGTTAATTTATCAAAGTCTCGAAAATTTCAGTTTAAATAAAATACAAGGTTTTTAATATAAAACACTGTAATGCGGCTCTTAAATGTATCACATTTAAATTTAGAGTGTTCGAATACAAAATTTATACGAAATCGATGCTTTATCCAAGCATCCTCTAAATGTTAGAGTTTAATAATAAAAGAAGATACGAGGAATCTAAATAATGATCTCGGGATTTAGTTTGTACAGATCTGCTAAACTTAAGTCGTTTTCTTATCTGTCAATCCGGATACATTTGTCAAACACATAAAATAATTATACATCCTCAGAATTGGAAAAGCATTTTTCTTCCCTTACACACCCTTACAATATTGTTTTAAGAAAATTTCGATTAAAAGCTCTCCCCCCCCCCTCTTTTTTTTTTTTTTTTTTTTTCCAAATGCGCTGAAACAAAACAGTGAAACTATTTTTATACTGTCTGTGGGAGAAACAGGTGTGAAACGAATCTCATGGTGCTACAGAAATTTCAATGTGGGCATTGTTTTTAGTCATAGAGACATATCAGACAGATATATTTATTTTAAAAAAAAAGACTAAACTAAAAAGATAAAAAATTGTGCATCAGCATTTTCCAAACCTTGATGCTTGCAATGCGCACAGTTGATTAAATATTGGACTAACATGTTTTCATTTTTAAAATAAAATTATTGTAATTGAAAGAAAAGTAATTTATATACATATATACATGGTTAACATAATTAAATATCACGGACAAACAAACATGCATTTTATTTTTATTATTAATATAACACAGATTTTGAAATAAATTCCTCTTAGATTAATGATAAAAATTAAATTACAATCAAATCGAATGAAACGACACACACATATAATGTATATATATATATATATATATATATATATGAATAAATTCATATATAATTTCAAAAACTTCATAAATGATCACAAGCTTATGCTTATGTCTGTGATGGGAGCAGGTCAATAATTAGTTCTTTGAAAGAAATAGCATTCTGTCACTAAAAGCAAATTATATTTAATATCCTAAGGATTTCTTTCTCTCTTCCCCCCCCCCCCCTTTTTTAACAAAATTTTTCTGTATTTTATTATTTTTAAATTAATTCAGACTTTATCAATAAATATATTCAAATGGGGATTCATTTTGATAAGATTATTGTTAACAATACTTTTAAAATCACAAAATTTTGTCACTAATAGTAAATTAAAAACCAAATTACAATTAAAGTAAGTTAAATCGAAATCAAATGAAAAAAAAAATCTCAATAAAAAAAAAAAAAAAAAAGAAAGAAAGAAAGTGCAATTTCATTAAAAAAAAAAAAAAAAAAGTTTAAATATATTAAATGTTCGTAAAAATTCAGAAAAAAATTCTCCAAATCTCAATGGCTAGGGAGCAATCGTAATGTCGAAAATTTATGTATTTACCTATAAGATATTCTTTAATTAAAGATATTCTAAGAGCACTTCAATTTTACAGTATCAACAAATAGGCTATCATATTAAAAAAATGGTATATAATTTAAAAGATAGTAAAAAATTCGCGGGACCAAAATGGCCAGGAACCAAAATTTCCTCGTGACCAAAACGGCCGGACCAAAATGGTGGGACCAAAATGGCGGGACCCAAGTGTCCTGCTTCGGGCAAAATCGGTGTTCTATTCGAATTCAGGAATTATCCATAAGAATTTGCAAAAATGTTTCAAACAGAGCAGTGTTATTTATCATATGCAACATTAAAAGTAACTTAATAATTCTTTAAAGTTGTCTCTTTATCACAGATATTTATCTAGCTTCGAAAATCCAGGACATTCTAAGGCGTAAATCCGGTATGTGAATTTTGGCCTTTCTGTGTAGATTATCATTGAAAATAGGAAATCTCCCAGTTAATCCAGTACATATGGTAAGTTTGTTTTTAGTTATGCTATTTTACTTCATTTCATTAAGTGAAAGAAAGAAAGCAAAAATTTGTTTATCAAATTTTTACATTTATTAAATTATACATTTATTTTTGCCTACACAAACAGTAACGTAAAAGCATTCCTAATAGGGTCCGACGTTAAACTGTTTCGTCTCAGAATAATAATGATTGCAAAATTTAAGAAATATTTCAGAATTTTCAAATATTGGACCGAAAGAAATCTCCCATAAAATTTATGTCTTATAATTTAGGAAAGTTGTTTCATTATTAGATCTTCTGGATAAAATAAATAAAAAAAATCTATAGAAAATCTACAAAAATACAATACAACAAAGCAATTTATTTACTCATATTGCATAAAGGAAACCTTTATAATCTTTTTTTCATTGCAAAAAAATATCAGAAAAGTTTTTACGTTGCCCTCATGCCTATATTTATTTTGCCCCATCAGACTCTTCCGTAACTCAGTTTTCCAATAACTAAACTTGATATTGGAAGAGTCATTGAAAAGATTGATAATGATATTTTCCGAGGGACAGAAATATTAGGCAGATTTCTACCTATTAATATCTATCCAGATATATTTTATGTATCGAGTAACAAAAGATACTGCAACAAATTTGGTAAATCCCTAATCAGTAGGAGGAACTGCTCATGCTGAACTAAAAATGCGATTTGACTTCGGTTTTTTCTTTTCTAACTTTTGTTAACATCACTGCACGTTCTTTAGAATATTTTTTTAATATTCAGTTAAGAAGTGTTATAAATGTGCCTGAATTGTATTATATTAAATAAAATTACCCTCTTAAAATTATTTTTTAAACTAATTATTCCTAAATTATTTTTTTAGAAAAAAAAAAAAAAAAAAAAAGGTGGGTCAAGAAGCATAGGTCAAATTTACATTATGTGGGGAGGCAAAACCCCAAAATAAGTTCCTCACGAAAACGAGTTGCCGTATTTACTTCTATTAGGCATGTTAATATCAAGAGACTCGATAGAGTCTCAAGTGACGCAAGCGCAAAAACAAACGAACGCCACGACATTCAGCGGAAACAGAAAAACGAACGAAACTGCGACACTTTATATATACAGCTAGTTTAAGATCAAAGAAATCGCTGAAAGCCGACACTTAACATCTCAGGAAATATGGGAGGTTATGTTCTGATATTTCCAAAATAGTCTTTCACCTTCTGTCTGATCCTACCCTGAAATCGCTACATTTCTGCGTGCAATGTATTTCGAGATATGAATTGGCTCATTTAAGTTGTAAATGTCCGGCATATGTGAGGAACAAATTTTTCTCGAATATGGCTCGAGCGAATGTCGTTTAATTTATATATGATATTAATCGCTTTTATCTGATGTGCCTGACATCTCCCTTTTCCCTAGGAAAACTCTTGTTTTTTTTTTTATAACTCAGTTTAAAAATCGAACTATTTTTACTCCGCGATGCACAGATTTCTATTGCTAATTCTCAGAATTCTCAATAATTGTTATTCGGTTTGGTCTTGTAGTTGGTTGGTTGGTTCAATCTGAATGCAGTCAATAAAAAATTTAGATTTTGTTTTTTAATGCCAATAAGAAACTTTATTGTTTGTTTTAAATATTTATTGTATATATACGAAATAAAATTTCACTTAAATATTTTTTTTTTTTTTTTTTTTTTTTTGTTATAAAGGAAATATTTAAGACTTTAAAATTTCGCATTTCGTCAAAAAACTATTTCGATAATATTTTAAATAGGAACTATTTTATAATTATGGTGATTCTATTTCATAATTGTTGATAATAAAGTTACAATTTTTTAAGGAGAAAATATTTAACTGTATTCATCCGCTGGATCATAAACAGTAAAATGTAAAAAGCAAATTTCTGATTGGCAACACTGCAGACAACTACAAAATTAGTTTAGTTTGTTTTCTTATCGCCACGGATTATTGCTTACGAAACTAAATTCTAATTTTTACTTTCTTCTATATGTAATATAGAGAAAGTATTGGATTCGTAAAAATTTTCGACCTCGGGTTTTTGATGGATTTACATGTTTTGAGAGCTGTAGAACACGATTTGACCATTTTTAGAAAATGTCTGTCTGTCTGTCTGTCTGTCTGTCTGTCTGTCTGTCTGTCTGTGTGTGTGTGTGTGTGTGTGTGTGTGTGTGTGTGTGTGTGACAAAATTTTGTGGCAACTGTATCTCAGGAACTACTGCACAGAATTTCGTACAAATTGGTATGTAGTTGCACCTTGACATAAATTAGTGCCTATCAACTTTTGGTAAAAATCGCCTTACAGGTTGCGTTGCCATCCCGCTTTTTCTAAATTTTTAACATGGTGATATAGGGCAAAATTTTGTATAAATGTGCATAAAGAGAATTATTTTTTAGCAATCATTATGAAATTTACAAGAATTATTTATAATAGAGATAGTCAACTGGGAAAAAATTTTTGCACGTGTAGGAGCCTCGTGAACCTCCCTGGGGGGGAAGTCCCCCCTCGAAGGGAGTAAATTTTCAAGATGGGTATCTTTCGAAAGGTCTCGTCAATACCTTTAAAATGAATGGTTGAACTATAAATCTGTGATAATTTAAAACAAAGTTATCGATTTTTTTTACTTTTTACGAAAAAAAACTTAGAAAAATATCCCATTTTTTTTTTTTTTTTTTTTTTTTTTTCTTTTTTTAATGCAATTTAACCAAACTTGGTATTTACTTGGCTCCTGACATAAACTGGTGCTGATTAGATTTGGGGATCAATCGCACAACAGGAGGCGCTGTGATCGTATTTTTATAATTTTTTAACATGGTAGTATAGGACAAAATTTCGCATAAATGTACATAATGAGAGTTATTCTTAACCTGTGATTGTAAAATTAATATGAATTATTGCTAATAGTAGTAGTTAATTAGGAAAAAAATTTTGTGCATGTGGGGGCATCGCTTCCCCTCCCCCCCTGGGGGGGGAATTACGTCCCGGGGTGGGGTAAATTTTCAAGATGGGTATCTTTCGAAAGGTCTCGTCAATACCTTTAAAACGAATGGTTGAACTATAAATATGTGATAATTTAAATTTTTACTTTTAACGAAAAAAAACTGGGAATTTTTTTTTTTTTTAATGTTGTTACTGAGTGAATTTGTATAGGAAAATATAGAAGAAAGTCTTGTGGTGGCCACAACATACTAGTTTAAATTGTCTTTTTTTTTTTAATCTGGGATATATATTTACATATTCTACATTTACATATTCAGGTAAGAATTAGTATTTTATAGTTTTATTTTAGTTTTTATACACATGGTCCATTGTGATTGTGAAGCAAGTGTAAACTGTGTACATTTAGCTTCTCAGTTTTTCTAAAGCTTTTTTATGTTTCTGATGTATGTTTGTTCTTTTTTTATACACTGAAGATTAAAATAAATATTTATTACTCTAATGTAATAGATTTTGTCATCAAAATTCTAGTGTTTCATTTCGATATCTTGCCTGGAAGTGGCTAATCGGACAGTCGGTGCAATTAATGTACAGGCCATTCGGACCATCTTTCCAAGGAGAATAAGTTAGCACTGATAAAAGAGTGAAATTTAGAAATAATACAATGTGTCTCGTCCCCATGCGTGAAAAATTATCTTTTTTACTTTTTTTTAAGTGTGGAAGTGTGGTAGAGATTAATTATTTTCACAGAAAGTTTGTACTCTAAATGATGTTAAAATTCTTCATAAAAGGGCAATAACTTAAAATAATTTTTATAAAGCAAAAATGAAAATAATAAAGATTTCGAAAATTGAATAATAAAAATAAAAAATGCAACATGAAAACAGTTCTTAGTAAATGAGTATTTTTAATCTTTGAAAAAATCTTCGCAATATGTTTTATGAATATACATAAATATGAATAAATGTATAACATATGAATAAATCTGTATATTCAACTACATAGATGCAATTGTTTTTTTATTTCTTTTCCTTCTTTAAAAAAAATAAATAAATAAATAAACCATTCCAATATAATTCGATACAAACCAAACCCAATTTTCTATGCAAATATATGTATGATTTTTCTGAAAATGACACTTGAACTTATTTTGTAATGTTTTCTAACAACAATGTTGAAATAAACATGAATTGTAGATCAATCGCATTATACACTTTCAAAATGCTAAAAGTTTGAATTTGTAGTTGAAACAAGCAAAATCATTAGTATATTACAGAGAAAATTCAAGATCAAACAAACAAAATCATTATTATGACCAGTGTAACAAGGAAGCGGTCCGAATAGCCCCCACACTAATCGCACCGATGCACAGTGGATCGAAGTATAGGCAGTGGCGAACATAGGAAGGTTATGGTATTATTTTTATCTATGTATGATGTTTTTTGTCACATTTTGATTTAAATATGCATATATGTATGATACTAAAAGCGATTCTATGTTTTTTTTTTTTAACCCTCTACAAGGCCGCAGGAATATTTTCCCCACCAAATTCGTTATAATTTTGTTCAACTGGCACCATTTTTTTTAAAATAATAATTCCTGTGTATCATTTCGGTAGAAAAATATCAGTATAAATATTATTTTCATAATATTGGTGCGAAAAAAATAACAAAAAATAGTCATTTCTGGCAATTTTGCTTTTGCTAATACAATGGGTTGTGAGAAGTTTGCGATTAACTAAGAGAATAATGTGTCAAAATTTAAACTAATTATTTCTAATAAGCAAAATGAATGTTTTTCTTTACATCAATTTTTATTCGTGAAATTAGTTTAATGTGCCATTTGAGGAAAAATTGGCATTATAAAGGGGTTGAACGGTATCATATTTTTCTGCTGCAAACAGGTATTTAGAAACATACCTGATAAAGAAACAAATGTTGCAAAAAAGAAGAGAAGAAAAGGAAATAAATAAAAATTTCGTGAAGAAAATCTATATTTATAACACATTTAATTTAGCACACAATGTTAAATATATAATCACATTACAGCTTCTTTTTTCTTTTTTATGTAGTATTTCAACAGAAAACTCATGCAAGCATTTACAGACAAACTCTATGAAAAATTCACATTTGCTTTATTTTTATTGCACAGAAACTTTTACTTTAAATCGTAATATGGGATTATAATATTTAATTTTAACATTTTATGACATATCACAGCAACCATTTACATTTCCTCTCTTTTTTTGGGTCCAACGGTACTTTTCAGTACCTTTAAAGTAAAATAAATTATTTTATTAAATATTTAAAAAAATAAGAAATAATTTCTGATTTATTAAATCTATTTTAATCATCTAATTTCTATAATCATAGGGGTCTGTCCAGACTTTTCAGACAGTGTCCTATTTTTGTGAAAAATCTATTCATAATTTTGTGAATCTAAATTTAGCGTGAAAATCAAACTCATTCGAACTTTTCGGCTAGGTTTCTCTTTTTGTGAAATTTTGAAAAATGTAATTTTATAAAATAAAATTAAGATTTCATTTTAAAAATGACGATTCACTTTTATAAAGCTAAACTCTCACATATGCATTGAAAACTGTTACAAATTAGAAACTGAATATCAGCTTTTCAGAGAAATACAGCAAACTACATCATATTATTCAGGCGGCCTATTCGTTCTATGGAAAATCAGTTTTCAAAATGAAGCAAATTTATCAAAAGGTCTGTTTGTAAGGAGAAAAATTTTGTGAAGGATCCCTTTTTAAGATAAATAATTTTATGATGAGTCCTTTTTTAGGATAAACAATTTTGTGAAGGATCCTTTTTTAGGATAAAGAATTTTGTGAAGGGTCCTTTTTTTTGATAAAGAATTGTGTGAAGGGTCCTTTAACGAACCCAGATTTTCCTCTGGACAGACCACTGATAATATTTTCAGTATAAAAATTTTAATATGTTTTCTGTCATTAATGAATACAGTTATTCAGATAAATTTCTCGATTGATAATTTGGGGGTAAACAGAATAAAAAATTATTTTTCTCTAAAAGTGGCGATTTGTGGCGAAAATCCTTTTCACAGATTAAAATGTATACTTTTGGGAGTAGTAAAGTGTGTATGAAATTTTGGACAATTTTGGACAAAAAAAGTTACACTCCTTTATAAATTTAATTTTGTTGTTAATTTTATATTCACATTTCATGCGTGAGTCACAACATAAAAAAACAACAAAATATTGGCAAAAGTACCTTAAACTTTTATTAGGACATTATTAAAAGTATTTTTATTTCGTATTTTTTCATAGTTATCTTAAGTGCCACTTGATGGCTATTAAAATAAAGTCACTGAAATTCATCGAAAAATCTTATTTCTGAAACTTTTCGTTTTGAACTTATTTATATATAATAAAACTTCGTGTAATTGAAGAAATAACCATATATTTGTATTTTTTAGACACTCTTTTAAATTATTTCACTGCAAAATATCAGTCATTTAGAGATTGATTTTTGGGCCCATGTTCGTATTTTAACATTGTTCGATGCAAAATTATTCTTTGAAAATTTTTATAATGATATAGTTAGTTTTTGATGTAATGTCTCGGATTGAATTGTTTATTTCTGATGTATTTAGATCACTAATTGCCCATAGTGTAGCGCTAGTGCAATGCAAAACACATTTAACTTTAATCTCGTATATTTATTAAAGTTTGTGATTTTAAATGTACTATTCTTTTTTAATTTTGTCCTCTAAAAATTTTTTTTTGACCGTACATAGTAAATTGTTTGGTTTACTGAAAAATGTGCTTTTTTATGTAGACGATCAATGGTTGCAATTGAAATACAATGGAAAATATTGCCACTATGGCAAATTTTGAAAAGTTTGCGAAACGACACTCCTAAACTAGATTCTCCCCCAAATTATTTTTCTTTCTCAAACAAAATGCAAAAAAAAAATTAGATGTGTATTGCACATACATGTCGTGTTTATAACAAAATATAAATTACTATATAGCAGGGGCAAGGCGTCGTTCAGGAAACTATGGAAGCGTTTCCAAAAGCAGAGGAAGAATCAATTCAGTCTTTCGACGAGGCGACATTACCTGATTACTTTTTTTAAATCTTAAACAGGGAAAGCGCTTTTTCCATGGACGCTACGCCACTGCTATATAGTTTACTATTTTTAAGAAAGGCAAAGAAACATTTATTGAGATGTTTATAACTCTCATTGTTTGATTCGATATCTCTTGAATAAACATTAAACTAAGTGAATTTACAAGTTCATGACTTGCAAAAAACAGTTACATTGTCATCAACATTGTTATATTAATGAGGTGATTAAAGAGCAATATATTATTACATAAGGACTGTTTTTATCAGTTTCAGTATAAGTTGTTAAAATTTCTTGTATTCCCATTAACTTATGTACTTAAGTTTATACCATGTGTTTAATTTTCATCAATAAACCCCTTACATAATTACTAAATTTTTTTTTATTATTATTATTGAAGCTTCGGGAATATACTTTAAAAAAAATATGTGATATGAAGATATTTTTTACTATTTTACGTTTTAAAAAAGTAAAAAAAAATTGTTGGAACTTGAAAGTATATTAAGCTTTGGCTCACAGAGGGCAATTCGATGTGATAGTTTTTGTTAACATTTAAGAAAATATGTAAACAAATGCTGAGTTATACAATTTCACTCAAGTTATTAAATTCCCCTTTATACAGATTGTCTATATATACATTTAAAGAGTATATTAAAGTAGTGTAAGTAAAAAAAAAAAAAAAAGAAAAAAAAAAGCGGCCCTTAAATTTATACAAATAGGTTTAAAACTGAAAAGTGAGATAAATTTTTCCATAAAATAAAATAAATCTTAACCTGAAATAGTGTTATGTGCAGTATTTCAATCGGTATTTAAAGGCGCTGAAGGAGTAATATTTTTCAACAAATGGAATTGAAATATTCATAGTATTTAGTTGACTCAGCTGTTAACAAATTATAAAGTAATAGTTAATAAATCTAACAACAAATACATTTTACAGCTTCTTATCGACAGTCAAATCAAATGCTTTCTTTCTTTTTTCATTGTGTATTCTCACAATCTTACTTAAATATGATATATATATATATATACATATATATTTAAAACATACTGAATTGTATTGTGTTATCTAAGAAAAGTTTAAAGGAAAAGTAACGAAAGAAATGTCAACAAAACATTGAAAACATCGAAAAACGTACGCGAGAGAAAAATGTAAACATGAAGCTATGATGCCACACGCTCGCGTTATTAGAAAATATTTGCTTTTCTGTGATTGGTCGATTCAATCCGATGCCGACAGCTTTCATTTCGCTGTATGAGAAATCCGAAGGTCATTTCCGATGGCGTGATGCTAGCGCTTAAAATGCATATCGGAATGTTTTTGGTGGAAACTCGCATTTACGATGTCGGAAAGTTTTCACGTGGAATTCATTCCGATGTGTTGGTGCTAGACCCCCTTGTCCGATCAATTTAGGGGTATCCAGTGGTGTTTTTTTTATTTTAATATTGGGATACTAACCGCTTCGGTACAGATTTTTATGCGTTTTCTGATTTGTGTACTATGAATTAGGGGTTTCCAGTGATGTTATTTTTTAGTTTTTATATTAGAATACTGACCGCTGCAGCACAGATTTTCAACAGGGCTTGAAATTAGTGGTAGTTAGTTGTATTTTGCAAATAAATATTTCATTTTGATGACCATAATTTTATACTTAATCATCACTTTGACGCCTAACATTCTTTTTCCCCCTTCAGAGTGCAGTTATAATGTGTGATGAAAATAAAGGCACTAGCAACGAAGTAGTAGAATTAAATTCCTAGCTTTCTTGTAAAAATATTTGCACTAACACATTTTTAAAAGGGAAAAAACTAACTAGATAAGGTATCAGCATTTTAATTAATTTCTGTTTATGTATAACGTTTATGCACATGTTTCTATGTGTAAATGACAATTTCAAAATGGCACCTTAGTGCAACATAATTGCAACTTAGAAAATAATATTAGTTGCCTTTTGGCTCCCAACTTACTGATTCTAATTTCGACCCCTGATTTTCATGCATTTTCAAATTCATGTACGACGAATAAGCTGCATCCAGTGATTTTATTTATTTTTTATTTTGTGATTGCTTCTGTACATATCTTCATGCATTTTCAAATTCATGAAAGGATGTAATTTTGAAAATTTGTGGAAAATCTTCATGTTATACATCATTTATAACACTGAATTTTTATGTGCTTAAGCTTAAAAGCCCTCTGATTTTTTTTTTTTTTTTTTTTTTTTTTGGTAAGTGAAGTAGCTCAAATTTCTATTACTGTTTTTAATGTTTGCTTTATTAATTTTAAAAATATGCTCAATTCATTTCAGTGAATTTCAAAACAAACACCAGAGTGAAAAAAATTATTTTCTTAAAATGTATTTTTGATGTTTTGTAATGATTCTGAGTATCAGTTCGCACTATCGACTCATCTGGTAAGCTGTATATTGGCAACAGCAATGGGTGGCTTATTTTATATTATAGCTGTTCCTCATTTTGATTTTGAAAATATAAACATAAAAAATTGCTTTATGCTAAAGCTGCATGTTTGTTTACATTTGCATTAGGAAATAAAGTACGGTGAATATTTTGATTTAAAATGTATACTATCATAAAAGTTGATTTTTTTTTTTTTTTTTTTTTTTTTTTATTTTATTTTTTTTTTTTTTGCACAAATATTCTTATTTTTCTGACATGCTATTAAATTATGGTTTTATATACACAATTTAGATTAATTTGAATTTTGTAGTTGTAAAAAAAAAGTAGGAAATTGCTTTTCATGTTTTATATTAAACAATGAACAGGGAATATAAAAACACGCTAATGGTTGTACATACATACTGATTGTAATTTACTCTTGTAATAAGAAATCAATTTATAAATTATATTAACAAGCACATGTTCTATAAAAACACGTAATTTTCAGTAATGCTTGTATTGAAAAAATATTTTCCAAATTTTCTTTCACTCGGAACAAATTAAGAAATATTTTGGTTTAGCATATTAGAATATTAGCAAAGTTAGTTATATGCCATAGAATACTTCGGGAGAAAAATAACATGTGAATGATAAATTTATTCTGTAAATAACATATAATAAGGATTGTATAGCATTTCCTTAAAATTTATTTTTTTATGTAATTTTTTTTGCTTTAATTATTTACTTATGTATTTTTTACAGGAATCATTTTTATTTGTATGAGTGGATAGTTTTAATTTCTTGCATAAGTTTATATCGTCTAATGTGTCAAAATATTATAAATTTTTTATAAATTTAACTTTTAAAAAATACTTTTAAGTAGAAATTAGACAACATTGAATAACATTAGTGAATTAAAAATGTTTAGTACAGGATAACCATATAAAAATATCTGGTTAAGAAAGTTATTCTTTAGCCTTGAAACAACTATATATATATATATTAATCAAACATAGTTCTTGGTATGTTCATTTTAAAATTTTCTGATTAATTATTTACATACTGAATACTTATGTAAATTTTATGGATTACTAGCAGACTACGCCCGCTTCGCTGGTCACTATTTTTAAATGAATCACAATAATTAATGAATTCTCAAAATTGCATTACTTTTTATCATGTGATAAAAAAAAGAGAAAAAAATTTCTGATCGGGAAAAATGTCGCACCGGGTCCTCACTGCCTTCGGCCGCGTGCACGTATTCCTTCACCATCCTTATGACTTCTCAAAATTCCATGTTATTACTCACAAGCTTTCATTCTTAAGAAAAGGAATTGAAAAATATATCATTTAGCATCGGATAAAAAGTCACACAGGGACACCACTGCCTTCGGCAGCGCAGACCCATGCGCGCTGTGCGCGCACGTTTGAGGGTGTACGTGCGCTGTACACGCATATTCCTTCTCAACTTATAATTTTATTTTATTATTAAGAAAATAAAATTTAAAAAAAAAATCTTTTATCATCGGGTAAACCTCGCACCGGGGCCCAAACCCATGCGCGCTGCGCACCTATTCCTTCCCCACCCTTCCAGCACCTCCTAATTAACTTACATATACCAATTTTGAACAGTCTTACTCAATTAGCTGAGATGCAAAAGAAAACCTGATCAGGACACCTTAAAATTGTAAATCAGGTGAAATCTCGAATTCCACTTTCGATAATATAAAAGAAGTTTAAAATATCTTTTGAATGATGTATTAGAAATAATTTAATCATAATTAGAATTTGAAATATTGAAATTTAAAAATATTACAGCGCCATCTGGCGGTAGAAATTTCTGTAATCTATTGTTCCATTCCAGATCAACAAAGTTTTCAAATGATGTATTACTTATGAAATTATTTCAATTAGTAACTGAGATACAAAAGAAAACCGATTCAGGAGACCTCAAAACGTGTAAATCAGGAGAAATCTCAAATTTCACTTTCGATAATATAAAAGCACTTTAAAATATCTTTCGACTGATGTATTAAAAATAATTTAATAATAATTAGAATTTGAAGTATTGAAATTTTAAAACATTACAGCGCCATCTGGCGGTAGAAATTTCTGTAATCTACTGTTCGATTCTAAATCAACAAAGCTTTCAAATGATGTATTACTTATGAAATTATTTTAATTATTAGCTGAGATACAAAAAAATGGACTTTCTCATTACTCAAACATTATAACTTTAAAATAAAATGGGGATAATTTTAAATTTCGAAAATTAAAATATTAATTCTAAAGGTTGCATATATGGTATGATTAAACTAAAATTTGTTGTGAAGTTATAATTATTTTCAAATTGCCAGCCATGTTTAGTTCCAAAATTGTTTTTTATTATTATTATTATCAGAAAAAAAATTCAATATTTAGAAAAAAAAAATGAAAAATTTTCCGCATTTTTTTTTTTTTCTTTATTTAAAAGGCAAACAATTTTTTTCAAAACTAAACTAAATTTAAATTTAAAATAAATAAATAAATAAATAAATAATCAATTGAATAAGCTATATATATATATTTAAACAGCGCTTATTTTAAAAATAAGTGTTTTTCTAATTTTCCGAAAATTCTCAATTTTATGATAAGTATTTCACTTAGTTAGTAATGATCTTTTTATTACTTATTTACCTATTTATAAAATAATAATAATAATAATCTATGATGGTGATCAAATATGTCTTTCCTGAGATAAGATGGAATCATCATTTAGAACGCTATTCCGTAAAAACAATCAAATTAACAAAAAAAAAAAAAAAAAATATTTTTTAGTAGAAATTCTTAATTTTTTATTTTGAAACTTTTACATTTTCAGTTTCAAGCATTAATTTAAAAAAAAAAAAAAAAAAAAAAAAAAAAAGCTGCATATAATGAGAACTTTAGAATTGGTAAAGATGTAAGCATACACAAGGTACAAATGCATACATTTTGGTGCTTATAGTGTTAACCATTATCCAGGGAGTGCAACCACTTTAAAATAATAATAAAAATAAGTAGGAATCTTTAGAATTTTAAATGAAATTAAAAAAAATTTCGCAAACATAATTGTACTAATTTTATCAATGCGTTCATCATATTTGACACTAGCAGGCTACGCCCGCTTCTCTGGTCACTATATTTAAATGAATTTTCAAAAGAATTGGATCAGTATTTATTTTTTACATCACATTACAAATAAAAACTTAAAAAACACTGCAATCGCTTTAGATCTCCTTCTTCGGGTACCCGTTGCCTAACGCAGCTCTTTTTTCTTTGCAACTGTATCGGGTTCAGTTTCCCACACACAGAAAAATGAAAAATCGAAACTTGTCAAGAGACGTGCCATCTTTGTGACAATAAACGTTTAACAAGTACATTGACAAATTTGCACAAAATTACGCAAAATTTTAAACAATCAAAACACTACCTGACAATCCCATCTAGTCATGAGACACAAAAGTCGTTTTATTTTACCATGTATCTTTAATGTGTTTCGTCTGATGATCCGTTTTGGCTCTAAAACTTGTCAGATGACTAACTTTCCTGGTACAGTTTTCATTTTCCTCAAATTTGACCAGGTTAGTCAGATGAGAGAATAAAAAAAAAATATTCCTATTTTGTCAATTGACTAAGAAAAATTTGTTTGGCTAGTCCAAAAGCTCAGCATTATTATTTTTTTTTCCTTTATTTTTTTTTTTTTTATTATTATTTGTTTATTTATTTTTTGTCTCCTTCTGACAACTTGAGTTAGTCAACCGAAATCGAAAAATAAAGAATAAACTCATCGCATTTGGCGGGATAGTGCAATTGCCGTTGGAGTGACTTTCATTTTAGAAAGAGAACAAGAGATTTTTTAGTAATCAGAATCAGCGAATCGAGTTTACAGCCAAAAGTAAGTGCTAAATACTTTATTTTATTGTAAGCTTTGTTAGAATAGTAAATTGTAAATTTGTAGAATTCTAAAGCTTCGGCAATCTTCTAACAATATGAATCGTATTTAGAATTTGTTCTACTTTATAAAGTTGTTTAAAATGTATAAAATTTAAAACACGTTATTTTAAATCTAGTTTTACGTATCGTTGTATTATAAAAAAAATAAGTATATTTAATTTGTCTAAGCTATAGTTGTTTACATACACTTTTAACATTAAGCTCATATTAATATTTTTGTACATAGAATAGTAATGATTTATTTTTCCCTAAAGATGGTTCAGAAGGTATTTGGATTTCCAAAGGACGTCAATTTAAGAAAGATATAGAAAAATGCTATCCATGGTGATTTTGAAAGAACTCCGAATTTTAAGGTATGTTTTTTAAATTATCGTTTGCAACATTATATCTATCTTAGAACAATAAAAAATAATATTAATACTTTTTTTTATATTTAAACTTTTTAATGAGATAAATTAAAAAAATTTAAAGGTTTCTCGTTTATCTGTTATTTTATTTATTTATTTTTTTTTTTAATTCCTGTAATAAATAATTTTTTTAATTTAAATAATTTTGGCAAATGGTTGATAATAGTATGTAATAAAAAAAAAAAGACTTTTTATCATTAAATGTTTGATACCAATTTTTTTTCAAAACAACTTTTAGCAAAAATAATATGAATTTAATATTGCATACTATATTCTGTTCTCAATTTAAAGTCAAATTGTTCTTGTATACAATATTAATTATTAGCGATAAATAATAAATATCTTGGTAAATATATATATATATATATATATATATATATATATATATATATTCAACTTCATGTTACTTGTTTCATTCAAATGATTGATGATTGTAATAAAAGGTTGATATTTTTAATTATTATTATTATTTTTTTCAATACAAATTTAATCAAAAATAATGAGTTTAAATTATTAGATACTGTATTCTCGATTCAAAATCAAATTGTTCATGCGCAGCATATTAAGTATTCGTGATAAACAAAGGATATCTTGTTAAAAATATGTACTTAATTTCATGTTATTTGTTTCATTCTTAACACATTTAAATTTAAAAACTATTTGATATTTCAATTTAAACAACATTTTTTTCTTTTAACTATGCTCTATAAATTAAGTAGTCGATTGCAAACATTTAGTCAGGGCCTGATTACCCAAAAGGCTCGGGAAGCACAAGCTTCCCCTCAAAAATTTAAGAGGGGGCCTCAAAATGACTAAAAACAGGGTCTTGAATTTTCTATTTTAGATTTTCACACTGAGATTGAATTTTTTCTGAGAAAGTTCACCTAAAGCAAGGTAAAATAACCACTATTTTGGGAAAATTCTATTATTTAACGTCAAAAATTTGAATGTTCTTAATTAATAAGTTATACGATTTTAAAGTTGTGGGTGGAAACCACCTAGATATGTGAATGAAAAAATATATATATTATATATATATATACACATAAACACACAAAACTTTTTTATCAATTGCATTTTTATATTACAATATGTAATAGGAAAACAAGATTTCCCGAAATCAAAGGGAGCCCCAAAATGATACTAAGCTTCCCCTAGCTTCAAAGCTTAATCGGGCCCTGCATTTAGTTGTATACGCTATTTCCACAATAACTTAAAATTCATTTTGATTTTCTTCTACATGTATAAGAATGAAGTAGTGGATTTTTGAAAATTTTCTTTTTCTGGCTTTTGGTGCATTTACAAATTTGAGATTTCCTTAAACTCGATTAAACCATTGTTAGGAGATGTCTGTCTGTGTATAATCAAAATTTTATGTTTTGGGTGCTGTATCTCACAAAATAATGAACAGAATTGTACAAAAGTTTATATTTGGATGCACTTTCACATAAATTCGTGCTGAATAGCTTTTGGTACATATCATCTAAGAAGTGGCGCTACTATACTGCAATTTTCCACAATTAAGGAAAGACTATATCTTAGCTTCTATTGTGTAGAACTTCACCTTAATGTTCAAATAGTCGATTGTGAAAGACTATGTTTATTCAACTTAGGTGCATATCGGTCATCAGGTAATGCCAGTATGTTGCAATTTTCCACATTTAAGAAAATACTGTAACTGAGATTCTGTGATATATAAATGCACTAAACTTGATATGTGCAACAGCCATTATGAACTATTATGCTGATTTAATTTGGACGCATATCGGCCGACAGGTGACGTTGGCATGGTGCAATTTTCTCTGTTTATAGGAGAGCCATACCTCAGCTTCTATGATATGTATGTGCACCGAATTGGATATGTAAGGTGTATGTTATACATCAAAAACTATGCCAAACTAGCTTTTTAAAAACTATGCCGAATCAATTTGGGTGTACATCAGATGACGTACTATTACTCTTTGTAAATTTCCAGATAGTTATAGTATCACAGCATCTATTTGTTAAATTAGTTTGTAAAATCTTTATTTGTGAGAAGCTGTGTTAATTACTTTGTGTATTGTAACAGATATATGGTGCTATTATATTAAATAATAATAGAAGAAAATTTTGTAATGGCTACAGCATATACTAATTTTAGATATAGTGGGTTAAATATATGTTAGTAATTTGCAACAGGTAATTATGAATGATTTACTTATAAATTGTCAAATATAGTTCCCCCAGAAATTTTTTTTAATTCATTAATACGTAACATTTTTCCCCCACTATAGTATCAAGACACGGTAAAGGTGTATAAACTTTATCATTAATGGTATACATAACTTAAACATTTCCATTTTAACAATAAAACTTTTTTTATAATTTACAACAAGTAATTTAAAATAATTTATTTAAGTGGGCATGAATGTTATAATACTTACAAAACTTTAAATTAACACCATAAAAATAAAATATCTCGCACCAATTGTTTCGGGTCGAAAGAGCACACGACCCTTCGTCAGGCACCCAAAGTAGGCACGAGTACAGCTGTTTATCTTCGATAGCGCATATTCGATCTACGACTGCAATTCACATCACCTTTCAAAATATTTTTTACAATTATAAATCTAAATTTATAGGCATATTTATAACTCTAACTAATTTAAACATTAAACACATGCTAGACATGTATCGGAGCTCCCTATTCGTATCCAGAAAAATAGATCCGTATTTGTATGGATCTGTTTTCTTTTCTTCAACGAAACTAATATGTATCTTTTGTAGAAATTGTATGAAAATTAGAAAAGTATTATAAATCTTTTTTGACTGTTATTAATATCTAAATTAAATAAATACAGTATAACCTCGTATTTACATCCTGGAAATTGAAAAGATTTCGCAATTTACATTTTTTTTTTTTTTTTTTAAATCTTTATTCTATATTCAATAGAAGAAAGTACTAGATTCGTAAAAATTTTCGACTTCCGTTTTTCGATGAATTTGCACGTATTGAAAGTTCCAGAACACGATTTGACTATTTTTAGAAAATATTAGATATGCCTCTGTGTGTGTGAGAGAGACAAAAATTTTGTGGCGACTGCAACTCTGTAACTACTGCACATTATTGCATATAAATTTATATGTAAATGCACCTTGACATAAATTAGTGCCTATCAACTTTTGGTTCCCATCCATCAAGAAATGGCACTGCTATACAGCGATTTCTAGAGACCATGACCATATATTAGGAAACTATATTATACAGGATCTCTAGCGATTTCAACAATTTAAGGGAATGCTATGTCTCATAAACTACTGCAGAGAATTGCATATAAATTCATATGTAGATGCACCTTGACATAACCTAGTCCTTATCAGCTTTTTATGTCAATTTCTCAAAAGATGGCGCTGCTATACAGTGATTTTCACAATTCAAAGTAAGGCTATATCTCAGGAACTACTACACATAAATTTATATGTAGATCTACCTCGAGATAAATTATTGTCCATCCACTTTTGGTATCAATAATTCAATAGGTGACGGTGCTATATATCGATTTCCATAATTTAAGGAAAAGAGATATCTCAAGTTCTATTGCGTATAATAATAATAATAATAATAATAATAAATGATATGTGAAAAGAACATTATCAGACATTATGCTAATTCAATTTGGATGCATATCGGCCAATAGGTGGCGCCGCTGTACTTCAATTTTCCCCGAGAACGGAAAAGCTATATCTCAACTTCTATGGTGTATAACTGTACAAAATTTGATGTATGAGGTAACCATTATGAAAACGCATTTTTTAATGTATTATTTATAAAGAATAAAGCTGTCTTTCTTTGTATTTTCAATGCAATTTTTCTCTAAGATGAAAATCGTCTGCATTCAGTATGGTAGGTAATTTAAATAAATAAGATCTTTAATAAATTATTTGTACTGAGCGAATTTGTATTAGAAAATATAAAAAGAAAGTCTTGTGGTGGCTACAACATACTTTTTTGTTGTTGTTGTTGTTGTTTTAAATACCTTTATTTTTAATAAAATTCAATCCTCGCTTTTATGTGAACGAAATTTTGAATTTTCCTCCATTCATACTTGTATATACAGCAAATATAGAGGAAATACTTGTCGTGATTTCATTTAAAGCTATTATGTTGTGACCACCGCAAAAATTTCTTCTATATTTTCCTATAGGAAAATTCATTCGCCCACTAAAAATGTTTTCTTAAAACTATTATTTATTAAAATTACCTACCATAATGAATGCAGATAATTTCATTTTAGAAAAAACTAACACTAATAATAAGAAAAGACAGACAGTTTAATTCTCTATAAATAAAGTCTTAATATATGCTTCTTCATAATGGTTACCTCATATATCAGGTTTTGTACAGTTATATGACACAGAAGTTGAGATATAGCCATATCCTGTTCTCAGAGAAAATTGCAGTATAGCAGCACCACTTATTGGCTGATATGCATCCAAATTGAATCTGCGTAATGTCATATAATGGCTACGTTGATACGTGTCAAGTTTTGTTTGATTATACACAACAGAACCTTAGATACAGCCTTCCCTGAAAACGCGAAAGTCGACGTATAGCAGCACCACCTGTTGAGCAGTTGACAAAAAATATTGGTGGGCACTAACTTACGTCAGAGTTTATCTGCATATAAACTTATATGCAAATTCGATTAGTAGTTTCTGAGATATAGCCTTTCCTGAATTTGTGAAAATCGCAGTCTAGCAGCGTCACTTGTTGAGCAAATGATACCAAAAGTTGATAGGCACTAACTTAGGCCAAGGTACATCTGCATATAAATTTATATGCAGTTATCTGCAGTAGTTCCTGAGATAATTCCCACAAAATTTTTGTCACACACACACACACACAGACACATATTTTTCTAAGAATGGTCAAATCGTGTTCTGGAGCCCTCAAAACGTGTAAATCCATTGAAAAGCGGAAGTTGAAAATTTTTACGATTGCAAAAGTAAAAAGAAATATAAAATAAACACATTTAGGAAACGGATTCCATCAAGGCTGATAATAATAATATTCTTTATTTTATCGTCTTCTCTAGAACAAATAAAAGCAAAGCAGATGTTTAATTGCGAATCATATATATCCGTGCAACCCAAATTATTATAGTAAATAAACATTCCCGTCGAAAAAATGAAATAAATAAAGATACTTTTTTTTTTTTTTCAGAATATAAGCATTAAACAATGAACTACTATCACTGACCTTGAAGCAGATTTTTGCAATCTCGAAGTTCACAACTCACATAAGTGTTTAATCATTATTATTAGTCTTTTTTTTTTTTTTTTTTTTTTTTCAGATTTTTAACGCAATACAATTAGTAATTACATCTTTTTTTTTTTTCTTGTATGTTCAATGGAAGAAAGTATTGGATTCGTAAAAATTGTCGGCTTCCGGATTTCGACGGATTTACAAGTTTTGAAAGTTAGACCACGATTTGACCATTTTTAGTAAATGTCTGTCTGTCCGTCTGTGTGTGTATGTATGTGTGACAAAAATTTTGTGGCAACTGTATCTACGGAACTACTGTTCAGAATTACATATAAATTTATATGTAGATGCACCTTGGCCTAAATTAGTGCCTATCAACTTTTGGTGTCAATCGCTCGAAAGGTGGCGCTGCTATGCAGCGATAGCATTTATAATATGGTTGTCAACTTTCAAGTATGCTTAACAATAGTGTTCTAACAGAGATATATTCATTAAAAAAATAATAATTCAATTAAAAGAAATCAATAAAACCAGATTGATTTTTTAAAAAAATCTCGTGCTTGCTTTTCTAAAGTAACTATACGAATTATAAGGTATGGTGTTATATGACAATATATATATATCATCATTACCAATTTCAGCCTCTATCAATCCACTGCAGGATGAAGGCCTCTGCTAGGCGATTCCAAACTGCCCTGTTTTCGCGCACACACATACATATATCTATATATATAAAATCGTTCTTCCTGACTGACTGACTGACTGAGGGAGTGAGTGAGGGAGTGATTCATCATCGCCCAGACCAAACCCCTGGACCTACAAGCATGAAATTTTATGACAATGTTCTTTCTATGACGTAGGCATCCACTAAGAAGTGGTTTTACAAAATTCGCCCCCCGAAGGGGGGGGGGGGGGGGTAAAACGTGATTTCACAAAATCCTTCATATCTCAAACAAAAAAACAGATATCCGTAAAATTTTTGCTTTAAGATATAGCTAATACAAACGTCTAAAAATCAATTTTTGGAATTTTCGAAATTCGGTCCCCGCGGGGGGGGGGGGGGGGGGCAAAACGTGATTTCACATGCGTAAAACGTGATTTCGCATAATCCTATATATCTAAAACAAAAAAAATAGATATACATGAAATTTTTGCTCTAAAATATAGCTAATACAAATATCTAAAAACTAATTTCTGGAATTTTAGAAATTCAGCCCCCAGGTGGGGCAGTAAGGAGGGGGGCTATGAGGCAAAAACAAATAGAAATACAGTTAGGCCGTTCAAAATTGGTTCAGATAGGTTTTAAAGGCCTACAAGTCGAATGAGGATATTTTCGAAAATGTAAAGTTATTAGGAAGGGCGAGAAGGGGGGAGGGGAGAAAGGGGGGGGGCAAAAAAATAAAAATAGAGATAGATCGTTTAAAATTGGTACATAGAGGTTTTCGATACTTACAAATCAATTGCGGATATTTTTGAATTTGTAAAATTATTAGGAGGGGAGGGAAGGGGGGGTGAGGCGGTAAAGGGGGCTATGGGCAAAAACAAATAGAAATACAGTTAGGCCGTTAAAAATTGGTACAGATAGGTTTTAGAGGCCTGAAAGTCGAATGGGGATAATTTCGAAAGTGTAAAGTTATTAGGAAGGCCGGGAAGGGGGGGGGGCGGAGAGGCAAAAAAAAATAAAATAGAGTTAGATAATTCAGAATTGGTACATAGAGGTTTTCGATACCTACAAATCGATTGCGGATATTTTCGAATTTTTAAAGTTATTGGGAGGGGCAAAAAAATAAAAATAGAGATAGATCGTTCAAAACTGGTGCATAGAGATTTTTGATACTTACAAATCGATTGCGGATATTTTCGAATTTGTAAATTTATTAGGAGGGGTGGGGAGGTAAGGGGGCTATGGGCAAAAACAAATAGAAATACAGCTAGGCCGTTCAAAATTGGTACAGATAGGTTTTTGATACTTACAAATCGATTGCGGATATTTTCGAAATTGTAAAATTATTAGGATAGCCGGGAGGGGGGGCGAAGGGGGAAAATAACAGAAATAAGAGTTGGAGTATTTTGGGAATTTTTTCCGAAGGCAGTGAGAACACGGTGCGACATTTTTCCTAATCAGATTTTGTTTCTCTCTCTTTTTTTTTTTTTTTTTTTTTTTTTTTCACGTGATAAAAATTAATGCAATTTTGAGAATTCAGTAATTATAGTGATTCATTTAAAAATAGGGACCAGCGAAGCGGGCGTTGCCTGCTAGTATATATATAATAATTTATGCATAGATTAAGAAAGGTTTTGATAGACTATTTCGTCTCCTGATTGATTTATTTGATTTCCAATGAAGCCATCTATGATATATGCAACTTCTTAATTGAATGCAACCTATGCAATGAGGTGAAATTTACACCTCATATAGCGTATTTCTTAGTAATGTCCTGATGTCTTTTTTTTTTTTTAGGTTTGTGAGCTCTATTTTAAACCTGGTGGAATTATACAAACAATAACATATTTTGATGAAAAAGAAGGAAAGTTATATGAAGTCCCAAGAAATAAACCAATTGTTAAAGGTGGTGCTATTCCTACAATTTTCAGTGGCTTGCCATCATGGAGAGCTATTATGCATAAAAAAATTACGTTTTATTACCTAATTATATTTGTGCTTTTATATTATTATTATGACTAATTTTTATGTAAATTATGGAGCAATCTTCTTCATGAATATGAAACATTTATAATTTTCAATAAAATTATTTTTATCTTGATTTTTGTCTTTTATGTATTATTTCAATTACATAGTTTCAATGAAGGAGAAATCTTATTTAAATAAATTCTTGATTATGTTATCAGGTAGGTGAGAGTTATTTTGGATGATCAAATACTTATAAATTATTGTTATGTATTAAAATTTCTCTGGGCATAAAATTTACAGAGATGATTAAAAATAAAAATTCTTATTATATATGTTAAAGTGTTTTTAATGCAAATTTTATGTCCACCCTCACCTTGAAAAAAAAAAGTATATCATTAATATTTATGATTTTAAAACTTTAAATAACCTGAAATTTGGAGTTCGATGTTATTTATAGTTTAGTACATTGTATCGTCTATACTGTACATATTGTTTATATTGTCTGTATCAATTGTTAAAGCACATTGTATCGTCGTACTTATCTGTAATTTTAATCAGGTGGAAAAAATCCATTATTTAAAAAAATATATACATATATTCAGGTGGCTTAAATATTAAAAAAAAGGAACTTAAAAAAAAAAAAGTTTACATTTGTTTTTGTAACCACAGCGTATAAACCGAAAGCACCGATGAGATAAAAAATATATATTTCTAAATCCATATATGAGGATGTGCATAAAAAGTGGACTAAATCATGTGGCGCCACAATCCTCTTGGAATGCCTTGATAAAAAAGTGTTGGATAAATGCGTGCGTTAATGATAAATAAATATAGGGAAGAATGATTAAACTAGCAAATTCTTTGTTTCAGTAGTTTGTTAAATTTCCAGTATTCATAACTGCTAACTTTTTTAATTGATTCTGGAATGTTGTTAGTATATCGCCCTATATTCGCCCATATTCTTTGAGGAGTAATTGTCTTCATATTTAATTGTAATTACATGCTAAAGAAAATTATTCTATTAAGAATGTGGTATGAAGAAAAGGGCAAATGTTAACAACATTCCGGAATAAATTGAAAAAGTTGGCAGCTATGAGTATTTTATTCCAGTTGATGGACAAGTAATATTTTTCAGAAAAGTTTTTTAAATGTTTTTTCAAGGTTGAACACCTTAAAAGGGGGGGGGAATTAAACAATTACAAAAGTAAAGAGGTTAAGACTAATAACAATGCTTTTGCAAAAACCTCTGCAGACAAATATGAACCTCTTATTCCTCATAAAATATGAAGGATTTTAACCAATTAAATTTTTTATTAATCTGCATATTTGCCAACTCTACTGTGTTTACAGGTAGACTACTGTTTTTTGGTTATTTCTACTGGCCTACTGTTTTTTGTTAAAAATTTACTATTTTTAGGAACTTACAAGAAAAATGTAAAATTGAACAATTTTCTTGTAAAATATATAGACGGAAAATAAGCAGAGAATAAATATAATAATGAAATGAGATTTATTAAATGTATGTGTAAAAATTACAATACTGATTTTAATTATCTCAAAATATACCTAAATTTTAGGGGGGGTTTACTTTCATCACCCTACTACCATAGGTAATGGAAGTATTGTATTCGGTCCAAAAATTCGATATCGATATTTCACCTGGTTTACACGTTTTACGGTCCCCTGAGTCCAAAAATGTGGTTTTTGGCAATTGGTCAGTGTGTGTGTATATGTGTGGAATCTTCTGGCTATCATATCTCCGAAACTAATAAAGATAAAACTACAAAACTTCAGAATCGAGACAGGTCTGGTGTACAGATGAATTTTTTAAATGTTGGTAAAAATTGAAAAACCGGAAGTGGGACATCGGAAACTAGAAGTGGGACCGTAAATCCGTATTTCAAAAACGGCTCTATCGATTTTCTTTAAATTTGCTATATAAACATTCTATTAGATGTCCTTTCGAATGATATAGTTGGTTTAGGATAATTGAAAGGAGTATAAATAGCTCAATTTCAGGTCTCGCAAGCGCATTCCTTTAAAAACGGCTGCACGGAATTTTTTGAAACTCGCCATATTAACTCCCTTTTAAATATTCTTTTGTATGTAATTATTGTTTGCCAGTCAATAATTGCGTTTTGATAAAAGTTGTTATCTAAAAAACGGCTCTAACGATTTTCTTGAAAATTGTTACATATAAATCAATTTTAGATATCCTTTCTCATGCATTACGTGGTTATTACAGGAAAATTAACAGTCATCTTGCTTAGGTAGGCCAGTTTTAGATCTCGGAAATTGGTGTTTCAAAAAAATAACTACCTATATATATATATATATATATATATATATATATATATATATATATATTTTTTTTTTTTTTTTTTTAACCTCGCTATATGTAAGCTTCGTTTCATATGTCTTTACATGTGTATAAAATTTTTCTTACTGGAAAAATTTTAGGTTTCTACTTCTTTAAGTCACTTTTATATCTTGTGATCACTTTATCTAAAAAAAAAAATCTGGTGTGAAACAACCACACGACTTCCACTACCCACTATTACACGTATTATATGCATGTTTTAGAAATAATGTGGTCAGCGAAGACATAAAATTGACCTAGCGAAGTATACACAAAAGAAATTTCCTGTAGGAGAAAGCTAATATATATATATGTATGTGTGTGTGTGTAAAACAGAATTTACATAGCGAGTTAAAAAATAATAGAGTTATTTTTTCAAACACCAATTTCCGAGATCTAAAACTGACCTGCCTAATCAGGATGACTGTCATTTTTCCTGTAATAACCATGTAATACATGAGAAAGAATATCTAAAATGGATTTATGTAACAATTTCAAAGAAAATCGTTAGAGCCGTTTTTGAGATACCAACTTTTACCAAAACTTAGCATACTCAGTTGTTGACTGCAAAACAATAATTACATACAAAAGCATATATAAAAGAGATTGAATATGGCGAGTTTGAAGATATTCAGTACAGCCGTTTTTAAAGAAGACCTGAAATTAAGCTATTTATATAGGGCGCCTATCAATTTTTCTGAACTAACCAACTATATCATTCGAAAGGACATCTAATAGAGTGTTTATATGGCAACTTTGAAGAAAATCGTTGGAGGCATTTTTCAGATACTGACTTACGTTCCCAATTCCGGTTTCCGATGTCTCACTTCCGGATTTCCAATTTTCACCAAAATTTAGAAAATTCATCTGTACACCAAACCTGCCTCAATTCTGAAGTTTCGTAGTTCTATCTTTATTAGTTTAGGAGATATGATAACCAGAAAATTTCACTCATACATACACCACTGACCAATTGCCAAAAACTACTGTTTTGGACTCAGGAGACCTTAAAACGTGTAAATCAAGTGAAAACTCGAATTTGAATTTTTTGATCGAATACAATATTTTCATTACCTACGGTAGTCTGGTAATAGAAGTATACCTGGGATCTGTTGACTAACTTTCTTAATCAAGTGTAAAATATGACTAACTTGCCTTGTCTGGCAACTGCGGTTGTTGACTAACCTTCCTGGTCAGATAATTATGATTGTCGACTAGCCTTCTTTGTCTGATAATATTAACCTTCCTAGTCTGGAATAGTGTTTTGGTGACTAGTTCAGCAAGTACACTTTTCAGTTTTTTGACTAGTTCAGCAAGTGCACTTTTCAGTTTTGGAGACTAGTTCAGCTAGTACACTTTTCAGTTTTGGTGACTAGTTCAGCCAGTACACTTTTCAGTTTTGGTGACTAGTTCAGCCAGTACACTTTTCAGTTTTGGTGACTAGTTCAGCCAGTACACTTTTCAGTTTTGGTGACTAGTTCAGCAAGTACACTTTTCAGTTTTGGTGACTAGTTCAGCAAGTACACTTTTTAGTTTTTGAGACTAGTTCAACAGGTACACTTTTCAGATTTGGTGACTAGTTCAGCAAGTACACTTTTTGGCTAGTCAGCAATTTTGGTTAGTCAATTCTGTATTGTCAGTTGAGCATTTTGTCAGGTCACTGTGACCAACTTATTTTTCTGTGTGCACTGTCTACAGAAAGTCCTTTCCCGGGCACTTCAATCTGGGTATTTATCGACGACTTGTGGATTTACTGTTATTTAAGAACTACGATTTTAAAGATGACTGTATCTCAGCATCTATTATGTATTTTAGTTTTTGAACCATGTGTTTTATAGCCCCCGTTATTTACACTATATTACGATTTGATTCCAACCAGTGCAATAAAATGAAATAAAAAAGTAGATTTTCTTTTAAAAGGAATTAAATACATGAAAAACAAACGAATTTTAATCAGTTTAATCCTTTCTACGATAAACTACCATTTTTTTCACCCAAGAAATATTATAAATAAGAAAAAAAAATATTTTAAAGGAATTAATTAAAAAAATGAAAAAATAAAAAGTTGCTATACTATAAAATTTATACATAAACGTAAGAATTTATTTCTATTGCATTACCCTTTAATTTTCAATAATAATAATAAGAAGAAGAAGAAAAAAAGAAAAGGAAAAAAGAAAAAAAGAAAATCGCCTTCAAATGAATGTATTAAATAAAAAATGAATAATAGTCGTTGCTAAGTTACGCAGACGATTACAGTTGAAGAATAAATTCATGAAAAATGAAACATTAAAGACAATGTTTAAAATCGAAAAAACATTAACTTAAAAAATTCAAATTCGAAATTCGAAAAAATCTCGATGAGGTGCACACCGGCAGGGTCCCAGGTACCTATATGCTAAATTTGGAAGCTCTGCGATCAGTAGTGTGAGCACCAGACCGCAGACAGACACACAGACACTTCTCTTTATTTATATAGATTATTGAAAACAAATGAAAATTCCAAAGTATTTTAACATAAAGTTTGGAAAAGTTGTTAAATGGTATTTCTTTACTTTGTAATACATTAACAACCATATTAAAATCTTGTGCAGTAAATTTCATATTTTGTATTTTGCGCAAAATGTTTAACATACAAGGAAAACAAATGCGGAGAAATATTTTTTAAATTATGTAAAGTATGAACAATTTTGAGAAAACTCACTCAATAATTCATTAATTTTTCATATAATGAGCCAATTTAAATTAACATTTTTGAGATATGTGTATATATATGTTAATATAAAATTTCCGAGAAATAAATAGAAATGTAACTAACGCTTAAACACTTATTAGCAAAAATTGAAATAAATAAACAAAAAATAAATAAATAATGCCAGGAAGAAATTCAAGTCTGAAAACTAAGCCTATAAAATCGGCATTAAAAAAAAAAAAAAAAAAAAAAAAAAAACTGACAAAAGTAAGATTTAAAACTGACTCTTGACAAAAATCAATGAACATAAAACGGCCTTTCACAAGAATATGATGAGTTTAACATTGCGTGAAAAACATTGGATGGGAAAATGCAAAAAATCCTAGAAGTCTCTTTTAAAATTCACGTTTGTATTATATATACTAAGTCCATAAGTTTGAAACCAGTAATAACAACAAGATTTTAAATAGAACAAAAAGTCTATAAACTTTTACAAATAATACAGTAGCAAAAAAAATCAGATTAAGTAAAAATTATATTGTGCTTTATCTCAACAAATACTACAAAAGTTTACATTTCCTGATAAGAACTTCTATTGTATTTAATAATTATGCAATAGGTTATATAAAATAATGGAAGATTTATGTCTGGAGCTTTGTGAATCAAGTATATAAGTATATATCAATAAAAGAATACAAAACAATTAAAACAACACTTACCAGGAATCAAAGGACAGGAATGAACGTTTCAGCTTCATTTTGTCGGAATCTCTGGATAACAAAATAATGGCGCACGCAGCCGTAGAACAAACAGATAACACAAAATAACAGCAGACGATTTCACAAATTACGGTAAAAAACCTAAAATGCTGTTTTTCCTCCGACTGCAAAAAATTTACAGCAGATTATGCAGTTTTTTTCCCCGTTTTTTTTACAGTGTACATTTTTGACCCTTCGCTCCCCCCCCCCTTTCTGCCGATAATAATAATTTTACACTCGAAAATATTCGCATTCGATTTACCCTGCCTTAAAATCTAAATATACCAACCAATTTCAAACGCAGTAACTCTTTTTTTTTTTTTTTTTTTTTGCCCCTTTTCCCCCTCAAGCCCTTCCTAATAATCGTAGTCTTTCAAAAATAATCACAATCGAATTATCGGGCATTAAAACCAAATACTACGAAATTTCAACGGCATATCTAAATTTAAAATACTGCAAAGTATAAAAGAAAATTTAATCTTTTTCCAATAAATACGTCTTTTTTATTTATTCATATATTTTCATGAAAATTGAACAGTAGCTTTATAGTATGCTGTCTAGGCCAAATATTAATTTAAGTGTAACGTAAATGAAAATTTGAAAAATTTGAAAATTGCAATTTTTATCCCCACTACAAAACATGTGATATCTTAATTGGTTACATTCATTTCTTTTTTTATCGCAGACAATTGTCTCGCATGTGTTTTGTTTCCGATCGAGACAGCTTAGAAAATCGTCTGCTGATAGAATGTTTCTTTTTTGATCATTTTTCGATCGACATGGGTCTACATTTTAATTAATATCTCCGGAACTAATTAAAATTTTTAAATTCTGTTTTCACTATCAACTCGGGAAGGCTTCTGAGCACCCGCATGTCACCTCTGCGTTCAGTAGGGGCTGAACGTATAGATGCTCAGACAGAGAGAGAGACAGACATCTTCTTTTATTATTATAGATTATAGATTAAAATTCTTATTTGTATCATTTCTTAAGTTTTTGCCACTTATTGGTACTTACTGGCAGAAACTAGTTTATGCGATGCCAGTTTTAAGTAGTTATAACCAGTGGTTTTAACTGCCCTGGCAGAAACTTACCAGCCCTGTTTTATTCACACAATGTTGCCTGGTGTCGGTGGAAAGTGGGAGTGGATCAAGGGAAATTGTTGTATACTTGTTGAAATAATGGTGGCTGAATGTTTAACCACTTCACCGGCCATCCCGAGATAACTTGGGAGAAACGTAGTCTTTCCACATACTACAGTGGCTGGTGAAGTGGTTAATATGTTCTGTTTTGAAGTGAAAAGTTGAAATGATTATTTCCATCTAATAGCAGGCATATAAAAATATGTTGGTGATTTATCATTGTAATAAAATACATAATATATATATATTTACATTTAGTGGTGATCTATTCACATGTTTCCAGTTTAAAGTTTAATTACAACCACTTTGATTACATTTTTACAAATCCCCCTCACGATCGGCAAACAAACGCCTCGCAAAAGCCTTGGGATTTCTAATCATTTTCCGTCTGCAACAAAAATGTGATTGAATGTAATTGAAATGTGATTGAATGCAAATTTTACATGTCTTATGAATTGTTAATACTTTTTGCAATACCAAACTTGGTCTGGCATTTCAGGATCATAGATAAGTTTTACTTTGCTGCAAAGAAGATTCTACTACTAGGAATAATTATAATTTCATGAACTTTTTTTTTTTTTTTTTTTTATAAAAACAGAAAAGCAAAAACATACAGCGAATATCAAAAACATACAGTGAATATGAAAAACATACAGTGAATATAAAAACATACAGTGGATATGAAAAGTTGTAAGATTGTTTAAAACTTTGCAGATCAATTTAACAACAAAAGAAACAAATGTTTATGCTTAAAAATACACTTTTATTGTATCTCTAGATCAGGGCCCAAAATTTCAACTCAGATTGCACTCGTCAAAGAAAAAAAAAAAAAAAAATTACTCGCCATTAATTAGGGTTGTCAATTTTTATTTCTTTTTTACGCATTTTGGTTTTTATTTTTCCCAACTATTTGAAATGCTTTTACAAATATGCCTAAAATTATATATATTAAAAGTGTGTCGTATGTCATCATGTCTCATAATCATCTATAATTAAAAATCATTATAGTGTATTGTATTTGAGATTTGAAAAAGATGAAAATAGCTAATAACATAAAATTCAAAGATTCATTAAAGAAAAAAACTCTTTGTCAAATAATATCCTGTGAAAATCTTTTTATTTGAAATGTTAAGCTTCCTTATTTCCCTATTTACCGTATATTTCCGAATATAAGCCGAGAGTACGTTTTTCCCTGCAGAAATTAGCCCAAATTTGCCAAACTCATGTACAAGCCGAATTAAAAAAATACTGTTTTAAAGTTCGAGTATATTGCCAAAACGGTGAAAATATTGCCAATCTATACAACTTTCAGGATAATCTGTCCAATGAAATTGCACGAAATGCATGCTTATCCAATAGAATTCCTTACCTTGCTTAGCTATGACTAAAACGATCGCCGTGTGTTCGCCAGTGACGATAATTTTAACTCTGGCAACCCTATCAGAAGGAAGGCTAGCACAGACGCACTCGCACACACAAGTCCCGGCAGCTAAAAACGATGGTTGCCTTGCCGTAATATTGGTATGCCTAACCTAACGTCGATGATGCAGCCGCTGGATGTTTACATAAATAAGCCGTTTAAAGACCGATTGCATAGATTTTTTTTATTGACGTATCTAAATTATTTTGTATATTTCTACTTTTGAGTATTTTTATCAGTGCCTCAAGGCAATCTAAAAAAAAAAAAAAAAAAAAATACTTCTATATAAAAAAAAACGAAGATTTGCCACTTTTTTTGCTAGTGTAAGCATAGAAAGATTTTAAGCAGTTATGATTTAATTGTATAAATTAAAAATATGATCAGGAGTCCTGTTTCTTCAAGTTTTTCTTAAATACTATTTCTGAATCCGAGTAGTTACTCTGTTCGTGCAATCTGCCGAAGATGTCATTTACCGGCAGGTCAAAAAAAAAAAAAAAAAAAAAAAAAAAAATGTAACACACGTGACTACATCGAGCGTTTCGTGAAATAAATTTAAAATTGCTAATTTAAAAGTTTTATATGTGATAATTATTTAAAAATAAGGTTTAATATCAATATTTTACTTTATATATAGTTTTTAAGCTTAAAATATGTGTTCAATCATTTTTTCTAATGTACGTTTTTTCCTAATAATGTGTACTCATATATAAGCCGACCCCCGACTTTAGCTTCCGAAAAATTTCCAAAAATTCTTGGCTTATACACGGAAATATACGGTATTTATTTAAATTTTTACATCAGAAATGTCTTTTTTGTCCGTTTTATTTTTGTAATCAGACGGAATGTCGATGTGTATAGTTTGTTCATTATTGTCATTTGAAATAATCATTTCAGAATAACTTTTTTGATATAATCGTTGCTTACAAATCATTACAAGCACAAATCCTTGTCATTTCAGTGAAAAACTGGAGAATGTGAACTGTTGTTTGGTAATTATTCAACAAAATAAAAATAAGCAGTATCTTTAAAAGGGCTCGAGCTCATTTTCATGCATCAATATCGCTTAGGCAAACTTTCGTGTTTCTGTTCTCTTCGATAGAGGGCGACGGGCAAAAAGGCTCTCTGCTCTGCTCGTCTGTTCTCACTCAGCTTGGAGAAATGAAAGTGAGAGAAACGAAACTGACGAAGAGATTAAAACTTTTATGCAGGGTTGGTTTTTTGACGTCAAAAACTGGTTTTTGACGTGACAGGTGTCAAAAACTGGTTTAAACTGTCAAAAACTGTCGAAAACTGTATGTGAAAATTGGAAACTGTAAATTAAAATAATTTTATACGTATTTTTAAGTTGCAATGTACTAAGTACATACGTTAACGTTGGTTATATATATATATATATATTCAGAAAAAGAAAGAAATGTTTATGTTAGGAAACGTAACAATCGTCTTAAGGGGAGAGTGAATGTATATAAAATCTTTTTTTGTAAATTTCCCTAGAGCTATGAAAAATTGCATGTATAATTTAGAAGGTAAATTATAGTAATACAATTAAGCATATTAAAAATTCTTTAAAACTAATTTAATTTCAAAAAATAAATAAAACTTTTACATTAAAAAAAAATTCTAAATGTTTTCTGTCGTTTTTCCCCTCCTCACTTTATAACATTATAATTTCAAACTACAAACTAAATATATTAGGTTATTACTTAGTTTGTGATTCAATAATAGGTTAATTTTTAAAATTATGTTGAATGTTGAAATTTCAATGAAAATTTTTAGCATTCAAATGTAATATTTTTTTAAAAAATTAAATCACAGATATGAATCCATAAAGTAATATCCAGATATTTTAGAATATATAGTTAAACTTATGTAAAATCAAGATATAAAATTAAAAACTAATTAGACAAGAGCATTTTTAAAAAGTAAAGGAAAATTTATTTATTTTTATTTATTTAAATACAGTTTGAGAAATTTTTAATGTATTATTTAATATTGCATTTTCATGTATTTAATATTACATTTCAATGCATATAAATGCAAATTTTCATACTTTTAAGACATTAATTCACAAAAGAGAGATGTACTGCAAACTTAAAGTGCAATAAGTAGTTCATCTTAGAACACACAAGTTTCTATATTTGAATTTTTGTATTTTGAAAAGGTAATAAATATTAATTTTTTGTACTTAAAACAGACATCGTTGTCATTCATAGGAAACAGATAATACTCTCCTAAAAATTATTTTTAACCATAGGAATCCTACAAACTAACCACATTTTTAAAGATTACATTATTTTATTTCTCAAAATATGACTACTTCATTGTTGAAATATATTAAGAAGTGTAAAATTGGAGGTTTTTGACACAAGTTTTTGATATGGGGTTTTTGACGTAACAGTTTAAACTGTGGTTTAAACCGTCAAAAACCTGCCAACCCTGCTTTTATGCATGTACTAAGCCTTTTTCCTTTCCTAGGCTGGGGTGATCGTCGGACAGCGCACACACAGACTCAACACTCCGAGAAGAGAGAAAGGAGAGGTTATAAGATCACAAGATTTTGTCATATTTAAATCTATAACAGGAATGTTTTCTGTCACCGTATCGTGTAAGAATTCATCTATGACTTGGCCAAATTTTTACTCGCCACAGTAAAAATTCCACTCACCAATGGCGAGTTGGTAAGCGAAAATTTCGCGCCCTGCTCTAGATTACTATATTGTCTAGTCTTAATTTATGTAAAATTTGCATCTACAAATTAATTTTATGAATTGCAATTATTCCTAGTGATACCAGACTTGGTTCGGCCTTCATGATTTGAGTGTGTTTGTGTTTGGGATTAAGGCTGATTGACTACACGGTGCTAGGCCTCAGAGGGAGTGCCTTCCTCTTTCACTGTTTGAAGATAAATTTTATTTTTTTGCGGATAGATTCAGAAAATTCTGCTGTTTTTATTATTATTATTATTATTTTTTTTTTTATCATGAATTATTTTATGATTCATGGTATACATATTTAAATAAAAGAGGAATTTTGGGGGAAATTTAAAATTCAGGGACGAAATTAGCAAAAATACAAAAAAGCTGAAACTGTACGCAAAGGCAAGATATCGAAATGAAATACTAGAATTTTGATAACAAAATCTATCATATTAAAGTAATAAATATTTATTTTAATCTTCAGTGTATAAAAAAAAAACAAATATGTATCAGAAACATAAAAAAACTGAAAAAAACTGAGAAGCTAAATGTACAAAGTTTACACGAGCTTCACAATGGACAATGTGTATAAAAAGTAAAATAAAACTATTAAAATACTAATTCCTACCTGAAATATAATGTATGTAAATGTAGATTAATCCAAGATTTTACGAAACAAAAAAAAAAAAAAAAAAAAAAAAAAGATAATTTTAAAAATAATGCAATATAATTTCGTAAGCAAGGGTAACAAAACAAACTGTTGTTTGCAGTGTTGCCAATCAGAAATTTGCTTTTTACATTTTACTGTTTGTGGTCCAGTGGATGAATACATTGAAATATTTTCTCCTTATAAAATTGTAACTTTATTATCAACAATTATGAAATAGAATCACCATAATTATAAAACAGTTCCCTATTTAAAATATTATCGAAATAGTTTTTTGATAAAATTCAAAGTTTTAAAATCTAAATTATTTTCTTCATCTATATATGTATTTTTGTCTAAAGTGACGATAAAAATTCGAAAGTAGCCAAGGGGCTGCCTGTACAATGATCAGGTTTACATATTTCATTATGTGTGAAATTGTTGTCATTTTATGGTTGATCGAATAATTAAAATATAGAAAATAACGTGAAAGAAAATATTATATGCACCACATATAATGTTGTTCATGTGTAATTGGGATTCAAATATAAAATGGCTACTTCAATCTTTTTGAAACTGTCATCTGATAAGCACTCAAATGGAAGCCCACTGGTAAGCGATCGTCACAGACAATAGGGACAGACACCCGAGAGTCTGTGAATGAGTGGGTCGCTGCCAAAGGCAGCGGGGAACCAAAACGGACTTTAAAATGCTTCATGATTTCTTTAAATTTTATTTTAGTTTGTAAAGCGATATAGAAAAGAGTTTCCTTTAGTGGCCAGCAAAGCGAGAAAAGCCTTCATTGATTTAATGAATTAAAAAATGGTTGTATAAATGTAAAAAATGCATAAATTGAGTTTTTCTGTATATATAATGGAAATTTTGTGATTACGATAATTTTCGACATAATACTCAAAGTTTAACCAAAGTTATACAGCAAATTTATCTTACAAATATCTTAGATGAGTTTGTTAACTACGCTGCTTTGTAGTTTGTTTTCAAGTGGTGGCTACATGAAAATTTCAAATCCACATTGAAAAAAGGTTAGTTAAGACTGTATTTGCTTGAATTTTGATGCTTACATTGACCACATAAGGGTCTCAACCAAGTATTTATTAACGAATTTTATCTGCCATTTTTAACAAAATGACCGATATCTTAAGTACGGCCATTTCAAATCAGGCTACCACTTTTAAATTTATCATTAGAATAACTTTTGAAATACTGAATCAGTTCATGTTGGACATTGAACTTATCACACAAATATCTTGGATGAATTTTGTTTTAGCATTTAGTTTCCAAGTTGCAGCCTCTTAAAATCAGGCTGCCACTTTAAAATGTGCCACCATGATAACTTTTAGAATACTAAACTGGTTCAAATCAAATTTGGGGAGTGAACTTACAATTCAAATATCTTGGATAAATTTGCTAAGCAACTTGCTCCACCATTTTGTTTCCAAGTGGCAGCCACTTAAATTTTTTTCATTACAATAACTTTTGTAATACTGAATCAGTTCAAATCAAATTTGTGCAGTTGACATATCATTCAAATATCTGTGATAAGTTCACTGGGTATCTCAGTCACTCTGTCCTTTTGTTTCTAAATGGTGGCCACTTGAAAATTATCACAATAACTTTTGAAATGATTTGCTTAAAATTGCATTTATAAATTGCCCTCATTAATAAATCCACCAAGTCCATTAATAAATTGTAGCAGCCATTTTGAAAACAATGGTGGCAACTTTATAAGAAAAGATAAATCAACCTAAAAGGAAGGACTTAATTTAATTTTTTGATCAATAACCTATAAAAAGTAATGATATCAGTACAAAAACCCTTAACGGGTTAAAAGTTTGTGACGCAGCTACTTTATCGCTGTAAGAATTTGAAATATGGGTCTTAAAAATAATGATATCAAATTATTAGCGACGCTTTGCTATTAATTAAAATATACATAGATTTTCTTATTTGATCATTTGCTTTTTTCTTTTATTTATATTTACAATGCAAACACATTTTTAACTTCAAGATAAGACAAACATATAAAATATACTCACGGATGCTTTTTCATTTGCATTTCAATTTCAAAATAACAGTTTTAAAAGGAATGATATCAAAATTACAGTGACGCCTCAATGTCACTTTAAAAGATTTGTTTTTAGATTCCACTAAAATTACCTTTGTTTTGTCTAATAAAGTATATTTACACATTGAAACAGTGCTTTTAATTTTCAAATATACTGTCAAATAATCACACTTTCACTGAGCTTGCATTATAAATTGAAATTATTTATTTCAATAAATCGATTTGTCTTTTGCGTCACGCTATCCAAAACTGTGAGTAAAATTTATGTAAATGTTACTTTGTATCATAGTATCCAACTAAGTGAAAATTTGTGCGAAGAGATAGTGTGATGCAAAGAAAAAATTTGCACAAATTTTACTTGCAGTTTTGGATAGCGTGACGCAAAAGACAAATCGATTCATTGAAATAAATAATTTCAATTTATAATGCAAGCTCAGTGAAAGTGTGATTATTTGACAATATATTTGAAAATTAAAAGCACTGTTTCAATGTGTAAATATACTTTATTAGACAAAACAAAGGTAATTTTAGTGGAATCTGAAAACAAATCTTTTAAAGTGACTTTGAGGCGTCACTAGAATTTTGATATCATTCCTTTTAAAACTGTTATTTTGAAATTGAAATGCAAATGAAAAAGCATCCCTGAGTATATTTTATATATTTGTCTTATCTTGAAGTTAAAAATGTGTTTGCATTGTAAATATAAATAAAAGAAAAAAGCAAATGATCAAATAAGAAAATCTATGTATATTTTAACTAATAGCAAAGCGTCACTTATAATTTGATATCATTATTTTTAAGACCCATATTTCAAATTCTTATAGCGATAAAGTAGCTGCGTCACAAACTTTTAACCCGTTAAGGGTTTTTGTACTGATAAATAGTACTGTAATTTTTATGACAGAGATTTCACCTAACAAAATGACTTATAAATTACCAGTGTAATTATAATAATTAAATTTATATGCAGAATTTGGGTCAAGACTGCCCAGTTTTCCCCATAAGAAAATAAAATATTTTCTAAAAGGTTCATTATAATTTTTTTTTTTATCGTAGTTTAAATTTGAAACGTCTAACCAAGAAATTCCAAAAACTGAAACAAAGAAGCCTCTTATTAAGGAATTTTAACCTTAGAATTATTATTTTAAAATAACCGTAACATTAACCTTTAATAAATTTGCTTTCTATTTGTTTGCATTCAAGTTTTATGTACGCCTGTCAAAAAACAATAATTAAAGTAGAATGTATGGTAGGATTTTATTTCTCGAAAAACAATTTTTGGAATAAATTCAACTTTCATAACAAGGCAGATTTTCGAAATAAACTGCTGTAACTTCCATAAAAGTTCTCCAAGAATGTTAAAACTATTGCATGCTTGCTAACATTCCACAAAATGAATATTTTGAGAATTTTCAGAAAATGAATATATAACAAAGAATTCTTTGCACTACAATTTAAATTCAAAATGTCTACACTTGCCTTAATCGAGTTACAAGACAAAAAATGTTATTTTGGTATTTTTCTCGCATAATTTTGTGATCAAATTGAGACATTTTTAAAATGGAAAGCTAAACATTTTGTAGCATTTAATAATTTATTTTCTATCTATTATTCGTTCTCTCATATATTATTAATATCAGTTCTAGTGTTATTTTGTGTGCAATTTCGATGTTTTAGTATTTTCTCTGCAAAAGGTTTTAATATATATTACTAAATTGGTTTTTTAAAAAAATGTTTCCACACAGAAACGCATTAATATGTCATTACTAAATAAAAAACATAATTAACTTAATCCTCCAAGTGCTGATCGTTTCACTCTTAAGTGTTCTTTTAAGTTGTTCTTTTAAGTCAGTTATTTAATTCTTCTTTTTAAGGCATTTCGAGTGAGACTATTCGTAAAATCGATTGATGTCTCGATTTTACGAGCCACTTCGAGGGTTAAATAAAAATTAATACTTAATTTTAGTTATTTATCATACATATAGGCATAGGTAACTATAATAAATTCTCAGCCTCTTCTTCTTCCTCTTTTTTTTTTTTTTTTTTTTTTTTATGATTTTGCACGTTTTTAGGTGTGAAGAAACCAAAAATCACAGAATCAGTTTGGTGCTCGTCTGTAGGTTAGTCAGTCTGTCTGTTCATTTTGGCAGTCGCTTTCTCAAGAATGAATAATTGTAAAGAAGAGGAAACAATTTTAAAATATCAATAACAACATTGACTAAAATGCTATTGTCATGCTTGCCAACCATCTCATTATGAAGCGTAGTACTTTTAGTCACCGCCTTTTTTTGTACACCAGTAATTTTTTAGAGTAATTTCATTCTTATTTAATCGTAACACTATTTGGAGAGAATTGCTCTAAATATAAAGTTGTGTGGGAAAAGGGGCGTATTTTCAAGGGGCGTTAACAACTCTACGCTTATTAATGAGATGGTTGGCAGTCCTGTATTGTGTTTTGACACCGAATTTTGAAATTTTTGAAATTTATTCAATGTTTAAGATATTTTTAACATAGTAGGATGAGGCAAAATTTTCATAATCCTGCATAGTGAGGATTATCTTTGTCATCAAGAAGTCTGACCAATTTCAAAATAGTAGATGCTAGCCAGAACCTTATAGAATCTCAACAGTCTAGGGAGAAAAAGGGAGACTTGATCCATGGGTTTTTTTCATGTGAAAGGAAAATTTCAGGGAAATGTTAGTCATTATACTGATTGACTAATCATACAGCAGCATTTTGCAGGGAACAGCCATTGCAGAATTATCAGTGGTTTTCTAGCAGTTTAGTATTGATTGAGACTGTGCCTTTCAAGTAAATTTTGAAGATCTTGTAATTTGTAAAACTTGAACTTTCAGTTTTGAGGCAAGTCAATTTCAGAAATATATTTGTTTTAGTTACCTTTGTAGCTACATATTGATTCTTACAGTAGTCGCTGTAATGCAAGTTGTTAAAAAATTAGAGTTAACAAAGCAAAGCAACCTAGAGAGACTTGATCCAATGATTAATTTAATGGATTTTTATCCAGTGAATAACTAAAATATTGTGATTTAGGCCTAATAATTTGTTTTCGTTTAAAAAAGTAACTAAAACATTGTGAATATTTAAGCCTAATGAATTGTTTCTATTGAATAAATAACTAAAATATGCAATATTTCGGCCTAATGAATTGTTTTTATTTAAGAAATAACTAAAATATTTTTAATCTTTAAGCCCAATGAATTGTTACATAATAAATAACTGAAAAGAAAAAGGGTAAGACTATGTTTGCTACTGTCACACCAAACAAAAGAGAAATACAAGAAAGTGGCAGAAAAAAAAAAGAAAAAAAAATGTTGACGAAAGAAAGGCAAAAAAGGCTCTTTATGTGAAAAGTACAAAAATTGAGGAGAACGAAAGAAAACAACAAAAATCATTAGAATCTGAAACTTCAGAGTCAGAATGTGAGATAACACAAAATTCTCAATCAAGTCAAGATGATAGTATGGAGGAAGATCTTGATAGCTAGAAAATGAAGATAGAAATTTTGTGAAAAAAGTAGGATGAGATAATTTGTCGGCTTAGTAACAGAAAACAATCACGATGTTTTGACTGTGAAAGTTGCTAGGAGATCAGAAGGTAACAGATTCAAATGGTCTGATGTTACTGATATGTCTGAAGTACATTTGGTGCAAATTGAAACTTGTGTCATTTCGGTACAAAATGACAGAATCACAAGTTTTGAATTTGACTACTGCTTTTCTTCTCATGTTGAATAAGTTTAAGTAAAGAAAACACTTCACCTATTAGAAGAACATTTTATTGAATTAACTAAAACAAAAAACTTTAAAATCACAAAACCTTTATTTTTCATCTTAGTACCTTTGCGTCTTCTCTCTTGCTACCACTTGAGGGGGGTCATGTCTCCCTAAGTAAAGGGTCAAGTCTCTCTAGGCCTAGGAACTCTTGATTCCCCAGCTAAAAAATGTCTGCAGAAAATCTTTAAAAAAAAATGCAGACCATTTGAAGGTATTTGGAACATAGTTATTTGCAGAAAATCTACAAAATAAATCTGCAGAAAATCTGCAAAAGAAAGTTGAAGAGAATTTGAAGGTATTTGGAACAACTTATCTGCAGAAAATCTGCAAAAGAAACATTGCAGGAAATTTTAAGGTATTTGGAACAGTTGACTGCAGAAAATCTGCATATGAAAAGGTGCAGATAATCTGAAGGTACTAAAACTTTTTAATCGGTACTTTTAGGCTTTTAATCCTGTGAATCTTTCGCTCAGGAGCCCCCACATCCTCACATAGGGAAGACCTACACAGTCGACGCTGTTCTTGGAGTGTTTTTTCTCTCAGTGTTTGTCGCTTCTTCGATGGGGGTAACGCCCATGTTGTCAACGTTTGCTTTATTGGGCTCATTGCCAGCATTCACAGAAATAGTATTTTTAATGATTTCAAATTTTTATGATAAAAACCATAAGTTGGGTTTTTACAGTCGAATTTTTTTTTTAAGTAATTGAATATTATGTTAATATTTTCGGTCTGGGCGTTTTTAGCTAATGCTGTGGGTAGTATATTTTTCTTAAACTTAATATTTGAGAAAGTGCTTTATTTATTATACTACTAATTTTTCGCTTGTTACATAACAAGCGAAAAATTAGTAGTAGAATAAAGAATTTTCTCAAACATTAAGTTTACTACCCACAGCATTAGCTAAAAATAATGCTCAGACCAAAAATATTAACATAATATTCAATTACTTAAAAAAAAAATCGGACTACAAAAACCCAACTTATGGTTTTTATCATAAAAATTTGAAATCATTAAAAATACTAATTCTCTGAATGCTGGCAACGAGCCCAATAAAGCCAACGTAGACAGCATGGGTGTTTCTCCATCGAAGAAGCGACAAACACTGAGAGAAAAAACACTCCAAGAACCTACGACGACTGTGTAGGTCTTCCCTATCTGAGGATGCGGGGGCTCCTGAGCGAATGATTCACAGGATTAAAAGCCGAAAAGTAACGTTGGTTAAAAAGTTTTAGTACCTTCAGACTATCATGTGCACCTGTGTAGCAGTCATCATCAGAATTTTTGCGTGTAAAAGTGATATTATTAATGGCGGTATCTAAGGGGTTATTTTTTTTTAAATACCTTAGATTAGATTTCCCTTGGATACCTCTTGGAGTTTATCAAATCCCTTTTACACTCGAAAATTCCGACGATGGCTGCTACATAAGTGTAACAAAGCAAAATATCCACAGTAGATAGTACAAGAACTTTTCATCAGACATATAGTTTAACAAAAATACCACAACATTGCCTAAAAACTGCCTAGATCGAAAATATTAGCATCAAATTTAATAATTAAAAAAAAGAAAGAAAGAAAGAAAGAAAAATCATCGACTATGAAAACCCTAATTTATACTTTTTATTGAGAATCATGTCTTGAAATCATTAAAAATACCAATTATGTAAATGGCAATGAGCCCAAGGCAAACATACAGAATGTGGCACCACAAGGAAAATCGACAAAAGCACTGACGGAAACAACACTCCAAGAACAAGCATCGACCATGTAGGTCTTCCTCTGAGGATGTTCCCCCTCCCCCGAGTGAAAGAATTAAGCATAAAAGTAGGGTTGTTTAAAACGTGTTTTAGTAATTTAAAGGCTTTATTTATTAGTTCATATAAATCAGAAGGTATTTTGAAAAACTTTACCCCCCCCCCCCTCCCCAAATCTCATTTTTCAGTTATGAAAGTAGAATCCTTCTGTGAATAATAAGGATCATTTTACAAAAAACCTCGCATAAATTGGTCCAGTAGAGGAGATAAACTGCTATAGCTCCCAATCCACCAGGAACAAAATTAGAAACACTGTGCGAATGGACGAATTCACATTTTTTTTGCCATATTTACCCGTTATTTTATGTACCACACACACACACACACACATATATATATGCATAGGCTTGTCAACACATAAAATTATTTAATATATAGATTAATACAGAAATATTTATTCCACTTTTATATATGCTGTTAATAATTATGAAATAGTAATAAAATATACTTTCAGCATATCATATAATTTTAATTAAAAAAAACTTTATTCCGACGTTTCGGTTAAAACACATCTTTAACCATCTTCAGGGAAAAATGATGTAATGATGATGATTAAAAACTATAAACATAGACAATTTAAGCCATTCTATGATACAATAAATACAATTCCCAAAGAAATTAATAGGTGATTACATAAATTATAAAAGTACACTATATACATTTTAACAATGAGCTAAAAACACTTAAATATATCATAATCATGACCATTACAAGAAGAATAAAACACTTAAATAAAACGGAGCCAAAGTATCACACTGCGGGGTTGCCAGAACAAACAATAGCAGGGTTACCATAAATTATTTTAAGTTTAAGAAATGAAGCCAAATTGAGGGGGGGGGGGGGGTTATGGATAATGAATCATTACCAATTTCGGATTTCCTTTTAATAATTTCAAAAGATTCATAGAGTAGAGCTTGGTTTCTATTGTTAGTACTATAAATTATCCTGCTATTTATTGTATCATAGAATGGCTTAAATTGTCTATGTTTATAGTTTTTAAACATCATTTTTCCCTGAAGATGGTTAAAGATGTGTTTTAACCTTAGAGGAGAGATAACCCTAGAGAGAGCATCCCCGAACGAAATCTTTTGCCAACATCGAAACCACGTGACGGGGGGACACCGTATTCGGACAGGGGAGTTTTTTACATGTATTTGAATGGGGATCTCTGCTATGCTACCGAAGAAATGGTGAAATACTTCTTTGCATTTGGTTCTAGAGAAAAATTTCTCAATGGAGAACCTATAACCTTTCACAGTCATATATATACTTCTAAGAAGTATTCATATAAAATCATAATATTAAAACAAATAGACTTTTTAATGAAGGAAATCCAAATTATTCACATAATCATGTGTTTTATATACAGTTTTTTGAAAATTTATGGAAAAATAATTTATTATATTGATGTTTTTGAGTAGTTATATGTTTGACTTTTTCGTTTTTCATGATTTTTACTTATTATTTTCTTAAAAATTGAGATATAATGAAAGAAATTTCACTTACATCTTTCAATCCAGATTTGGCGCGATTTGGCGAAATATTGAAATGTCTAATAAGTTTGATGCATGATTGTATTTTTGTGTTTTACGTCATTTTGCGGTGTTCGAAAAATAAATGATTGTATTGTTTGCAAAAAGCATAAAGAAATATATTTTATTTTTTATTTACAAATTAGAATTATTTTTTTCCCCATATGTACTTTATTATGAATTTAAAGATTTTTGCGTATTGACGATCTGTCTGCATTTATAATGTTAGATTGAGCGAATAAAATTTGTCTCTTTATTTCTTACTAGGCAAAATTTAATCCCATATAAAATTAACAAATTGTTTCATATAAGAAATTTTATTTAAAAAATATTTTATTGTTATAATTTATAAATATTATAATTTATAATTTCTTTACTTTGCTTTTCTATGCTCTGTAGAATATAGTGTATTTATTTATTTATGATTAATTTTTTCTTCTTCTTTATTCAAAGGATTTGAAATGTTAAGATTTATAAAAAATTTCGTCTTCCGGTTTTCAATGAATTTACAGTTTTGAGGTGATCTATACACGTTTCGAGCATTTTTAGAAAATATCCACCTGTCTCTTCTGTGTGTGGGGGAGAGAGAGACCAAAAATTTGTGGCTTCTCTATATCAAGAACTAATGCACTAATTTACTTGTTCTTTTTTTTTTTTTTCAATCTTGAATTTAGTACCTATCAAGTTCTTGTGAAAATCGCCCAATAAGTGGCACTGCTGTACAGTGATTTCTCTAATTTACGGGAATGCTGTGTCTCAGCTTCTGTTCCGTAAAATTACACAAAACTTGGTATGCAAGAGGATCATTACAGAAATTATGTCAATTCAATTTGAATACATATTGGTCGACAGGTGGCGCTGGTATGATGCAGCTTTTTTCCCTTGTGCAGAAAGGCTATATCTCAGCTTTTATAAGAAAATTAAGAAAAATGCTTTTTTATGATAAATGCATCGGAAACGTGTGTAATATCTTGTTCATGCGTTTATTTATTTCATTATAATTATTTCTCATGGTGTATTTAAATTCGAACTTTTAAATTTTTTTTTTTTCCCTCTGATATACATTTATTTATTTACCGTTTTTTTTTTTTTTTTTTTTTTTTTTTATTGTGGTTGTCTACTGCAAAACGATTACAAGGCATTGTTGATGTCTGAAAAAAATTATCCTCTACCTTTTGTCCTAATGATAATAAAGTAAACATTTTTTCATTCAAAGGGTATATTATTCAAAATGCAACAATACATTTCTTAGGATTTAAGCGTAACAAAGAATATTTTAAATAATTCAAAAATTAATGGCCTTTAAACTACATTATTATTATTTTTTAATATATATTTTTTAAACTTTCATAAATGTACTCAATGTACAATGTACCTTGTATGTTATTTTCATTTAGCTTTCCTAAAGATAAAAACAGATGGAAATTACAGGAAGGTAAGATTTTAAGAGAAAAGATTTTAAAGCCATTGGCCATTCCCGTTTATGTTCAAAAAATTTCTTGCCAGGTAATTTTCATAAAAATAGATTTGGAAGCACTTGGTAAAAAAAGGATGCAGTACTAACTGTATTTAAATTTCCAGAGAATTGTTCCCATTTACATTTGTTATAAAAATCAGATAGTCATTTTCCCGTTTAATGACGGCTCGAATTAACATTTAAAAATTATTTATAACTAATATTTCGAACTATTCAAGTGAACCTAGCAAAATTATATTTGTAGCAGGTAAAATAATGGAGAAAAATGTTCTGTAATTTCGACAAAGTAAAAGATTTCTAACGGCGAGCTGTAGCCAAATGTGGTTGCCTCCCTGTCACGTGACTAAGGTGAAAATCATTCAATGTTGACTTAAACTTTTCAACCCCACTTTTCCCTGCATGCGCTCTCTATCAGTATCTCTCCTCTAAGGTTTTAACCAAAACGTCTTTTTTTTTTTTTTTTTTTTTTTTTTTAATTAAAATTATATGATATGCTGAAAGTATATTTTATTACTATTTCATATATAGATTAAGTAAATTATAGTAAAATAATTTTTAATTATTATTCACTTTAACTATACAAATTGTTTATGAAACAGTTTTAAACATTCCTTAAACCGGAAAGGGGGGGGGGTAGGATGTCAAAACAAAAATTACAAGAGTGAGAGATATACAACAACTCTACCTCTTTATTGATTGTAGAATTTAATAAAGCAAGTTTAAAATCATCACTCTAACATTCATTATGTTGCAGATAAAGAAAGACTGAAAATCACAAAGCCAATCAATAGCGGGAGGGGAAAGGGGGGGGGGGGTAAATTTTCAAGATCTTTCGGAAGGTCTCAGCAATACCTTTAAAATGAATGGTTGAACTATAAATCTGTGATAATTTAAAACAAAGTTATCGATTTTTTTTTCACAAAAAAAAAAAAAAAAAAAAAACTTTGAAAAAAAAAATCGTTTTTTTTTTTTTTTTTTTTTTTTTTTTACTATTGTTACTACTGAGTGAATTTGTATAGGAAAATATAGAAGAAAGTCTTGTGGGGGCCACAACATACTAGTTTTTTTTTTTTTTTTTTTAATTGACAGTAATATACTATAATAAAAAAAATCATAGAAAATTAAAGATATATATACGTCTTTTATTCTTAACTGTTTTTGTCCCAATCCGTCATCAATTGCCCAAAGCGCATAGTGCATAAGTGAGATAAGACCCACTCAGCTTATATATATGTAGTAATTATAAAAGTTTTCCAAAAACTGTAAAGCTGAATAAAGATAGAAAATGCTGATTTTTTTTCTTCAAAATGTCTGCATTTTGTTGGTAAAATTTAGTGACGATTTAAAAATCTGCAAAAAATCCGTACATGAAAGTGAAGATAGAATGCAGATTTTCTTTTGTCTTCAAAATGTCTGCATTTTGTTGGTAAAATTTAATGGTGTTTTGAGGTTCTTAAATATATGTAAATTAAATTGCAGATTGATTTCAGATTTTTTTTTTCTTTTTTCTTTTTTTTCTTTTTTTTCTTTTTCTTTTTTTTTTTTTTGTCTTCAAAATATCTGCATTGTGTTGGTGAAGTTTGATGATGTTATGAAAATCTGCAAAAAATCTGTAGAATCAATTGAAGTTTAAATGCAATTTTTTTATGTCTTTGAAAAATATGCAGAATTTTTAAAAATATCTGCACTTTTTTTTTTTTTTTTTTTTTTTTGGAGACATGTTAGAGATTTTTTTTAGCTGGGTCATTATGCTGACTTAAGAAATTTATATTTTTTGCACCATTTCTAGTATGAACTATGCTATTATTTTTAACCACAGTAACGTATAAAATAAGACTATTTCTTCATATTTTTTATTCAGCTACAGCTGTTGTTTTAAAAAAAAAAAAAATTAAAAATCGAAAATTGGGTCAAGTCTTTCTAGTTTCCCGACTTTAAAAATTACGTAATTTATTTGAAATGAAAGAATATCATAGCATATGACAATGTTTCTCGAAAACATCTATTTTGTAGGATATTGCTGGTATAATAATATGGAGTTGCATGAAATCTAAAATACGTAACCGATATGAATAATATTAAGCTGTAAAATGAGATTTTATAGATTGTTTTAGTCGAAGATAACCTAATGCTTTAGGCATTTCAGTCTCCGATCGTTTTTGTCCAGCAGCCGAGTTTATGAATGCATATTCCTGCCTATATCAGAAATTGAAGAGAACAAATATTTGATACGTAGTTGAGCAAATCTGACTTTTGCTGACTAGTTTTCTAGTAGATAGGTGTTCTACACATTTATAACTAATTACCTAAGTGCATTTCGAATTCGTCTAGTATATAATTACATTTTAGCCCTTATTCTGTAATTTATTTTCAACTATGGTTTAAATATTTAAATATATCTGTTTTGCTTAAACAATGTACAGATATTGAATACTATCAAGGAAAGAATCTTCTTTTTGCTGTTTAAAATTTGTTTAATTTATTTTTGCATTTGATTTATTTTGAATATAAATACGATTAAAGCTTTAAATCTAATAGCAAGCAGTTATTTGCACGATCTTTTTTTTTCAAGACACTTTTTTTTTCCTCATCTCATATTATGAAAACAAAATTTTCATCAGACAGATATGCTTTAACCCTAGAACACTAGCGTATTTTATATGCCGCTATCACTAGAGATACGTAAAATTTACGTGCTTGTGTAAAAATCGTTTTATTTGCTTATATTACATTCATGTTGTTTTTAAATATGTTTAAATATTTACTGTTTCTCAGAATGTTACTAATTTTTCATTAACTGAACAATTATTTCGAAGCACTCAAGGGCAAACAAGTGTATCGGTAGTAGGGAAAGGGCAGAAAAGAACCAATAAATGAAGACCGCATGTAAAATGTACGTACCACTATTGTTCTAGGGTTAATTCTGCAATTTTAGATATTTGCAAATAGATATCTAACACTATAATTTTGTTTTAATATCAGATTTGCTAGATCTATTTCTTGTACTCACAGAAAAAGTTTTTCGCATTTATGTGTGTACGTGTGTGAAAATACACTAAGCGACAAAGAAAAAGCCGCAGTTGGATATTTTCCTTTTCGCCTTCTACAACCGCCAATTATATCGTTTAAAAAGCAAATTTTCGAACAGATTTTATTATGTTGTCCTCCACATATACTTTAGCTTTGATTCCAGTGTTAAAAACAAAATACAATTGTCAGGAAAATTGTAATTTTAGAAATTATTTCAAAAATGGTAAGAATAAAAGCAGTTCACGATTCCACAAAAAGTATTAATTTTTGAATGAAAATCAAAAAATATTTTAATACATGAGATGGCAAAATAATTAAATGTTACCGAAATAGTGGGAAAAGGGTTTTTAAAAAGATATAAAATTTTTTGGCCGTTCAAACTGGAAATTCGGTTTTAGGCGGCCATGTTGCTCATCCAAGCGAGATGACCGTAAGTTAAAAAGCCATTGCTCATAAAATCGGTTTGTATTACATTTAGAACATAAAAGAGATTCAGAAAAGTGTTTAGCAGCATAATTTCTTTAACTACACTACAGAAACTATTAAACAAAGCAGGTTTAAATGGCAGAAAATTTGAAAAAATTCCATTCTTAGTGTAGAGAATTAAGCAAGAAGGCAGATGTCTGAAAAAATTAAAAAGTGATTAGTTAATTATTGGGCTGAAAGGATCTCTTTGATGAGTCAAGTTTGACTTATTTTGAGCTAAAGAAAACAAGCAGATCTGACAACGAAAATATGGCCGACTTAATGAAAATCGCACTTTTAAAACAGTGACGCATTCTCCGTACATTATGGTACGGAGGTGCATAACTTTTCAAACAGTCGGGCAAATTTTGATGCTCAAGGGATCAATTAACTCGAAATAAAACACAATTTCAATAAAAACGGTGCCTGACCGACTATTTTGGAGGTATCTTGGACATTTCCGCAAACATCATTTCAAGATGGTAATGCACCTTACTACACGGCGTCTGTGGTAATTTTATTCACTTCAAATTGTCAAAATTTCCTATCCATTCCCATGAGACTCTATAATTATGTAAGTAATCATATTATTTTTCACTTTAAGTTAAATTCCAGAAAAGACATAGAAGAATTTCTCCTTTACCAGACAAGGAAATAGTCCTAATCGCGATCCGCTCGAATATGTTTCGTCTGTAAAAGGCGGGGGAGAGGGAAGAGGATTCGAAATTTGCAGCCTGTAACTCTGCCAGAACTAGAAAAAATTATTTGTGATATTTGGCACATTGAAATTTCTGAGATTTATATTAAAACACTATATAAAACTACGCCATTGCGCATTAAAGGAGTAATTCCATATAAATGTGGAATTAACCCAATGCAGAATACATATTTTTTATAAAAAAATTGCTTAGATCTGACAAATAAATAGTTTTATTTCATATATTAAAATATAACTTGTTTATTTCATGTAAGAAATCGTAATAGAATACAAAGTGTATGGTAATTGCATTATGCTCAAAAAGAAAATTTTATGGAGATTTTTAAAAAGTACTTCGTAGGGTGCAATAAAACCAATTATTAAATCGAAAATATTCATAGGTATCATTTCATCCCTTTGGTATTATGCAAACAAAACAATTTTATAAGTTTCAAACATTTATTTTAAAGTTATTGCAAATGAAAAAGGTCAAGAAAATAAATTATTTTTTCTGCAGTCCGGCCTTTTTTTTTTTTTTTTTTTGTCGCTTAGTGTATTTATGAATTTCTTTGTATCAGTACTTTACTTTTAACCCCGGTCTGAAAGAGTTTATCGAAATATAACTGTTTTCAATTTAGCCATTTGAAATTCTCTTTGCGTTGTTTTCTGTTAGATTAAACAATAGTAGTGTAAAAAGTAGACCGTGCCTCTACCGTGCAGGTGACCGTCTCCTTTTTATACTACTTACAAGGAAACATTCAAAAGGTGTCGTCTTCAAAAAATACTTATAAGAATATATATGTGATTCTACTCTTCATAAAACACAAGGAAGTGAAAACGTTATCGGCTGAAATGAATTACAGTGACCACAAAAAATTATCAAATTTAAGCATATTTGGCGATTTAGCGCTGTTTTGCGATCAGTTCGCTAGCACCGAGATTGCCGTGTACGAACAGAACCTTGTTTTGCTTCCCCGCCAAGTACTCAAAACCAATTGCCTAACAATGTGAAATCGCCAAGCATATTTTGTCTTTTTAATTAACTGCTGCCCTCTGTCGCGTGGGATTTTATATCTAGCAGCAATTGTATTTCTTTTTTTTTTTTCTTTTTGTTTATGTTTATGCAATAAACAACGGGGGAGACTTAACCTCTAGAAACGGGCTCTTTCAGATTTTCTCATTGTTATGCGACATTTGTCGTCAGAGCCAATCTTTGGAGGTTGAAATTGCTCAAAACCGCTGCATAGTGGCCTCCTTCCGTCTTTGAATCTTTGAAATATGCTTAATTTTGATTTTTTTTTTTTTTTTTTTTTTTGTGGTTGCTGTAATCGATTTCAGCCGATAATTTTTTCACTTTCTGGTGTTTTAGGAAGAGTAGAATCACGTGTATTTTTTTTCAATATTTTTTTGAAGACGACACCTTATGAATGTTTCCTTGTTAGTCATCATCTTGCACGAGGGGGGTGTTGCCACCGGAATAATCGAAACTGTACGTTTCACAATTTTTTGGACTTTGCATTTTTCGCGACGGAAAATATATTTCAGTGAATGAATAGCTTAGGTGGAATGAAACAAAGGTATATAAATATAATGAATTTAATGAATGGTATAGGCTTTGATCTTAATATTTGCGCGTTGCCATTCGGAGATTGTAAATTGATTACAGAATTCAATAGAAATTTTCCTATGTATTTCGTAGAATTTGACAAAATAAAACAAAGGATTGATGAGTATTATATAATTAAAAACATTTAATGAATGGTATTGACTTTGATCCTAAAATTTGGGTGTTGCCATTGGAAGAGTATAAATAATTACCGGTGGGACTTAGTATGTTTGATTGAATGAAACAATAAATGACTGAAGTTAGTTAACAAAAGTAACAAAATGAATTTAAAGAAGGGTTCACACTTTAAAGTTTTAATGATGACATTCGAAAATTGTAAACTTATATTTGGAAATTTTTACAGAATTTATAGAAAAAAGATGATTCTAATACTGCGGTCTAATTGGTTAATGTGTACACTTAATATTTTAGAGTTAAGTGATAAATGCGGAAGCTTTAATAAAAAATTATGAATATTTTAGGGGCTTAGCATTTTCGGAGATGGAAATTATATTTCGAGAGGTTAGAAATTTTGACTCAATAAAACAAAGATTCGATGAATAATGAATTTAAATAATGGTTTAGACTAAAATTTTAGTATTGCCATTCGGAGATTGTAAATTTATATTAGGAAATTTTTACAGAATTTATAGAAACGAGGAGTTAGGTGATTCTAATTGGAGCGTAGTTGAGGCGTTTCGAATTATACTCTCCCTTCATCAGATAAATAATAGGACTTAAACTTTTATTTTGAATGAAACAAAGATTCACACTTATTGAAAACTCAACTTATAAATAATTTAACATTCATTAAAAATGTAAGACACTTAAAAATTCTAACTTTATGTTATTACTAAATAAGTTTCACTTTTAAAATATATTTAAGCTCTAACTTACAAATACTATCGCATTCGTTAAAAATTATACACGCATGCACTTTTAAAAAAATACTATCATATAATAATATTAATTTAAACAAATCAATAAATTTTATAAGCAATAAAGTTATAAATATGATAAAAGTTACATAAACTAAACTTTATATATTGTTACTATTAAACAAATTTAACAAAAGTTTTAAAACCAGTAAATAATGTTATATACATTATAAATTTAATGAAAGTTATATAAATTACACTTCATATATATTGTTACAATGTAAACATTATTTATTCCTTTGCTATTAAATAAATTTAACACATAACGAAAATTTTAAATCAGTTAAGAAATTTTATATACAATAAAGTTACAAAAACTAAATATAATAAAAATTATATAAACTAAATGTTATATTATCGCTATGTATTAAATAAGTTTGAATTTAATATTTATTTAAGCTATAACTACACACATACTGTTATTTATTTATACTGTAACTATACAAATGCTGTTGCATTCAATAAAAATTTAACACGCATGTTAAATATTAATTTAAAAAACAAATTATTATCATATAATAATATTAATCTACAAAAATACTTACAAAGTTTTAAACCAAAAATTAAATTTTATATACAGCAAAGTTATAAATTTTAAAAAATGTATACTATCATGTAATAATATTAATCTAAAAAAAATGCTTGCAAAGTTTTAAATCAACAATTAAATTTTATATACAGTAAAGTTATATATTATATATATTATATATATATATATATATATATATTTATTTATTTATTTATTTATTTATTTATATATATATATATTTATATAAATCTATCATATAATAATATTAGTTTTAAAAATGCGTACAAAGATATACAGTGAAGTTATAAATTAAAAAAAAAATACTATCATATAATAATATTAATTTAAAAAATGCATACAAAGATATACAGTAAAATTATAAATTTAAAAAAAAATACTATCATATAATATTAATAATAATAAAAAAGTTTAAAATCAACAATTAAATTTTGCATGCATTATAATTAACTAAACTTTATATATTCTTACTATTAAATAAATTTATCGTAACATGAAAATTATAAAACTCTACATAAATTTTATAAGGAAAACGTTATGAGTATATGTTATTTAAATTAAACATTATATTGATACTATGCAAACATTATTTAACATTTATTCGAGTTTAACTCAGTAATATAATTTATACTATCTAAGTTGATTTTCTTCAAACAGGTAAAAAATTTTATTAATTATTTTTTATAATAATAAAATAAAATAAAGTTCATTATTTTAAAGTTTATAAGGACATAAAAACAAATAAATTATTTTTTATAAAAAATTGATATAAAGATTAATAAAAAAAAAATTACTTATTTTTAAAAAATATCAGTTACTAAAAGATATTTTGTATTAAACATTTCTAAGTAAAATTGCAAAATAAATTGCAAAAAAAATTCATTGTGCCAAACTATTTTAAATGAAAATAAACAGTTTCCTTAAAACAGATAATACGAGAATATTCTATGACTTATAGCTATCACCTTGCAACGGAAAACCCATACAGCTGATGAATATATGTAGTATACGCTGATGAATCATGCTTATTAGTAATCAACACTATCTCATATAAAGATTAAGTTAAAATCATCAATAAAATACAGCGAATAATTCGAAAAATGCAATACTTTTTTTCACAAAGCATATCATACAATGAGTTTAAACAATTACTAGCTGGAACTCGTCGAATTCGACGATCACTTTATTGACCGTAATGTTTCAAAAACCGTCGCATCATTATTTAAATGTATTTCATGCTAAAACATCTAATATAATTTACGACATTTCACTTAAAAAAAGAAAGTCGGAAAAATGCTTATAAATCGAAATACTATGTATGACACCACTTTCTACAAAGTACTGATGTGACGTCAAACTGACTTCAAATAAACAGATGCTATCTTTTATTTTCTATTTCTTTTAATACTAAGACTATATGTTAGCTGACCCGTCCGGCGTTGCCCGGGCCCATGATACCTTAAATGAACCTTAAATTTGTATTATTTTATACCTTTAACTCAATTTTGTTTGAATTTCTGTTTTTAAATGAAAGCATCACGAAATAAATAATCATCTGTAACAAAACAATTACCTCGAACCGAACGAAACTCTGCCTTGTGACCCCGGTGCTTGCGACAGCGCATACACGGGCCCACGGGCCGCTAACAAAATAAAAAAATTCCCAAAAATTAACCTGGAACCGAACGAACCCGTCCGGCAATGCCTGGGCCCGTGATAATAACCTTAAATGAACCTTAAATTTGTTAGATTTTATATCTTTAACTCGAATTTATTTGAAATTCTATTTTTAAATAAAAGCATTGCGAAAAAAAAAATAATCAGCTGTAACAAAAAATAATTACCTCGAACCGAACGAAACTCTGCCTTGTGACCCCGGTGCCTGCGGCGTATCGGGCGCTTGACAACAACTTTAAATGAACCTTAAATTTGTATGGTTTTATATCTTTAACTCGATTTTCTTTAAATTTCTATTTTTAAATGAAAACATCACAAAATAAATAATCATCTGTAACAAAAAAAAAACAAAAAAAAAAAAAAACATCAAACAGAACGGAACTCGGGTTCGTGACCCAGTGCCTGCGGCACGTATATGCAGGCCGCTAATAACATGGAAAAATTCTCAAAAATTAACCTTGAACCGAACAAACTTCTGACTCGTGTTACCGCTGCCTGTGGCAGCGGCACCGTATAGCAGGCATGCTACGCACGCGCTGCAAAATCCACTTTCCTCCACCAGGGAGCGCAGTATGTTGTACACGAACATCACCAATCGCCTTCAATTTCCAAGACCTTTCAAATAAGGTGTCACATGGTGGTGTCAACTGCAAAATCCTTTAGTTACACTTTCCACAGCCAGGGGGCGCAGCGTATTTTATACATAAACACCAACGGTCAGGAAATATCAAGACCTTTAAAATAAGTTGTAACATGATAGGGTCTACTGCAAAATCACCTAGTTCCATTTTTAACCACCAGGGGGCGCACTATATTGTGTACTTGTGTACAAACATCCCCAATCAACATGAAATTTCAAGACTTCCATCAACAATCGCCTTGAATTTCCAAGACCTTTCAAATAAAGTGTCACATGGTGGTGTCAACTGCAAAATCTTTTAGTTGCACTTTCCACCACCAGGGGCGCAGTGTGTTCTGTACGAAGATCACCAACCGTCAGGAAATACAAAGACCTTTAAAATAAGGTGCAACATGATATGGTCTACAGCAAAATCATTTAGTTCCATTTTTCACCACCAGGGGGCGCACTATATTGTGTACTTGTATACAAACATCCCCAATCGACATGAAATTTCAAGACCTTTAAAATGAGGTGCTACATGTGTAGGTCTAGAACGGATTTCGCTCTCAAACTAATTTCCTCCCTTTTCCCTCCCCTCCAAATCTACTTTCCCCCTTTTTTCACCCTTTAAAATCGAAAATTCCAAATTCGCAGATGTTGATTTTTTAGTATTAGACTCTAATCCCCATATGTACAATTTCTTCACCGTGAAGTAATTTGAAGCTTAGTTAAGCTCGTAAACGTGTTTTTAACCCAAACGGGTGGGAAACGGTTTCCCCCCCGTTTCCGCCGGGGGAGAAACGGTTACCCCCCCGGGGGGGAAACCGTTCGACTTTTTTTAATTTTTCTCTTCTCATAGCACATCTACAGACCAAGACCTTTCTTTAGACACCTCAAACAAATTTTTACACCGAGTAGTTCTCTCAATATAGTGGAGACAGGCAAAAACATGTTTCAAATTAATATATGGATTACCTACCTATCACTTAAACGGTATTTAAATAAATAAAAGTAAGTTAAGTTATAGTTAAGTAATAAAAATTCGTTTTTGAAAGAAGTTTTATATAAAAAATTATAAATTACATAAATTCCGAAAACGTAATAGCGAGGTTATACTGTATATCTTTTATTCATATATTAACAGTAGTCAATAAAAATTTATAGCCCTTTCTTTCTAATTTTCATATAGTTTTAGCAAAAGATACGGATATATATAATTTTTCTTGCTTTTACGGATCCAGTTCTTTTTTTTCTGGCGGATATCTGCGGATACAGATCCGAATACGGAGCTCCGGCGCATGTCTAGTACACATAGTATCTTTACATGAATTATAGAGTTATATCTACAAATTTATGCTTATATATATACAGTCGGTAACAAAAGTCTCCGAACACTAGCAAAAATTCCTATATAAAAAAAGTACATTTAATACAGTTTTGTTAAATAAATCCTTGTCGAATCCTGTTTTTAGACTGACTAAGAACAGGATTCGACAAGGATTTATTTAACAAAACTGTATTAAGTATACTTTTTTTATATAGGAATTTTTGCTAGTGTTCGGAGACTTTTGTTACCGACTGTATATATATATATATATTTTTTTTTTTTTGAAAAGATGTTCATGTCGACCCTACTCGTTGAAAAATAAACCCAACCCGACCCGCAAGATAAAAAATTTAGTCAACTCGACCCACAAGAGAAAGAATATTGTCAACCCGACTCAAACCCGAACGGATGCAGAACTGTAAGTCAAGGGGGAAAACCGCAGCACTCGAAATTACTTCATTACTAATTGATGCAAAAATCATATTATAGATACACTGTTTAAAAAAAAAAAAAAAAAAAGGTAATTTTTACAGCAGAATTTGCTGACACCCACATTGCCAGCACATTCTGCTGTTAAGTAAGGCAATTCACACCGGACACATCTGTAGACACGCTTTTACAGATGTTTCTGCCGTAAATTACTTCTTTCTAACAGAAGAATGTGCTGACGTGGAATCGTGGGTATACTTTTATAAAATAAAATTTTTGATTGGGGGTCGTCTATATTTTAAAACACGTAAAACTTTGATTTCCCCCCCCCCCCCCAGATCCTCAATATTAATACCCTGTTTTGATTTTATATTTGAATTCCTGTGGTCGCGGCAATGCGAAAAACTACATTAGTTGTATATTTTACTTACTTTTTTTTTTTTTTTTTTTTTTAGAGGTATGAACATTCGAATTTTGAGGATAGTAATGTCAATGTTGTTAAAATCTTGTCGGAAACTTTTATTTATATCTTCAGAAAAAAAAGCTTGATTGATATGATAAATTTTGATTCAGAAAAACATTATTTTTATAAAAAAAAAAATATTAATAAATTCCTATTTAAAAAAAAAAAAAAAAGGAATTGTGACCTGTATTATTTTTTACACAAAATTAAAAGTGGGCAAATTTTCGCGTCTTTGCATTTATTACTTTTTAAATATAGATCAATTTTTCTCTCAAAGCTGCTTAGGGAGCCGTCTCTCATAAATTTTTACATGAGATAACGAAGAAAATTTTAAAAAGTAGCAGAGAAAGTTAAACAAAATGTACTTAATTTTCTAATTGCAGGGAAAACAACGTTAACCCCACTCCCATTCCCCGATGAAAAAAAAGACGATTTTAAAATATTAGTGATAAGAAACAAGATTTCTTGTTTAATACGAAATCAAGCCCCTCCTTTTCAGCCTTCTTCTATAACAGCACAATAAATAAAAAGAAAAGAAAAAGTGACTTTGTGTATTCGTTTTCGACACCCTTTAATTTACGTTGGCGAAAATATACGCCATTGGCATTTACCGCATCGATTGTTTACGATAAAATTTGAATGATTTAAAAATTAGTGTGTAAAATTAACCAAATAAGTGTCAAGTGTGTCTTACTGTTTAACCCGATCAGGTTATCGTGGCCGTCGGAGACCAGAGCCAATTTTTTTTTTTCTCATTTTTCAGAATCCACGTATAGAAGAAATGGCTATCCCTCGAATGCGCAATTTTGCTGTAAAAATACCATTCTTAAATTTTATTATGCAATTTGAATTTTTTAAATGTCTCAATTTCTTCAAAAGTTATGAAGATTTTAGTCAATGCCTATGAAAGCCTAAGTGTGTTTTTATGAAAGCCTAAGTGTGGCATATCTGATTCATAGTAACTTTTGTAAAAATGTTTTCAAAATTTATAACAGATAATGTTATATAATACTCTATTATATAACGTTATATACTAGAGTCAAGGAACCCTATTTCAAGGTTGGGATAGTTGATCAATGCCTCATTTATCACCAATTTCAATGTTACAAGTAAGTATCCCTACTACTACGGTAGTTTACCTACTATAGCTTTATAAAGCATGTAAATATTTAAACTATTTTAAACATAAATTGTACCTAATGCTATAATTGTCACAAATGGGTATGCTATTGTAGCTTAAAAACAAAATTTGAAGAGAGAGAGAGAGAATGATACAAATACCCTTTAACACGCGGTGTCCTTTCCAACAACTAATACCCAACTTCGAAAATTCAACCCGAAAATATTTTGCAAACTTTTACTTTCAAAACTTAGGAGGCAGTCCTCTTCTATTTCTTTTAAATCTCTTTGTATATTTCGGTAACTTTTCATATTAAACTAGTGCCTCTCAAGGGGTTAAGAGAAGTAATTATAAATTTAATAAAATACCGATAACTCAATGATTAACTATTTTTCCCTATATGAATAAACATTAGTAGATTTTATTTCGTTCGTACTCCCCCCCTCCCCTGAAAACAATAATAGGGAATTGTTCAGACCTTCTATAGAAGCCTGTTACAAGTTTATATTCCTTATTTAAATTTATTTGGCAAGCTCGTGTGAATTTATAAAATAAAAAATTATTTTATAAATCAAAGGAAATTTCTTTTCTCAGATATTGATCTATAAAAATTTATAAACATATAAGTATTTAAAGCTTATTTCACAGGTTTACATGTTTATATTATTAAATTACTTTTATTTACATAGAAACACTTATCAAATTAATAAATTGTGGTTATCCTCAGAAATATATGAAAATTACTGCGTGGTTCTTTTTGTTATCTGACATGATCACAGAAAACCCCCATATACAACAAACCATTTCTTTCCTCTAAATATACAAATAAAAAATAAAGAGAATCTTAAAACTTTTTTTCAAATTAATGGACCTTAGAGAAAAGAAACGTGCCCTTTTCCAGCACTTGACGTCCTGATGACATTTATAGGGCTGTATTTCTACTGCGCACATTGGGGTGATCCCTACCGTTTATTCTACTTTCCGTGCGTCGCACTATTTATATTCATGATAAGAGCAAAAAAGTAATCTCATGGCTTGTAGAGTAAAATGTCCACCCAGTATGCTACGCTTCTCCTCGTTCCAGTACATTTATATTACCCCAATTTGCTGCGCAATTTTATTGATCTCCATTCGTATTTTAATTTTCATGCAATTTTATGTGTAATAATCCCCATAATGAGAAATATTGCCCTTTCTGCCATGTTATATTAATTTCGAGTAACTTTTGTAAAGTTTTGAAAATATAATGTTGATATTCATTAATTTTCATGCCAATATTATAAATAATATTTCAAAAGTAGTCCAATATTTTTATTTACGATGAAAATGATCCTCCTTCTTTGTGAGAAAAATTGTCCTATTCTACTACGTTAAAAAAGAAAAAAAAATCTTAAATTTCGAATAACTTTAGTTTTTAAAATAGAATGATGAAATTCAATAAGGTTGTGGTCAGTATCATAAATAATATTTTAAAATTAGTCCAACTTTTTTTATAATGATTTATTCTTGAGATAATGCGTAAAGAGACTAACTAACAAACTAGTTACGCAAATTGTCTAATGAAGAATCTGTCATTTTCTTTAATGACAGAAATTTCAAAATTATTATGACGACTTCAAATTACATTTGACATCATTTGTTTTAAAATTTTATATGGATTGCATGTGGAAGGAGGAGATTAATGTTAAATGTCTACTTTAGGAACTGAATGAGTGGAATGCCCTTCATGTTGTCTTTCTAAGGGGTTGAACGGTTAGCCTGAAAAATTCGACTTGGTTCGAACCTCTCGTCTATAGCTACCGAAAGCAGCTAATTTCTCCAAAAGAATGACCGATGGGGAGTTGACCAACGAGGAGAGAAAAATAGTGTAAAACGAAAGGCAAATCACAATCCATAATTTTCCCCAACGACTAAGGATCAAAATAAAAAAAATTTGCCAGATTTTTAAAATTTGTCCGCCAATTTACAAAAAAAAAAAAAAAAGAAAATTCTTAAAAATGGGAGTGGTATCGTATAAAGCAAACATCATTTGTACATTTCGGCACATTTTTTCTTTTTACATTTTCCTCTCTCAAATAAAGTTTTCATTTCTTAAAGTAAAACATATGCAATTTCTTTCAGAATAAGTTTAATGTAAATATATTAAAAAACATTTTTCAATAAATAAATAAATAAAACTGTAGAGAAATGCGAAAAGTCCCCTAGAACACTGACAAATATTTTACTAAACAATTGGTTTTTGTATTAATTATTAGAGGACAAAATTTACTCACTGGTTAACATGGAACCTTAAATATTCAAGGTGGCGGGTACACAGCAACCTTAACGGACACACATAGGATTTCCTGATTTTGGCAACCTTAGTATTTTTGACCAAATTTGCTCGACAAGTAATCAAATTCGTCACCATGTCACCAAGTTTTTTTCGAAGATCGACATGTGTAAAAATCAATGGAGCATCCTTATTTCCTTTATCTCTTGTGCCTAACGGTATAAATTTTTTTTTCTGTATGATGTTTATTATCTCGGTGAATATTAGATAATACTGGCATAACTGTTTTATACTTGGTATAAGTCGACATTTTACATATTGTAAAAACTTATACTAATGCACTTTTTAGATTTTTTTTTAAATTGTCATATGGTATTTAAATCAATTTCGATAGCTAATCCTTTGACTATTGAAAATTTATTTTTCCAACTAAGTGAAAATAATGCCTGGACCGGGAGTCGAACCCCGAATCTTTGACTTACAAGGTCAAAGCTCTACCAATTGAGTTATCCAGGCCGACAACTGGTACGCATTACTCACTCAGACAACCTTAAGGCAGAGCAACTGGTCAACCATGTAGATATCTCGACAGAACCCACTCAGTTGGAAAAATACATTTTCAATAAATATGATTTTCTTCCCAATCTGTTGATTGTGTGATATTCATAAATGTATTTAATCCTTTGACGTTCATAGTATTTTTTTTTTTTTTTTTTTTTTTTTTTTTAACGTTAAACGAATTTCAATAATGGCTATTAAACAAGTAGCTCATCGTAAATAACGTAAAAAGAAAAAAATGAGAATTTTTAATTTTTAAGAAATTTTCCGTTTAATGCACTGCCTGGCCATTAAAATTTCAACACTAAGAAAGAATTCGAATGTAAGAGAAGAACAATTGATTAAATCTTCAGGAAGTTTTGAGTAATATATTCTCAGAAAACAATACATAAAGCAGCGACCTCTGCGAGCAATAACTACACTTCTCTGCCTAGACATTGAATCGAACAGTGATTGGGTAACATTTTCGGGAAAAGCACTTCATGAAGCTTCAACACAATGCCACAGTTCATAAATCGCAGTTACTGGTGAGTTGTGGCGTGCCAGTCGCTTTTCAACTATAAACAGTCATTTTTATTGGTGCGAGATGAGGAGAACGCGCTGGCCAGAGCAACAGGCGAACACATTCTGAATCAAGGAAGGTCCGGACACTACGGACAACTCGCGGTCGGGCATTGTCCTGCTTAAATGTTGCGCTACGGATGTCCAGTATGTGTCCAGTAAATAGCATTCTTATATTCGTATTCCTTCTTGGTGCTGAAATTTTAATGGCCAGCAGTGTACTTGACTAAATATGTATTGGTATATGTTACTTGACTAAATTCAAACAATAATTAATTCAATAAATAAATAACTTTGTAAGTAAAAAACCTAAAAACTATGATTTGTAAAAGCTTGCAACATTTTTATTCAGGTCGAAATAGTAACATGATACTTCATGAGGGAAAAAGCAGGCATCATCATTACAGCACCAAAGGTGCTATCGCGCGAATAAGAACTTTAAAATAACTTCTGCATATGGTTTCCTCTGAAATATCTTTTGTTGCATTCAGGATTGGTGCTGCTTTCTGCCGAGCACAGAAAGAGCAAAAGATTAAAGATCGATTGAAATGCAAAATATATCTTGATAAACTGTTTCATAAAAAACGTTAGGTTTCAATGTGAAACAAATGGACGTTAAAGGGTGAGTAGAGGTGTTGTTGAATAAATCTCTTATTACATTCGAAAATGTTAGTTTTTTGTTAAAAATCTTTTCTTCATTTTGCAGATGATGCTTATTGTCTTTTAAGCATTATGACCACAAAAGTTTATTTTTGATTATTATAATTTTATAAAAAAAAAAGAAAGAAAAAGAAACCTTTTTAAATTTTAATACAAATACTTCATCTACAGAACAACTAAAACTATAGAAACTCAGCGGATAGAATTAATTCTGTGAAAGAAGACAGAGAGAGCAATTAACGTATTTATTTTTCTTTTCAATCTTACGTTAATAGAAAAATATTTTAAATTTTGTGAAGGAAAGTATTATTTAAATATGCATAAGCGTATATTCCAATAAAGCAATTCTAACTAATGAGACTTTTAAATTATCTAGTAGATTTGTGTTTTCCCAGCATTCATTTTTTTTTTTTCTGTTGAAATTATTTTGTGTTTTCTGAGAACATAATTCTTTTTAAAACAGTTCTTGTCACTTTGTGTTGACTCATGATTAATTTTGATGCCTCGGAAATCATTGGAGAAACTTCTTATTTGCATTTCATTATTTTCAAGCAAATTTAATTACAATCTTTCACTTGTGGCTAAATAGAGTTTAATTTCTAAACCTACACGAGCCACAGTGAATGCAAATATTTACGGGGTCACGTAATTAATTTAAGAAGAGAAAAAAGGTGTAATAGATTCTTAATATTTTACTTATTTTTTTCTTTACTTACTTATTTTGTATCTATAGAAGTCTTTAAAAGATCCTCTCTCGCGCTAGACTTTTATCTTAAAAAATTTCTCATACGTTAAAAATCTCAGAAAATGTTGGATAATTTGAAATTTTACAATGCTAGGTTGCGAAAAGTTTCATAAATAAATCGTAAAAATGAGATTTTCATTAAACTGAAACAGTTTCTCACTTGATTTTAGAGATGGCACAGGAAAACGAGCCGAAAAATGATCTAGTTTTTTATTATTCCATCGTGCTATAAATACTTTAATATGCTATCCTTAATTTAAATAAAAGATCGACACATAAATTATATTTAGTAATTATTTGTCTCTGTGTGTGTGCGAGTGAGAGTGAGAATTCTATAAATAAATAATTTTCTGAATTGTCCTGGTTCTGGTGCTTTTTTCTAATTACGATTCCGCTATCAATGCATAGGTTTGTTCATCAACTGCGCAACCATTTATAAATCATTTCGTTTCCTTCCTAGAAATTCATGAACTATGCCAAATGCACATTGAAAGCAATGTTTATCATTTGATCGGCATGTCTCCTCTCTTAAAATAAATGAGTTAATTCACCATGTCAAGTAGCAGTTTTTTTTTTTAAATCGACTTGAGTTAAAAATTCAATTCACCAAGCTAATTGGTAGCTTTTTATTTAAGCGAACTTGAGTTGTCGATATATTTATCGATACTTGAATTATTTCTGCTTATTCAATCATTACTCTCGTTGTAACGCATTTCTTCAGTAGCATGCAAGTGCAACGCCATTGTAAAGTGATCCAGTTTATTAAAATCGTTCGTATTAAAATCATTAATAAAATAAATAAATTACTCAAATACAATAAATAACTCAAGTTTGAGTGCATTATGTTAACTCATCCAATTTCCTGAATGCAACTCAAGATGTTTCTTCTAGACAAATTAGTGAACATTCACTCAAGTTGAGTTATTTTCATTCTTTCATTTTGAGAGAGTTTTCCATAGGCATGGATCCGCTTTAACATTATCGGGCAGATTCCCTTCTATCTCAGTAATTCTACCAGTTCTCCATTTTGATTCCGACGTATAGTAGATCCATACAGCAACTTTCTGGTGAACTGAAAATTATCTTAAATTTTAGAGTTTTTTTTGTATATTTTCATTGCTTATTTTGTAGATTTTTTATTTTAGACTAGGAAGCACTAGATCAAATTTTGTTTAAATATTACTTTTCAGAAATAAAGTACCGGCTTTTTCCGGTAGTAATATGGAACATCTATCGATATTGAAGAAGGAATTTTGCAGACTACCTAGTTCAATGTTTAAAGCTTTTAAATCTCTTTTGAGAATTTAGATGCATTTTTCATCTTTTCTGTCCATTGGTGGTCGAATGATATGGAGAACATATGTGAAGAAGTACCTTCACATATATCAGTTTTAATTACATTCTCAAAAAAATTTAATAATTAAATACTATATTTTCAATAAATAAAATTTCTATTAAAATAGATAACGAAATCCTAAATTAACTTTTATATTTAAACACGATTGTCTCTTTATAAATAAATATCTTAATTATAATAATATTTTATCGATTAATCTATTAAATATATCAGTTGACAACCAAAACGTATTCTTTAAAATTAATAATTTATTTCTAATAATCTAAAGGTAAAATATCCGTCCCTTGGAATTCTAATTTCCCAATGCTAAATCATATAATAAAATAAAATATAAAAAATATTATTTTCATCCATTAACCGTTGTATATCCACAAATTACAATTCATTCTTTTAGATTGCGTAAGTATATTTATTATAGCTAAATTTAGCAATAAATTTCCGTTGTAACATCACTAAATGGCAATTTATATTTCTTAAGTGACAGGATGTTGCAATAATTCAGTCTTTGAGTCTCCCTTACACAGACGATTTTCTGGCGATAAAATTTGGCATAAGTGATTGGCATAGATATTTATAATGGGGCATTTAGATTCAAAATATTTGTGTTAATTTGTTCGAGAGACAATGGAATCTTTTTGGCTATAAATTTGGCGTTTTTCGGCAGTTGGATCGTGATTGCGAGATTGAGAACACGCACTTCGCTCCTAATCACTGCTATAGTTAAACGGTATCTAAAGCTCTCTCTCTCACTCACCTGATGTACCTAAATAAAACCCTCTGTATGTCTATAAGACTTTTTAAGAATATTGGTGCCAGCTAAAGAAAATGTTTTATTGCGATCATGAACGAAAACTCTTCAAATAAAAAAATGTTTTAATTTATTATGGTACAATTCATTCTTTATCACGGCAAATATTATGTTACCTGGAGTTCTATTGCGGCCTTTGTAATTATAGCAACAAAAAATCCTTCATAGTTTTTTGTATATTTTCATTGTTTATTTTGTAGGTATTTTATTTTAGACTAGGAAGCACTAGATCAAATTTTGTTTGAATATTACTTTTCAGAAAAAAAGTACCGGCTTTTTCCGGTAGTAATATGGAACATCTATCGATATTGAAGAAGAAATTTTGCAGACTACCTCGTTCAATGTTTAAAGCTTTTAAATCTCTTTTGAGAATTTAGATGTATTTTTCACCTTTTCTGTCCGTTGGTAGTCGGATGATATGGAGAACATAGAATGTGTTTTATACCTTAAATATCTAGAAAAATTTTTAATTTCCCTGAAGTAAATCATCGGCTTTTACCGGAAACAAGCGACACTATAAAGCCGTATCGGAAGGAAAATGAGGAGTGGCGGGTGATTGTGTGCTCTGTAGTAGTATTTGGCACAATAAAAACTTCTGGCTTATTACAGACGTTCATAAGCAAAAGGAGCATCCCCCCCCCCCATAATTGCCCCCAAGTAATCTATATGGATTCTTTGATATACTGTTACTGGTTATACACAGTAGTGGTTTTCCACTTTAAGTGGATTCTATTTATTTTTATGCAGAGAGTAATGTTATTTGTGCCAAGTTCTCTATGTCTTTATATATCCTTTGCCACCATACAAAACTATGCGCGTGTGTCTTTATTTTCACAAGCAAACATGGACAAAGTATAAATGCCACACATTTATTTGAGCTGTCGGAATTACTACATCATATCCTTTATATCAGTTCTGCGTTTAAGACGTATGTACCCGTTATACATATGCGCCATTTGTATCCTCAAAGAATAGGGCATGCTGAGATTAAATACTTTTCGCCTCAGTACGATGTTTGTTGTCGTTGTATACGGGTGAAATAAATGTACATGAATAATTTTCAAGTCTATTTAAAGTTAAATAATAATCGTAAGTAAACGTTTAACTGGTTAAAATTCAACCACTTTTTAAGAAAAATTCTCGCTGTTGATGTTAAAATTATATGAAATGAAGAATCCGGTTTACTGGAAATTAAATACTGATGCATTTGTCTTAAAACTGGTCGGACTTTGTCGAACTTGCATTGAATGTTTTTATAATTATTGAAAAGATGTAAACATAGTACGTATATAAAGCATCAACTTCAGTTTGGCACCTGAATTAGTGACAACATTTCTATCATTAACCGACCTGATGGCAGCAACAGTAATAGACCACCGACGTTTCCATATTCTACAGTTTTCTTAAAACGAATGTCATACAGAAAAGTCTGTAAATATAATACCTTTACATTCTTGTCGCGGAAAGAACCAGGATATTCATTTTTGGCGAAGAAAAACCAGGGATTATTAGGGGTTTATTAACACTCATAGCTGCCAATATTTTAATTTATTCCGGAGTAATTTTAGCCCCGCTTCTATTTCGTACCACTTATTTTTTTAAAGTAAATTTTTCTTATTTTATCGAAGTTGTGTATTGATGAAAAGTTTTCTATAAATAAAGTGGTGCGAAATAAAGGCGGGGCTAAAAGTACTCCGGAATAAATTAAAATATTGGCAGCTATGAACACTATAAAGTATAAATCGTCTACCGTATAGGAACTGAAAAAGTTCCTTTTCTCGGAGAAACATGGGCAATGCTTGTTTATCTACCTTACTATATAGCTTTCTGGCAAAAGACAAAGTTCTTAACTGTTTTTAGTACTATCGGTAATCGTGTGCAAAAGTATTGCCTAAATGCCATAAAGAAAAGCCATCAGTGACTAAAATTTAAGATAATTTTGAATTAAAATGTGTGAGAATTCTTTCAGAAATAATTGCATCTTTAATTATATTAAACGCATGCTCGTAATTTGTCGTTCAGCGGAAATTTTTATTTTTTCTCAATAATTTATTTAACACTTTTATCTACGTTTATTTAAATAAAACGTGTAAAATTGAATTTATGAAAGATATACCAAATATATTTATAGAAAGCAAGTACCTTACTTTAATATCACTCCAATAACAAGATGCTACATGTGCCTTGTAGAAAAGATTTTATAGGAAAGAAAGGATTTTATAGAGTGCTCTCGCTGTTTTTGTTGGCATTTTTTAGGTGTTATAATTCCTGAATTACTTCATGAATTTCACACCAATCTTAGAAAAGTAAATACTTTTTTATACTTTTTAAAAGTCCAGATATCTATACGACCTCTATGCACCACCTCACAAAATCTTCATTAATTACTATGATGATGTGATATGCATAGTTTTTCTTGTATATACACTGCTCGACATTGAAAATGCAACACCAAGAAGGAATGATAATAACGGAAGGAAATTTGTTGGACACATACATTATAGTAGGAAGAACAATTGATTAAAATTTCAGGAAATTTGGAGTAATATGTACTGAGAAAACAGTACATAAAGCAGCGACCTCTGTGAGCAATAAAAGCACATATCTGCCTAGGCATTGAATCGAACAGCAATTGGATGACATGTACGGGTAGAGCACTTCATGAAGCTTCAACACGGTGCCACAATTCATAGATCGAAGTTACTGGTGAGTGGTGAGGAGCCAGTCGCTTTTCAGATATTAAACAGTCATTTTCATTGGTGCGAGATCAGGAGAACGCGCTGGCCAGAGCAACAGTCGAACACATTCTGTATCAAAGAAGGCCCGGACAATACAAACAACTTGCGGTCGTGCATTATCTTGCTTAAATTTTGCGCTACGGAGTCCTCGAATACAGGGCAGAGAGGCCGGCCTTAACTCATCAGAAATTTAATGGCCGCTGTTTAGAGTGCCAGGAATACGAACATGAAGTAATAGAGAGGTGTATCCAATGGGAACCCATAACATTATTGCAAATGATGGACAGTATGATGATGTCGAATCCCAGCTGGCAATGTGCATTATTCATAATGCCGTTAAGGCAAACTTGATGATGTAAACAGGATTGTGATTTGTCTGAAAAGTGACTTCACGCCGTTCCTGCGTCCAGGTTCATCGTTGATCACACATTAATGGCGCCCATATTAGTGATGCAGTTTTAGGATAATCAGAATTTTGGTAGCCGCATACTGCGTCACCACTCCATTGGATACACGTCCCGGTCACCTCTTGTTTTCATTCCCGCCACTCTGAATGCCAGCCATTAAATTTCTGACAAGTTAAGACCCATAGCTCTGCCCTATGTTCAAGGCCTCCGAAGCGCAACATTTAAGCAGGAGAATGCACGACCGCAAGTTATCCATATTGTCTGGACCTTCATTGATGCCGAATGTGTTCGACTGTTGCTCTGGTCAGCGCGTTCTCCTGATCTCGCACCAATGAAAATGACTGTTTAATCATTGAAAAGCGACTGGCCCCCCACCACTCACCAGTAACTTCGATCGATGAATTGTGGCATCGTGTTAAAACTTCATGAAGTGCTGTACCCGTACATGCCATCCAATCGCTGTTCGATTCAATGCCTAGGCGGATATGTGCTGTAATTGCTCACAGAGGTCGCTGTTTATGTACTGTTTTCTCAGTACATATTACTCCAAATTTCCTGAAATTTTAATCAATTGTTCTTCCTACTATAATGTATGTGTCCAACAAATTCCATTCCGTTATTATCATTTTTTCTTGGTGTTGCATTTTCAACGTCGAGCAGTGTATCATTTAAAAATACTCTTAAGTAAATAAAACGTATGTTTAGAATGCATTTTTTGTCTGTTTCATAAAGCGGAAGATAAAGGGTTAAAAGAAGAGCAATTATAGAAAATTTTGTATCATATAGATAGTAATGCGAAACTTTTTATCTGAGATGCATTTCTGAGTATTAATAAATGAACTTTGCATAAAAACCGTAAACTAAAAAAAAAAAAAAAGAAAAGAAACTCGCAACAATTGCTTGAAGATGAAATAGCATCCCGTCCCGTACCTTTGTCAGTCGTACAAATTTGGCACAAGTGCAGAAAACAAAACGGCACTGCACAAAACCGAATCCAGTGAAGAGATCAAATAAATAAAACTGGAAATCAATATAAATATTTGTGTGACAAGATTTACAAAAAAATAAAAGTTTAAAAAGAATACATTAAAAAATAAATATAAGTAATTATTAAAAAAAAAAAAAAAAAAAAACAGAAAAATTGCGAAAAGAAAAAGAATGGAAAAGAAAGAGAGAAAGAAATTGCACACTCGTGAAATGCTGCACTCGTGTCTACTTTGTTTGCTTGACGCGATGGTTCGGCGTATTATTTTGACTTGAAATAATTCTTGCAAGTGTTTTGCAATTTATAATGCCTATACAAATGTTTTTTTTTATTTATTTATTACTTTTTAACAAAAGTTATCCTTTTATTTTACTGATTTCTGTTTTGAGCCTTTAAATACCTGCTATTTTTCTCTTGTGTTTAAGCATGACCCCCCCCCCCCCCGTCTTTGTAAATGCAATAAAAAGTGCATCAATTTTGTAAATGCAATAAAAAAAATCATCATTAATGGAAAATGATTTTATTTATTTTTTTAAGATTATATTCACTTAATCTTTTTAAAGCCTATTTAGGACACTTCAGATATATTTCAACATTTTTTCCTGAAACTCATGTGCCATCGATACAAACTGAAATGCTCTTAATTTCTTTATAAAATTGTTCTGTGGTTTTCTGCCGTATTGCTGGCTAGATCCTTACGGTAATTGAGCAAATTGAAATAGTTCATTAAGCGTGTTTATTGTTAGTAATTCCTGCGAGTTTTCACCTACTGGTAAATATAAAAAAAATGAAATCAATCTTAGTAAAATATATTCCACTCCTCTAAAGTTGATCCCCTACTTTTCTGAATTTTAGGTGACAGGTATTTATTAACTTTCAAGAATTTATTAGCTGTAATTTTAAAGTCATCGCATAGACAAATTTCAGCATTGAGTTTTATTACCTAACTGACTTAATTATATAACCACTTACTTCCATTCCTTCAAACTTAGCTGATAGTACTTATTTCAACAATTTTACTTATCTGACTTCCTTTACTCATCTGAATGACTGTCTGAAGAACTAGCTCCTTCACTACTACTTCCCGGTTTTAATTTCGTAACCTTTCTAATTCTACATTTACTGCGTAATGAAATATGTAAGTAACTGTTAGCGTTTTACAAAATATTGGAGTTTAATCTTTCTCCGTATGTAATTCAGCTTTCACAATTTTGATTTTGCTTAATAAACACATCAGAGTATAGTCACATATGAAAATATTTAAATTTTCTGAATCTGTCACTTAATTTACCAGAACAGAATGCCAATTATCTGAAACATATTGAATGCAGTTGCTATCAAATGTACCAAATAATAAAAGAAAGATAATCTATATTTACTTTAAAATTCATTCCGCGAAAAAGATGAAAAAAAAAATAGGAACAAAGTTTTAATCTTCATAAAATGTTATCCAAAATTTTTTAATCATATGTTATTGTAAAACAAACAACAAACTAAATATTTATAGATTATAATAATTTTTATTTTATAAATTAATAAATTTTACCCCTTTTTTTATGAAGGACAAAAAGATAGGAGCATGGGAAATTACATTGTAATTAATCTTAAATTCGAAAAATTAAAAACGAATGCATTTCATTTCACCTTGATAACATCAAAAATTCTATCAGGTAAACTTTCAAACACTTTTTTATGTATAATTTCAAGGGATTTTCTTCCATTCTTTTGTAATGGTTTTTTTAAACTCTACTGCTTAAGAATATTGTCGCAATATTGTAAGTTATCTATTGCTTTCAAATTTATGTAATTTTTGCCTTGGTTAATATGATTCTTTTTGTCATGCTGATTATGGTTTGGCCATTGGTGAAGAGTAATTTTAGCATTATTCACTCTTAATACAGAAAACCCAATTTGCATGCTCAATTCTATCAGTGCCCTTGATAAAATGTGGAATTTAGAATGCTTTCATTCTTTTGATTTTGTTCTTACTCAATCTTCTTTGTGTTTGATCCTTCTTTATTGATTTATTTTTGTAATTTTAATTAAGTTAAATATACACTGATGGAAAAAAAAATCCCAACACCAAGAAAAAATTATTGTACAGTAATGAAATTTCAGCAATACATTTGTCTACATATTTAATTGATTAAAGTTTCAAGATCACAGGTAGAGCCATTGGCGAGAAGAGCCATTTCAAATGTGAAATGTTGGTACATTAGTAACCGGTGTAACCGCCAGAATTTTGAATGCAAACGTGCATGCATTGTGTCGTACAGGTGTCGGATATCAGTTTGTGGGATGGAGTTCCATGCCTGTTGCACTTGGGCGGTCAATGCAGGGACGGTTAATGCTGGTTGTCGATGACGCTGGAGTTGTCGTCCAATGATGTCCCATACGTGCTCGATTGGAGAAAGATCTGGTGATCTATCAGACCAAGGCAACACGTCGACACTCTGTAGAGCATGTTGGGTAACAACAGCGGTATGAGGGCGAGAGTTATCCTGTTGGAAAACACCCCCTTGAATGCTGTTCATGAATGGCAGCACAACAGGTTGTATCACTAGACTGAAGTACAAATTTGCAGTCAGGGTGCGTGGGATAACCACGAGAGTGCTCCTGCTGTCATACGAAATTGCTCCCCAAACCATAACTCCAGGAGTAGGCCCTGTGTGTCTAGGCCGCAGACAGGTCGCAAGCAGGCGTTCACCTGGCCTCCTTCTAACCAACACACGGCTATCACTGCGACCAAGGCAGAACCGGCTTTCATCAGAAAACACAACAGATCTCCACTCCGTCCTCCAATGAGCTCTAGCTTGACACCACTCACGTCGCAAACGGCAGTGGTTTGGAGTCAGTGGAATGCACGCTACAGGGCGTCTGGCTCGGAGCTGTCCTTGAAGTAACCGATTTGTAACAGTTCGTTGTGTCACTGTGGTGCCAACTGCAGCTCGAATTTCAGCTGCAGACGCAGTACGATTAGCTACAGCCATACGCCGAACACGGCGGTCTTCCCTCTCAGTAGTGCCACGTGGCCGCCCGGAACCCGGTCTTCTTGAGGCAGTACCTTATCTTCACCACTGCTGCCAACACTCATGCACAGTGGATACATTCCTGCCAAGTCTTTCTGCAATATCGCGGAAAGAAAACCCACCTTCTCGTAGCCCTACTACACGACCTCGTTCAAACTCAGTGAGGTGTTGATAATGGCTTCTTCGTCTTCTTAGAGGCATCCTTGACTAACATTAACCCACTACGTCAAATCTCAACTGTAAATAACGATCACGAACCTTACAGCGCTTATTTAAAGCAAACCTCATTTGCATGTTCATAGTGTCGCTACTAGCGCCACACTTATGCGCGTAGCTCGAAATTTGAATCGACGTCATCTTTCAGATGTATAAACACGCCTACCAAATTTCGTTTATCTAGCACAGCTCCTTCCTAGTGTTGGGATTTTTTTTCCGTCAGTGTATGTACACACAGAAAAATAGAAAATTAAAATTTGTCAAGAGACGTACTATCATTGTGATACTAGACGTTTTCCAAGCGCATTGAAAATATGCACAAATTTACGTAAAGCATTAAACAATCAAAACAGTACACGTCATTCCTAGATAGTCATCAGACACAAAAGTCGTTTTATTTTACTATTTATCTTTAATTATGTTTCATTGGATGATCATTTTGGGCTCTAAAACTTATCAGATATTTAATTTCTCTGGTACAGTTTTCATTTCCCTCAAATTTGACGGGTTAGTTAAATGAAAGTTTGAAAATAAACTGTTCCAATCTCGCCAATCGACTAAGAAGAATATGTTTGGCCAGTCAAAAAGCTTAGCATTATTATTATTATTATTATTATTATTATTATTATTATTTGTCTCCAACTAACAAGTTAGGTTAGTCACCCAAACAATAGATCGATCGAATTAGGCAGGATAGTGTTAGTTTCATTAATTCTGAAAAAAAAAAAAAAAAATGCACGTAAAGTTATTTGAAAAACGCATATTTTCTATATTAGTCAATTACTTTCTATTATAAATTTATTGTACGTTTAGCAGGTTAAGCAGACTGATCCAGTATGGGTTATGTTCTAATCTGCCTCTAATATGTCACAACATTTTTGTAGTCCTGTTCAAAATACTAATACTGTACAAGATAAGAGAACTGCTATATCAACTTTTCTCTTTCAGTATACTATTTTATTTCGGTAGAAATTTAATTACACCTAAATTTCTTTATTTGGTTTATTATCTTGAAATAGCACTGCAGTTTGGACCTTTATGCAATTTCTGGACAAGAAGATTTGAGTCTAAACACTTTTATTTCAAAGAAGTCTGTAGACGCTCCAAAAATAAGGTTACCATAACTACAGTCGGCAGCAAAATTATTCAAGCGCTAGCAATAATTCCTAATTCAAAAATGGCCGCCTAATACTGTTTTGTTAATTAAATATTTCTCGATTCATGATCTTAGTCTTACGCAGTTTATAAAAATAAAGTTGGTGATAAAAAAATCAAACTTAAAAAAGATATATAAAAAAACGTGGATGTGTGCTTCAATAATTTTGCTGCTGACTGTAAGATATTAACACAGTGACATCAGCTGCACTGGTATTGCACAGTTGTTATTTTGAAATGTATCATTGTTGTATAATGTTCTGTAGGGTTTATCTACCCCGAACGAAACTTTCAAAAGAGTAAAAATTATTTTGAAAACGCCCCCACACTACAAAAAAAAAAAAAAAAAAAAAAAAAAAACTAATAGTTCTGAGATCAGATTTTTTTTTTTTTTTTCAAATTTTTGGTTTGTATGCTAACATATTTTACTTCCTTAAAATATTTTTCTCTCAAAGTTATCACTGAAATAATGTAATTCAATATATCATGATAATTAAAATAATTAAACCTTACAAAAATCAAATATTTTCGCAGAAAAATTGATATATTACATTATTTCATTAATTTAATGCTATTTATTTATTTTGTAAAATGTACACATGTATTGATGTAATAAAAAATAAGGGGGCAGGTAATTCTTAAATAAAAATTATAAACATGTCTATTATTCTTCTAAATATGATTGTGTAATTGATAGATTCCTGACTGAGTGTTCTTTAACTATATAAAAATAGGAGGGAAAAAATAGGAGAGGAATCATTTGGGATAGAGTTGAATTAGATTTTTAATATCCTGTATTTTCTAATATTTTTTAATTCCTTATTTTTTCCCTATATATCATAAAATTTCCCCTAGATTGCCTATATTCTAATATTTGATTTTCTCCTTACTTGTTTTCTGCATTTCCTATAAGACATCCATATTTAAATTATCGTGTCTTTCCAAAATAACATTTTAAAGAAAAATAATTGCCTCTTCTTCTCGACATTCATTCTGCTGATGTGATTCTAAATCATATTATGTTGCATAATTTTTCATATGTAAATACACTACGCGACACTGAAAATGCAACACCAAAAAGGAGTAGCCAGAAAATTATACAAATTTCAGAGTAGACGCACCTCACCGAGTTACGCGAATGATGCGAAATGCGCAGCTCTCCAGCGCACGTTGAATAAGATATAAGGGGAAAAACCTGCAGAATATTCAATTCTGCAGAATGTTTATTTCTGTTAGCGAAATCATTGTAGAAATTAGAAATTTTGTTCTTGTCTCAGAGGACGCGTGTAATAGCAGAGGATGCCAGGCCGTCGTCAACGGAAGCAGTTCCAGCAGACAGACAATTTTACGAGGGGCATGGTGATCGGACTGAGAATGTCAGATTGGTCTTTACTGCAAATCACAGCTGACATACACCTAGATGCGTCCACAGTGCACAGGCTGTGACCAAGATGGTTGGAACAAGGAAATGTGGCAAGTTTGAGGGCTGCCAGTGCAGCCAGAGTGACATCAGCACGCGTGGATCGACGCAACCCGCGTCGGCGGACGCTTATACCTTATACGCTTATATTATATATAAGGCATATCCTTATATATAACGTCTTCCCCAATTTACCTTACTTAAATATATGCTCAATAGCTACCCTAAGTATTATTTCTCTATTACCTTTCCTTTCCCTTGAAATAATTGTCAAAATATGCTTTTTTTTTTTTTTTTTTTTTTTTTTTTTGCTTAGGCCGCACTGTAAACGTAAATGTCTTAAATTCAGTTAAAAAAGTGTCTTAAATGGATGGTCATTTTTTAAGTGAAAAAATTTGTCTTACTTTTTAAGACACCTTTTTGCATCTGAAATTAAGACATTGCAAGTGTCTTAAAACGCCGCCATGTTTTAGGTTTAATAACACTACCGATTTAAGGCTTTTTAATAAATAAACAAATAAATAAATATGGCGAGCGTTCATGTTTTTTCTATTAAAAATAGATTTCAGAATTGTTTAAAGAATTAATGAAATATTTATATTAAAAAATAAATAAATAAATAAATAAAAGTCCCGTTATCCGGCGTTTGGATTTGAACTCGCACTATCCAAAGAAACCAAAACCTCGAGCCAAGCATTGTCGAAGTAGAGCATTTATACCAATCGCACCACCGTCGAATACAAGAATAAGTGTTTTTTATGATAAAATATTCTGCAGTATTCGCAAAACAGATCGCAGTGTTACATTTTATTTCTAATTTTTTGATCGTACAGTATCGTACGTAATTTTTTGATAGTACGGTATCTTAAACCTAAAAAATATTATTATCGTAAATTTCATATCTAGAGGTCTAGAATTTTTTTAATAATACATAACAAATATGTGAAGGTTGCATCCCTCGATGAAAACGATTTCTTTCCTTAAAGTGATATTTAAATAAAAACAAACTATAAAAATGAATACAGGAAAATTTGTTGTTTTACATTTAGATGTCGGTAAATCTGTGAAAGAAAAAAGTTTTTTAATGAATAACGATAATAAGAAAGAAAGAGAAAAGTTATGCACATATTATTCAGGATTCTTCACTTATAAATTCGCTTTCTTCTCTACAAGCTACTTGCTACGTCCGTCTTCACACTTTTTCTTTTAATATAAAAAAGCTTTAAAGACAAAGATTTTTTTTTTTTTTTAAACGAAATAAGCTGTGTCTAAATGTGTCTTTATGAATTATGTTAAATATAATAGCTTGCAAACATCATTCACATTCCTAGAGTATTATTCCATACAAATTTAATTTCATAAAGCTACCATAGTTTAAGTAGCTTAACTGCTTATTATATAAAATAATAATATATCTATTGAATGTGGAAAGAAGTAGGATAAGCATATTTTCTTAAAGTAGATTCCATATGAAAAATTTTCAAAGTAATGCAAGTGTCTGAATATCTAAAGTGTCTGAAAATTCAAACGCGTTTGCTGTCTGAAAATTCGCGTATTTATGTGTTTCAGACATTTATGTCTAATTTGGTATTTCAGACTTGTTTCTGTCTTAAATTAAGATATCTATAACGCCTAATCTATATTTTAAGACAGTTACGTGTCTTAAATGCCGTTTGAGTTGTTTTTATGTCGTTTCAGTTGTTTTTATGACCCTTTTATTTACAGTGCGTTACAGTGGTGTTACCCCTTAAATCAGTTTTATCCCCTGTATTCTTAAATAGGAAACTGTCATGTATTTTCCAAGATTAATAAACTGAAAATATTTATAAAACTCTCCGGTATGAAGTCTCCGTTGAAAAAATGAGAAAATCACCTATTAAATAAAGTATATACACTGCAAATAAAAGGGTCTTGAAGAAGGTCTTACTTTAAGTAAGACATAAAAACAACTGAAACTGCATTTAAGACACGTAAATGTCTTAAAATGTACCTTAGACGTTATAGATATTTTAATTTAAGACAGAAATATGCCTGAAATATCAATTCAGACACAAAAATGTCTGAAACACGTAAATACGTGAATTTTCAGACAGCAAAACGTGTTTGAATTTTCAGACACTTTAGAAATTCAGACACTTGCATTACTTAGAAAATTTTTCATATGGAATCTACTTTAAGAAAATATGCTTATCCTACTTTTTTCCACATTCAATAGATATATTATTATTTTATATAATTGGCAGTTAAACTACTTGAATTATGGTAGCTTTATGAAATTATATTTTTATGGAATAATACTCTAGGGATGTGAATGATATTTGCATGCTATTATCTTTAACACAATTCATAAACAACATATTTAGAAACAAAGCTTATTTTGTTTAAAAAAAAAAAAATCTTTGTCTTTAAAGCTTTCTTATATTAAAAGAAAAAGTGTGAAGACTGATGTAGCAAGTAATTTCTAGAGAAGAAAGCGAATTTATAAGAGAACAATCATGAATAATTTGTGCATATCTTTTTCTTTCTTTCTTCTTATTATTATTCATTTAAAAACATTTTTCTTTCACAAATTCCCCTACATCTAAATGTAAAACAACAAATTTTCCTGTATTCATGATTATAGTTCGTTTTTATTTAAATATCACTTTAAGGAAAGAAATCGTTATCATCGAGGGATGCAACCTTCACATACTTGCATTATTAAAACATTCTGTTCCTCTAAATATGAAATTTAAGAAAATATTTATTAAGTTTAAGATACTATACTAACAATAGTTTTATGGCAAAAATAGAAATAAAACATAACACTGCAGTTTGTTTCACGAATACTGCAGTATATTATATCATAAAGAAACGTATTGTTATATTCGACGGTAGCGTGATTGGTAAATGCTTCACTTCGACGGTGCTTGGCTCGAGGTCTTGGTTTCCTTAAACTGTGTGAGTTCGAATCCCAACGCTGGAAAATAGGACTTCATTTTTTTCTTTTTTTATATAAATATTTTATTAATGCTCTATAAAATTCTAAAATATATTTTTAACAGAAAAAACATAATCGCACGCCATATTCATTTATTTATTTATTTATTAAAAAGCCTTAAAAACGGTAGTATTTTTAAGCCTAACATGGCGGTGTTTTTAAGCCTAAAACATGGCGGCGTTTTAAGACACTAGCAATATCTTAATTTCTGATGCAAAAAGGTGTCTTAAAAAGTAAGACATTTTTTTTCGCTTAAAAAATTACCATCCATTTAAGACACTTTTTAAACTGAATTTAAGACATTTACGTTTACAGTGTAGTTTTGATTCATTTTTATAACGAGAAGAAATTAAAAACAGTTTTTATGTTCCTCTTAAACTTAAAAAAAATATGGAATATTATTTAAAAACCCTTTTTCTTCACAAAATATGATTTTTATATATATATTTTTTTTTTCCATGTGACTTTTATGTTTAGAAATTAGTTATTACTAAAAAGAAAACTGATTTAGTTTACTGCGTACTATTTTTGATGAATATGCACTATTTGTAATTATATATGTAATATAAAGTGTAATGTAACGTTATAATATATGTATTTTAATAATATAAGTACATAAATGATTTTAATGTATAAAATCGTTCTTCCAATACTGTTTCTCTTCTCGGTAAAAGCTACATTTTTAAGGAATTGTGGATTTGAGGAAACAATGGCAAGATAGACACAATTTTCTATTTCACCTAGAAGTGACGTGCAATTGAAGCAGTTTTATAATACTGTCATATGAAAGATCGTAGTAGTTTCTTCAAAATAACGCATCTCATAGGAAAAGCTGTTACACACTTTATTCGTGTGATTTAGAATTTTCGACAATCTTAAGATCAAGTTTATATCACATAAACCTAAAAAACGAAAAAAGAAAACCAACAAAATTAATTAAAAGAATTCTGTAAAAATTCTAATGTAAAGATTAAAATACGTATTTATTTCTAGCTAAAGAAGAGAAATGATTGAATAGATTGATAAAATAGATGAAAAGTTAAAGTTTTCGAATGATATCGAATGAAAAATTGAACAACTTTTGTAATATTTAAACATAAAACTTCTTCTCACACAATAAAATAAAAGGAAGCAAGAATGGTTTCGAAAGAACTTGGACCCTTCTTCTTCAGGACAAACACATGCAAAAAACTACCTTGGAAAAAAATGCAAGAAGTGAGTCTTGTTTTTGCCTCCAAAGTAGTCTCCACGGCCGATCCAATAAATGACGCATGCGCTGTACCATCCAAATATGCGATCCTATATAAAAATCCTTATTCATGCAGTTGTGGGTTGTTTCTTGAAAATGTTAGTCAGTCTGATGAGGTGTTTAAATTTGACATAAAATGTTTATGATTTTGTATGTTTTAATATGCATTTAAAAAATATATCTTTCCTAAAACTGCATTTGAACACTTTAAAGTAAATAATACTTTTTTGAATAATTTAAAATTAAGATCGAAAACAATATTGAAAATTTCAAGTTTAAATACCGGAATAATCTCGATGAGGTACTACTCTACATGGCCTTGATCTCTCTCCACCAATTTTTCTTTTTTTTTTTCTGTTCTAGCTGAGATCATTTTATTTATATGTATGTATTAGTAAAATTTACCGTATTGGCTCTCACTAATTAATCTTCATGATAGAAATTAAATAATAGCCTCCTAAACGAGATACCTTCTACGTGTCTCGGCAACAGTACAAGACGAACATAGCCGGGTTTCACTGTTACTTTATAGCTTATATCTTATTAATTTAACAGATGTGAAAGGGTGTGACGAAGATAAATTTAAAGAAAATTATAATATAAGAATTCGGAGGGTTGACAACTCTGTAAGTTCGATTTAACAAATAAAATAGTTATGCTTATTAAAAAATAAAATAAAATTTTTATTTATTTATATTGATGTAGGAATACGGAGAAATAACGTGTTCTTAGTTACTTTGAAGTAACTAAGAACTTTTAGTAGTGAGTTAACTTATAAACTGTAATTTATGAATAATACTCCAATACAGGAACAAGATTGATTTATAAATTTTTAATACCACTATTTTTTAAAGACTTGTGTAAATGCGTATAAAAATTTGATTATCACAGTGAAATCGAAACAAAAATGTTGGGAATATTTGATAACATTTATTTCTACTTTTGTTTTAAGATTCAAAACATTTCTTATAAAATGGTTATATATATACAAAGGGCATTCCATAAAAACTGAGAGTTATTTTTTTACGTAGTGGCAACACCGCGAAACTAAAAAATAGAAGAGCAGGCGATTTTTTCAAACTGTTAACTGTACGTTTATACAAAATTCTAAACGAAGCAGATGATTTTATTTTCCTATTTCCGTGCTTGTTTAAAGAACTGTTTTATTTGCCCTACAGAAATGGAGATGAGTGATTCAGAGTTAAAAAACGAAATGCGTTGTGCCATAAAATTTTGCTACCGTTTGGGCAAAACAGCTCCAGAAACACTTAAGTTAATGAAAGAAGCTTAAAAAGACAAATGTTTTGGTGAGTCTACGATTTTTAGATGGCATAGTGATTTCAAGAAAGGCCGTTTGTCTGCAGAACTGGCTCCTAGGCCTGAGCGACAAAAAAAAGTGTTGTGAATGATCGAAATGTTAACACTGTGTGGGTAATCCTTCAAGAAAATCGGCGAATGACATGTGAGGAGATAGCGGCATCAACAAACATTTCGAAAACGTCGATATTTCGCATTCTACGCAACAATTTACAGCTTCGCTATGTTTGTTCCAGATGGGTCCCTCATCACCTTACTAAAGAGCAAATGAAAACAAGAATTCACCAATGTTGTAAATGGAAACAGATGCTTCAAAATGATCCAAATCTCCTAAAGACTGTAATAACAGGTGATGAAACTTGGGTGCAACATTATGATCCCCTTACGAAGTCCGCAACAAGTGTATGGAAACATACTGATTCTCCGCCTCCGAAAAAAATCCGACAAACGAAATCTGCTGGAAAGGTCATGATGATTATTTTCTTTGATCATAAAGGTGTAATCTATCAGCATGCTGTGCCTCGAAAAACTACTGTGAATGGTGAATATTATGTTTCAGTTTTGAAAATTTTGCGACAACACATATCGAGAAAGCGTCATGAACTGGTAGGGATTGGACATTACATCACGATAATGCTCGCCCGCATGTCGCTACTTCTGTTCAGCAATATCTTAGTAAATGCAATATTAAAATCATGCACATCCCCCTTACAGTCCAGATCTTGCACAATGCGATTTCTGGCTGTTTCCGAAGTTGAAGGAGAAGCTCCGTGGCAGAAAATTTAATACAGATTCTGAAGTTATTTCAGCAGTGGAGGGTTCTTTGAAGCAGCTTCCAGAAAAAGGCTTCTCTACTTGTTGTGAAAAGTGGGTTGAACGATGGGACCGTTGCATGTCAACTGACGGAAGGTATTTTGAAAAAGAATGATGTATTTTTTGCTGTAAATATATTTCTTGATTTTTTATGATTTTACTCTCAGTTTTTATGGAATGCCCTTTGTATATATATATATTAAAATGCTGTTTTATAAAAGTATGTAATATTTTCTTAACCAACCTACTATATTTTAAATAGTAGTTTTTCTTTTGTTAAACCGAAGGCGGGATGCAGAATAATAATAATAATGTGACGATTTCCACGGGACACGCAGTATTCATTTTCATTATATATATATATCTCTGTGTGTGTGTGTGTGTGTGTGTGTGTGTGTGTGTATAAATTCATAATATTCAATATATATATATAATATACACATTGTTTCTTTTAATTCAAGAGTTTTAATTTATACAAACAAGACTTTCATCTGATATTTCAATTTGAAAAAGTTTGAAATTTTTAATAAATAAATATATAAATAATTGCAAGATAAAAATAACTTTTTTATACCATGTTTTTACATTTCCTGTTGAATCGTATAAACGCTACCGAAGTCAGCGGGGACCCGAAACAATTGACTAAGAGTATTTGAAAAATGCATTTGTCATCGTGTTCTCAGCTATTCTAAAAGTTTCAAATGTCTAGCGAATTGGGAAGTTACATGACTGTTGAACTATATAAAAAAACGCTGCCGAAGGCAGCGGGGACCCAAGACAGTTGGATAAAAATATTTAAAAAAAAAAAACGCATTCCGTGTTCTGAACTATTCTGAAAGTTTCGAATATCTAGCTACTCGGGAAGTTACATGATTGTTTAATCGTATAATAAACGTAAACGTATTTTTAAAAATGCATTGTCACTGTATTCTGAACTATTCTGAAATTTTCAAGTGTCTAGCTAGTCGGGAAGTTAGTCCAAAATAAATTTTCTTTTGAATCATATAAACGCTGCCAAATGCAGCAGGGACCCGAAACAGCTGGCTAAAAATATTAAAAAAAAAAAAAAAATGAATTGTCACCGTGTTCTGAGCTATTCTGAAAGTTTCAAATGTCTTGCTTGTCGGGAAATTAGTTAAAAGTCGATTGAAAGATTTGTACTGGGCAAACCCATTAACAAGAATCGAAGTTAATAAAAATATGGTAAAAATAATTTAATAGCGAGATAGACCTGACATGTTTTTGCTTATTTAATTTTAAATTTAAATTTCGTTTTTTAATTTACAAAAAATAATACAAGTATACAAAAAAAAAAAAAAAAAAAAAAGAAAGAAATAAATAAAAAAGGGAAAAAGAAATGCAAATGTGTTATTTTATTTGATACGTTTCATGCGTTTTCTATCAAGAAAATTTAAATTGCATTAATTGAAAAGAAAAAGTATGGTGTTCTTGTCTACTTTTGAGTAAAATTAAACTCAATATCTTTTAAATATTAAATATTTTATTAAAAATGTTTACGATAAAGCTCTTTCACTTGATTTATGTTTCCCAAAAAAGAAAAAAAAATGCAATTTTGAACTTAAAATTGAATTTAATAGCTGAAATTTTAGATGGAAATATATAATTTATTCGTAAATCGCAAGAATGTTGTCGGTGAGTAAGTGCTGCTATCTAGCAGTAGTTTCGGTTTTTGATTGTTGCTTCGTCTGACACAGGAACTGAGCGGACTCGGAAGGCATTTACTAAAGGAGGCTATCCTTAAATCTACTTAATTGGAGATTACAATGTTTCGATATTCAGTTACAATGTGTCAAGCGAGATATTTAGGTACTTTTTAATTTTTTGACAATACAGGTATACATTCCTTTCTACATTGTGAGAAGTTTAAATTTTTCATTACTGAAAAAGGTTTAATAAAATGGTTATGTCATCGGAATGGCGATGCATCAAAATATGATATTTCCTACACAATTCATAAAAGAAAATTTCTCTGTCAATTAGAAATTAATGTATTTCCTTTCACTCAAAGTAAAATTTAGAAATTAATGATTTAAATATTAATGATATTTAATAATGTTAAATATGTTCCGTAAAGCATTTTTTCAAAAGTTTGATGACTTTTCACAAAATTCTGTTTCGGAAGAACATGGCAACGCTAATAATTATTAATTAACAAAATGTAACCATTGCAAATTATAATGAAATGTACAAAATAGCACATGCATCTTTAAAGGCTCTGCATTATATTTATTTTACTGCGTTTACAAAATTATCAAAAATCTGCAATTAACGTCTTAGTTGATAGTTATGTACTAAAATTTGCGTTTGGAACAAGCTGAATAATATATACATACAGGTGCTGGACAAAATAAAGTGAACAGTTTCATTTCTTTACGTTTTGTCGAATATCTCGAAAATTACCTAATCTGTTGTTCTTGAATTTTGGAAATAAGGAAAACATGTCTTTCTTCATATTTTTTAGCAAAGAATTTGCCACGAAAGCCCTTAGGGGCGAACAACATATCCAATAAAATAAAGAGTGTTTGCGTTAAGCCTGTACATGGAAAAGCATCGATTGATCTGCAAGTTTTAGATGTGGTTATAAATGTTATATTGTATGCCTGTGTAGAGTTTTGTGAGGCTAGCTTCAATATTTAAAGAGTTATAAATATTTTATTAAAAATTTTAAGTTTTTACTTTATAACTCTTAAGGTTTTTCGAAATTTCATGAAACTTTCAGTAAACATGACAACATATGCCTAAATCATTATACTATAGTTTAAAATAAATATATTTGATATTCAAAGAGATATGGACAGTTGTAGTACATAATTTATTACAGCGCATGCGCGGACTGTAGCAAAAAAAAAAAAAAAAAAGATATAGTTTAACTCAACAGTCTAGAGTACCTTACAAAAAAAATCCAGTTCAATATTAGGAAAATGCATAGAGATATCGGTGATTAAATGAGTTATTTTTCAGCTGTTTTCTAAAAAGGTTTTTACGAAAAGGGGTCATTTACAAATGAAAATTTGTAGCAGAAAAAAACTTTCTTACACAATAAAACTTAATACAGTATTTGTTATTCATAGGTATGTACTAGATACCTATGAAAAAAGGCATACGTAAAAGACATCATGTAGAAAAAAAGCATATGTAGTACATACCTTTTTTTCAATAGGTATGTACTACATACCTATTAAAAATAATAATTGTTTGAAAAAAAAAAAAAAAAAAAAAAAAGGAAAAGAAAGAAAGGTCTTCCCTTATCGTGAAGACCTTTCTAGAAAACAACTGAAAACCAGCTCATTTAATCACTGAATTTTCCTGATATTCAACTGGATTTTTTTACTCCATACAGATGAGTATTAAACTATATCAAAGTTAATTTGTTACAGTCCGAGCATGCGCAGTAATAAATTATTTACTACAAACGTCCATATCTCTTTAATTATTAAATATATTTATTTTAAACTATGGTAAAATGATTTAGGTCCATGTTGTCATGTTTTCTGAAAGTTTCATGAAATTTGGAGAAAAACATTAAGAGTTAGATATAAAGTAAAAACTTGCGAAAAATGCTTGCATTTTTTTAATAAAATATTTATAACTCTTTAAATATTCGAGATAGCCTCACAAAACTCTACACACATGTATAATATAACATTTAGAACCACATATGAAATTTACAGATGGATAAACGCACTTACAGATACAGGGTAATCACGAATATTTTTTATTTTATTGAATTTGCTGTTCGCCACTTAAAGGCGTTCGTGACAAAATCTTTGCTGGAAAATATGAGGAAAGACATGTTTTCCTTTTTCCCAAAATTCCAGAACAACACATTAAGTAACAAATGAAAGTGTTTCCATTATTTGTCTTACACCTGTACATCATTAATCCGAATTTCAGCTATCCATATGTTTTTATGTAACTGTGTATTTGAAAACTCTATGGGAAAAATTTGAAGAGAAATAGTGTCCTCAAACGAATTCTACCTGTATTTAATGCTATCATTCCAACTTAATTAGTGCGTCAGAATATTGTAAAATAAATTCTTCTTTGAAGAGTGAAAAAGAGAGACACAGTTCCATGCAAAACTCTAAAGAATGACAAAAGTGGCATCCAAGGATCTCATTGCACATTATTTGAACTGTAATTTTCGCAAAACTTTCGCCGAGAAGAAATTGTAAAGAAATTCAAAAAATTATCAAGAGTTTTGTGCTTTTGGAATTGACAAAAATAAATACATCCTTGTAAAAAATGATTCCATGTTTGGATATAGATTTGTCAACGTGAGCTACAAAGTGCTATACATGTTCTTTAGAAGAAAAAATATAAACTGAAGTGGGGTAGGTATAACTTCTTTTAGAACTCCACTGAAAAGCTGATTTGAACCAAAAGTTCTCATAGCTGTTTGTTACAAATTATCTTTGTTAGGTTTAGTTTTAAGGAACCAAATCAAGCACTAAATGATGATAGTTGTAGAAGTTTGAAAAATTATTTACATTTCCTCTCCGACAGAATGCCCCTCCAATAAGTCTTGCCATTTTTAGAATTGTGAGTAATCACCACAGTTTGTAGTAAGGAAACTAAGTTTTGTATGTAGATTTTTGTTGTATTTCTTAAACGTTTTGGTTTGTCACCCATTAGTATACTTACCCCAGAAATTTTGTATGTCGAACAAACACCTTAACTATCATCGCTTATGTTTTCTATTCTTTTACATTTTCATTTCCGTTCTTTAATTTTCAATGAAACCGAACATTCTGTTTTTTCCCCTTCCGTGGAGGATCAAAATTGTGACGGCATGTTTCCGGACCACCTCTAGGGGTGAGTCCCAGACCGTCGCCAATTGCCCATTGCGCAACACTAGTGCGACGTAAAACCCAACCAACCAACCTGCTTTTTTTTATATGTATATTTTCTGGGTGTGTTAAAAAGTTTAAGATGTGAAATGCTAGTTCCCAGGTAAAAAATCAGCCAAGAAACTACAGGAGTACTGCAGTTATTTCAGACTTCCTAAAACATTTTACAGGTATTTTAAAGATTTTACAGCTGTTTTGAAAAAAAAAATAAAAAAAGCAGGTTTGCTTCAGAAAATATTAAATTTTTTAAAGGTTTCATACTAGTTTACGTCAGGAAATTCAAAATACCTCCAATTTTCCTAGAGGTTACCTTTAATTTTTTTTTTTACATATGTTGGAAGCGAACGAAAAAGTTCGTAATTCCCAAACGAGTTGAGACATTTTAAAAATTGAAAAAGTCCCAGATTTTTCACTTTCTAGAGACTTGCCTTTCATATTGTTAATGAAGTATATGACGTTACACCAAACCATGGAGTAAATAAAACGATGAAACACAATATCTTTTTTCCTTTAAGTTTCATATCGATAAATAATAAAATTTTCATACTTTTAAGACACCAATTAGTTGTAGTTTATGCGTAAATTTTCCCAGAAATATAAATATAATAACAACTGAAGCAAGATGAGGTCAAAATGTAGCTACACCGAAACATTGTTACACTTACCCCACTTCACCCTATATCAATTCATACAAAATAATTGTTTTTATTTTGTAATACAAAAATTATTATTTATAAGCTATTAACAGCATTCATTTATTTTCTCCCAATACTCAAAAATCGTTAAAAAATACAAATCATAATAAAGCTATCATCAAATATTTACAGAAAATCTTTGTTTATTTTCCTTAACTCTTAGTTTTATTTTAAATAATTAAATAAAACTATCTTTTAGTTTGAAATTATCATTCATCTACATGAAATTCTAGGAAGGTTTAAAAATAATATTTTTTATGTAGTTTAATTTTAAAATTGCTGTAAAACCAATTCAATGTGTATCAATATTTGTAAATACGGAAATGAAAATTTTATTCTTGGATTAATACTTTTCTGTCTACCTGTATATGTGTATATAGAGATATATAGTTAATATCTATATGCGACGAGATCACAAAATTTTATTTAATACTTATTCTTAAGATGTTAGTCTTATCTAGAAGTACACATTTCCCTCCGCAAATCTTGACTTTTCAAAGGTCGTCATTACAGAAGACGAATATGGGTCTTTAGCCTATAGTCTTCTGAATATTAAAAATAAATAAATAAACATTAATATCTGTATTGAAACAGATATCTCGGTTATTTCTTAGCAACAACACATGTTTGAAACAAAAGCAAAAAAAAAAAAAAAAAAAAAAAAAAAAACTACACTTCATATTATATTTTTACTGTTTCTCATATAGATTTTTACCCATTAAAACCGACAAAACTAGTAAAAAACCTAAATTAAAAATTATACAGACACGACATTATTTCATTATTTAAAACATGAAAATCTGACATTGACAGATTTTAATTTAGTGCCAGAGGCCTACTGCAAAACTTGTTAATATCGACAAATTCTTCTTTAGTTAATTCGTGACGATCTAAATTCCATGATAAAGTTTTCATTAAATCAAACCAATGTGTTTCAGCTGCATATATTGTAACAAATAACGTTGGAAGTCCAAACTGTCTTATAGCCGCAAAACAACGTTTTTTCTCTTTTTCCCAATGAGGGGGAGGTGTGCCTTGGGGGGGACTCATGTCAAAGGTGTGCCTTGGGGGGGACTCATGTCAAAGTTGTACCTTGGGGGGGACTCAAGTCAAAGTTGGGCCTTGGGGGGGACTCATGTCAAAGTTGGGCCTGGGGGACTCATGTCAAAGATGGGCCTGGGGGGGGGAGGACTCATGTCAAAGTTGTGCCTTGGGGGGACTCGTGTCAAAGTTGTGCCTTGGGGGGGGACTCATGTCAAAGTTGTGCCTTGGGGGGACTTCATTCAATAAATCCCCATTCAATAAACCGACTGAAATAGGCCCTTAGCACTATTAAGAGTGTATTATAAAAGTTCGACAACGCTGTACCGACTGAAATAGGGGTACCTTGGGGGGGACTCATGTCAAAGTTGGGCCTGGGGGGGACTCATGTCAAAGTTGTGCCTTGGGGGGACTTCATTCAATAAATCCCCATTCAATAAACCGACTGAAATAGGCCCTTAGCACTATTAAGAGGTGTATTATAAAAATTCGACAACGCTGTACCGACTGAAATAGGGGTACCTTGGGGGGACTCATGTCAAAGTTGGGCCTGGGGGGGGGACTCATATCAAAGTTGTACCTTGGGGGGGACTCATGTCAAAGTTGGGCCTTGGGGGGACTTCATTCAATAAATCCCCATTCAATAAACCGACTGAAATAGGCCCTTAGCACTATTAAGAGGTGTATTATAAAAATTCGACAACGCTGTACCGACTGAAATAGGGGTACCTTGGGGGGACTCATGTCAAAGTTGGGCCTGGGGGGGGGACTCATATCAAAGTTGTACCTTGGGGGGACTCATGTCAAAGTTGGGCCTTGGGGGGACTTCATTCAATAAATCCCCATTCAATAAACCGACTGAAATAGGCCCTTAGCACTATTAAGAGTGTATTATAAAAATTCGACAACGCTGTACCGACTGAAATAGGGGTACCTTGGGGGGGACTCATGTCAAAGTTGGGCCTGGGAGGGGGACTCATGTCAAAGTTGTGCCTTGGGGGGACTTCATTCAATAAATCCCCATTCAATAAACCGACTGAAATAGGCCCTTAGCACTATTAAGAGGTGTATTATAAAATTTCGACAACGCTGTACCGACTGAAATAGGGGTACCTTGGGGGGGACTCATGTCAAAGTTGGGCCTGGGGGTGACTCATGTCAAAGTTGGGCCTTGGGGGGACTTCATTCAATAAATCCCCATTCAATAAACCGACTGAAATAGGCCCCTAGCACTAATTAAGAGAGACGTATAAAAATTCGACAACTGTACCGACTGAAATAGGCCTCTAGCACTAAAAATTCCATCACGTAATTTTTCAACTCATAATTTTAGCTTACTTTAAGACAATATTTATAAGAGTGAATTTAAAACATAATACAAAATGAAAAGTAAGAGAAGTGGGAGCAGTAGAAGGGATGCAAACGAAAGCTGTTCGGAGTTGCGTCAAAACGGAGAAAAGGTTCAAAAACAGTTAACAGACTATTAAATACGTGATGAAAGAATTGTTTGTTTAATTATGAGAAAGAATATCCATAGTTTAATACAAAAAAAAAAAAAAAAAAAAAAAAATTCTAAACACCTATTATTTGTGTGTGTGGGTGGGGGGGGGGAGGGGTATGTGATGGGTAGGCATGAAGGTTATTTTTTGATTCAGCATTCCCGAAAATATTAAGCGTACCAGAAAAATTCAATGCAACTGCTTTCTTTTTTTTCAAAATTTGAGTAAATGAAACTTTACTTATGATGCCTCTATTTATATGTACAGTCAGCAGGCAAATTATTGAAGCACACGACCATATTTTTCATAATTTTTTTCTTAGTTTGATCGCTAATTTTTATCATCAACTTATTTTTTTATAAACAGCATAAGACTAAGATCATGACGCGACAAATATTTACTCAACAAAATAGTATACAACGCAATGTGAGTTATTCTGTACATCATGTAGTACATCATGTGTACATAGATAATTTTAGAAAATAACACAAAAAATATTTTGGATAATATGGAATGGCATATTTAGTATTATTTACAAGAAAAGTAGCATATGAAATGGGTAAAATTATATAAATCTGGTAAGCATTTCTAAGCTGTCGGGATTTATAATCGAAATAATAAATCGAATAATAACACTCGCAAATAACATTTTAGACTTGGAAAAAGAGTACAAATAAAAAAAGAATCTTGTTTTCTATTTTTCTAATTAATCAAATGAAACTAATACAGTTTAATGAATTATTACCGTACATTTAAATGCATTATTAAGAAATTGACATACATCAAACAACAAACCATTCGTCAGATAATATTCCGCCAATAAATTGGATTTTGTTGAAATAAAAAATGTCTTTCTTTTCTTGAAATATTAGATTATTGACTTGTAAAATCAATATTTACTTTCAAAGTATGAAGCTAATAACATGTGCAAATATTCAAGACCTGATCTTGCGTTAAACATATTAAAACCAACATTCTGAAAGAAAAATAATACCTTATTGATCTTCATCTATATTTGCTGCGTCATCAGGAAGTGCTTATATTTTCTAACTTTTTTTTTTTTTTTTTTACAATGACTCTATTGTTAGAATTATATTAGGATGGAGATGTCAGAAAGTATGGCCTAATACAAAATTTAATACAAACATATGCTCTCTAAATAAGAAAAAGTCTTCTTTACCTCATAATTGAGCAAAGAAAAATTAATACCATTATACACATAACGTATGTGCGTGAAAGGAAAGTGCGTAAGAGACAGCTCGTGCTTTACTTATTTATTAAACTATATAAAAATTTTTAGGATACTTGTTAAAAGGAAAATTATCTAACGTATTTGTACTGCACACAATTACAAACACTTTTCAAACATGTTAATATAAATTAGTGTCTTAAACTGTTACGTGGACATTGTGTTTTACCGATATATTTATATCTTAAAAATATTATTAAAATAATCATTATAAATTTATGAAAAAATTTTTGAACTTACATAAGCATTAATGTTAAAGTATTTGAAATGCTATGTTTGAAAATTTAGAATTATTATTATTATTATTATTATTATTTGGAATTAAAAAAAGAAAAAAAAAAAAAAAATACTTTTTTTTTTTTTTAACAGTAAAATGAGTATTAATTTTAAAACAAAATATATATTAATTGAAGTGGTTTTGATTACATATAAAATTCATTGATTACATATAAAATTCAAACTAATTTAGTTTAATGCCTGACATTTCTTTACACACTAGGCAATTTTAGATGCAATTATTTCATAGCAATTAAAATTGAATATTATATGGTTTTATCCACAGAATCTACTTTCCTGTTATGAAATAGGTAAAAAATCTTTAAATAAACACTATATATTTTAAGGTACTCATAACAGTTGTTTCTGGTCAAAAGAAAACAATAGCCCTTCGTCAGGCAGACAAAATGCTACAAACAAAGAGTCAAAGCACAAAAACAAAGGAAATGACAAGCTAAAATAAATAAAGCCGAAAATCAATATAAAAACTGATATGATAATAATTATGAAAAGGAAAGTTCCTAAAATAAAATAAAATAAGTGAAGACTAAATAAATAAATAAACAAACAAACAAAAATTAAAAGCAACGAATAGGGGAAGGCTATGAGAGTAATTTCCAAGCATCAGACATGAAAAGCATTGAAGAAATGATACTAACAAGATTTTATGAGTTTTAAAAGATTTCAAAAGCTTCATGGAAATCCAAATGGTAAGTAGATATCGGCAAAGAAATTATGTTAACTTTAGAAAAGACAAAACAATTACCGTACGAGCAGAAGATCTCTAAATTTTCTATTCCCACTGCTACACTTATGGACACTAGTCTTCATTAATTTTATTTATTAATTTTATATATATATAAAAAAAATCTATACCTTTTTTTATAATTTTTTTTCACACCAGTATTTATATTAATTTTTGGTTTTATTTATTTTAGCTTGTCATTTGCTTGAATTTTGTGCATTGTCACTTTGTTTGCAGCACGCGTGTCTACTTTGTTCGCCTGACGAAGGGCCGCTGTTTTATTTCGACCCAAAACATTTGTTGCTGCTTTTTACAGTTTATAGTGTTTGTTCAAAGTTTTTAACTTATTAATTTCTAGATCAGTCCTCCGGTGCAACAAAATCATTTATTTAAAGACTGTTATATATTTGAAATAACGTTCGTTAATTAAACTATGAAAACTCCGAAATTAAATATTTGTTTTTAAATGTTGTTATTGTCATGTTATAAATGATTATGTAAATATGAATGCAAAATTGAGTTATTTGTAGTTTTATTGAAACTACTTAATAATGTAATTTCACATAATAACAATATTGCTGCAATTCTCTTAAAATAAAAAATATTTGCTGCTGATTACCAATCCTGAAGTTTCTAACAAATAGGTATGGCTTGAAAATAGTAATTTATTTTTTCAGAATTCATAAATTAGTTTGTGTCGATGTGATTATTTTATTAAAGTTTCTTAAATGATGCTCAATCATCATTTGTAAGAGTGTTGAAATAACAAAAGATTCTATTTTTCAAGATATCAATACTCCTTCTTCCTATACAAAATAACAAGAAATTTAATTCTACTAAATGTGAAAAACCTTGCTTCTAATACACTAATCACTTCCAAACAAGTCGAAGCTTACTTTAATGAGTGTCTTTTAGAAAAAAAAAAGCACCCTATTAATTATTACTATTCTGATAATCATTAATGCACTTTCAATCGAAAATTTCTCTAATTAAAGTATGAAAGTAATGAAAGCAATCGAAAAGAATGTAATTTATGGCTCTTAATAGTCTGCCAAGATATATACATTGGATCAATTAAAGTATTTGTAGTAGGGCGATGCATTTTAAACTGATTAAAATGCGTATCCACGTGAATAGTTTTCTTCAAATAAAGACACGTTTAAGTAGAATTGTATATTTTAGAAATTGAATTAAATGGAGAGAGTTCGGAAGTCTAATGTGATTAAAGTCATTTACCGATTTCTGTATTTAAATGTTTCCTCTCCTCCAAACCATTTAAATAACATGATGAAAGTATAAATTTCAACATGCAAATTAGACTGGAATAAAGCGTATTATGGAAGTTGTTAATTCCATCAAATTCTTCAGGGATTTTCTCTTAATCTTTATTAAATATGCATAATGAAATTAGTGCTAAGAATGGAACTTGTAAATAAAATTATATATGCCATGATAAATAAAAATATTTATATATATATATATATATATATATATAAAAGAAATTATATTAAAAATTAAATATTTCAGTCGAATGAGTTAACTTCTTAAAGCGCACTCCTGAAAGCAAGCTGCATATTAAAGCAGTTTTACTTTACTATAGGAATTAAAAATAATGGTACATACTTTTTAAAAAACTTTATAACAAAAAATCATGATTTATCTTTTATTATTTCAAACTTATATTTACTTTTAAGGACGATTAATCACTAATTGTGACGACACTCTTGTGTGAATTAAAGTTCTTATTAAGTGACATCATATTTTATACTTTAGCATGTTGAAGTTTTCCACGGAATATTAATCGACTAGAGATACTGATAATGGGCTACGTGTGCAGTGAAAAAAAAATATATATATATATATATATATATATATATATATATCTGATTTTCGTTTCGAAATCTGATGCTTCCGATCTAATGTATGGACGATTTTTTCTTTAAGAAAGTCTATTCCAAAATTCCTCTGAAACGCATTATCATGTTCGACATGGTTTCTAGTCGACGAAAAGGCTTCCAGTTATATGGCCAGCCACGTTGATTGCGAGCAGTTGACTTCACTGTAAACAATTTTGTGTAACTTTACTCAACAATGTTGAGGCAGCCTACTTACCACAACTATGTTGAGAAACATTACCAACTGTAGTTGCGTAATCTTTGCAGACAGGGAAAAAATTTACACACTCGTAAAGGGTAACTTTACGCAAGTTTTTTGCATAATATATTCAGAACAGTAGATAAGTTTCCACTCTCGCACACTGTAACTTTACACAACATTGTGGTGTAACTTATGCAGATTAAAAAGTAAGTTTAAACTTTCGCAAACGGTAACTTTACACAACATTGTGGTGTAACTTATGCAGATTAAAAAATAAGGTTCCACTCTAGCAAATGATAACTTTACACAACATTGTTGTGAAATATATGCTTAACAGTAGGTAAGCTTCCTCTCTCGCATATGGTAACTTTACACAACATTGTTGTGTAACGTATGCATATCAGTAGGTAAGATTCCTCTCTGACAATCGGTAACTTTACACAACATTGTTTTGTAAGGTATTTAGGTTATAGTCCAAGCGGCGGCTGCAAAAAATTGACTTGAGAAGGTACGAAGCTGATTTTTTTCCTATAGATAGAATTCATTGTTACAATGAAAATCTGATAGGGTTGCCTGGTCAAAGCCGTCAAGTTTAAGAGAAACAACCTCACTTCCGGTCACAATTTAAACGATTTTCGAACCCCAAAAGGTATGAAGATGAAACCGGTGCTAAAATGTAGAGATTAATATGCTCTTTAAAATGGCATAGGGTTGCCTGGTCAAAACCGTCAAGTTTCAGAGGTTGCCTCGATAATAGGGGTCAAATTTAAACGATTTTCGAACCCCAAAAGGTATGAAGATGAAACCGGTGCTAAAATGTAGAGATTAATATGCTCTTTAAAATGGCATAGGGTTGCCTGGTCAAAGCCGTCAAGAAACAGAGGTTGCCACGAAAATAGGGGACGTATTTTGCGATTTATTTACCCAAGTAAAAAGTGATTTACCCAAGTGTAAAGATGAAACCGGTGCAAAAATGTAGAGATTAATATGCTCTTTAAAATGGCATAGGGTTGCCTGGTCAAAACCATCAAGTTTCAGAGGTTGCCTAGATAATAGGGGTCAAATTTAAACGATTTTCGAACCCCACCAGTGTAAAAATGAAATCGGTGCTAAAATGTAGGTATTAATATGCTCTTTAAAATGGCATAGGGTTGAATGGTCAAAACCGTCAAGACCCGGAGGTTGCCTCGAAAATAGGGGTCAAAATTAAACGCTTTTCGAACCCCACAAGTGTAAAGAAGAAACCGGTGCTAAAATGTTGAGAATAATATACTTTTTAAAATGGCATAGGGTTGCCTGGTCAAAGCCGTCAAGAAACAGCGGTTGCCACGAAAAAGGGGGGCGTATTTTACGATTTATTTACCCAAGTAAAAAATGATTTACCCAAGTGTAAAGATGAAACCGATTCTAAAATGTAGAGAATAATATGGTCTTTAAAATGGCATAGGGTTGCCTGGTCAAAACCGCCAAGGAAAGAGGTTGCCACGAAAAGTGTTTGCGTATGGGGGGGGGGCGAATTTTCGCGGTTTTCTTACCCTAACATATTTAAAAATGAAACCGTTTATAAAATATAGAGAATAATATTCTCTTTTGAGTATCATAGGGTTGCCAGGTGAAAATCTCGAAAAATAGTGGTTGCCTCGAAAGAAAAAAAAAAGCTAATTTTGAAGGGGTTTTTATACAATGTGAAGAAAAAATATAAAAAGTATTTAAAAAATAAAAAATAAATAAACTGTAATGAAACTGTTCTAAAATTTCCCATAAAAACAACGAATTAATAGTAAAAATTAAAAATGTAGCATGCGGATACGGATAAGAAAATACGACCACAAAAGTTAACAGAAATGAAGATAATAATGCCCAAGAAACTCATAATAAAAAATTCTGTTAGTATACAAAATAAATAATTAAGTAAAATGAAAAAAAAAAACTCTTATTTCAGATTTGCAGCATGATTTACAAATTGCAATTTCATAAATTAATTCATTGTTATTAAGAAACGCGAAAAATTTATCAATTTTTTAAAAATGTTTTTCGCTTTATTTGTACCCATAATTAATTTGCAGAAGGTATTATTGATTATTTTAATTAGATATAAAAAAAAATTAATTGAGAAAATTTTCTAAAATTGACAAATTCTTAATATAACAAATCGGCACAACCCAATATTTTCGTATAAAATTCTACAAAAACAAAGCAGTCGCTTCAGGGAATTATCGTTTCAATACTTTGACACAATTTGAATATTTTAAGTATTGAAAAATGGGGAAAAAACGAGCTCGTATGCTGAAATTAGTTTTATACAGATTAGAAAAAGAATGGTCACGCATAATAATTTAATTTTCTTTATGCTTTAAAATCTCTTATATCATTAAACAAATAAAATAAACGAATATTGAAATTCGCTTCCTTTTCTAAGCTGACCGCTATACCTTGACAGGTTTGAAGCACAATCGAAAGCAAATTGGAAAGTGTTGTATGTCCTACATTTAGCTAGAAATTTCAGCTTTTAAATATTAATCATTTCGTGTTTAACCTTTTTAAAATAGTCTTCATGTGTGTTTCACTTTGTGTTAATAACCTTTAATATTTGTTAGCTTTTTGGAGACTGACCGCTATTTCTTTACGAATTTTACCAGGCAAACATATGCCATTTTAAAATAACTCCTACGCTGTACATTCTTGAACCAGCTACACCTTTCAAATATTCATATAATTTCATCCTTATTCATTTTCTTTGTTAATGCTATTCGTATTTTTTTACACTTCGTTAAGAAATCTTCAAAACTCGCCTATTTTTTTGTGGTTGACTGCTTTACTTGACAAATTTGACTTATTTTCGAGGCAACCTCCGAGTCTTGACGGTTTTGACCAGGCAACCTTATGCCATTTTAAAGAGCATATTAATATCTATATTTTAGCACCGGTTTCATCTTTACAGTTGGGTAACTCACTTTTTACTTGGGTAAATAAATCGTAAAATACTTCCCCTATTTACGAGGCAACCTCAGTTTCTTGACGGCTTTGACCATTCATACCTATGCCATTTTAAAGAGCATATTAATACCTACATTTTAGCCCCGATTTCATTTTTACACTGGTGGGGTTCGAAAATCGTTTAAATTTGACCCCTATTATCTAGGCAACCTCTGAAACTTGATGGTTTTGACCAGGCAACCCTATGCCATTTTAAAGAGCATATTAATCTCTACATTTTTCACCGGTTTCATCTTTACACTTGGGTAAATCACTTTTTACTTGGGTAAATAAATCGCAAAATACGTCCCCTACTTTCGTGGCAACCTCTGTTTCTTGACGGCTTTGATCAGGCAACCCTATGCCATTTTAAAGAGCATATTAATATCTACATTTTAGCACCGGTTTCATCTTCATACGTTTTGGGGTTCGAAAATCGTTTAAATTTGACCCCTATTATCGAGGCAACCTCTGAAACTTGACGGTTTTGACTAGGCAACCCTATGCCATTTTAAAGAGCATATTAATCTCTACATTTTAGCACCGGTTTCATCTTCATACCTTTTGGTGTTCGAAAATCGTTTAAATTGTGACCGGAAGTGAGGCTGTTTCTCTTAAACTTGACGGCTTTGACCAGGCAACCCTATCAGATTTTCATTGTAACAATGAATTCTATCTATAGGGAAAAAATCAGCTTCATACCTTCTCAAGTCAATTTTTCGCAGCCGCCGCTTGGACTATTAATAGGTAAGGTCCCACTCTCGTAGACGGTAATTTTACATAAAATTGTTGTGTAAAGTATGCAGATCATAAGATAAGTATCTACTGTCATAAACGATAACTTTACACAAAATTGTTGTGTAATGTATGCTGATGAGTAGGTAAATTTCCTATCTCGCAAACAGTAACTTTACACAAGATTGTTATGCAATTCCTATTGAAGATGAGTTCACTTTATTATGTTTTCTTTCGTACTGCGTAAAGTGACTGTTTTTTACCTGACGAAGGATCATGCTTAATTTTTTCAATGCGAAGCAACTATTCTGTTTTCACTTTTCGTGCAGTACCAGCTTCGTTGGCATTTTGTTGCAAGTTGTAAAATATCTGTATTGCATAATTTATACATTTAAATATTTTTTTTTAAATAAATTTTCCCGAATATAAACGAATAAGTATTAATCAAATAAAAACGCACAAAAAGCTTTACTTTGCCATTATTTTAAAGCACGTTTAGAAGTACGTAAGTGATAATGATTAGTTCAACCAATTAAAACACAGGAGAATCAATTCTATATATAAGTTTTATAAAGTATTTTTTTTTTTTTTTTTTTTTTTTTTGGAGGTTTTTAGTTGCAGGAAACTGGTATCTCATTCACATTTGTAGAAAATTTCAAGTATAGTAATGTCTGAGTTGTGATATACTTCAGATGTGGTAAAAGATGAAATGTTCAGGGGTTACTTTTGAAAAAAACTATTTATTAAAACGTAGGTAAATAAAGTGTGCTGTACAGTATAGTACCACGCTAAAAGGTAAAATAAAATACAGTTAAAAATAATGTAAAATAATTAAACAGCATTTTGTATTCAAATTTTACTGATTGTTTGATGCAAATTAAATATATAAAATTGTATACTTTTAATATCAAGTACGTGAGATTATATAACTCTCTAAACTTTTATTGAAAAAGCTAAAATAACATTTACATAAACAAAATACTTTTCTGCTTTATTAAAATAAAAATTATGTTATTATGAAGCTCTTTTTTTCCCATTAATTTACGTCTTTGATCACAGAAAATGTTTCGAATTTCAAGGCCACTTTTCAAATAACTTGAAATATTTCTTCCGGAAATGTTTCAGGATCATTGCTTCTCTAAGTGTCATCTGCATTTCTGTTTTCTGAAAAATGAAAAATATATATTTAAAAATAGTATTAATAATTATTTAATAATAATAAAAAAAAAAAAAATTGAGGGAGTGGAGTGTGTAAAGGTGGGTTGGATTAAAGCCGATTGATTACACGAGTGTCTCAGGCCTGAGATTGTGGGCTCTCCGTGGAATTATTTCTAAGGTGTCCTAGTCCGTTTTATCGAGTTTCAGAGAAAACCACGGAAAATTCCAATCTGAAATCCAACCTTTGTATTAATTAGTATTAAAGCTTGAACAGTAACAATTGACTTTTTAAAAACTTTGAAATAGAAATATGCTTTATTTTTATATGCTTGCTTTATTTTTATAACTTGCTGCAACTTTAATTTATAGTTTTTTTAAACTAAGGTTGATTATTTAATTTATTCAATAACACTACTGTAGAATTTGGGGGCGATTAGAAAATTTTACTACTAAGAGATTAAAAAGTGAGCAATAGGTATAAAATGATTAATTACCCTGATGGATTATTTTAATTCCCAAAACTTTTGAAATCAATGTACACAACATTAATAAATTACAGAATTGTAAAAACTTTTTTTTTAATAACTCTTGAAATATGTGCTGTATGTGAACCATGAACTTGAAATGTTCTACTACAGTATGCACATAATAGTTTAAAATTTGATTTGCGTGTATGACAAAGGCGTAACTGATGTAGTGAGACGGTAACCGTTACAAAAAAGTTGACAAGACTTTATAATCGTTTATAGCAATTAAAAAAAACACTTTTTTTTTTAAATATTATATAAAACTGAAACTATTTGTCATAAAGAAAATAAAATCTAAATGCTATTTTGAAAATATTTTGCGATTAAGTAGATTGAAAGAGACATTTAACTAAAAATAACTAATAACTTAAATTGAATATACCTTGTTCAATTAAATTTTATACATCTGTAGTTAAAACAACTTTTCTTACGCCAAAAGTATTCCAAACTTGAAAAAAAAAAAAAAAAAAACCTCCGTTAAACAAATTGAAATCATTAGTATAAAGAGCGTATAATTTTACAAATTTAACTTAAAAACTTAATTTTACAAAAAATTGCAAAAAATAATTAGGTTTGAAAAAGTGCATATTTCCGCTTATATATATATATCTGTGTAGATGGATAAAAAAATTGATCATTAATATATATATATATATATATATATATATATATATATATATATATATATGAGTATTTACTGCATTTGGACAACTGTAAAATAAAGGGGGGGGGCGTAAAGATTTTTTCTATTTTCTTTTCCTTTTTTTTTTTCTTTTTCAAATTGGGGGCAAACTAGGAATAACTGCATTACCATATATAAATATATATATATATAAATATACTGCTGAGTTAAGAGGTATATTTTCAACTTATTTTATATATTAATTTTTATAATAATTGCTAACAGTTCAGTTTTTTTAAAGAAGGGAAAATTTTAAAATTACGATATATATATATATATATATATTCAAATAAGAAGGAGGGGTAAATAAAAAGGAGGGGTACAAACTTACATAAAAGATTTAAGAGTTTAAAACATATATTATTTCACTTTTAATGTTTGGTGGTGTCAGAATAAGTCATTTCATATGGAATCACTATATATATATATATATATATATATATTTTTTTTTTTTACTTTTCTTAATAGTTTATTTAACAAACTAACCATCTGAATTATATATATATTTTTTGTAAATAAAATTTGTTTTAATATGATTATATAACAATATTCATCATATAGTTTAATTTAATATGGTGTAAATCAAAACTGTATACAAAATTCTTTAAAAATGAATAATAATAAAAATAAATAAGAATAAATAAATAAATAAAAATAAAAATAAAATAAAAACTGTACAGTTACTAGAATTTCCAAAATTATTATGTACGTATCTGATTGTTTAAAAGTTAACTAACAACAAGTTCTCTTGAAAGACTCTATTCATATTTATTTTCATTATATATTTAGCAGTTCTAGAAATAAACCTTAGAAAACGTTCAGAAAATATAAATATTTAATGAGTGACGGATTAAGAATTGGTTCATACTTACCGATATTTAAATCATTTTTAACATCAAATATGTACACTTTAATTTTTGTTCTTTCCGCCACAAAATGTTTACTCACTGTTGCTAGCACAGATGGGTCCATTTCGATTCCGCTCGTCAATGACGTCAGCAGGGAAACATTGCAACACGATTGGTCAACTTTCTATCAGATGTTCTCTTTTGCAAGTCACACACCTTGTCTTGTAATGTTTCTCAAACAAGATGTGTAAAGTTGCTCAAAAGAACGGTGTATCCTAAAATCGTAACACTTTCCACGCGCATATTGAGGGAATATACACAACTTTCTTGAGGAACGCCAGTAAAAATTTTTACAGTGTTCCTAAGGTTAAAATTTAGAAAAAAATTTCAGTGTATGCAAGAGTCGTGGCGCTCCTATTTTTTCCTTTGCGTTTTATTATTTGTTATCATTACCTTCAGACAGTATTTTTCACATAGTATTACAGCATCAAAACCTTTACTGAAATTTTGATTTCAAAGTGAGTAATAAAACTCTAATAAAATGCACGCCAAAATCTAGGAATGCTGCAACCCCTGTGTATATGGACGTCATTTGTTTCCTAATTGTTTTGAATTTATATGAAACTATGGATTTAAAATAAATAATGAAAGGAATGATCTAAAATGGGTTTAATAAACACTCATAACAATTATAAAAATCCCTTCCTCTGAACTTCTTTTTGAAATTTTAACTAGATAAATTCAAGTGATAAATGACTGGTTGGTTGGGTTTTACGTTTCACTAGTGCTGCGCAGATGGGCAATTGGCGACGGTCTGGGACTCACCCCTAGAGGTGGTCCGGAGACATGCCATCGCAATTTTGATCCTCCACGGAAGGGATGGCTCTCCCGTTTCGGTGACCCCAGAGGTATAAATTTTGATGGGAACATGGAGGACATTGCGACCACGACAGATTTTACGTGCACCAGCCACCATTGGTGTACACGACGGTCTTTGGCCGGCTCGAGTACAGAACCCGCAATCTTCCAATTGCGAGGCCGGCGCTCTACCGACTGGGCTACCGCGGCCCCAAGTGATAGATGAAGAAATTGATTTATATATTCGTTATGATTATCTCACCTTTTTGTTAAGAAGTTTACCAAACTAACATAAGTTTGATCAGTGTTAAAAATATAATAAATTAATTACTACAAATTAGTATTTTATGTTCTGTAACCTAATTCATTTCTATGCAAAATTCTTAACTGTTAATTCTTCAATCCTTAATCTTTTCCGAGATTAAATCTTTCGACATTTCGCATTAATTACTGCATTTAGAATTTTTTAAAACTCATATTAAAGATACTACTCAGGTTTTCCTTTTCAAACAACTCTGTGTGTATTTTCAATTTCTTAATTCTAGTTTTAACGTGAAGAGAATGAAAGTTTCTTTAAACACGTTACAATCTCAAATATTTGCATCTTCTTTCCTTTCAGCGTGCATACTTTCCTAGCGGATTTCTTTTCTTTTTCGTTCTGACGAAGATTCCACATTCCGAAGGTTTCTATTTAAATATCCGCGGTTTTTGAATGCATCATTTCACGACAGAGCATTCTCTATATTACTAAGAAAAATGAATTTAAAACATTTTCTTAAAAATCTAAGTTTATTATAACTTTTATTGTGAATGCAAAATTAGTGGTAGTTTGCAGCGTACTTTTTAAATGGAATTTTATAATATTACATGAATAAATAGAGTTGAGTTCTATTGGCTTGCATTCAGTAAAATGTAATTATTGTTTAGTTTTATTTATTATCTTGTCCTCAATTTGAATAGATAAAAATTTATTTTATTTTATAAATTATTTTTTAAAGATTAAGGCTCTCTCTTACAATTCACCCGTTTCTCTTCACCCAATACCCTGTAACTAACTCTATGGGGAAATTATTATACTTTTCCTAATGGAGTTTTTGAAATTCCGTTTTCATATTCTGAAAATTCATAACCCTTTTATTAGTACTTATTTTCTAAAAATTGATTTATTAATATTTTTAATATTTTAAGTTTAAAAATGCAAAAAAATGAACTAAGTGCATTTTTCTCCTGTAAAATTGTAAGAATAGGAAGCCTCACACCAGGAAAAACTAGAATTCGCGCGGTGATGTCAAGCATTAGTTGTTCTTGGAAGGTTCGGTCAGTCAAGTGTTAGTTGTCTATGAAAATTTTGTTCACATGGTGATTGTTTTGAGGAAAGTACTTGGAGGGTTAGTTGGGAAGTTCATTAATCTTACAGTATTTTTGGTAAAGATATTTCTAGGTAAAAGTAGCAAAATGATTCTCATTCAAAACTATTTAAGTAGAGATCTTCTGATTTGCTTTTGAGAGATACTAACGTGTTGATTAAGAAGTTTATCGTATTAAAATGCATTACCCCACTTCTTCCGAGTACGGTGAGTTATTCCTTTAACACAGCACTCATTACACAAAGTAGATGTACATTTGCATTTTGTGTATTAATAAATTAGATTCTGAGCTAATAATCAGTCCTCACTCTTTAAAGTATTGAGTTTAATACTTGTTCCTTCAGTTAAACATTCTTACACATTTAGCAGCTGAAAAGGAATAGTCAGGAGGGTGCTGAAAATTTACCGTTGCAAAACGAAACATAAAAACTTTTTTTTTTTTTTTTTTTTGTTAAACGAATATTTATTTAACAGTTCTGAGTCTTTTGAATGTGAAAAACAAATAAATAAATAAAAATATGCATTATGTAATAAAATATAAAAATTTTCTTCTTAGGTTAACATTTGGTTTCAATGACCTTGACAATCACTGCCTTAAATGGTGCATTCCGCGAATCCACAGTGTAAGGAGAGAGAGACTCTACCGGTGGCGGAAATGTTCTGCTCTCAAAGCTGTTATACTGCGGGTGCGAGGTTTGAACCCAGCATACTCTCATCGCCATTCCCATTTAGAATCTTCAGCGGATTTCTCAAAACTTGTTGGAATACTGACTAGAAATACTTTAAAATACCTCGACGTAGGGCATTCCACCCAAGTTTAAGACCCTCATGTATTCAATCGGCCGTACACCAAATATACATAATAAAAAGCATCGCAAAAAACATTTATACACCTGTCTCAACAAAGTAAATATATCATACAGTCTAAATAAATATCCTTTATTTATTATTAAGCTGTTATTGTTATTTTGAGATTTAATGCATTGTGAAAAGGTTTGTTGAAAAAGCACATTTATGAAAAAATAAAATAAAATAAAATGAGGCATAATATTGCACTGTTCAGAATCTTATTTACACATTGATGCGTTATGGTTTTTCATTGGTGCATTCTGAAAGAGTCTGGAGAGAAAGCACTTTGAAGACAATAAAAATTAATTTGGCGTAAGATTTCACATGTTCAGAATTTTGAAATTTAGCTGTCACACATTCAAGTTAAAAGAACATCAGATAACTGATGCGTTATTGGCCCTTTATTAAAAAAAAATAATAATAAAAATAGAAAGAAAGAAAGAAAATACTGATCAAAACGTGTTGATTAGATTACTATCTATAACTGAATATCCCAGAATTAATTTAGACATAATGTGAATACTTGAACACTTGTGTTATATTAGATATTGTAAAGGAATTATTAAAAAAATAATTGTAGAATAACAAATTGCTGTTAAATATAATAATTTTAGGTTTCATATTGAATGGAAAATGTACAGAAAGTGTTTTGTGAACATCGAAGTAAAATCTTTCACAAAATATTAGAAATTATCTGAGAAGTATTTTAGAATTTCATCAAAATACTCTTTGAGAAATCCTATTCAAGCTTAGCAATGGCAAAAATTCTAAAATCCGATGTCGATGACACAGCGGTCCATCTGTTTTAATACCTCAAATGGTGAGCAATAATTCCATTGATCGCGAAACTTTTTTAAAGAATGGACTAGAATACGCAACATTCTTCTCTATAATTTGAGTACAATCTGAACACTGATGTTATTGTTGTAAATATTGGGCAGTAACTCTTTTTAATCACTGAAATACAGAAAAATATTCTCCAAATTTGAATTTATCCATAAACAGCAAACTGTGGCTGTTGGAAAATAAAACACACCGTTCTAAAAATTTCTGTACCTGTTTAAACAAAATTTACTTTTCAGTTTCACATTAAATCGTGTCTTTGTGTTCTTTTTAAACATATGAAATTTTTATACATGGGTTTTTGGCTAACCAACTTTGTGTAATAGTTTTTATTGTGCTTCTCATTTTTTGTCAATTTAGAGTTACATTTCGGTTTCTCTTTTTATTTATTTTATTTTTTTATTTTTTATTTTTTCGGGAGCAAATAATATCAGCCGAGCGGCAAAGATTTGATTATTTAAATTCAGTTATTAACCATTAATTGCAAATCTGGGCGATATAATAAAATGAAAGTTCTTTTACTTAATGTATTTTATTTGAATTTAAAATCTTTTAATTATTGATATCGATTCGATGTCATTTTAATAAATTTCACTAAAATTTCTTAATTTATTAAATTTCAGTACACACAAAAGATTTTTTTAATTTATACAATTTCACGTTTTAAGATATTAATATTTTACGTTAAAACAAAGATACATTAAAAATAAAATAATACAATTTTAATGGAAAGAACAGAGACATTAAAAGAGCGTAAATTGTTGATTGCTTTGGTTCTGCTAACGATTCATCTTATGCTAAATTCGCTTATATACACGAAGGTAACTGTCCGCAAAATTGCAAGGTTGTTTACCAAAATTTTTATTTTCATTTGATAAAGGGTAATATACTGTACGCTGACTAAATAAATACGGCTAAAACCTTTTTTAAGGGAGAACTGATATTTAGGTCATTCTATCTAAGATAATTTTGCAAAATTTCACACTATATCCTTGGTGTTCTCATATAAATAATTCTGTAGATTTGGTTAAAAATTATGCAAAAGGAATTTTGTTAACACGTGTGGTAAATACAGTTAAAAATTGTTTGGCAAAAATATTCATGTTTTATCACATATTAAATAATTTTATATTTTGGTTTCTGTACATTGTGTTTTATATAGTATGTCCATGTTTCTAAAAAATGACATTATATAAGGTTGGATAACTTGCATGTGATAATTTAAAAATGGACAAATTTTATTTTGCATTTTTAAAATAAACTTTTATTTTTTTATGAATATACGTGCTGTTGGATTCAAGTAAACACCGATAATTAAAAGAAACACGAGAATCATTTGCTAGAACTACAACGTCTTTCAAACATTTCTATTAACAGGATGATTTAAAGCGTTATTATTATTATTATTATTATTATTATTATTAAATGGTACTTTTATGTCTTAGCAGTAAAACGTTTACTGAAATATATCAGGTGTAACATGATCTTTATACGCCTGAACTTTAACATTATTTTTCAAGTATTTTTCTACAAACTTGACAAAAGAAATAAAATTGATAGTGTCTGGTCATTTATTGCAATATTGTGTACATTGCAAAAAATAATTGCACTGTTAAAAATTATGTGGTAGAAACGTTCATATCGTAATAATAAAAAAAAATATGAAATTGTTTTCAATTTTAATATATTGCTCGTCAAATTATCTAAATACTGTTTCTCATGTTTATTGATAGTGTACAAAATTAATTACTGAGCAACAAATGACACCAAATCTCAGATTTACTGAAATTTAGGTTCTAATACTTCTTTTTATAAGAAAAAAAAAAACTTAAGTTTTAAAAGGAATATTTAATATTCTGCGAGTGTAGTCATTTTATTTTATTTATACAATGTCTGTCCACTTGGCAGTTTCGCTGTGACACAAATCATTGTGTTAGAGTGTTGCCTCTCGAGGGCAAGTATTTTGTGTATGTTGTGTCTAATGTAGTATGTTAAGTTTTCGAAAAATGACATTGTATTAGATTGAATAGTCCGCATGTCATAATCAAAAAATGGGAAATTTTTAAGGTAGAATGAAACAAGAAAGCTGAATTCCTGAGATAGTAGTATAGGCGAATTACTTATGAATATGTAGGTAGAAAACGTGATTTGACGACCATTGATCGTGAGAAGGGGGGAGGGATAGTAAGAGCTCCAATGCATGAAGCAAGTCTAAGCTAAAATGCCGCATTTATGAAAATGTTCACGAGTAGTTGTAGTGAAAGTGTGTCAGACTGGAGTGTCAGGCAAAGGACTGGGTATTAACAAGTAAGTTATACTCGTCACCAAAGGAAGGAATGATCGCGTAGAACGGAGAATCTCAAAAAGTGTGACAGAAAACAGAACGGTAACAGTACAGAAAATTGCAGCAGATCTTACAGTCATTTGCAAAAGTTTAAGACCAGTAGCCGATTTTCAGTATTATAACACATTGCATCATTTGCGCAGATTATTGCGTTATCTCATATGCTGATTGCATCAGACGCATTCTACTGCTATAAATAAAGATGGCCGTCACGTTTATCGCCAATTGTTTATTAGATTTTGTCATAGACAGTGCTGTTCTGTAATTACTGTAATGGGTAAAAAACCTCCACTTACCGTTGCAAAAGGTCAGAAATATTGATCCTGCATAAAATTGGATTTCCTGGACGTCAAATAAGTTCGAGGGTAAATGTGAGCAAGACAGCTGTGCATCAAGTTATTAGTAAATTTAAAATTTCAGGAAAATTTGTGGACCTTAAAAGAAGCGGTAACCCTAAAACAATACGAGTGCACGTGATGATCATGTGATAAGCAGGATGGTCGTACGAGATCCAAGAACCTCCTGCAATATGATTAGACAATCTCTGGCTACAAAAGGCACCAACGTCAGTTTGAGTACTATTTCAAGACGTTTCACCAAAGATTTTGGTTTATCATCCCATAAACCTGCAAGGAAACCTCGACTTACTCCAAGTATGAAAAAGAAACGACTGACTTTCGCCAGACAATATCAGAACTGGACAGTAGAGCAGTGGGGTAAGGTCTTATTTTCGAATGAGTCAAGTGTGCAGCAATATTCTGCACGTGCTATAAGTATTCGTCATCCAAAGGGAAAAAGATATGATGAGAGATATACGATTCAGACTGTGAAACATCCTCCAAGCCAAATGATATGTGTGTAATGTCTGTGTCCGGTACTGCTAGTCTGCATTTTGTGCCACCTAAAAACACTATGAACGGAAAGTGGTTACTACAAATATTGTTTTAAGATAATTTTCACAAGAAATTATATATATATATATATTTGAATCTTTAGTATTCAAGTTTTAATTACAGTGTCACAATGATATTGCATTGAATTCAATTTACGGGGTGTTATCAAAAATGGAGAATTTTTTTTTTTTTTTTCCCCTTTAAAAAAAAAAAAAAAAAAAAAAAAAAAGGTAATTAATTGAAAGCCACTTTTCAGAATTCTCTAAATTGCAAATTAGGTAGTGTGACAGCAAAACTGTTTTCAAGAGAAAGAGAAGACTGGCAGTAAATATACCGAAGCTACAGTTTGATGAAGTTTATTATGAAAAAATCAACTTTTAATTTCAAATTGAATACAAATTCTGTTTTATCTATGTCGCTATTTAATTAAAAGAAAATTTATAAAACGCTCTTTGTGTTTAAATTTTTAACTTACTTCAAAGAAATTAAAACCCAGTTGTAGATACTGCAGGTATATATATATATATATATATATGTGTGTGTGTGTGTGTGTATATATATATATATATATAGTAATATATAAATGCAGAAATATATAAACAAATGAATGAAATTATACCCCAAAAAACACTGAGATCTTCATCAGGGAGGCCCCTCAGTGTAGGGGTGAACGAGAAGTTTCTGAAAGGACAGTAGCTATAAGCTAATAACTATCCTTAGCCCCCAACTTCTCACCAAACAGAAAACCACCAATAACTGAAGAGAAATCAAACATACATATAATGTATAAAACTACTAAAAATATTTTATAAAATTATCAAATTGTAAAAGTTACAAAATTACAACAATTCATTTAAAAAAATACAATACAAAAATTAAAGTTAATAGTCTTACTAATTGGTTTTCAAATAGTAGAAAAGTTTTAAAGAAACTTTTTTAAAGAATGGACTAGTTGGTTGGTTGGAGGATTAAGGCCGATTGACTCCTTATGTGTCCTAGGCCTATAGGGGGAATGCCCTCCGTGGGGGTCTTTCTAAGGGGTCCCAGCCCGTATTTACGCGAGTTTCGGAGGAAACCACGGAAAACTCCGAACGGCTAGGTCGATGAGCGCGACCTGGGATCGAACCCGGCACCTCCCATCTACCAGCTTTGAGCGCAGAACCGCTCGGCCGCTGGTGGGCAAGAATGGACTAGAATACGCAACATTCTTCTCTATAATTTGACTACAATCTGAACACTGATGTTATTGTTGCAAATATTGGGCAGTAACTCTTTTTAATCACTGAAATACAGAAAAATATTCTCCAAATTTGAATTTATCCATAAACAGCAAACTGTGGCTGTTGGAAAATAAAACACACCGTTCTAAAAATTTCTGTACCTGTTTAAACAAAATTTACTTTTCAGTTTCACATTAAATCGTGTCTTTGTGTTCTTTTTAAACATATGAAATTTTTATACATGGGTTTTTGGCTAACCAACTTTGTGTAATAGTTTTTATTGTGCTTCTCATTTTTTGTCCATTTAGAGTTACATTTCGGTTTCTCTTTTTTTTTTTTTTTTTCTTTTTCTTTTTTGGGGAGCAAATAATATCAGCCGAGCGGCAAAGATTTGATTATTTAAATTCAGTTATTAGCCATTAATTGCAAATCTGGCCGATATAATAAAATGAAAGTTCTTTTACTTAATGTGTTTTATTTGAATTTAAAATCTTCTAATTATTGTTATCGATTCGATGTCATTTTAATAAATTGCACTAAAATTTCTTAATTTATTAAATTTCAGAACATACAAAAGATTTTTTTAATTTATACAATTTCACGTTTTAAGATATTAATATTTTACGTTAAAACAAAGATACATTAAAAATAAAATAATACAATTTTAATGGAAAGAACGGAGACATTAAAAGAGCGTAAATTGTTGATTGCTTTGGTTCTGCTAACGATTCATCTTATGCTAAATTCGCTTATATACACGAAGGTAACTGTCAGCAAAATTGCAAGGTTGTTTACCAAAATTTTTATTTTCATTTGATAAAGGGTAATATACTGTACGCTGACTAAATAAATACGGCTAAAACCTTTTTTAAGGGAGAACTGATATTTAGGTCATTCTATCTAAGATAATTTTGCAAAATTTCACACTATATCCTTGGTGTTTTCATATAAGTAATTCTGTAGATTTGGCTAAAAATTATGCAAAAGGAATTTTGTTAACACGTGTGGTAAATACAGTTAAAAATTGTTTGGTAAAAATATTCATGTTTTATCACATATTAAATAATTTTATATTTTGGTTTCTGTACATTGTGTTTTATATAGTATGTCCATGTTTCCAAAAAATGACATTATATAAGGTTGGACAACTTGCATGTGATAATTTAAAAATCGACAAATTTTATTTTGCATTTTTTAAATAAACTTTTATTTTTTTATGAATATACGTGCTGTTGGATTCAAGTAAACACCGATAATTAAAAGAAACACGAGAATCATTTGCTAGAACTACAACGTCTTTCAAACATTTCTATTAACAGGATGATTTAAAGCTTTATTATTATTATTATTATTATTAAATGGTACTTTTATGTCTTAGCAGTAAAACGTTTACTGAAATATATCAGGTGTAACATGATCTTAATACGCCTGAACTTTAACATTATTTTTCAAGTATTTTTCTACAAACTTGACAAAAGAAATAAAATTGATAGTGTCTGGTCATTTATTGCAATATTGTGTACATTGCAAAAAATAATTGCACTGTTAAAAATTATGTGGTAGAAACGTTCATATCGTAATAATAAAAAAAAATATGAAATTGTTTTCAATTTTAATATATTGCTCGTCAAATTATCTAAATACTGTTTATCATGTTTATTGATAGTGTGCAAAATTAATTACTGAGCAACAAATGACACCAAATCTCAGATTTACTGAAATTTAGGTTCTAATACTTCTTTTTATAAGAAAAAAAAACTTAAGTTTTAAAAGAAATATATAATATTCTGCGAGTGTAGTCATTTTATTTTATTTATACAATGTCTGTCCACTTGGCAGTTTCGCTGTGACACAAATCATTGTGTTAAAGTGTTGCCTCTCGAGGGCAAGTATTTTGTGTATGTTGTGTCGAATGTAGTATGTTAAGTTTTCGAAAAATGACATTGTATTAGATTGAATAGTCCGCATGTCATAATCAAAAAATGGGAGAATTTTAAGGTAGAATGAAACAAGAAAGCTGAATTCCTGAGATAGTAGTATAGGCGAATTACTTATGAATATGTAGGTAGAAAACATGATTTGACGACCATTGATCGTGAGAAGGGGGGAGGGATAGTAAGAGCTCCAATGCATGAAGCAAGTCTAAGCTAAAATGCCGCATTTATGAAAATGTTCACGAGTAGTTGTAGTGAAAGTGTGTCAGACTGGAGTGTCAGGCAAAGGACTGGGTATTAACAAGTAAGTTATACTCGTCACCAAAGGAAGGAATGATCGCGTAGAACGGAGAATCTCAAAAAGTGTGACAGAAAACAGAACGGTAACAGTACAGAAAATTGCAGCAGATCTTACAGTCATTTGCAAAAGTTTAAGACCAGTAGCCGATTTTCAGTATTATAACACATTGCATCATTTGCGCAGATTATTGCGTTATCTCATATGCTGATTGCATCAGACGCATTCTACTGCTATAAATAAAGATGGCCGTCACGTTTATCGCCAATTGTTTATTAGATTTTGTCATAGACAGTGCTGTTCTGTAATTATTGTAATGGGTAAAAAACCTCCACTTACCGTTGCAAAAGGTCAGAAATATTGATCCTGCATAAAATTGGATTTCCTGGACGTCAAATAAGTTCGAGGGTAAATGTGAGCAAGACAGCTGTGCATCAAGCTATTAGTAAATTTAAAATTTCAGGAAAATTTGTGGACCTTAAAAGAAGCGGTAACCCTAAAACAAAACGAGTGCCCGTGATGATCATGTGATAAGCAGGATGGTCGTACGAGATCCAAGAACCTCCTGCAATATGATTAGACAATCTCTGGCTACAAAAGGCACCAACGTCAGTTTGAGTACTATTTCAAGACGTTTGACCAAAGATTTTGGTTTATCATCCCATAAACCTGCAAGGAAACCTCGACTTACTCCAAGTATGAAAAAGAAATGACTGACTTTCGCCAGACAATATCAGAACTGGACAGTAGAGCAGTGGGGTAAGGTCTTATTTTCGAATGAGTCAAGTGTGCAGCAATATTCTGCACGTGCTATAAGTGTTCGTCATCCAAAGGGAAAAAGATATGAGGAGAGATATAGGATTCAAACTGTGAAACATCCTCCAAGCCAAATGATATGTGTGTAATGTCTGTGTCCGGTACTGCTAGTCTGCATTTTGTGCCACCTAAAATCACTATGAACGGAAAGTGGTTACATGAAAAGTTGAATCTTCACATGCGTATTCACAAATGTTCAATTTTTGTGCATGATCGGGCTCCGTGTCACAGAGCGAAGATTGTCAAGAAATATCCGAAGGCACAGAAAAGCCCCAATTTGGATCCAATAGGGAATCTGGGGTATATTTTGAAAAATAAAGTCGCCGAAATGGAACCATTCACTGCTACGGCACTTGTTAAAGCAATTGGTGCACAGCCATATCTAAAGCTTACTGCAAGTCTCTTATTTATAGCATGCCTAAGAAGATTGTCCAAGTTATTAAAAACAAATGAGGTCCTACAAAATATTGACTAATTATAACAAATAACCATGTACAGTCTATTATATATATATATATATATATATATATATATATATGTAATATGTATGTTATTTTTGCGGAATTCTATTATATCTGATTATCCATTATTCTGCCATGTTAAGAAATTCGTGAATTTCCAATAACTTGCGAAATTTTCAAAGTAGCCTGTTTATAGTTAATGTTCCTCCCGGCATCAAAACTGTTATTTAAAAGCTGTTCTTACATCTTTACGATAAAAATATTTCTTTTCATGCACATTTAAGTGAAATTTTGCCCTATTCTCCTAGATTAAGAAAATCGTAAATTTCGAATAATTTCTGAAGTTTTTTAGTTAGAGTATTGCAAATGAATAGGGTTCTTGCCATTGTCGTAAATAATATTTTAAAACTGGCCCAACCTCTCTGCGATCCTTTGTTCGTGAGATATCGTGTACACAGAATAACACACTAACAAACTGACAGACACCCTACAAATGGACACCGTACCTATTTTGATATTTTCAGATTCTTCACACCTGAAAACGTGTAAAAAAGTAAAAAATCCGAGGTCGAAAATTTTCACGATTACCTAAGTTCCCCATAGCTGTAGTATGATGGGGGAACTAAAATGGTTGGTGGAAGGAGCAGGTTGTGGTCTTTAGCGTAGTCGTTTGGAGTTTTCCGCAGTTTTATCCGAAACGACTCTAGAATGTCTACTTTCGTCTAGGACCCCTTAGAAAGATAATCCTGGAAGTCATTTCACCCAGATCTATAATACTAACGTAATCAATATACCTTAACCCACATAATTACAACAATCATAGGAATAGAAATATGATCAAATTTATATAATTTATTTATTTTAATAAAACTTAAAATTTTCTTTCTCTTTTCTGAAAATTGTTTAGTCTTTTGAAAGTTAAACGCTATTAAAAAAAAAAAAAAAAAAAAAAATGTGCACAGCAAATATTGTTTTAAGATAATTTTCACAAGAAATTATATATATTTGAATCTTTAGTATTCAAGTTTTAATTAAAGTGTCACAATGATTTTGCATTGAATTCAATTTACGGGGTGTTATCAAAAATGGAGAATTTATTTTTTTTTTTTTTTTTCTCTTTTCTTAAAAAAAAAAGGTAATTAATTGAAAGCCACTTTTCAGAATTCTCTAAATTGCAAATTAGGTAGTGTGACAGCAAAACTGTTTTCAAGAGAAAGAGAAGGCTGGCAGTAAATATACCGAAGCTACAGTTTGATGAAGTTTATTATTAAAAATCAACTTTTAATTTCAAATTGAATACAAATTCTGTTTTATCTATGTCTCAATTTAATTAAAAGAAAATTTATAAAACGTTCTTTGTGTTTAAATTTTTAACTTACTTCAAAGAAATTAAAACCCAGTTGTAGATACTGCAGGTATATATATATATATATATGTGTGTGTGTGTGTGTATATATATATATATATATATATATATATATATATATATATATATATATAGTAATATATAAATGCAGAAATATATAAACAAATGAATGAAATTACCCCAAAAAACACTGAGATCTTCATCAGGGAGACCCCTCAGTGTAGGGGTGAACGAGAAGTTTCTGAAAGGACAGTAGCTATAAGCTAATAACTATCCTTAGCCCCTAACTTCTCACCAAACAGAAAACCACCAATAACTGAAGAGAAATCAAACATACATATAATGTATAAAACTACTAAAAATATTTTATAAAATTATCAAATTGTAAAAGTTACAAAATTACAACAATTCATTTAAAAAAATACAATACAAAAATTAAAGTTAATAGTCTTACTAATTGGTTTTAAAATATCAGTAGAAAAGTTTTAAAAAATATTATGTTCGCACAGCTTAAAAGAATTCATACTATTTGCAATAATGAAGAAGATTTAAAATATACTCTTGAAGACTTAAAAAGTACTTTGCAAATTAACTGTTACCCGTCACAATTTTTAACTGTGACTTTTCAGAGTTTTCCTATCTCGGTTTGTTCTACTTCCTCATTCAAGGGCGATATTGAAGTACCGACAAGCAGCCCCGTCGGCCGAAGATAGTTTGCGTTCCATATGAAGGGTTGTATTTTTATTTCATTTTATACTTTCTTGTTTACCTTCAGTAATTCTCTTTTGTATTGTATTTTTTTAAATGAATTGTTGTAATTTTGTAACTTTTACAATTTTATAATTTTATAAAATATTTTTAGTAGTTTTATACATTATATGTATGTTTGATTTCTCTTCAGTTATTGGTGGTTTTCTGTTTGGTGAGAAGTTGGGGGCTAAGGATAGTTATTAGCTTATAGCTACTCTCCTTTCAGAAACTTCTCGTTCACCCCTACACTGAGGGGCCTCCCTGATGAAGATCTCAATGTTTTTTGGGGTATAATTTCATTCATTTGTTTATATATTTCTACATTTAATTTCATTCATTTCTTTATATATTTCTACATTTATATATTACTACATCTAAGTTTTGCATTTCCATTCGCTGCAATCTTGCGCATTGGTTTGTAATTCTCCTATTGGTTTTTCTAATCTGTAAAACTTATATATTTATAAATTTTCCTGTCAATTTTTTGCTATATATATATATATATATATATATATATATATATTTAAACATCCCATTGAAAAGCAAAACCAACTCCAAAATCATATTTAAACATAAGATTATTAACATTATTTATATTATTAGATATGTTATAAGTTATAACATAAAATATATATATATATATATATATATATATATATATATTAATGCTTTTTAATGAGAGTTTAACATTACAAAAAAGAACAATACTAGTTTATACAAAATACAATACTACGTTTCAAAATTAATTAAGGGGATTTGGCACTATTGAAGGTTTTATATAAAAAGGTATATTTTCATTTAATATTTATAAATTGAACTATATCAGATTTTGTTCGCTAATATATATATTCAGGCAACAGTTCTAATGATTTTTAATTCTTAAATGCGTAGCAATGTAGATTTGCATCGTACATTTAAAACCTCATATCTCTTTATGTAGCAACCTTTGCATAGTTTTTTTTTTTTTTACAAAAACTATTGCGAGCGCAAGTAGAATCTTTGACAGTGTCTTTCTTTATCTGTGACAATTTTCATTTGTTGGTGACAATTTCGGTGTGCAGTTTTATTTCGGCGGGTGTTACGAATTACGATTATTTATATAAAATGTAATAAAAATATACAGGAAAAATTGTTAAAAAAAAAAAATAAATAAATAAATAAATAAGATAATATTAAGTCTTTTCTTAGATATCTGTAGAATTTTAAGCATTTTGAAGACCATAAATTTATGAAAAAATGCAAAGTGTGAAAACGATATTTAAAGATTTCAAATCTATAAAAAATATATTAAAAATCCTTAGAATTGTTGCCTGAATACATATTATATCATATATCTGTAGAAGAGTTTAGCACCTTAATATATATTTTATCGAACAAATCCTAATATAAATCAATTTTTAAACATTAGAAAAAAATATAAGTTTTTATATGAAACCTACAACAGTTCGAAGTCAAAGGTGCCAAGTCCCCTTAAGTATAAAAAGCATTATTATGCTCCCTCTAATTTCATTAATTTTTATCATAAATATTACAGGTTTCTATAATACCATGTAATTTCTATTATATTGATTGTCTTCCATTTAATATACGCAGGACTTGCAGTCACATAACATTTAAAAAAAAAAAAAAAAAGGTGTATATATATCTATCAGACTAAGATATCATATTCAGAATAACTCTTCCTTGTAATATAGATTGATAGATATATAATATAGAGTTCCCACGAACACTATTTTTTATAAGTACTTTTCCACCACACTTATCTTGAAATAAGTTTCTTCTTAAATATACACTCTACATTTAAGAAAAAAATTATTTTAAGATAATAGTGGTTTAAGAATGCTTATAAGAATTCGGACTGTAGGAACACTTTAATAAAAAATAACAATGACAACTCAAATAAACATATATATAAAAATATAGGACATTTTCTTTCTTTTATATTCAACAGAGGAAAGTACTGGAATTTTAAAATGTTTTTGAACATCCACTTAAGTTGAACCGGATTAACTTTTGGTATAAGTCACTCAATAGGTGTCGTTGCCATTCTGCTTTTCCAAATTTTTAATATGGCAGTAGAGGACACATGAGAATTACTTAACCAATCATCGTAAAATTAAAAAGAATCATTTATACTCTGTACATATTGTTTACACTTGTAACAGGCAACTAAGGAAAGAATTTTGTAAATGTCTGAGGATCGTCCCATCCAACCCCTCCACGGGGTGTAAAGTTTCTGCTTGAGTATTTTTAAAGGAATTTGTCAGTACATTTAAAACAAATTATTGAATCCTAGACCTGTGATAATTAAATCGAAGTAAGCAGAGCTTGTTTGGTGTACACAATATGTTACAGAGGGACGTTTTTAAATACAGATGCCGTTACGCCGCCATCGAAGACAATACGAGCAGATCTCATAGTCCGAGAGGAGAATAATCATCGGTATGATGGAATCCAGGTGATCAGCTCAGCGAGCAGCCAGCCACCTAGGCCGTTCTGATTTTACTGTGAGAAGTTGTTGGGACCAAATAGACAAGAAAGAGGTCGTTTACACGGTGACCAAGCTCAGGACGTGCTCGAAAGACCAATAATCAAAACAACCTTCATATCATACGAAACATTCGCAAAGCGCCAGCCGTCTCGTTGTCCGCCATCCGGACGCATGCAGCACCTACTCGACCTGTCCTTGGGCGTGTACTTAGCATCGCAAGACTCCTGGCTGAAGGACATTTGCTATCGCAGCGCTCATTACGCATGCTGCCATTAATACCCACCCCTCCCCTCCGTTTGGTGTGGTGTCGGGCTCGACGGGGTTGGATTGCAACCGAATGGAACCAGGTCGTCTTTAGCGACGAATCTAGATTCCGTTTGGGCAGTGATAACAATCATGTACGTTTGTGGAGGCACCGGGGTGAATGACTCGATCCTTCCTTTGCTTTACAACTTCACACCGTACCCACAGCTTGTGTGATGGTATGGGAGAACATTGCATACGACACACGGTCATCCCTAATATCCCGGTCATCCCACGGCACCATGACAGTCCAGCGGTACGTTCGTGGCATGCTTCAGCCATGGGTGTTGCCACTCATGGTAGGGCTCCCAAGATCCATTTTACAACAGTACAATGCTCGTCCACACACAGCAAGGGACTGGCTCCGACACAATACCAAACTTCCCTGACGTGCTCGATCCCCCAGATTTGTCACCAATCGAGCAAATCTGGGGTTACTGATGGCGACAAGTTGGGCAGCCTACAAGTTTGGACGAATTAGAGGCGCGTTTACAACAAATGTGGAACGAGATGCCACAGGACATCATACGGGACTTGTATGCCTCATTGCCCTCACGTATCGCATTGTGAATTCATGCTAGAGGTAGCCCAACAGGGTACTAAAATCTCCATTGTTTCGTAATTTTTCCAGTAATAAATGGTCATTTCGCTTTGATTTTGTAATCATTTACTTAAAGACATTTCACTTATGTGTTAAGCATTCACCGAAGAGGGAAAGTTTTCTCTTCCGTCGGGAATCATGTCTCTGGTTGTGGCTGAGTGCACTAGTGTTACGCTATGGGCAGCTGGCGACAGTCTGAGACTCACCCATTAGACTCATCATCTGGAAACAAGCCATCACAATTTTGGTCCTCCAGGGTGGTATTAGATTTGAACACGACAGATTTTAGATTGAACCATAGTATGTCTCCGTACTACCTTTAGAGGTTAGTTTTTGTCGTCAGCGAAAGTCGCTAAAGTGACGTCAACATCACGTGGAAGATCATTAGCGTAGATGTTAAAGATAAAGGACCCGAGCAGAGAACCTTGAGGAACTGAACTTAAGATAGGTAAAGGATTAGAGATAGAATTTCCAACTTTAACAGAAAAAGATGTATTGTTTAAGTAATCATAAATTATTTTATTTAGTTGGTCAGGTAGTCCTATAGACATTAGTTTATGGATAAGGCAGCATGCCAGACCTTATAAAAAGCTTTTTGAACATCTAAGAATATTACACCTGTTACATCTTCAGATTGCAGGCCATCATGAAAGAATTCACAAATTCTCCACAACTGTTGTTGTATTGAATGACGTGGACGAAATCCGAATTGTTCAGGCATAATGACATCATAAGAGTTTGTTAAAGCGTTCAGACGTTTAACAAGAATATATTAATAGATTTTAGACATGCATGAAATAGGTCTATAATTGTGAGGAAGGTGCGTATCAGTGGCACGATTAAATTCTTTTTCCAACAGTCTGGAAAGATATTTAAGATAAGCTTGTGCGGTTAATTATTAAAGTGATATAAAAAGTAAAGTTGGTAGGGGGATTAATTAACATATTAGTGGTTATTCGGTCCTCGCCCGAAGATTTTTTTTTTTTTTTTCAGTTTAGAGATGTACTCCACAACCTCAGTGGGCGTGGCACAATTTTAAGTATTAAAAGTAGTTTTGTTAAAACTTTTTGAATATTATTAACAATAGAATTAATTCTTGGATTAAATACATCAGAATGAGGTGAAAACTAACTTCTAAGACTGGCAGCCCTAGCTTTAACCTTTTAAGAGTTAAAAACCGCCATTCCAGAAGGACTGATAATTAGCCGGAATGTTTGTTTTTTACTTACGAATACGTGAAGTTGCCTTCAAAAACGTGTTGTCTTGGGTCGATAAGCTCTCAACAAGATAGGTGAAATGCGTTTTAGAGTACTCTTGAATTGCAGCTTTAGCCCTCCTAGCAAGTACATTGTACAAGCATCTGAAATGGGAGAGCCTATGAACCTGCCAGTTTCTGCGAACATGATTCCTATCTCTGATCATCTGTCTGATTTCATCTGGTAGTTGGAAGAACTGGCCAGCCCTCTTTCTCGGAACTGAGCTTTGCTTAAAAGCATCTTGAATTGAATTTTAAAGCATTCTAATTGCTCTCTCAGCCTCGATTTTGTTAGATGGAAGAAAGGAGGGTGACTCAGAGTTGAGCAAAATCTGTGTAAACTGCCTCCACCTGGTTATGAGCGCTGCAGGTAAATCTAAATTATAGTCATTCGTCCGAAAACAGATTTCCACAGGCAGATGATCAGAGTTCAGATCATGCAGCGTTTGAATGATGTAACTATAGGGAAAATTACGGGTGATTGCAAAATCTAAAATATTATTACTTCTAGTGAAGGTGGGTTCAGTGGGCGCAAGAATTTTTGCATGATTTTGATCCACCCATCTTCTGATGATATTCTCTCTAGCATCATTAGAGGGACAGTTCCATGAAATATGCTTTGCATTAAAATTACCCGCAATAATAAAATTTGAATAAATATTAGTGAGCCGAGATAAATCTCGCATGAGCAGGCTATTCCTTTCATGATGAGGAGGGAGATAAACTGCTGCAACAAATAATTTTTGAATAGTGGAGAATTCCAAAACAATTGGCGTGACTTCGATGGAATTTAGATTTTGGATTTCAATGAAAGTAGCATTGAAGCCGTATTTTAAATAAATAGCAGTGCCACCAGAAGAGGTGCCATTACATGCCTGTCAACATTGTATAACATATAATTGGCCACCTTAACAATAAAGCCTTGGGAGAAATTGGTCTCGCAGACAAAAATAATATCAAAATTATTACTATAAACCCAATGACAGAACTCAGCCGCCTTACCATGGAGGCCATTGGAGTTCCATATACCAAAACAGAAAAATTCAACGTGTTCTACTGGGATCGAATTTTGAAATTAAGCCTAAATAAAGGGAGGAAAAGCCCTAACGAGAGTTATTAAACTCCCGTATAGAAGAAAATTCCGCTCTAAGTTCGTGGACACCTCACGCATTTGTGGAAGTGCCTTTTTCCAGGCTTTAACTATATTTTTCTTGTCATGATTCTTTTCTAGGACCATAACATAAGTTAGAAACATCATCACGCATTTCACAATGCCTTATTTTTTACGTAGTGTGATGATGTCAGTCATGACGATGTCCTACGGCTAACAACGAAATTAAAACCCTTATTCAGTAGACCTACATGAAATTAAAGATAACGTGGTCTCTTCTTCTCGTTTCGAAGCAGAATCAGTAGACTTTAATGAGAGCTAAAGACTCAGTGTGAAATGTGACGTCTTAAGAAAATGAAAATCGTGCTTTGTAGGCACATCACAGCTGTTTTCTCTTTTTTTTCTTAGTATGCCTAGCGTTGGTGATTTTCATGCTAGAGGTACCGTTCCAACGTTATTTAGGGTTTTTTGCTATGGAGATTCCATTCCAATAAAAAAAAATGGTGTTGCCATTTGAAATTTTCGAAATTTTGTGACTGTAACCGTAACTGTTAGTTTAACTGTTGTTTTTTATATGATTCTTGAGCGCATACCTCAAAATACCTTCCACCAAATTTGTATTCAATTTCTCGGAACGGTGGTAGCTATGGTCTCATATATCGGGGTAGTTTTTTTTATAATCACCCTGCATATATATATATATATTAGAAGCTATTTATTGAAATTGGATTTTGTCATCGCGTCTTCCTGTCGTGCTAAAACACAAAGCGCTTTCTCTTTAAAGAAAATGTAAGCAATTCATTGCGTCTCTTGTTGGCTCAGTCAGTTAGAGCGTCATGGTGATATCACGAGGGTCGTGAGTGTGACCCTCGAAGGGCTGATATCTTAATTTTTGCAGATACGAATTATTCGAAAAATTTTCATTGTTTACTCAGTATCCTAAGAATTTTTGAAAAGTTTTTTTTTTTTTTTTTTTAAACAGCTTTTTGTCTAGTTACTAAAAAGCGCAAAAATAAAAATTTAACTAAAACATAAACTAAAATAAATTATTTTAGAAGCTTTTATTGAAAATGGATTTTTGTCATCGTGTTTTTGTGTCACGCTGAAAAACAAAGCGCCCCCACTTTTATTTGAACGTAGGCAACTCTTTTTCATCACTCGTTAGTTCAGTTGGTTAAAGAGATTTGTCAATAACACGATGGTCATGGGTTCTATCCTGATTAGTTTTTTAAGCTTTTTTTTTTTCTCCTGTTACTGATGAGCATAAACTAAAAACTTAAGTTTAAAAAAAAAATCTCTGGAAGCTTTTTATCGTGGAGTCCTAAAAAGCATAAAATAAAAATTTATTCTTGCAGAGACATGCTATAAAAAAATAAAGTTTCGAGAAAAAGATAATTAAAAAAATATAGAGAGAGATATTTCACTTTTGCAAGAAACGAAAATCTTTAAATCTTTATAATATTTTAAAAGCATTTGAGAACAATATTCTTTTTGTATTTGTATTTGTTAGACTTTTCTTGCATATTCTATGAATTTTCTTCACTGTTCTTTGACTGAGTGTCATGCTGATAATTCGATGGTTATTGGTTTAATTCTACAAAAGCCTATGAGTTAATTTTTGCAGATAATTAATTGAAAAGGTGTCAATTGATACAAGAAAATCATTCAATGTCTACACAATGTCCTAAGAATTTTCGATTAGTATTTTCAGAAGCTTTTTTTTTTCTTTTTTGTAACTGAAAAGCACAAAATTAAATTTAAGTAAAAATACATTTTTTAACACTAGAAGCTTTTTATTGTGGAGCCTTAAAAGTCATTAAATAAAAATTTATTCTTGCAAAGATATGCTATAAAGAAATGATAGTTTCAGCACTAATATTGGTCTCGAACGCTTTTTAAACTATTTTGTATATTTAAAAATTTTCATTTTTTGTAAAAAAGAAATATTTCTTTTTTTTTTTTTTTTTCCCTTTAGAATTTTCTTAGTGCTGAAACTTTTGTTTCATTATAGCATATCTTTGCAAGAATAAATTTTTACTTTATGATTCTTAGCGCGCCACGATAAAAAGCTTCGACTGTTAAAAAATGTATTTTTACTTAAAATTTATATTGCACTTTTTTTCTAAAAATGCTTTCCCACGAAATGAAAATAATAGCTGTCTCTAAAAATTAAAAGTTCCGAAGTGATATCTGTCGAAAAAAATTACGCACTCAGTTTATCGATTTCAAATTTGAATCTTCAATTACTCATCGAATCGGAAGGGTTCATTTTTTCCCCTACTCAACCCATTCATTGCATTTCATTTGATTTCTGCGAAATGATAACGAAAAATACGCTGATAGGAAAATAAAATAAAGTTAAATTCATCCTTCTTTCTTATCAAATGTAATCAGACCCTCGATAAAAATCGAAAAATTGCTCTGATATTGCAGTTCAAATATACATAATCAATGTTTAAGAGAAATATGTTTAAAAGATCGTGTATATTTCTCATGATAGAACTGAATAATATAAAACTAAGTTTATTATGCTGTTTTCAGAAAAGCATAGAGTAAACAGTTTTAAAATGTATAAATCAGAGCAAGCTATTTTGGAAAACTTTACTGAAAATTCAAGAAAATTAAGCTTTAATATATATTTTTCAAATAAAGATTTCGTTTCTTAAAATGAATTGGAGACGAAAAAAAATATAAAATTTCTAAAATAATATATATATTCATACTTGCCAACCTAACCCGGAAGATTGCTAGTTCCTGCCCCTTTTTGTACACCACTTAATTTTTAGAGTAATTCTCTTTGAATACATTTACGATTAAATAAGAAGAAAAGTACTCTAAAAACATACTGGTGTGAAAAAATAGGGGAAAGGGGCGGGACTAACAACCTTCCGGGTTAGGTTGGCAATTATGATATTGTGATGTGCAAAGGTAAACTTTGCATTTTATTTGTTTAAATACACTCGTAAAGGAAAATAAATATCACTGCTATATTATGATCTTCTAAGTCGCAATAACAGTTTCACTGTGCTCCAAATTACACATGCATTATCAAAATTTGACTGCTTGAAAAGAATTTTTATAACATGATTGCATTAGGTATTACCCCAAAAACAGGACTTTTGAAGATTTCTTCTTTTTTTTGATAACAAAGTTGATATAGTCATAGTTACTTGGAAAAGAGTTCTTATAAAAAATATGTGCTTGTGGTTATGAAAGATTCCCCCTTAAAAATTCACTCATAATTGTTTAGACGAAATGCTCTTTTCAATAAAAAAAAATTTCTTGTTTGCTTTTACTACTACAGTATTTATTTATTTACTTACTTTTTTTTCGGGGGGGGAGGGGGGTTGAGAGCGTACAGAACCTTTGATTTGCCATTAATGCCAGCCAAATGTTTGCAGAAATCAGCTATAGCCCCCAGACAATGATCAAATTGTTTTTATGTATTGCATACTATATTCATTGAAAGTAAAATTTTTTAAGTTAATGCGTACTAGCTATACCATTTATAGATTATATGTACGTTGTAAAATGTTTCTTTACAATTCAAAGCTTATCCGCCTGACTTGTAAAGAAACGAAATGAAAGCAGAATGAAGAGCAGAATGACAGCTGAATATTTCGTAAAAGGGAAGGGTAAACGATCTAAGTTTATCTCTTATTACTCATTGAATGCAACCTATAAAATAAAATTTAAACCAAAATTTAAAATACGTAATAATCAATCTGATCATGATCGTAATTCACGTTCTTGAAAATGACTTTCACCATATTTATTCAAGTATCATAAAAAAAAAAAAAAAAAAAAAAAAAAAAAAAAATGCCTTTCTACATTCTGAATTGTTAAATATTGAGAGTATTCTATTTTTAAACGGCATAGATCACTCATTGCTGAATGAGGCAGTTGCACAGTCATTGCACCACGCTCAAGAATTAGCCGCTTTCTTTGTATATTAATGGATTTAAAATATGAGAGAGAAATAAATATATAGAGAGATAAATAGATACTTAGCACTGAGAAATCTGTGTTTTAAAACCTAGTTTTTTTTTTAGAAAAAATATTGGGAATTTTGAATCTTTTTACAATAAACAATACAAAAAAAAAAAAAAAAAAAAAAAAAATCTGTTTTATACTTCATTCCTTCTCACGTATCTATTACAAACGCAGAAAATATGTAATACTTAAAAATTCAACATTAAACTTTTCTATGAAATATACATATTTTTATTATTATCATTTAATTAAAAGTTTATCCTATAAGTATTATACTCATTCTATCGTTTCTAGCAAAAAGGGAAGATTTTTGCTTCCAATTCAGCTCTAACCTCTAAAACTCCGTGATGAATACATAGTCTTATGTGGCAAGCACTGAACTTGCGATTTATGTCGAAAAAGCACATGTCACGCTAAATGCACGTATTTACTTTTGGAACTGAGACGTCAACCTGGATTTAGCTAAAGAGAAAGGAAACAAAGGATTTATGAGATGCGAGAAAAATAGGTTTGAGAGGATTGTGAAAATAGACTTTTTTTTTCCTTTGGATCACTTTTGATGTTGTAGTCTTTCTCGTGTTTTCTGACTTTCTTCATATTTATGTATATCCTTTAGTAGTTTCATTTCAAAAAGAAAAGAGAGAAAAAAGGCTTTTCTTTGCTTTCAAATATCCAAATCCTTGAAATAAAAAAGCAAAACGTTTGAAAAATGCTTGATGAATATTTTGTGATGCTTTCTCACCGTCAAAAAAAAAATTCAGTATAAACGCCATCCGAGAAAAGTCAAATACTGTGTCGCTTAACATAAAACATGCATTTATTTTTACAGTAAAGCTACCACAAATGTTTTCTGCTATAAAGCTGTGTTGCCATAGTTCATAAATGGAAAATATTTCCCACCTAACAGGCTTTGTAACAGTAGTCCAAAAAAATTCATTGCGATAAAAAAAGGGATACTGATCAAATAATTTTTTTTAATTCTCATTTTTTAAAAATGTATTTTAGTTTGTATTCTTGAGTTGAAAGTATAGTTCTCCTTCAGTAGTTTATTGTTATAAACTACTGTTATTGGATATAATGTTGCGAAGACAGGTGTATATTTATACCAATATGTTTATCAGGAAAAATAAATTTATTTTTTCTTGATCCTGTCATTGTCGAATCAATCTACGATGTTTCTATATTTATATATGGAAAGAGTAAAAAATCATAATATATACAGTTAGAGTAAATGATGTGAAAGGAAATTCATGTTGCCGTGAATCAGTCCCGTTTACCTTTTTAACCTAAAATGTGCTTTCAATTTCTTTTTTAAATTGTATTTTTACTTTATTTTCCCAATTCAATAAATTTGAAAAGACTAAAATGTCACGAAACACTGAACAATGAACAAAACATTTCTCAAAATTACTAAAATCACATTTAATTTTATTAACTTATTTTCATGTTGCAGGAATCTTTAAATAAAAGAAATATTATTAAGATTTATAGAATAATATGTTCGCAAACTGTTTAGAAAATTTTTAAGGAATGATTGTATTTATCAAGACGTATAAAATTTAGAAATAGTAGCTATATTGCCATCTACTCAAAATTTCTATTGAGAAGTTTCAGCGTCAACTATTGCAGTTGATTGTTTAATTAAAGTTAATAACAATTTAATAATTATAATATAATTAAAGTTTGGCATTATTTTATTTTATATATTAGTTTTCGGAATTTTCAATAACAATTTGATTGCGTCTAATGCTTTACCAGGCATTCTTCAGTGTGGAATATCCAATTTTACAGAAAATGTGTCATTGTGTTTGAACTCCGAAATGGTGCAATGTTATGAAGCTGTCTGGCAATACACAGACATGTTATCAAATGAAATTAACAGCGCAAATTACCCTCCAAGCTGATTTGCTCTGACTCCTTTCTGCTCTGACACAGATACCAAGTTCGAGTTCCAGATGCGGATCTACATACGCGTACTGAGCAAACTGACAGATTTTCGCCAAACAGTGCGATTTTCCTGAAACGTGGAACTAAAAAAAGAAAAAACTCCGCGCCGCCTAACCCGTGTAAATAAACATCCTACGCTTTTTTGCTTTTTGATTGACCATTAACAGTAAGAATGAGTTTTACATTACAACAGTAACTGTTAGGATGAGGTAACATCTCCATTTTATATTATTTTACACAGAATATTAAAAAAAAAAGTCTGCTGTAGCACTCATACAGCTTTCTCTTACCTTGAATTTGAATACTACAAAGACATATTGCATTTTAAGGGGTAAGATAACAGGCATTGTACATAAATAAAAACAGATAAAATAGATTGAGTTTTATTTCATATATATTTTTGCGCGAGGAACCACCGTTTAAATATAGTATCTACATTCCTAAACTAAATAAATTTAATAAAATAATGTTATTCATCATACACCACTCATTGAAGCATATCAATGAATCTGTACGGTACTTTAAAGTACCAATCGAATCAAATCGAATTTCTAGAAAAAATGTCAAAGTTTTTATAATAATAGAACAATATACCTCACTACAAAACACTAGACACTACAGGGAGCCGCTTTTGTTTCAGAAAGGTTTTTAGTTACTGTTTTTGTTTGGCATTTTTCACTATTTTCACGCGTAATGAATTCCTACACTGTAAAAAATTTTACTAACGTTCCTCAAGAAAGTTGTGTATATTCCCTCAATATGCGCGTGGAAAGTGTTAAGATTTTAGGATACACCGTTCTTTTGAGCAACTTTACACATCTTGTTTGAGAAACATTACAAGACAAGGTGTGTGACTTGCAAAGGAGAACATCTGATAAAAAACTGACAAAACGTTTTGCAATGTTTCCCTGCTGACGTCATTGCCGAGCGGAATCGAAATGGACCTATCTGTGATAGCAACAGTGAGTAAACATTTTGTGGCGGAAAGAACGAAAATTAAAGTGTACATATTTGATGTTAAAATTGATTTAAATATCGGTAAGTATGAATGTACTACCATGGTATGAACAAATTCTTAATCCGTCACCAATTAAATATTTATATTTTCTGAAATTTTTCTAACGATTATTTCTAGAACTGCGAAATATGTACAGGGTGACAAGAAATAACTTGGACGAAGTTTCAAATGAAATATCTAACTACCACTAAAGTTATAAATTTATTTCATTAAGTATTGATCCTAGAAAGCGACTAAACTGATGTAAGTAAGTTAGTTGTGATAGCCATTATGGTTAATAAACGATCTGCCATACTTGAATTACATAAGCAAGAAAAGAAACAATGTGAAATTGTTCAACTGCTGAAAGTGCCTAAGCAGACGGTTTCATACACAATCAAAAGGTTTAAAGAGCTCGGACATGATGGTGACAGGCCAGGAAGAGGAAGAAAGCGCATAGTTTACACATCAAGAAACCGGAAAGTTATCAAAAACCGAGTTTAACGAAATCCTAGGATTTCAATGAGAAAGGTTGCTAGAGAGATGAAGATCAACAGAGAAACCGCATGTTTAATGTCAAAAGTAGAGCTTGGTCTTCGCCCTTACAAATGAAAGAGGCTCAAAAGCTAACAGCATAGAACAAACGCACAAGACTTCAAAGGTGTAAAGTACTGTTGGTGATCAATGGCAAACATTTGTCTTCGCAGATGAGAAACTGTTCTCGATTGATCAAGCTCACAATAGCCATAATGATAGATTTTGGTCAGCAGAAGCACCTGGACCTTCTTGCATTGTTCAACGGCATCAACGACCTCAATCTGTAATGGTTTGGAATGGGATATGTGCTAGTGAGAAAACACCACTTGTTTTTGTTGATCAAGGGATAAAGATTAATCAACAAACATATCGCAAACTCATTTTGGAATATGTTGTCTTACCTTGATCGCAAAAGTTCTTTGGAAACAAAATATGGACTTTCCAACAGGATTCCGCACCTGCATACGGAGCTAAAGGAACTCAAGATTGGTGCAAGACAAATTTTCCTGACTTCATTGGAGCTCAAGAATGGCCACCGTATTCCCCAGATTTGAACCCAATGGATTATTCTGTTTGGTCCATCTTGGAGACAAGGATGTGTGCTAAACCTCATAAAACTTTGACATCCCTAAAGAAATCCTTACGCAAGGAAAAGGATAAAATATCAGTAAGTGAGTTGCGGCCCACAGCCAAAACTTTTGTGACACGTTTAAAGCTCTGTATTAAGGCTAAAGGTAGCCACTTTGAAAATTTTTAAATATTTTAGACAAAATAATGTATTTATACTTATTTTAAAGTTTGGCCGTAATATTTTCATTAGCATTAAAGTTATAATGTATCATGTGTCTCCAAGTTATTTCTTGTCACCCTGTAATGAAAATAAATATGAATAGAGCCTTTCAAGAGAACTTGTTGTTAGTTAACTTTTAAAGAATCAGATACGTACATAATAATTTTGGAAATTCTAGTAACTGTACAGTTTTTATTTTATTTTTATTTATTTTTATTATTTATTTTCTAAGAATTTTGTATACAGTTTTGATTTACACCATATTAAATTAAACAATATGACGAATATTGTTATAAAATCATATTAAAACAAATTTTAATTACGAAAAAATATATAATTCAGATGGTTAGTTTGTTAAATAAACTATTAAGAAATGTAAAATATATATTGATTCCATATGAAATTAATTATTATGACACCACCGAACATTAAAAGCTAAATAATATATGTTTTAAACTCTTAAATCTTTTATGTAAGTTTGTCCAAAGAAGGGTCATTCCATGTCAATTTATCATCTATGCCCAAAGACCTACCACTGCAGATTTTTATGAAACTTCTTGTACCTCTCTTTTATAAAGCTATAAATGAACGCGTCTAATATTTGGTTTCTCTATCTTAAAAAGTTTTAATTTTATATACTTTCAGATAATTGTGATTTCGCATCATTTGGAACTCTTTAGACTCTCAGAATCTGCTGGAGTCTTTATTAACTATTCCCTAATTAATGATAAAATCTTAAAAGGTTACTATATGCTATCACTTAAGGATTTTTAGAAAATAAAATTGTAATAGTCTAATATGTTTATATTAATTTATTTAAAAAAAAATACAAGCAAACTTTTAGATTTAATTCTTAACATGAGTTCTAATTAAACCCTTGATTATTTAAGGAAAAAAAACAAAAAGGATGATATTAAATATGTACTTTAACATATCCAAAGAAAAAAAAATGTTGGCACTTTACATAATTCCCCTCCTTCTTATTTAAATATATATATATATATCGTAATTTAAAAAAAATTCCTTCTTTAAAAAAACTAAACTGTTAGCAATTATTATAAAAGTTAATATGTAAAATAAGTTGAAAATATACCTCTTAACTCAGCAGTATATATATATATAATGCAGTTATTCCCTGCTTGCCCCCAATTTGAAAAAAAAAAAAAAAAAAAAAAGGGAAAAGAAAAAAGAAAAAATCATTACCCCCCCCCCCCCCCCTCTTTATTTTACATTTGTCCAAATGCCGCAATTACTCTAATATATATATATATATATATTAATGATCAATTTTTTTATCCATCTACACACACATATATATATCTATATATAAGCAGAAATATGAACTTTTTTAAACCTAATTATTTTTTTCAATTTTTTGTAAGATTAAGTTTTTAAGTTAAATTTGTAAAATTATACGCATTTTATACTAACGATTTCAAATTGTTTACCGAAGGTGTTTTTCTTTTTTTCAAATTTCGAATACTTTTAGCGTAAGAAAAGCTGTTTTAACTACATATGTATAAAATTTAATTGAACAAGGTATATTGAATTTACGTTATTAGTTACTTTTAGTGAAAAGTAACTAATTAATTAATTTTAATCTACTTAATCACAAAATCTTTTCAAAATAGCATTTAGATTTCATTTTCTTTATGACAAATATTTTCAGTTTTATATAATATTTAAAAAAAAAAATGATTTTTAATTGCCATAAACAATTATAAAGTCTTGTCTTGTCAACTATTTTGTAATGGTTAAGCATCTCACTACATCATTTACGCCTTTGTCATACATGCAAACCAAATTTTAAACTATTACATACATACTGTAGCAGAAATTTTCGAATTGTTGGTTAACATACAGCACATATCTCATGATTTGTTTAAAAAAAAAAAAAAAAAAAAAAATGTTTTTGCTATTCTGTAATTTATTAAAGTTGTATACATTCATCTCAAAAGTTTCGGGCATTCAAATAATCCATCAAAGGAGTAATTAATCATTTTATACCTATTGCTCACTTTTTAATCTCTTAGTAATAAAATTTTCTAACCGCCGACAAATTTTACAGTAATGTTATTGAATAAATTAAATAAACAACCTTACTTTATAAAAACTATAAATTAAAGTTGCAGCAAGTTATAAAAATAAAGCAAGCATATAAAAATAAAGCATATTTCTATTTCAAAGTTTTCAAAAATGTCAGTTTTTACAGTTCTAGCCTTAATACTAATTAATACAAAGAATGGATTTCAGGTTGGAATTTTCCGTGATTTTCTGCGAAACTCGATAAAACGAACTTGGACACCTTAGAAATAATTCCATGGACAGCCCACAATCTCAGGTCTGAGACACTCGTGTAATCAATCGGCTTTAATCCAACCCTCCTTCACACACCCCACTCCCTCAAAAAAATTACAATTTTTTTTTTCTTTCTAATTATTAAATAACTATTAATACTATTTTTAAATATATATTTTTCATTTTTCAGAAAACAGAAATGCAGATGACACTTAGAGAATCGCAATGATCCTGAAACATTTCCGGAAGAAATATTTCAAGTTATTTGAAAATTGGCCTTGAAATTCGAAACATTTCTTCTGATCAAAGACGTAAACTAATGGAAAAAAAAAATTAATAATAATATAATTTTTATTTTAATAAAGCAGAAAAGTATTTTGTTTATGCAAATGTTATTTTAGCTTTTTCAATAAAAGTTTAGAGAGTTATAGAATCTCACGTACTTGATATTAAAAGTATACAATTTTATATATTTAATTTGAATCAAACAATCAGTTAATTTTGAATACAAAATGCTGTCTAATTATTTTAGATTATTTCTAACTTTATTTTATTGTATCTTTTAGCATTGTATACTGTACAGCACACTTTATTTACCTCCGTTTCAATAAATAGTTTTTTTCAAAAGTAACCCATGAATATTTTATCTTTTACCACATATATATCACCACTCAGACATTACTATACTTGAAATTTTCTACAAATGTGAATGAGATACCAGTTTCCTGCAACTGAAAACCTTCCAAACAAAATGCATACTTTATTAAATTTATATATAGAATTGTTTCTGCTGTGTTTAATTGGTTGAATTAAGATGGGACAATACCTAATCTCACCGGCAACCTTCGCCCATGTTATTCTATGGGAAAATTTGTTGCTACAATTACGCATTACCTAATGAATATTTTTAAATTCTGTTTTCGCAGTCAGAAAATTCATAACCGTTAAATGAGTACTCATTTTTGAAAAATTCATTTTTTTTAATTTTTACATTTTAATTTTGAGTTCAAAAATGCGATTTTTCACAAAATGCATTTTTCTCATTTTCTAATCGCAAAATGAAATACTAAAATTTTAAAAAATCAATTTTTGGAAAACAAGTACTAATTTAACGCTTATGAATTTTCTGAATGTGGAAACAGAATTGAAAAATATTCATTAGGCAATGAGTAATTATGTAAACAAATTTTCCCATAGAATAACATGGGCGAAGGCTGCCGGCGAGATTAGGTATTGTCCGCTCTTAACCATTAATACTTACGTGCTTCTAAATGTGCTTTAAAATAATGGCAAAGTAAAGCTTTTTGTGCGTTTTTTTTTTTTTTTTTTTTTTTTTTTTTTTTTTAATTATTATTATTAATACTTATCAATTTAAATTCGGGAAAATTTTAGCTAAAAAAAATATTCAAATATATAAATTAAGCAATACAGTTATTTTACAACTTGCAACAAAATGATCATGAAGCTGGTAGTGCACGAAAAGGGAAAACAGAATAGTTGTTTCGCATTGAAATAATTAAGCATGATCCTAGATCAGGTAAAAAAGTAGCCGCAGTACGAAAGAAATCATAAAGTGAACTCATCTTCGATAAGAATTGCATATCCCTGTAAAATGTATCGTCTTAAACAAAGACAAAAACTTCTGATAGTGACATGAAACTGTATTTTAAAAGCAATTTACAGAAATTAAATGAACATTGTGGTACAATGAACATATAATCCAACAACATCGTAAGTATTTGATTTAGCAGAAATGTATCACATCTGTTAAGAGAACTCTGCATATAGAAAAAATCTTATACAAAATTACAGTTCTAGAAGCTTATGATTACCGACATAGATTTCTAAAAATACTTTAGGGGATAAATTTGACGTCCATAATAAGTGATTTGATAAGAAATGGGTAATATGTGTCGCTTTGTCACCGTACCGGAAGAAAATTTAATTATAATGAAAGATCGTTTATTGAATGCATAAAAAATTAAAAATTTTCAGATATTTTACCTCTTATTATACAATTTTTAAAATTACTAAAAATATCAGTATATTCGGTAATATCTCCATGTTTGATGGGATGACAGACGTTATAGTTCTGCTTTTTTTTTTTTTTTTAATATCTATTGGTTTTCAGAATTATAAAATTAAATATTCATATCCAACTGTCAAAAAAAAGAAAACGGTTAAAAATTTCTCAAAAAGCATGCAGACTAGTTTTAAATTTTCGCCATTGATTGTACATTATTAAACAGAACGTTCTAAACAAATTTGGGTATTACTTTGTCGATTGATTGATAAATTTTTAAATATTTTGTTTGAATGTCAAAATTTGCATGAAATTTCTGTATTGAAACAAATGTGTATATTTAAAAAAATCACTTATCAATAAATATTACATATCACTTATCAACATGATATTTATAAACAAAAAAAATTTGAATAAACACCATAAAATGCAATAAACTCGCAACATTTTTTTTTTTTTTTTCTGGTCCAAAAAACAGACGACAAAATCGGCCAGGCCAACAAAATCGGCACGAGTACTGCAATCAAAGCTGCAACGCAGACCCGAAACAATTGTTGCAAATTTGTTGCATTTTATGGTGTTTATTTTATAGTTTTGTACTTATTACTGCAAAACACCATTTCTATGGTTCTTTCAACATGTTCATAACCCAATGCTTTAACTGCTTAATTGAACTATAATAATGTAAAATTGAGAGTGTAAATTAAAACTAGTTTTGCATTAAACAATTTAATGTTAAAAAAAAAAAATGAATATTTTAAATTTTAATATTTTTTAAGAAATTTTAATATATTGATACATTTAAATCAGAAGTATGCAAATATTCATAATTCTAAGACGGTAATCTACTAAAAATTTATGAGGATGTTCACCGTCATTCTACACTTAATTTTTTTATTTTAGTAAAAAAGTGTAAGCTTTCGGAATTTCTAAAATGAAACCTACCCACTTAAAACAATAAAATTGCATAAAGTCTCTGAATGAAAAGTCGGTCTTTACCTAAAGGTCTCTGTATCCTACGCATCAAAGTTATGTACAGTAATCGAACACAAGATTAAATTGTGTAATACGCGCTTCCATAATTTATAAAAAAAAAGTTGTGTGAAATTAACGAACATAATTAAAAGCTATCAATAAGGCATCATAATTAGAGATTAAAAAACTTTTGTTAAGTCCCCAATCGCTTTACTACGACCTTACCTATTGATCAATATATGTTTCATAACATCCTTGTTTTTGGTAACTGTTTTTGAAAGTGAAATCTTACCTATTGATACTTACATCTCACTACAATGTTTTGTAAAGTTATTGTTTGCGAGAGAGAAACCTTATCTACTAATATGCGCACGTTACACAAAAATGTTACATAAAGTTTCCGTTTGCCATAGTGGAACCTTACCTACTGATCTGCATACGTTACACAATATTGTAGTGTAAAGTTGCCGTTTGCGAGAGTGGGAACTTACCTACTGATGTGCATACGTTACGCAACAATCTTGTGTAAAGTTATCGTTTGCGAGAGAGGAAACTTACCTACTGATCACCATACATTACACAACAATTTTGTGTAAAGTTATCGTTTATGACAGTGGATCCTTATCTTATGATCTGCATACGTTACACAACAATGTTATGTAAAATTACCGTCTACGAGAGTGGGACCTTACCTATTAACCTAAATGCCTTGCAAAACAATGTTGTGTAAAGTTACCGTTTGTCAGAGAGGAATCTTACATGCATACGTTACACAACATTGTTGTGTAAAGTTACCATATGCGAGAGAGGAAGCTTACCTACTGATCAGCATACATTTCACAACAGCGTTGTGTAAAGTTATCATTTGCGAGAGTGGAACCTTACATTTAATCTGCATAAGTTACACCACAATGTTGTGTGAAGTTACCGTTTGCGAGAGTGGAAACTTATCTACTGTTCTGAATATATTACATAAAAAATTTGTGTAAAGTTACCCTTTACGAGTGTGTAAATTTTCTTCCCTGTCTGCAAAGAATATGCAACTACAGTTGGTAACGTTTCTCAACATAGTTGTGGAAAGTAGGCTGCCTCAACATTGTTGAGTAAAGTTACACAAAATTTTTTACAGATTGATGACAGATTTTCGAGTTAATATATATATTAACTCGAAAACCTGTCATCAATCTTTAAAAACACAAAAAATAAATAACTTTTTACACATTTTTAAAGTCCAGCTATCTCTTCCGACCTCTCTTTGCCAGTGGTACACTAAAGAACCTCGCAACAAAAATATTTAATTACTATAATGAGGTGTTTTCTTTAAAAAATACTCTTAAGTAACTAAAAAATATGTTTTTTGTCTGTTTCCTAATGCGATAGATAAAGGGTTTAGCAGTTTTCCTGGACTTGCTTAAATTAAGCAAAGCAATTCATTTAATTGCTTTCATAAAAAATAATCCTGTAAAATATTGTTTATATTTATTTATACAAACACCACATAGTGAAATTAAATTTAGCACAGTATGAAAAACTCCTATCACAACTTGAAATGAACTTTCAGCAATTTTCTAGTATAATCCTAATGTATGTGAAGTCGTTTATTAGGTCCTGTGTAAATGATTAATAAATGATTTTCATTCCACATTTTATACGAAACATGTTTTAATGCATATAGAAATATTCGTTCAATCTATTTATTTGTGCAGTCTAAAGATATTAAATTGTACTTATCAGAAATTTCCCTCAGAAACGTAATGAATTTGAATTCTCTTAGAAGTCCTGTACACGAACAAGTTATTCTTTTCTCCAGGTTTCACTTCCTTATAATACTTGTTCTTGATTTATGATTGAAACAAAAACAGACCAATTGTTAAAATCTTAATTTTTGTATACAGGGAACCACAAAACATGTAAATGCAGTAAAAACTCAATTTCGAATATTTGATCCAAAAACAATATATTCTCTACCTTTTATGGATAAGAAAAAGTAAAAAATTAATAAATAAATAAGAATTAATTAACATTTAATTTATATTTATCACATTGATTTTATTCATAAAAAATTTAAATACACTGCGCTGCAAAAAAAAAAAAAAAAAAAAAAAATCGACCCCTGATACTATTTTTGCTGGTCCTTACGTGAAATGACCTCCTTAATCCCAATATGAATACCATTTTGCCCAGTCACTCACCGTTTTATCGGGACATCGCACCCTCGCCCAGTTTTTATCACTGTTCGGTAATTTTATGACCATGACTTTGATTTAGAGAATGAAAAAAAAAATTAACACCTAAAAACAATATATATATATGTGTGTGTGTGTGTTTATTTAATAATATTAATAACAGATTAAAAAAATATAAGAAATGCAATACATAATTTTTCGTGGCAAATCCCCCCTAAATTTACCCCTTGCCTCAAATGTTGATGTTTTAGAATTTTCCAACTCTGTAGCCCCTCAGTAGATACTTAACAGCTTAAATAATCTTCCCCCTCTAAAAATCAAATTTATAGCCATAAAATTACCGATAAATGATAAAAAATAAAGGGCCGTCCCAAAAAACGGTGGGTGGTAGGGCAAAATGGCTGTCATATTCGGATTGAGGAGGTCATTTTACATAAGAATTTGCCAAAATGGTGTTGGGGCAATTTTCATGCCGAGCAGTGTTATGCTTTCGCTTAATTTTGGGTATCCTTTTGTATACTGATTGTACTCTACTTTAATTTAGCACGGTATGAAAGACACATAACACAACTGTATATAATTGTCCTAATGTCCTAATACTGGAAGTAATATTCCTAATGTATCTGAATTATTATTATTATTATTATTGGCCTTGTGTAAATCACTAATGAACGATTTTCTTTCCAAACTCAATATGAAACATGCATTTATGTATATAAAAATATACGTTGAATTTATTTTGTATTGTACGATTTAAATATATTAAATTGTATTTATCAGTATTTTCGCTAATAGATGTAATACATTTGAATTCTTTTTGGAAGTCCTTGTATATGGTGTGATATGGAAAATCACATATTATTTCTTAAAATTTAATTGCAACTAATTTCTTAAAAAATATATTCATTTTCGCTGTTTAAAAGGCTTCTTTAAACGAAAGAAATTAGATTTACTTTCTCCGAAGGCAAACGCTACTTTCTTTCAGTTATCACAGATTAAAAAAAAAAAAAAGAAAAAAAGAAAAAAAAAAGAAAAAAAAACAGCTTTGAATCATCTCTTCATTCCAACAAAAAAATAAAATAATAACGGAAATAGAATCATAAACACCGTTGTATTTTGAGGCTGCTTCTGATTAATAATTTGAAATCCTGAAGGAACATTTGTTAAGGGTTAAAGTTAAGTTGTACTTTTTTAAAATCTCAAAGACTTTATTTAATCTGAACATTGTTTCTTCAAAAGAGTTAGCACCTTCGATCAAATCATCATGGTAAGCAAAGATTCCACCTTCGTGAATTTCATCTAAAAGATTGTCCATAAGAGATTGAAAGATGGAACTAGCAGCTTCAAGACCAAATCACAAACGTTTATATTTATATGAACCAAACATTGATGTAAATGTAGTATGATCTTGAAATTTTTCAGGTAAATCAGTTTAATGATAAGCTTGTTGAAAATCTAAGATGTAATTTATTTATATAATGATACTTTGAAATAATAGTTTGAATTTTTGTTAAAGGGTAAGAAGAACTCTGAATTACCGTGTTTATCATTCCAAATTTAAAGCTCACAAATGATTTTCTAGTAAAAATGCTTCCATTTCCTATTCCTCAAGCACTTCAAAATGAAGCTCTCAACCAAATTAAGGAAGTTGCTGATGCAAGCATCATTGAGCGTAGTTCCTCCAAATGGAGGGGAATTCTTTTTGCAACATTTTCAAAGTTTTTTTTTTTTTTTTTTTTTTTTTTTTTTTTTTTTTCCGAGCCGTTTATCGGCTACATTTTTGAACATGCGCTTTAATCCTGAAATTTTTCTGTCTCGCTATCGCTATTTCTGCTTTGGCTATGTGTTCCTGATGTATCCTGTTCTGAAATTGACGACTCCTTTTCTAAAGTTGCCGCGCCTAGAATCAGATCTTCTGGCCTGAAATTTTATATTTTATATTCTTTGATGAGCTTATACCATATACATATTACACTCCATATCGGTGATCAGCAGCAGCTGTTTCGTGTGTTGTCGCTACTTCTTCAGAGGAAATTTCTTTTTATCGTATCTATGTGTGCTGCAGCTATTTCCCTTTCTCTGGTCATGAACACGATGGTGTGCCATCATTTCTTTATCAATATCCTCAGCCCCTTCAAGAAAATTATTCATCGTATTCTTCCATTGTCCATATATAAAAGTCCTGTGGGCATCCATTTGTCTTAAAGTAAATCTACTGTATTGTTGCTTCGGTGTGTAGTGTCTTCTTCTTTAGGTTCCAAAAGTACGTTTCTACAACTTCACGAATGTTGAGTGGGAATGCGGATCGACTAAAAAAATAAATAAATAAAGATTTAAAATTAATAATAGTAATAATAAAAATAAAATTGAATAAAATAAAATAAATACAAATAATATTCAATTGAATAAATATAGATATATATAACAGCAACTTCTTAACTTCTTTGCTCAAGTAATTTTTTTTTTTCCCTCAAAAATTGCTCTCTATAAAATAAATACTTTTCTAAAAACAAAATAAATACAATAAATTATTTCGTGTGAATCGAGCTTTGCTCAGCTTATTTGAAATTTTTTTATGATGAAATTGTAATGAATCATTTTAACAAGGTATATAAATTTAGTGTGGTTATAATATGTACATATATATTATTATTATAAAATATACATATATATTTTATACATATATATTCTAACGTATATTTTTCTCCTATTTAAAAAAAAAAAAAAAAAAAGAAAGAAAGAAAGAAAGAAAAAAAAAAAGTTCAATATATTTGTGCATTTCCTTTTAATTCATTTTAATTTTGATTAAATCTAGTTTTGCTCAATATGTGAAATTGATATTAAATTAAATGATGTAAATTTTTAATATTTCTTAAAAGGATTAAAACATGACGTTGTAATATATTAATGCTTATTATATATTTTTTGTTAAAAAGCGTCTCACACTCAGTTACTTAAATACTGAATTTTATGAAATCATTAATTTTTATGCAATATATATATATATATGTTTAATAATATTCATTTAACAGATCTTCATCATATCATCTTTAACCTTTCTGAAAAGTTTAAAAGTCAAATATCTTTACCAAAATGTTTTTCTGCAACATCATTTAAGACACTTTTAAATTTTATTATTCATAACAATTACATTCTACATAATAATAAAATTTATATTCAAAAGGTCGGTATTCCACAAGGAGGATGTAGCTAGAGTTTGTTAGCTGTCTTATACCTTTACCATTATGAACAGGGATTATGTATTGAAAATGTCTATTTTTACCGGTACATTGATGACATAATTTTTTATGTCAATATTTTTTCCCCTAATTTATTCAAATTTGAATATCCTCCTCACTTTACCTTAACTCATAATCTCCTTAACAGCAACTATATTAGTTTCTTAGATTTAAAACTTAAACTTGAAGGAAGTAAAATTTATACTGATCTGTATGAGAAAAGACACGATTTTTGTTTCAAAGTAAATTTATTTACACATTTTCATTCTTGTCTTCATATCTCTGTTTACAGAAATATCATTCTCAATCACCTCTTTCGCATACATAATCTTTGTTCATTTAGGTATAAAAACAATAATATCTCTCACATAATAAATCTGCTACAAAAATGGGTTATCCTAAAAAAAATATTTATTCAATTGTTTATCATTAAATGTCTCTGTTTAACACCCACACACACAAAAAAACTATTTAAGGTTATATATATATATATATATATGTGTGTGTGTGTGTGTGTGGTGGATGGGTGAGCAGATGTTTGATTAAGGAGGATGGTTGGCGTTGTTTGGCTGGTTGGTTGGGAGGGTTTGCTGTTGAATTAAAATTAAAAAGGAAAAAAAAGGGATTATTGCTATTGCAAGTTACATTCTTATTTTTTCTCGTTGATATTGTGAATTGTGAACTCTCTTTTCGTTAAATTTATTTGAGTGCATTTGATTATTAGTGGCTTCCCATGTTTAGTTTGAACAATAAATCCAATTTAATAACAACAATAATAATAATAATTAAGAAAAAATATCAAGATCCACTAATCAAATCTCTAATTATTTAAATGATGCCACATATTCCTTTAATTCCCGAAGTTAAAACTTCTTAAAAATACTCCTTATAGCATTGGTTTGTTTGAACCTGAATTAATTTAACTGACTTATTGTTTATCTAGCTAAACGCTAGATGGCGCTTGTTCACTTCTGACTTAATGTTTTCTAACATTAATTTCCTTTCTATGAAAGTTTTAATGTTCATTGATTTACGTACAATTTAAATTAAAATTTAACTAGTTTAAACTTTAACTCACTTAAAATTAAAATTTCACTAACTCAATAAATAATTACTGAGTGAATTTAATCGTTAATGAAACAGCTCAGACGTTAATTCATTATCGATTAATCGATGTTTGCAAGGCTTTTATTTTTAATTTCAATAATTTGACTTTAATCAACTCATAATAGATATTTTAAATAAATAATCTAATGAGCTGACTAAAATAAAGAAAAACTAATTAAAGTTATTTAAAAATATTTTCAATTAAAAAATCACTAATTTTTGAAGACTGCTTGATAATAGCTTCTGTAATTGATCTTCAGTCAGGGACATTGCTTGTGTGTGTGGGGGGGGGGGGGGGACGTAGTTGAGAGAAATTTTTTCTCTTATCCATAACATCAAAATTTTAAATCGTAGCGTAAACAGTTGTCTGCATGATTATTCTTTTTAAAAACGTTCTAAAGTAAAATTGATTCTTAATCTGTGCGTAAACAAAAGCGAAATAAACAAGAGCGAACCGTGTATCAGTGTTGCCAATTTGCTTTTTATCCTTTCTAATCTTCAAATCCGAATAAAGGCTATCTTCGTTCTTGGCCAATCAAAACGAAGCTTTTATTTCTCTTCCAGTTAATCAATGGATTACGTAATCGGCTGATGGTGAATACCATAGGAATTTAATCCAGTATTAGCTTTGATTCTCGGTTTTCCTGATCCATGGTTTAATCCTCGATCAATGAAGTTTGGTGAATACGGCCGTTAAAGATTTATTTTGGTTTTTACATGTATTGCACAACATATATTTTTGAGACAACTAAATATGGTCACAACTAATTTTATATTTTAAAAATATATATATTTATCCGGTCTCCTTCTCGTACATGATTCATTCAAACCAAAATATATTTTGTGCAATCATTTTTTTTCTATTTATTTTTGATAGAGATACTTTTCTGAAATATATATTAGATTTATTTGGGTAATCTATTTTGGTGATTCATTATTTAATAACGATGACTACCTATATTATGATTCCAACTTTCGATGGTGATTCAAATTATGTAAAATTTTTCTTTGACCAATTGCGTTCTTATGCCGAGGTCAGTAAAATTAAATCTAAAGAAAAATTATTTAAATCTAAAAATTAACGTTCGCCTTCGGAGAAAATAAATCTAAATCTTTTTTTTTAAAGAAGCCTTTTAAACAGGGAAAATGAATAATTTTTAAGAAGTTAAATTTAATTCAATTTTAAGAAAGAATATGTGATTTTCCCTATCACATACTGATTACTTATCCTTTTATTCGACTTTGAACTTCTTACTAATATTTTTTTTTATGAATTATGAGGAAAACAAATACACTGACAGACAAACACCCAGGCCAAACGCTAAAAGCCTTATTTTCAGATTCAGGGGACCTTAAAACGTGTAAGTATAGCAAAAACTATTTCAGAATTGACCCGAAAACAATACTTTCTCTGTCTTTTATGTATAAAAGAAAGTAAAAATGAAATAATAATTAAAAAAAAAATCAATTTTATTTATTACATTGATTTTTATTCAAAAAAAAAAAAAAAATAAATAATGCTTTTGCTTAGTTCTGGGTAGCCTTGACTATTGTTTATATATTATACAAACACCATATCGTATACTTAAATTTAGCACAGTATGAAAAACGGTATAACACAACTTGAATTGCACTTCCAGCAATTTCTTTGTATAATCTTATTATAAATGTTTTTTTTTTTTTTTTTTTTTTGTGGTCTTGTATAAACCACTAATGAAAGATTTTCTTTCCAAATTGTATACGAAACATGTTTTTATGATTATAAAAACATAGGTTGAATTTATTTTGATTTGTGTAATCTAGAGATAATTAATTGTATTTACCAGAAATTTCGCACGTAGACGTAATGTATGTGAATTATTTTGGAACTCCCTGTACACAAATGACTTATTCTTTTCTTCGGGTTTAGGCTTACTGTTAATATTTGTTCTTTATTTTTGATTAATTTGACTCAACTTCGAAAAATTGAGCGAAAAACAATATTTTCTCTACAATATTCGGGAAAGAAAAAGTAAAAAATGTGCGTGTGTGGGAGTGGATAAGAGGAGAAAGCTGATTTCATAAAGCCAGTTCGTTCGATTCCAGTAGCAATTTGTAAGTAACCTTCCCATATGAAAAATATTTAGAATACTGAGCTTGGACTTCCTACTAATATTTGCTTTTGAGTTATATATTGGGTGAATGCAAAAGTTCTACCCTTTTCATTACTCATAAAGAAGAGCAAATAAACGCAAAAGGAACAGTACCTTTATTATTAAAGTTATTTATGAAGCTATAAACACATTTTAAAAACCTTAAGAAACTTTACTTTCAGCTTCAAACCTTTATGGCGAAGTACTTTCAATTAGGGGATCCCCCTCATTATCAACACCGTTTACTCCTGCAGTGTTGAGTGCCTGTGAATCTTTCTTGAAACTTATGTGTCTTTTTCTTTCCTCCAGGAGGTGGAGTCAGGTAGGATCTATACCTGTCTTTCATTCCTCATGGTTGTATGCAAGGAATTGATCCAGAAATTCTATTGTTTCGCGGAATAGTGCGTAATGGTTGTTGTTGTAATGAGCTATTTTCTTAACATTTTTGAAATCAATTTATATATTTTCGTTTTGATAGGTTTGTGCTAAAGCTGTGGTACATTTTCCAAATTTAATATCGCTAACAGCTAACATGTTCCTTTACTCTGGAGTTAAGTTTCCTTTTTGTCATGCCCACGTAGCAACCATTGCTATTATCGTTGTATATAAAGGGAATTTTATATATACCTGCGGTTTCAAGGGGGGAAGGGATTCTGATCTTTATCATTTCTGATGATCTGGTAAATGTTAGGGTTTGATGTAATTGGAATATTTATATGAAGCTATAAACACATTTAAAAAACCTTAAGAAACCTTACTTTAATAAATATCCCAATTAAACCAAGCTCATTACAGCAACAACCATTACTCACTATTCCGCGAAACAATAGAAATTCTGGACTAATCCCGTGCATGCAACCATGACGAATCAAAGACAGTTATAGATCCTACCTGGCGCCACCTCCTGGAGGAAAGAAGAAGACCCATCAGTTTCTAGAAAAATTCACAGGCACTCAACACTGCAGGAGTAAATGCTGTGATAATGAGGGGGATCCCCTAATTGAAAGTACTTCGCCATAAAGGTTACGTCAGTGAAGCTGAAAGTAAGATTTCTTAAGATTTTTTTAAATGAACAGTACCTATTATTGTGCATAATTCCCATTGCTATGTATAAACTCTTGCCATCTTTCTGGTTGCAGATGAATCCCACGGCGGTAAAATTCAGACGGTTTCGAGTCAAAAAAGTCTTAGACGGCAGTTTTCCCAGGATCAAGATCATCAAAGATTTTCTGACTGAAGAAATTCTTCAATGCACGAAATAGATAATAGCCAGTTGGTGCCAAGTCAGGAGAATAGGGAGGGTGAGGTAAAACCTCCCGACCAAATCCCAGTAACATTTGGCGAGTTATGACAACAGGACGTGGCCTGGCGTTATGATGATGAAGGATAACACCGCGACGATTTATGAGATCTGGCCGTTTTGCTAACAAATTTAAATGCAGCCTGTCTAACTGTAGACAGTAGAATGCAGCATTGATGGTTTGGTTGAGTGGCAGGACCTCCCAGTGAATTGTTCCCTGCACATCCCACCACTCACTTAATAACACCTTCTTACGATGAAGTTGAGCTTTCGAAGTCGATGCAGGCGAATCAGAAGGGCGACACACAGTCGAAGCTTTACGTTACGGTGCATAACCCACTTCTCATCTCCTGTCACAATTCGTGTCAAGAATGGGTTATTTTTGTACCAGGAAAGCAAAGAAATACAGGTGGGGATTCAGTCATCCCATTGATTAGCTGTCAGGTTATGTGGAACCCAACGTTCCAACGTTCTCATAAAACCCAACTTAACCAGCCGTCTCTCGATCGTTGTCTGATATACGTTGAAGGTCTCCGCTAAATCTTGCACGGTTGGGTTCGGGTTGTTCTTTATGGCTTGGTCAGTATCGTCGTCTCCAACGTGTGATGGCCGTCCACTCCTTGCCTGATCTTGGCAGCTTCTGTCTCCTTCCCTAAATTTACGAAACCATCGACAACATGTGCTTTCGTCTATTGTATCCTCCCCATAAACTTGATAAACTTTGTGACATGATGAGACTGCCGTGCTTTTTTTTTATCGAACTCGTATAACAAACAGTGCCTTATATGCCCCTTCTTGCTTTCCAGGTTACACCCTCTGACTTTTTTTTTTGAGATGATTAACTTTCTGAGACATGATGCATTTATATGTGAGGCATCCACAAGTTTGATTGGCTGACGATTTGCGTCATTACAATGTCATGTGTAACACCAAATCCATTGCAAATTTGTATATCCAAACATGGGTAGAACTTTTGCACTCACCCAATAGATAACTGACTCACAGATAGAGAAACGAATCATTAAAAATCTTATTTTCAAATTCAGAGGACCTCTAAACGTTTAAGTATAGCAAAAATTTTATCAGCAAACGATATTTTCTCTATCATTTATGGATAACAGAAAGTAAAAATCTAATGAATAATAATACTAATAAATAATTTGGAGTGTCACTCACACGGCTTTCTTTTCATGTATACAAAGAGAAGTCTTTGCATTTCAATACTATAAAGATAGTTTGCACAATAAGTAATAAGGTAAGATAATAAATTTAAATCTCTTCTTAAAAGATAATCAAAAATAGGTTTATGAAAAGTTTTATTTTCCGTATCGTTCTGTGTGAGGAACTGCTGTCCCCTCAACCTCTTATTCAATTATACTGCCTACAAATATTTCACAAAAACTTAAAGGCTGTAAATTAATTTGTTTTCAAACTTGCCAATCTGGATCAATTTTTTCAAGTGGAAACCTAATGCGAACTTCAGAAAACTAAATTTAAATTTCCTGCAGTTAATTGTCTTTACGTTGTGCTGGTAACAAATATACATGCAGATCAATCGCTAAAAATTGGACTTTTGTATTCAAGGCTCCTGAAAACGTGATACTGTGCAAAAATTCAGAGTTGGAAATAGATCTTCAAAAAACACTTTGTTTACAGTGTGGGTATGAAAAATTCAGTTTCCTTACTGAGCAGTGTTCGTCAATATAGCAAAATGTAGCAAAGCACTTCCTTCAATTACATTTACTAGAAAAGAACTTTTAGCTTAATTTTGGGTAGCTCTGTGTATATGGTCTATAAACTAAATATGCATCATATTGTGTACTTAATTTATTTTTTATATGAAAAACACCTAACACAAAATGAAATAAACTTCCAACAGTTTTCAAGTATAGCCCCAATAAAACCAAATATTTTGGGTAGCAACGTAAATAAATGATTCCCATACCTCAATCTACACAAAACATGCTTTTATGCATATAAAAAATATATTTATTCTATTTGTTTAGGGCAGCTTATAGATGTTACGCTGTACTTACCAGAAATTTCCCCCATAAACGTAATGTATTTGAATTCCCTTGAATGTCCCTGTACATGGACAATTTGCTTGATCTCAACGAAAAGCTTAGTGTAGCATAACTGTGTGATACACATTTTAGACTACCAAATTTGGGATCACTGTTACTATTTGTTCTTGAGATCTATAGATAACGGGCACACAGACACACACACAGACCTTTCGCTAAAAATGATTTTAAAATTCACAGGATTTCAAAACTTGAAAATTTAACAAAAACTCAATTTCGAAAATGTTGACCAAACATAATCCTCTCTCTATCATATACATGGACAAGAGAAAGTAAAAAATTGATTTCATTGAATTTTAATTTAATTTATTACATAGATTTTTATTCCTAAAAATTAATTTTTTAAATGTATTGCAAGTAGAATTCTGTACTCCGTAGGTAAAGGACACTATGTCCATTTTGTGAAAAGAGATGTGAATATTTTGTAGCGATGCCAATACTTTCAGTAAAATGTAATGTACCATTCTTTCGCAATAAATTCCTATTTTTTGATAGAAAACGACGGAAACTTATTTGTATCCCTAATACAATTATGTTTCTTCATTAGACTTACTAAATAAAATTATAAAGGTTGAAATTTTCCTAATTTTAGGTTTTAAATATATAATATTTAAAAATAACTATGTTGAATCTCCAATGACATATTTTTCGCATTTTATAATTATGAAATAACATCATTAATCAAAGCAAATGAAGTAAATCGCGAATGTAGTGAAAATAAGGCGGTGAGACTTTGGCGCCAGCTACGAAAATGCGTAACGCTGCTCTGTACGTGTAAGCAGTTTGTAATTATGCGTCCTGGGTATCTAGAACGAGATTATCGAAATCCTCTCGTTATCCGAATTTCTCCGATGTGACGTCACTTCCCGACAGCCGTTCTTATTTCGCTAGAACGAACTTACCGAATCACTTTCATTATCGGAATTGTCTGGCGGAATCGTTTTCTGAAATTTCGACAGGGCTTTTCCGAGTGGAATTGTCGTGAGATAAACAATTCACAGTTCCAGTGGCGTCAATCTTGGCATTAGGTGTTATTCAAGAAAATGGAAGAACAAGTTTTAAATATATTTAAATCTTAAAAATTAATTAAGTTAAATGAAAATTGTTAAATATATATATAGGTAACTAAAATTCTTATTTAAAAATTATGAAGAATAACATTTCATAATATTTAAAGTTATTGAAAATTAATTAAATTTAATGAAAATTACATTAAATAACTATAATTTTTTTCTGTAATTAAAATTCTTATTAACCATGTATAATATTAAAGACATATCTATTAAGAATAACAAGTCTTAATATTTAACGTTATTAAAAATTATTAAGTTTAATAAAAACTGCAATTATACATGTATATATACATTTTTAAACTAAAAGTCTTATTTAATGTAAGTACATTCATGAATGATGTAAGTCCCAGTATATAAAACATTAATAAAGCTTAAAGGAAATTATGATAAAGATTTATTTTCCCTGGAACTAAAATTTTCCTTTTTAAATTTTATTATAATTAAATTAAGTAAGTTTGAGATACAACATGTCAATTCTACATTCACTTGCAAAACTTCATTTGTAAGTAGTAGTTCCATAATCTCATTTCTTAGTGGGGAAAAAGTGAGTGAATATTTAAAAAAAAAAAAAAGAAAAAAGAAAAAAGCATATTAATAATAGTTTATTTTTACAATCTAAATTAGACATATTATGTAAACTCACTTACAAAATGAAAATTAATTTTAAAAGATGGTTTTACTTTTTCTTACTTTGACGAGAGATAATTTTGTACTTAGCTTAAAGATTTAAAATTTTACAGCATATTTTTTGATGCATTGTAAATTCTAAAAAAAATTCTAGAAACAGTACATACAAAGAAAAAAAAAAGTAAAAAAAGAAAAAACTGATAAGTATTCAATTATGTAATTGATTAAAAAAATATATCTCTTAAATAAATAATATTTTAATATCAATTGCTTTTATATTTTTTAAAATATGCAATGCATTTATAGTTAGCTAAAGCTTTAGAATAGATTAATATAAATCGAAAACACCAAATTTGCATACAGATAAATGAATGATACATCATATTTTAATATAAAATTGTATCACAAAAGTACTAAATGAAAAGTACACTGCGTAAAAAAAGTAGAAGGACAGTCGATTTTTGTAGATTATTTTCTGCATTTTTATCCAGGCTTTTAGATTTTTATACAGATTTTGTGTAACAAAGTTTTATTAATTTCACGTAAAAATGAAATTTCTACTACTAATGCTAATTAGTGGATTGTAAAAAAACTAGCATCCATGATTTTGAGAGTGTAAAAAAAGTAGAAGGACACTTTCCAAAATTTGTTTTTCCGAACTTTTCACATTTTTTTTTTCTTACGAAACACAGTTTTAAAGATTTGTTTATCACGGCCAAAACAAAAATTACAAAATCTTCAATTATCGCCGTGATAATAGGATTTGGATATATGTAGGAAGTTCCTTGCACAGCTAACAGATGGCGCTGCCTCTGATGCTTATCTTTCGACGAGAGGACAAACGGAAGAGAGTTTAGATCTGGCTGCAGTGGAAAGCGGTTGAGACCGTCAGCGCGAAGGCTGATGTGGTCATTTAGTCCTAATTTGAGCACAGAATGATCATAATAGTTGGGTAGAGCCATGGAGGGCTCAATACCTCAATCTAACATATTTAAAATAGTGCGCGTAGGTAATATTGTGAATTATGAGTAGGTGCTTAAATGTTTTGTTACGGTTATACTGATGAAGAGTGTTTGTTATGTGCTAAGCCTCGAAACCAGCTGTTGGTTAATTATGCAAAGTCTGCTATTATCATTTTTTCTTTGTGTATCTTGTGTTGTATGTGTGTTACGTAATAAATGTTTAGTCATCTAAGTCGCAACTCATCATTGCCCCACCTCTAGACACCCAGCCAAGATTCTACAAGTGGGGACTCTGCCGCGATATTATAGCAACACCAACAAGTTATAAAAGGTAACTTTTATATATGTATCATTCTGTTTGATAATAAACAATAATGATTAATGCATATATTGAGCAAAAAGAGTTTGAGTTACTATTTTGAATTAGAAATTACTGGTGAAATATTTTTGAGAACAGTTTTGGTTTCACTGTGTGACGAAATAAAATAAATACATTACTTGCGAAGAATGAATAGAAAAAGGAATTATGATTGAAAAAATATTCTGAATAATCTTTTAGTATTTTGCTTATTATTGTTTTCGATATTATTTTAACTATATTATCTTAAAACGAAAGTGAAAACAATAATTAAAGAAAGAATAATGATAATGGTGATATTATATGAAATATGTGTATATAGTGATAATTAAGAAATATATAAGATGTTCTAAATATTCTGTTGTATAATACAAATTGTTCTGCATGTGGTTATTTAAAAATCATGATAATTTCGATTTGAGAACAAAAACCACAGAAGCACTTTTAAGAAAATTGTTCTCATATTATTTTGTTTCTATTTAAGTATGATATTAATTTGGTAGAAATATTGAAATAACTTTTGGTATAAGTAATTATTTAGAGTTATAATGGCCCAAAACGTGTTACAAGGTATTAGAAAAGCCGATTTAAAAACAATTGCTGAAGAATTAGGCCTAGCTGTTCAGAAGCTAAGGTAGTTGAAATCAAAACTTTAATTGAGAGTTCTGATATTTACAAAAATGATTTAGAATTTGTTAGAGGTGTTATTAAAATGTTAGTAGAAGAGCAAAAGTTGAAATCTTTAGAAGAACAAACCAAAATTGAGATAGAAAGAATTAAATTATCCCAGTTAGAAAAAGAAATCGAGCTTCAAAATTTAAAGTTACAAGCTGCAACAAATAATTCTAGTAATAATGTTGAGCAATCAAATTCAGAAACTACTTCACAATCATTAGAAAATTTAATTAGAAGTATTCGAACATTAACCATTTCAGTACCTGAGAAACCGGAAGCTTTGAACTTATTTTTTCAATCCCTTGAAAAAGCATTCGTTTCTAAAAATGTATCGTCTAAATTCAAATCGGAAATATTGATTATTTTATTGGAAGATAAATGTAATCAGGTTCTTGCGTACGTAACCACCGAAGAAATTAACGATTATGAAAAAGTTAAGGAATTTATTTTAAGACAATTTCAACCAACACCGCGTGAATGTTTAAGTAATTTTAAAAATGCGCTGCGTAATCCGTCAGAATCTCATGCCCAGTTCGCTTCCCGTCTAAGCGCTTCTTTTGATTACTATTGTAGATTGAGAGGGGTTAACGATGTTAAGCAATTGTGTGATCTTATAGTTTCTGATAAATTATATGAAACGTTGGATTCTAGAACTAGGGAACATATTAGTGTCCGAGAAGGTCAAAATTGGTTTAAACCCAACGAATTAGCTCGGGAGTGTGATTTATTCTACTCTTCTAGAGGGAAATCGTTAATTGAAACTAATAATAATACGCGAAACGAAAGTTCAGAGAATAAGCGGTTTGTAAACAAAACTCCTTTTAGAAAGACACATTATAATAATAAAGATCCCATAGTACGTAATTCGGTATCTAATCAAACTCACGAAAAGCATGAAAGAATGTGTTACATTTGTGGTGCAAAAGGGAAAACATTTCATTTCGCTAGAGTCTGCCCTAAACGTATTCCAGAGAAAAAAGAATTCCGTGAAAATCTTCCAACGAATTCAGTAGTTCAATCCGAAACAAGTCCGATTAACCTAATTGTTAATGAGCTCGAATATGTTGATATTTTAGTGGATGATATTCCACTTAAAGGGTTAAAAGATTCAGGTTCTTCGATTCTAATTGTGAATAAAAATAGCATTCCACAGACTAAAAATGTTATTTCTTCAACCACTCTAGTTAGCTGCTTTAATGAAAAGAAAGATGCAATTCTAACTGAATTTAAAATATCTTTGCCTAATCATGATTTAGTAAACATAATCGGAGCTTTATGCAACAATTTGTCATGCGACGTAATTCTCCCTGGTAATATCTTTCATATTATGAAACAACAAAATAAAGAAGAAACAGATGTTTCGAGTTCCAGCGACGTAGGGGGGGGAAGATAGTTTTCTGAGTTCGGGGGAAAGCGATTTCGATGGAGCAAGTGAGTGTACTTTTTCTTTATTTGATCGAAGGGAAAATGAAATAGATTCTTTTTTTTTCAAATATGTGCAATTTTTCAGAAGAAGCAAAATTCGATGTCACTCACATTTTAGATAAGTCGTTAAAAGAGAGATTAAGCGAGTTAATAAAAAGTTATAAGCCAGTTAAAACAAAAAGTACATATTTAAAAATGTCCATTATTTTATCTGATGATACACCAGTATGTTTACGCTCTCGCAGATTATCATTTGTAGAGAAATCAGAGGTGGATGGACAAATTGACCAGTGGTTAAAAGATGGTATAATTAGAGAAAGTACGTCAAATTACGCTTCGCCAATAGTGGTGTGTAGGAAAAAAGATGGAGGAATAAGGTTATGCTGTGATTATCGCGCTTTAAATAAGAAAATTATTAAAGATAAATACCCTTTGCCAAATATTGAGGATTTATTTGATAGATTAGGGGAGGGTAAAGTTTTTTCGACACTAGATTTAAAGAATGCGTTTTTACAAGTTGATGTAGAGGAGAAAAGTAGGAAATATACAGCTTTTGTGACCGATAATGCCCAGTATGAGTTTCTAAAAGTTCCCTATGGATTATGTAATAGTCCCTTAGTATTTCAAAGATATGTAAATTATGTGTTTAAAGACCTATTAAAAGAGGGTACTGTAATTATTTTTTAGATGATATAATTATTCCATCTAAAGATGAGAATGAAGGGTTAGATAAATTAAAACGTGTGTTAGAAACGGCATCAAAATTTGGTCTAGAGTTAAATTTAAAGAAATGTCAGTTTTTGAAACGAAAGATCGATTTCTTAGGTCACATAATTGAGAATGGCACGATTAAACCCTCAGTAGAAAAAAACTCTTGCAGTCCAAAATTTCCCAGAACCCCGTAATGCTAGGGAAGTGCAGAGTTTCTTAGGTTTAACAGGTTACTTTAGAAAATTTATTCGTTCATATGCCAACATAGCAAGACCACTCAGTGACTTATTACGTGCTTCCACTCCATTTAAATTCGAGCAAGAGCAGAAATTGGCTTTTCAAAAGCTGAAAGACATTTTATCTAATACGCCTGTCTTACACCTTTTTAAACAAGGCTATAAGTTAGAAGTTCATACAGATGCATCTAAATTAGGATTCGGTGCAATCTTATTACAAGAAGATGACGATGGACAGTACTATCCAATCCATTATATGAGTAAAAAGACCTCGGTACAAGAAGAAAAATACTGTAGTTATGAGTTAGAAGTGTTAGCGATAGTAGAAGCCCTTAAAAAATTTAGGAACTATTTATTAGGTAGTAAATTCAAAATTTATACTGACTGTCAAGCGTTCACTAAAACTTTAGATAAACGTGAATTGACACCTAAGGTTGCCAGGTGGTCTTTCCTGCTACAGGAATTCGATAACGTAGTTGAACACTGTCCTGGTAAACAAATGCAGCATGTTGACGCGCTTAGCAGGCACCCTGTAATGACTGTAACAACTGATACTCTCACTCATCGTATTGCTACTGCTCAAGAAAATGACGAGTTTATCAACACTATGAAATCTCTTTTACAACAGAACCAAAATGACGAATATGTGTTAAAAAATAATGTTTTATATAAAGTGTTAAATGATAGGGATGTACTAATTGTCCCAGAGACCATGCAAATTGAGGTCGTAAAGAAATGTCATGCCTCAGGACATTTTTCGGCTAATAAAACTGAAGAGTTAGTAAAAAGAGACTACTATTTTTCTAATATGAAAAAATGCGTAGATAACGTTGTAAAAAGTTGTGTAGAATGTATTCTCGTAAATAAGAAACAGGGAAAAGGAGAAGGTTTTTTGAACCCTATCCCTAAAGGAGATATACCATTATCCACGTATCACATCGATTTTGTGGGTTCATTACCAACCACAAACAAAAACTACAATCACATTTTTACTGTCATCGACGGATTTAGTAAATTTTCGTGGCTATATCCCGTGAAATCAACTTCTTCAGCAGACGCCTTGCAAAAATTAAAACAGGAAGCTGCTATTTTCGGTAACCCCGCAAGAATAATATCTGATCGTGGACCTGCGTTCATATCGAAGGAGTTTGCAGATTACTGTGTATCCGAGGGAATCGAACATGACACCATCACAACCGGAATCCCAAGAGGGAATGGTCAAATAGAGAGACTTCATCGAACAATCATTCCTGTATTATCCAAGTTATGTATAAATGACCCTAACAAGTGGTACAAGTTTGTTGAGGCTGTTCAGAGAACTATTAATTCCACCGTATCAAGAAGTACCAAAAGAACTCCTTTTGAATTACTCACTGGAGTAACAATGAGAAAGAAATAAGATAAGAGAATACTTGAACTCCTCGAAGAGGAAAGGATAAATTCCATGCTTGATAACCTTAACACCATTCGAGAAGAAGCAAGAAAAAACATTCTTAAGAAAATCGCCGATGTTACAACAAGAAGAGAAAGAAAGCCCATGTATATAAAATTAATGATCTAGTTGCCATCCAGCGAACTCAGTTTGGAACCGGCATGAAACTAAGACCAAAATTCTTAGGTCCTTATAAAGTTGTGCGAGTAAAGACCAAAGACAGATATGAAGTCGAGAAGATAGGTGATCACGAAGGACCTATACATACTAGTACTTCTGCAGACCATATGAAATTATGGTCCACAAACTAAACTAAAATCCAATAATATGGACTGATGAACTTTAAAGAAAAAGTTATCTGTGAATTTTTATGTACATAATTTTTTTAATGTCTGTTTCTCTTTTTTGTTTTTTCTTTCTTTTAATTGTATTTTGCAGATATCCTTTAGCATACCAGGCTGGCTCGACGGTGAGGTCACCGCACATCAGAATGGCAGAGCGTTGTGGGAAGTTCCTTGCACAGCCAACAGATGGCGCTGCTTATGATGCTTATCTTTCGACGAGAGGACAAACGGAAGAGAGTTTAGATCTGGCTGCAGTGGAAAGCGGTTGAGACCGTCAGCGCGAAGGCTGATGTGGTCATTTAGTCCTAATATGAGCACAGAATGATCATAATAGTTGGGTAGAGCCATAGAGGGCTCAATACCTCAATCTAACATATTTAAAATAGTGCGCGTAGGTACTATTGTGAATTATGAGTAGGTGCTTTAATGTTTTGTTACGGTTATACTGATGAAGAGAGTTTGTTATGTGCTAAGCCTCGAAACCAGTTGTTGGTTAATTATGCAAAGTCTGCTATTATCATTTTTTCTTTGTGTATCTTGTGTTGTATGTGTGTTACGTAATAAATGTTTAGTCATCTAAGTCGCAACTCATCATTGCCCCACCTCTAGACACCCAGCCAAGATTCTACATATATATCTGATCGACTATCTTTCTGTCCGTCCGCCCGTTTCCAGTGTCCGTAAGTATTTTTAGAATTTCTTAAAAATTTTATTCAAGTTCCCTATGGAATGTTCCCTACTTAAAATGGCATTAATAGGTTCTGTACAACTAACTTGTGTACAAGGTCACCCCAAAATATTGTGTTTTATGAGAGACATTTTTATAAAACACATTTAAATAACTTTCTATTGCAAAAATCATAAAAAAAAAAAAGACATTTATTGTTAATGTGCTAAAATATTGCTTTGTATTTGACATATATGTCTTATCTTAAAATTTACAGGACTAAGCTAAAATATTCAGATACATTAAGGGCTGCATTTCCGTTTAAGTTAAGCATTTTTAACACTTTCCAATAATGTTTAAAAGTGATTAGGAATTCAATAAGCATTATATGTTATTTTATATTGAACGCAAAAATTTCGAAATATATATATAAAAAAAAGCTAGATAATGTGAAAAATAAATTTTTTTAGTAAGTATAAAAATTAACGTTATAAGAAAAATCTAAATTTTTATGCTTATTTTATTCTTTCTGATAACTTCATTAATACTTTCCAAAATTAAATTTTAAAGTGATGTGTACTTTAGAACCATTACTTTAGACGTTACGTCCAGAACTGAAGCTCCCTTAAAAAAGAAAATAAATAATAATAATAATAATAATAATAACAATAATTTGAGAGAATTGGACACGAGAGAGTTTTTTAGCAATACTTTAATTAATACACATTGTTCACGATATAGCGGCAACACATTTTCTTCTAAATGTCTTTCTTTGGCTTATTTAAAAAGTTATGAAAAATAACCACCATTAATAATTAATGTTGAGTTAGTATGTTCTATTTTAGAATTTCAAATATATTAAGAAGGAATTAATTTCCAAGAATTACTATTAATCACAATCAAAAAAGATAAGAAAAATAATTTAAAAATAGAAATAAAATTATATTTATGAAAATTTTCTAGTTTACAAAGTATTAAAAGGAGCAACACTGATTCCTCTGTTCAAAAGAAATGTTTCCCATGTGCTAATAAGAAAAAACGAAATAAAACTTTCCTACTTGGATATTCAACTAATGGTGTCTCCCTTGCTACTTCCTTTAGATAATCCCCATTAGTTTCTCAATTTTTCTTTGTCCTTCGCACCTTTCTGTAGAAGTCATTACATTCTCTTTGTAGCATGGTGTCAAGATACGGATTATTTGAAGACACATTTTTTTTTTTCTGAATACGGGATTACGATTTGATAGCAGATGGCTAAGCCACACTCATCTTACTCTCTTAATCCCGATTTCACAACCTGTATTTGAATAAAATGGCAGTAACTTAGCAATGGGAATTTTCTGTCATAAAATAATAATAATAATAATAATAATAATGAATTCGTAAAAACACTTTTAATGTGTAAAATATGTTTTTTTATTTGGAAAGATTGTTATACCCTGAAATTGTCTTTAAAATAGTAAATTATTGGATGGAATTATCCTTTTATATACTTCTTATGAACAAGAATCAATCTTTAAAAGTGGAGTGGTTCAGTCTTTATTTTCTAAAAAAAGAATTAATTAACGATTAATTTAGAGTTTTAAAAGGGGACTGTTAATAAAAATGCGAGAGAATAAAAGGAGGGAGAGAAAGGGGTGGTGATTAGAGCTGGACGATATCAGAAACCAAATATCGCGATATATCGCCAAGTTTATATCGATATTAATGATATTATCGATATTTTTTCAAGAAAAGGAAAATAGACATTTGCTACTTTTTAAAGATAAATGAACACCAATTTTAATGTATAGAAGCGTGGATTCTTTTCAGTGTCCGGAGATGAGAGAAGTCATGTAGAGCCGCACCAGATTGTAAAAACGTGAGAAAAATGACGGCTTTGGGCTTTCTCACGGTTTTGTGAGGTCTAACTGCAATAGAGACAGTGCCCGGAGATGAGAGAAGTCTTGTAGATCCACACCAGATTGTAAAAACGTGCGAAAAATGGCTGCTTTGGCCTTTCTCACGGTTTTGTGAGATCTAACTGCAACGTTTCCGGCTGCAAGCTTTAAGAGACAGTGTCCGGAGATGAGCGAAGTCGTGTAGTGCCGCACCAGATTGTAAAAACGTGAGAAAAATGGCAGCTTTGGGCTTTCTCACGGTTTTATGAGGTCTAACTGCAATAGAGACAGTGCCCGGAGATGAGAGAAGTCGTGTAGAGCCACACCAGATTGTAAAAACGTGTGAAAAATGGCGGTTTTGGCCTTTCTCACGGTTTTGTGAGGTCTAACTGCAACGTTTCTGGATGCAATCTTTAAGAGACAGCGTCCGGAGATGAGAGAAGTCATGTAGAGCCGCACCAGATTGTAAAACAATATACAGTATATAATTATTAACACTTCACATTAACAAGTTAATTGTATGATACATTATTTGTATCATACAAGGATGGAAAGCGCTCGCTGACGATGACGCGAGTTCAATGATTTTTGTTCACCGAAAAGTTTCCACTTCAAATGGAAAGCGTTCGCTGACGATGACGCGAGTTTAATGATTTTTGTTCACCAAATGTGCTCAACGCGCCTAAAGAAGTTTTCATTTCAATAAATGAATGAATATATAACTAAATGTATTACTTTTATGTCGAAAAAAATATGTAAATGTACAAACATTTTTTTTTATAATTAAAATAGAATTCAAAAGAAAAAAAAAAAAAAAAAAAAACAGTGCTAAAGAAATGGAACCGCTTCAGCATAGCCCTTTGCAAAATTTAAATTTGGTACCGAAGTAACCCGGATATTTCTTTACAAAATTTTCGATAGCCACTTTAATTCATCAATAAATTGACAACAAAAATTTAAAAACCACAAAGGGGCTCCTTTGCTAAAGTTATACCAAAGACATTTTAAGAAATGAATATAGTAATCGATGCTAGTGAATGAAACACAGTTATTAAAATAAGTCCAGTCTACTACTAAATTAAATTCTGTTTACATAGAATGTAAGTAGAATTTCTATTTATTTATTTTTAACCACTTTTCTTTTGTTTAAATCTCTTATATTTAATAAGAACAGCTAAAATAAATAAATAAATGAATAATAATAATAATAATAAAATGCTGCACAAAAAATAAAATAAAATAAAAATGAATAAATAAAATGCTCAGTGTTATATCATTGTTCAGTCAGAAAACTGTCCCTATAAAATTTCTGAAGATAAAAATCTATTTTACTAGCTTAATAAAGAACTGAGTTTTTAAAAATATTTAATAATAATAATGATAGAAGGTAAACTTATATATAGAAAAAAATCTACATTATACTGCACACGATTAAAAATTACAGATCGAAATATATTCGGAAATTATTTTATTATTTTCATCTCCGAGACATCCAAAACATTTCCATATTTCCATTTTATTATTATTATTATTTATTTATTTATTTATTTATTTATTTTTTAATACCACTTGATTTTATTTCGAACAATCAATGTGGCTGCGAACATTCATTTTACATTCAATATTCTAAATATTACTTTCACGTAAACCGCAGTATATTGCGGTCATGTAGTATACTACATGAAGAAAATATATCGATATCAATGAGTGAACATCCGCAGACGAGATTACTCTTGCGATCAAAGTTCTAGTGGATATCAGTGTCTGAAATACTGCAATTCGGCTTTGATCATGTTTGATAAACATATGTTGAATCTCGCATGTCATTGGCCATTTAATACCGATATGAATGAGCCAATAGCAGGAAATGAGCTGCAATATTACTGGTATGGGGTAATAATATACTGCGATAACATGATGAATGAAATATTTTATATGTTATCGTTCAACATCTGACTTTTTAAGCAGTGGTACTGGTATTTATTTTCGATTTGAGAGATCACAGGTATGACAGAAAAAGGAAGTGGTTATATTACATTCGGATGTATAGGGGTGTATTGCGGTTGCGGTAACATTGAGCGTTTGGGGCTATGAGAGGGGGATGTGGGGAAAGAAGGAATGGAATGTTAGAGTAAGAGATATTCAGTGCGATTTTTCGGGCGGGATTTACCGGTGTCGTCCAACTGTGACCCGACATACCAGGTGTTTCAATTTCTTCTTCCCCCACCTATACCAACTGCGACCAGCATTTTATAATCCCTTATGCCAACTGCGTCCGCTGAAAGTTTCGCCAAGTACGACGAATCGCCAAATAAGAATAATAAAAATGTATTAGTAATATTTCAGCATAACAGACTTGATAAATCTCGTACTTTAATAACTTTTATATCAAATTTATAGAGATTTGAAATCTTTAAAGCATGTCTATGTAAAAATTTGCAAAAAATATTATATTTGTTACATTTTTATTCTTTTTTAACACTAAAAATAGCTAATGTCACCAAAAACTGCAGGTTAAAAGATAAATATACTTAATAATTTCTTCTACTGTACACGGGTGTACGAAATTATAGCAATAATTTGTTTTCTTCTTTTGCGCGTAATTTTTAAGCAAATGAACACAGTGAAGATTCATATACATGCATGTGTAAGAATTAAACCAGATTTTTCTTTCTGATTTTCCTTCTTTTTTTCGCATGTGAATAACTTTTTCAAAAATATACATACAAACATGAAAACTGGTTCGTTAAAAAATATATATATATGTATATATATATATATATATATATATATATATATATATTTATCGACATTTTATTATCATGATGAAGTTTATAGTTTACAAATTAGTAATTATATATATATATATATATTAAGTGAAAGAAAGAGAAAGAAAAATCAGGATTAAGTTTGACATTTGGAGGCATGTGCGTCTTCACCTAACTGTAATGCATCCTTACCACTATATTTCTTTTCTTTTTCAAAATTGTTAAAATTTAATTTTTTTCAAAGCTTACGTTTGAGAAAAATTCAACAAAAATTTTTAAGTACTTCATTTTATAGCGCAAAATTGCGCTTTTTCTGTTGTATTAAAAATAAATGTTAAAGGTAAAATAAATAAAATGATAAAAAAAAAAAATCTAAGTAAAAATAATGTTAATTATATGATAATTCTCAGGCTACTTTAATTATTTATTTGGTAATTACTTTAGTTTGATTTTGGTATCTTTGGGTATTAATCACGGTAATTGTTTAAACTAATAATAATCTTAAAATTAAACAATTGAAAAGTTTTAACATTTATCTTTATTATTATTATATATATTCGTTTTAAAAATAAAATTTATAAATATGTTTCTTTTTGTTTAATTAATTTCTTATTGATTTAAATAAATTGTGCATTTAATGTGACTGAGTTGCGTCTAGGGATTCACAAAATATTTCGGATACGTTATGGATAATGGGAAAAAATAGTTAATTGGGAAAAAAAAATGATAACGGTGACAGATATAATAATGATTTAATAATGGAACTTATGTTAATACATGAAACATACTTAATACCTGAAGTAATTTGTGTACTAACATAATTGGTATAGAGAAAATATTAATTCACGGCAGTATCTTCAGTTAAATTTTTCTTTGTCTTTTGGTTTTCTTTGTCTTCAGTTAAATATTTCTTTGACCATTGTCTGTGGATTTTCATGCAATGCTTTCCAAAAAAAGGAAATCAATATGTAAAAAAAAAAAAAAAAAAAAAAAAGTCATACTAAAATATTTGAGAGCGTTAAACTTTATACATATTTTGCGTAACAGTTGTTCTTTTATATATATATATATATATATATATATATATATATCCTTTTTACAGATCAGTGAAAAAAGCTATTACTTTTTTTTTATATTTGATGTTTAAAGATTATTTGTAATCGTCGCTATTTAAATAATAGCGACGAGTACATTCGGTAACAAAAGTGTTCGAACACTAGCAAAAATTCCTATGTGAAAAAAATACACTTAATACTGTTTTGTTAAATAAATCCTTATCGAATCATGTTCTTAAACAGACTAAGAACAGGATTCGACAAGGATTTATTTAACAAAACTGTATTAAGTGTACCTTTTTTATATAGGAATTTTTGCTAGTGTTCGGACACTTTTGTTACCGACTGTATATATATATATATATATATATATATATATATATATATATATATATATATATATATATAGAGAGAGAGAGAGAGAGTTTTAACTATATGCGTGCTGCATTTTTCAATTATATTTCTTCATATTTATGTAACTGCATTAACCCTTAAATGCATGATTTTTATTTCTTCCAAAAGATTGTATTCAAATGTAAGATAATTTTATTGCACAGAAAATTCAACGGGAAAAAAAAAATCAGGTTTCTTTTTTTTGTGTAATATGCTAATTTGTATACTATATATTGATTAGTTAATGGAAACTTCACCAAAAAGGATTATTATTATTATTTTTTTATTATTATTATTATTTTCCCTATGCTTATATAGTAATTTAATGTGCCTCCCCATCCTTTCCCCAAAAAATAAATCAGTAAAAATTAAATGGAAATGTAAATTTCTAAAGCCATTACTGAGAAAAGCAACACGCTATAAATTAAAATTTATTACTTAATAAATTAAAAATTACTCGTCCCATACTAAATTATAACCATGTGTAAATTTCTTTGGCGATTTTGGCGAAAAACGTTCTTTGGCGGGAAACTTCAGGGGAACATTCCTGGGTCGCACTTGGTATAGGTGGAGAGATTTCCTGGGTCGCAGTTGACCTATGGGGGAGATAAAAATGTTATTTTGGGTCGCAGTTAACCTAGCCCCAGATTTACTCGGTCGTGCTGTGCATGCGTGGTAGGGAAAAGCGGAAGCGGAAAGCGGTGTTTGAAGGAGGTAGTAAGAGTAAGATTGGATGTTTTAAAGTTATTTATCGATGTGCGTTCGGTTGGCTGCATGGTGCACGCTGAGAAATATCGTTAAAGTGATATATCGGCAGAGTAAGATTTTAAATACTGTTATTGCGATACTAAAAAAATATTGATATTTTGTGATATATTGATAAATAATCCAGCCCTAGTGGTGATAGAGAAAAAAAATATTTTTATTTGTTGTTTGTATTAACCTTTCAATAGTTTAGGGAAATAATTTAGAGAATTATAGCGAAAAATGACAATAATTTTCCCTGATATTCTAAAAGTTGTGATTATAATTATTTCGTATGGAGTGATTTCTTTTTTCCTTAAATGCATTATATAACAAGAAAGAAAAATCATGCAGCACGCATTGATTAGTAACACTTTCCAACTGTATGTAATTGTTATATGGAATAACTTTTAATCTGAAAAAGTTAATCAAAACATATAATCTATACAAAACATTATTTTAGAATATTAAAAATGCATGTGAATGTTTTTATGTTTTTTACAGTAGAAAGATTTTAAATATACAGAGGCTGTTCGCACATTTTTTAGACGATTTTATTTCGCAGTAAGAAAAAATCGTTTGCATGGAGAATTTTATTTTTACAACAGTTATATTTTTGGAAGTTTTATTTATCTTCTGATATTTAGAATTTTTGTTTAGATGCAAAAATGCGCTTTTAAAAAGGCAGCGGATGGAAGAATTGGTTTCCGCTCTTTCCAAAGAGAGTTTTTAGTGAAATCTTTATAAAAAGCATTTATCAGGAGAAAAATGGAAAAATGTCGCAACAATAGATGAATCTTAGGTCTATTTAAGTGGCTACAATAAAAAAAGATCAATTTATTATCACAAAAGTGGAGAAAAAAATTTTTGCTACATGGTTCAAAGCATCAAAAGAAAGTTTTTCTAAAGGATTTATGATTGCCACTGGTTTTTCATACAAGCGCAAGATAAAAGCAAAAAAAAAAATGTGACAAAAATGTCAAAATCAGCTCTAAATATTATCAAAAACATATTTTAATTCTAATTTTTAAAAATGAAAATCCAGATCTTTATCCACAATGCTATCAATCCGTTGAACTGTATCAAGACAAAACAAGCAGCCACACATTGCAATCCGCAATTGCTTTTCTAGAAAAAAGTGGAACAAAAAACGGGAATTAAAACCATACCCTTCACTGATATTCCTGCTAAATCTCCTGATGTATCACTGTTGGATTTTTGTGTCTTTTGACTCTTAAAATCAACATTATCCAAACGCCGACTACAACGCTTTGTGGACTTTGGAAAGCCATTCATGAAGAGTAGAAAAATATACCTCTTCCGATATTATAAAAAACATTATTATCATAGAAATTACGATGTAGAGTGATAGTTAAGAACAAGGGCTATCAAACTGAACAATTAAAACACGAAATATGAGTGAAATTGCTTCAGTACACTCCATCAAAATCGTCTAAAAAATGTGCGAACAGCCTCTGTAACTTTTAAAAAATTCTATCCTAAAACTTAATCCATTGACATTTTTTTTTGTTTGTTTGTTTGTTGTTGTCTCTGTAAATAAACTAGTTGCACAGGATCTATTAATCTCATTTTAAATAGGGAACTTTCCATAGCGAACGTGATTGTGTCATTTTTTAAAAATTCTAAAAATATTTACCGACGCTAGGAGCTGGAAACAAACAGATAGAAAGATAGACAATCGGAAAGATAGATATACAAATTGAAATCATATTCCCACTAAAAATATAAGAAAGTGTTAAAACGTGTAAAAGAAAGTGCAATTCTAGCAGATTTTTATTAATAGCTCTTATTGTAATTATATTTTTGTGGGGGCCGTGTAAATCTAATGCAAATCATACTATATTATATATAAGGCACTCTTCTGGCATACGAATGATTTATTTCAGTTGTATTAAGCTTTGTGCAAAGTAAAATTATTTAAATTTAATTTATCAAAATAACTCTCACAGAACGCATTGCTTTGGAATACTTTCAAGTGCCCCTGTACACAAAAAAGCTAGAAGTGTACTCGATTTTACATAGGAAACATCCGAAACGGAACTTGAATAACATATTAAAACTTCATTAAAGTTTCTATACAGTAAAGGTATTAAAATATGGTTTATAGAAACTTCTCTCGTAGAATACAAAGCTTTCGAATATTTTTGGGTGCACCAGTACACAAACCAGTAGAGGTATAAACTCCATTTTTAATATGGAACATTCGATAGTGAACTTGAATAACATATATCAGTTTAAAGAAATTCCATAAATATTTACGAGAGTTAGAGCGCGGACAAACAGACAGACAGTTACACAAATTGAAATCATATTCACACTTTAAAATTGTTAGAAAGTGTTGAAAACGCTTAATGTAAACGAAAGCACATTTCTAGCGAATTTTTATTAATAGATTTTAAAATAAATGAATATTTTTGTGTCACCCTGTAAATCTAATGCTAATCACGCTATATTCTATACAAAGCATTCTTTTGTGCACACAAATAATATATTTTAATTTCATAAAACTTCGTAGAAAGTAAAGTTATTAAAATTTGATTTACAGAAATATCTCTCAGAGAACGCAATACTTTGGAATACTTTTGTGTGTCCCTGTACATAAACCAGTGGTGATATTTACTCTATTTTCTACAGGAAACATCCAATAATGAACTTGAGTGACGTATTTCAATTTCATTAAGATATGTGTACAGTAAAGATATGAAAATACGGTTTATAAAAATACCTCTCATAGAACACAATGCTTTGAAATATTTTCGGGTGTTCCTGTACACAAACCAGTAGAGGTATAAACTCCATTTTTAATATGGAACATCCGATAGTGAACTTGAATAACATATATCAGTTTAAAGAAATTCCATAAATATTTACGTGAGTTAGAGCGCGGACAGACAGACAGACAAACCGAAGACTTTAACACTTTTCAACCTTATTGGAAAGTGTTAAAAACGCAGTTACTCTTTGTAAAAAAATACTTGAAGTTCAAAACGCTTTATGATTCATAGAGACAAAATTTTCTGATACTTTGAATAGTATTTTCTTAACAATCTTTATGTCAAAAAAAAGTTTTTTTTTTTATGTTTTAACTCACGGCACACTTGAAAATTTCCTTATGATAAAAAATAGTAAAAAATATATTTTTTTACGAATTACATACTTCGCCCGAGAAAAAGAAAAGAATCATAACTTGTAATTAAAAGAAAAAAATAATCTAGTGTGCCACTCACACGACTTTCAATACTATAAAGGTAGATTACATATTAAGTCTTAATTCTGCGTGAGGAGGGCTACCGTACCCCCCCCCTCAAACCCCCTTTCAATAATAGCGCATACGATTATTTTAAAAAACAAGGCTGCTATTATTTCCTTCAAACTTAAGTGGCAACCTAATGCGAACTTCAAAATACCAAATTTGAATTTCCTGCATGCTTTTAAGTTATGCTGATAACAGATATGCATACAGATCGGCCGCTAAAAGTTGAGCTTTCGTAATCAGGGAACCTCAAAACGGGACTTTTTGAAAAAAAAAAAAAAAAAATTCAAAATTCAAAAAATACTTTGTTTACAGTATGCGTATGAAAAATTAATTTTGCTTTTTGAGCAGTGTTCGTCGATATAATAAAATATAGCAAAGCACTTCCATCAGTTACCTTCAATAGAAAAGAATGTTTAGCTTAATTTTGTTTAGCCGTGTATATTGTCTATAATCAATATGCACTATAACTAATTTTGTGTACTTAAATTTAGTCTTACTTGAAACATCTAACACAAAAGAAATTACTATTCCAGCAATTTTCAAGTATAGCCGCAATATATCCAAAAACTATGTGTAGCCCTGTACATGAATGATGAATGATTTCCGTACAGCAATCTTTACAAAACATGCTTTTATGCATGTTATAAATATTGTTGTTTCCGTTTTGTTTAACCCAGCCTATAGATGTTACATTGTACTTACCAACAATTTCCCAATAGACATAATGTATTTGAATTTTCTTGGATGTCCCTGTACACGAACCATTTGCTTGATCTCAACCAAAAGTTTTGTGTAGCATCCCTATATGATACACATTTAGAATACCAGGTTTGGACTGTCTGCTACGATTTGTTTTTGAGATATGCTGATAACAGACAGACTCACAGGCACACACACAGAAAATTTTCTGAAGTCAGTTTTGCCTTTCGTAGTGTGTGAAACATAAAGGTATCACAAAATTGTTTGATTCTTTCAAATTTACAGACAAAAGTCTGATTTTATTAATATAGATAGCGTTTTTCAAATTTTAAATTGCAAGTATGTCTTCTTTACCGATAATGAAAATGAAAGTCATTCATTCTAAAATAATAATAGAATGGTCAACTACACTTTCACCAATAAAATAACAAAGATAAAGTATTTAAGTGGGAAATAAATGTGAGCTTAGATCGCAACAACAGCGACACAATAAAGCAAGCTTAGTTTTATGTAGTCCAGTTTAAAACATTTATTTATCATTTGAGAGTCTGTCCAAAATTATGCGAATGACTTGAAAGTTGTTCAGCAGCCACATGAAAATAGCTGTATCGTTTTCGGTGTATATCATGATTGTAGTTCGTGTGCATAGAAACCAAACTATCTTTTATAATTACAGCCTATTGCCATTGCATACGGTATATTATCATACAGCCTCGTGTCATTACGAGCAGAATTTTTTTTAAGTGCATTTTAACGTGGTTAACATTCAAATTAATAAAATTAACGTACACTATTAACGGCAGTATTCACCATTAACTTCAACTCCCGGTTCAATGCAAAAACCTGAAAAGCGTCTAAAGGCAGGGTGCAGCTTTCTAAAAAAATTGACCGGCTTCTTCTGCCATCTAGCGACAGAGATTTCATAAAATCTTTGATTGGTTATTTTCTGATAAAAAAAAAAAAATTGGAAAGTAACTATGCTGCTAGATGGCATAAATAACGCATCAAATTTTGCTGAAAAGTTGTACCTTGACTTTATGCGCTTTTCAAATTTTCGTGTACAACCAGGAGTTGAAGTTATTGGTGAATACAGCCGTAAGATGCCTAAAAACGTGGTTGCTATTGAAAAGAGTTCGCATAGACATAAGTAATTCTTATGTAACGACATAAGTACCGTCGTTACTTATGTAACGACATAAGTAACGATATAAGGACCATAAGTATGCGACATAAGGACCATTAAAAAAAATCAGATGTGTTATGGAATCATCCAGTTGGCACAAATATGAATGGTATTTGATACAAATATGTATGAGTTACATAGAATTAACTGTATCGAAATTTTTTTTGTGTATGTATGTATAAATAGTTATTATGACTTGGGTACAGGGACATACGAAAAAATTTCTTACCATTACGGTCTATGGACGCCATTACATATGGTTGCAATTTAATATACATTCGTGCTCAAAAGTTTAGTAAGATTTGCAAACGATCAATTTTCTTTCAATTTAAAAACTTATCTCTCGATCAAATGTTTTCAAACACTGGGTATTTAAAGAAGTGGGTATTCCTCATGTTTTTCAGTGAAGATTAGTTTAAGACAACATTTAAGGGCCGGTAACAAATTAAGCAAAATCAATAATGTTTGTAATCACCCTGTATCGTTAAGTAAACGAAATGAACTGTAACTTTAAAATATGTTAATGCAGACCCCGGTTAATTTGAGGATGAATTTGTGTGACGATAGCATATTAAATAACGGAGATATAAGCAATTATTTTAAAACTAAAAAAAAAAAAAAAAAAAAAAAAAAAAAAAATCAGCGTGTTTTTAATTTATAATGTACGATAAACTGCTAAGTTTTAAGTTTTTAACGAAAATTATTCCCACTTTCAGATAAGTTAGAAAAACACTTTTAAAACAATATACTGCAATCGGAATAAATATCTCAAATATCTCATGAAATATGAACATTTTTATGAAAAACGTTTTCACTGGGCATGTGCGAATGATAAAAAAAAATTTATTGCATAGGTTGAAGCCTAGATATATTGGGCAACTTTTGTCAAAAGTGCATTTGAATAGAGTAAAATTTAAGTAAATCATCCAAAAAAGAACGAGTTAGACTTTAGATATTTTCCAAGGGTTGACATATCTTAAGGGGTTTTACACATGCCGCGTAGTTAATTTAAAGGTCTATTTATTTTGAGTACTTAAAAAAAAGTTCTTTTTTTGTGAAAAACCCTTTATCATCTCGCAAATCTTAGTAAATAAACAAAAATATGTTAGAGTTACAAGCTCATAAAGGATGATGGTGAAATTTAGTTTGATAAATTTAGCTGACACATATGTTTTTGGTGTGCTTAAACCGAAAAAGAAGCTAAATTTTTTGTATAACGCATAGATTTTTGGCAATACAGGGTGTCTACTGACATAATTTCTTCATTTTCGGTAGTTTCTAGTATGTTTCCAGGATTAATTTTACTTAATTCAGGAAACATATTGTACTTGCATGTAATTATATTCGTGGATGAGTCTCGGAAGAAATTGTGTTGGTATATTTACAAAAATATATGCGTGATAGAGAAAAATTGGCTTTAGTTTACATCAGAAACCATAACGATCAGCCAAAATTCAAAATTTTCGATGGAGACCTGTGTAATTATTCTATCCTATAAGATAAACAAAAATAAGTAATGAGTAATGCAAATGAGACTCTTGAGTTGTAGATCTTTTAGTATTAAATGATACTAGTTCGAACTTTATTGACTGTAATGTTTCAAAAATTGTCGCATTATTATTTAAATGTATTTCAAGTTAAAACATTTAATATAATTTACGACATTTCACTTAAAAAAAGAAATTCGGAAAAATGCTTAGAAATAGAAATGAACCTTAAATTTGTACGATTTCATATCTTTAACTCGATTTTGTTTGAATTTCTATTTTTAAATAAAAGCATAAATCAGCTGTAATAATCAGCTGTAACAAAAAAATTACCTCGAACCGAACGAAACTCTGCCTTGTGACCCCGGTGCCTGCGGCAGCGCATACACAGACCGCTAATAACATGAAAAAATTCCCAAAAATTAACCTGGAACCGAATGAACCCGACCGGCGTTGCCCGGGCCCATGGTAATAACCTTAAATGAACCTTAAATTTGTGTGATTTTATATTTTTAACTCAATTTCGTTTGAATTTCTATCTTTAAATGAAAGCATCGCGAAAAATATAATTATCTGTAACAAAAAAATTACCTGAAACTGAACGGAACTCGGGCTCGTGACCCCGGTGGCTGCGGCAGCGTATATACGGGCTGCTAATAACATGAAAAAATTCTCAAAAATTAACCTTGAACCGAACGAACCTTTGACTCGTGTTTCCGCTGCCTGTGGCTGCGGCACCGCATAGCAGGCATACTTCACTACAAAAGTCACTACAAAATTCACTTTCCTCCACCAGGGTGCACAGTATGTTATATACGAACATCACCAATTGCCTTGAATTTCCAAGATCTTTCAAATAAGGTGCCACATGGTGGTGTCAACTGCAAAATACTTTAGTTGCACTTTACACCGCCAGGGGACAGAGTGTGTTCTGTACAAACATCAACGGTCAGGAAATACTAAGACCTTTAAAATAAAACGTAACGTGATAGGGTCTACTACAAAAACACTTAGCTCCATTTTTTACCACTAGGGGGTGCACTATATTGTATACAAACATCCCCAATCTACATGAAATTTCAAGACCTTTAAAATGAGGTGCTACGTGTGTGGATCTAGAACGGATTTCTCTCTCAAACTAATTCCCCCCCCCCCCCGCCAAAAAAAATTTACTTTCCCTCTTTAAAATCGAAAATTCCAAAATCGCAGAAATTGATTTAGTATTCGAGTCTAGTCCCCCCCCCCCATGTACAACTTCTTCACCATGAAGTATTTTTGAGCTGGAGTTAAGCTCGCAAACATGCTTTTAACCCCTGCTCCCCAGTGGGGGGGGGGGGGGACTTTCGACTTTTTTTATTTTTCTCTTTCGATGACACATCTACAGACCAAGACTCTCTGCCTTGTGACCCCGGTGCGTGCGGCAGCGCATACACGGACCACTAATAATATGAAAACATTCCCAAACATAAACCTGCCGTCATTAATAAAAGGCAAAATTTTTACATTAGTTGAAACACTTTCAGTACGCTATGATTGGTCCATTTTGACACTCACTCAAACTTTCGAGTCTCAATATTCTAATTTTTTGGACCATCGAATATCATAAACTAGGATTTTTGCTTTAATCTGTATATTCCCTGTAACCTACAATTTTTCTTTTAAATTCCTTCATTTTTCCTAGATATGCAATGAATTCACGTCTTCACTTTTACATGACGAAATTTTGAATTTCCCATCGTTTCCACTTATTATATACAGTGTTTATAAAGGAAATACATGCTATGATTTAATTAAAAATATATATATAATATAAAATAAAAACATTTGAAAGACGGACTCAGTAAGGCAGATGATATTATTCTTTAACAAATAAATAATGCACCAAAACAGATATTGGGTAGCTGTTTATACTCAAAGCGTTATAGTTTGAAAGCAGGTATTTAACTGTGAATCATTAGAAATGAAGCATTCATTTTTTATAAGATTGATCATACATTATCTCTGAGACTGTAAATTTTAAGAAAAAGAAATTAATTATAAAAAAATATACATATATTTTACATAATATATAATTTTATCTTAAAGTAATACCACTTAAAAAATAAATATATAAAAATGGAAATTTTAATATAATCTTGTATTCTAGGGTTCTTTTTAAATTAGATTATAACTAGCGATAAATATCTTTCAATTAATGTCACATTCATTATTATTCATCAACTAATTATCGAAAAGGTACTCACCCTTTCTTCTGTTCACGGCCGACAGGAAACGTAGAGAGTTAGAATTGAGTATCGATGACACAAAATAATATTTCTGGAACTTTGGGTTTTAACATATTTACTTAAATGATGATGATTTATGTACACTGCTGTGAATATATTTACAAGAAGTATTAATTTCAAAATTATTTCGATTCATTTGTTCATTTCACATATTAATGATTCTCTCAAAACTTAATATTTAGTTTTCCATTTTCTTTATCTTAACTAAATCATAATAATAAATTTTAAGACACCGTATAAGTGCCCTTCTTATTTAGTCTACATCTTTTTTAACACTGCACTTTCGAAAGTGCATCTTATTCTAAATGAAACCAAAAGAGAATAATAATAATAAAAAAAGCATTCCCACTGTCGCGACAAGTGGCGAAGCGACAGAGGGGAAATGGAGGGAAGGCACTGATGTTGCAACAGAAATGTATAAATAATGAATAATTGCGTAAAATTCTAAATATCTGAATAATCCCATCTTTTTTCAGTAAAATTCACGTATATCAGTATATCATGAGTTTTATTTAATAAAATGTTATTAGTTCATTAAAAATGTGTTTAAATGAAATTTTTTGGAACAGTTTTTTACTTTCTCTTACCCATTTATACACCCCGCGAGAAAAAGATAGGAACAAAGGGTTTTTTCTTTCATTTTTCATAAAATAACGTTATCTGAATTGTGCTTATCATTTATTATTATTATAAAATAACACTATTCCCGGACTAATTTTTGTTTTAAGACTAATTTAGAATAATTTTAAGACTAAAATTTTTCTAATTTAAGACTGCACAGCGCGACAAAAAGATAGGAACAAAGGTTTTTTTTTTTTTTTTTTTTTTTTTTAATATGATTATTTTGAATATGATTCAAATATTTAATATGTTTTTGATATGATAATATTTTGTTATGATAATAAATGATCAGCACAATTTACATAATGTTATTTTATGAAAAATTAAAAAAAAAAAAACCCTTTGTTCTATCTTTTTGTCGCGGAGTGTAGTCTTAAATTAGAAAAATTTTAGTTTTAAAACAACAATTAGTCCAGGAACAGTGTTATTAATATATATAATGACCCTTATCTGTCATGAACGAATCCGGTTAGTACCGCTTCAAAACAGAAACTTTTGGCAGCCATTTTTTTTTCCGTGTGTTTAATTCAACTTAGGAAACATACATATCATTTTCATACATGTTTTGTATCGCACATATTCTTATTTATTTCCTATAAAACCTTGAAAAACTATTCAATTGTAATGTTTAAATGTCTAAATTAAATATAACGGATTACTGGCTATTATAAACATGAACCTATAAATAGAATTATGTAACTTCATGATTATAAACAATGCAATGCCAAATAAAAACAAACCAAAACTGTTGCCATTCAGAAAATACAAATTCCAAATGGACAACTTTTTACTTCCGAATGAACGACTCTTTGACTGTTTCATTAAAAAAACGCTTAAAAGATTTCTAAAACATATTAAAGCCTTAAAAATCTTAAAATATTTGTAAAAACGCATTAAAGCTTTTATATATTTTTATCAAACTTCATTGTTTGTTTACATTGTAAGGTATGATTGGTGTCGAGTTTAGTACGTAAATGCCGCCAGTTGATTTTAGTTTTGAAATTTGTGTAAAATGATAGTTGGGATAGAATGTTTGGTTGGGCAAGTAAAAGTCACCAGTTAAAATGAGTATTGAAAGTAGAGTAGTCTAAGATGATAATGTCGAGTCAAGGTAAAATGTTCGGTTGAGAATGAGAAAGTCCCCAGCTGGATCCTGGATATTTTGGCGATGTTGTGGGTGAGATAGCTGGTTGGAGGCATCGAGTAGAAGTGAATTTGGGTTAGCATGGAGTGTCTGTAGTTATTGGATAGTTAGTTAGAAAATTTGAAAACGGGATCTACGATAGTCTTAAAAAAGAGTATTTTGGTAAAATGAAGTGAATCGTTTTTTCTTATTAGGAGGACTTTAAATACGCAAGCGAAGTGATGACGTCACTTGCCGTTCGTGGATCCAAGAAAAATATTTCCTATGTTAAACGCCCAATGGATTTTTCGTAAAAAATTATTAAAAATCGAGGGAAATTATTTCACGATTTTAATCCCCATATTTAGGTTTAGATATATATTAGTTATCATGTGCATGCGTTAGATTAAGTTGTTTTTGTTCTAAAATTGATAAAATTTGAATTTTAAATTTCAAAGCTCTAGATAAAAAAAAAAAAAACTTCCATATTCCATTGAAAACATAAACATTTCATTTCAAAGGATGATATTTACACAATAAATATCCAACTAATATACTAATTAAAAGGAAAATGATAAATATTCTATCATAATTTGAAGTGAAATTTGTTTTCAAATGTTTAAATAAAGTATCTGATATAAGATACTAATATGTTGCAGCGGAATAGATTTGATATCGGTCATCCTTGGTAAAAATATATATATATATATATATATATATATATATATATATATATATCGCCAAATTATCTGGCGAATATAATTTAATTCCTTTCAAAAATCATGGTTATTTTAAAAACTTATATTAAGAGAGTAATGAATAATATGAAACAATATTTCGCACAATACATATTACGAAAATATACATCTGGCATGTATATTTTCGTAGTACGTTTTTGATCACCAAATACAAAAACGCCAAGGACAACAGAGTTTTGAAATTTGACACAATTTGTTTCACATTTGATTTATAAACAAAAATTGAAAATACATTTAAATGATCACGTGGTAACCATCATGATCTAAACATTGTTTTTAAGATTTATCGTTCACATTTCGTCATTTTTGACGGGGTTATACACTAGTTTTATAATAACAATGAATGATAAGCACATTTTAGATAACGTTATTTTATGAAAAATCAGAGAAAAAACACTTTGTTCCTCTCTTTTTGTCGCGGGGTGTATATGGCAGAGAAAATATTGAGGTTTTGTTCTATTGTTTTGTTGTCAAAATTGAGTTTTTATTATATTTACACGTTTTGAGGTTCAATGAATCCGAAAATCATGTTTTTATCGGTTGGTCTGTATGTGTCTGTTATCAGAATATCTCAGGAACAAATAGTAGCAAGCAGTCCAAACTCCGTATTCTAAATCTGTATTATATAGAGATTTCACACTAAACTTTTTGTTAAGATCAAGTAAATGGTTCGTGTACAGTGACATCCCAGAGACTTCAAATACATTACGTCTATAGGGGAAATTTTTGGTAAGTACAGTGTATTATCTATGGGCTACCGAAAACAAAATGGAATAAACATATTTTTTTATGTGCATAAATGCTTGCTTCGTGCAGATTGTGGAATGAAAATCCTTCATCATTCGTTTACAGGGCTACTTAAAGTATTTGGATATATTGGGACTATATTTGGAAATTGCTGAAAATTTATTTCGTTTTGTGTTAGGTGTTTTTCATATAAAACTAAATTTAATAACACAATGCGATGTGCATATTGTTTATGGACAATATACAGGGCTACCTGAAATTAAGCTGATTGTTCTTTTCTATTGAACGTAATTTATGAAAATACTTTGCTATATTTTAATATGTTCTCGAACACTGCCTATCAATTTTCCTGAAGAACTAATACAAACCAAGAGATATCTGAAAGAGGCTTTATACAGTGACATTGAATATATATATATATATATTACAGCTTTGTTTGAGATACAGATTTGTCTTTTTTCGGTTTCCCTTGTCCCATTTCCATTTTTTTTTTTTTTTTTTTTTTCCCACGAAAAGTTAAAATATGAAATTTTAAATATTAAGTTCCATCGTTCTATATTTAGGTTTAGAAGATTCTTCAGTCGTTGTCAGAAGATACACGCCAACCCCCCTACACACACATATTGCATACATACACAATGAATAATTTCCAAAAACCACTTTTTTGGACCTTAAAATATGTAAATCAGGGGGAAAATCGATATCGAAACCGAATACGTTGTAATAAATTCCGTTCAGAGGTGGTTCAGCTTTTTATAATCATTAATTAGTAATTAGTAGGCGAATCATTAAATCACATTTTAAGACGCAAGGTAAAAAACGTCTTATCAAGCACAATACTTTATTCAGACTCACCGATGAAAAAAGGACAGAAAACGAAAACAAATACAGCGCATGCGCAGATGCACGCTAAGCAGCTGATCCGTGCAGCTGGGAAAGAATAGTTTCAACAAACGCTACTTCCATTACGTACGGTAAACGGGTAATGGAAGCAAAAATTGTTACATATGTACTTAATTATTATAGTTTTTTTAAAGATCCGTATCCGTGGATCTTCAAATTAAAGATCCGTATCCACTTGAGTTAATTTAAAACGTTTGTCATTTTTCACGATAAATAGCTCAAGGCTCAAGCTCACATTTAAAACGTTATCATTTAAAAGAAAAGGAAAACAAAAATAAAGTGAAATTGATAGATGTAAATAAAATCCAGTTCATGGTAAGTTTTAAACATTTATGAATTAGTACAAAAAAAAATACAATAACAATAATGAATTCAGTTATTAATGAAATGGCACAATTGAAGAGTTTTAATCGATCAATCGGGGTGTTTCGAAATAAATTTTTCTGTTTGGTGTCAGACTAACATGTGGATAAATGTTATTTTTCTTTCTTGATTCAATGTTGGTGTGAGTAAACGAATTGTTTATATATATATATATCTTTCCTTTTTAAAATTTGGATTTTGTCGCAAGACAGGAGCATGCACTGTATTTTTGGCTTGGTATAACTGTACAGTTTTCCGAAAACGTTCAATCTAGCTGCTCTTTATGAAGGGCGCATCCCAGTGGCGTATCCAGGATTTTATTTCGGGGAGGGCTGAGTTAAGTTCGACAGTGTTTCATAGTGTACAGAAATCTCTTAATCTTTATTTTTTAAAACTTTCAACAAAATTTCGGGAGGGGCTGCAGCCCATCAGCCCCCCCCCCTCCTCTGAATACGCCACTGGATGTCCCCTGATGAAGGAATCCTTCTATTTTTGAACATTTCCAATTTCCAACTCTAATTTCCTTTGCTCCATATTTTTATATAATTCTTGGTTTCTGTTAGATAACTTTCTTGAATAACGCATGAAAAAATTTCTAGCCTTGTAGGCTTAAGTGTATTGGTCCTAATCAGTAAATATTAGCATAAATATTTAGTTTAAAATTAATCTCTCAAAATGTACTGGGTCAATTAATTAAAAGAATGTAAATGAAAATCACAAGATAAACATGAGTGCTAACATTAAAACCGATTTAAGATAACTTTTATTTGAATGTTGTTGTTTGTAATAAGGCATTTTTTAATAGCTAAAATTTATAACTTTCTTAATTATATACAGTTGGTGTTCAAATTATTAGATTTTTTTTTTTTTTTTTTTTTTTTTGACATGTTATCGATTTTCTAAAAAGGTACTAGACTAAATGGTCTGAAACTCCATACTTGCAAAGAATATTTAAAAACTCATATTTTCCACTATCGATTTAGTCTAGAGTGCAATTAGGAGATCAACCACAAATCGAAGAAGAGCAAAAATACTTTGGATCACCCTGTATCATAAAATGCTGCAAATGACTTGTAACTTTAATACATTGTTGCACATATTATGTACAATATTTGCATGTTTTGGTTCGGCAATTGCGCGGTTACTTAGGCAGATAATTTATTATTATTATTTATTTATTTATTTTTTTTTTTTTTTTTTTCAAAAATTAATAGTTTTTATGACAAGTTTTTTTCTTAAAACTAGAACGGATTTCCATAAAATTTTACAAAACTTGTTGAAAATTTGAAAGAACGTTACAGAAACATGATTCTGAAACATAAAATTCCCACGTGTAATATTCGATGAGATATGAGCATTTTTAGTAAATATTATTTTATTGCGCGTGTGCGAAAGATTTTTATTGCATAGGTTGAAAGCTAAATATATTGAGCAACTTTTGTCAAAAGTTCATTTGGATAGAGTCAAAATTAAACAAATTGTCGACAAAAGAACAAGCTAGATTCTAGGTGTTTTCCAGAGTTGAAATTTTATAAAGGGTTTTTCCCACGCTGCGTGTTTAATTTGAAGATCCAATTATTTCAACCACATTGCAAAAGTTCTTTTTTGCGTAAAACCCCTTATTGACTTGTAACTTTAACATATTTTTATTTATTTACTAAGATTTGTGAGTTCATAAAAAGTTTTTCGCAAAAAAGAACTTTTACAACGTGATTGAAAAAGCTGGTAACATGAATAATTAAATACGCGGTCTTCAAATTAAATACGCGGCATGTGTAAAACCCCTTATGAAATTTCAACTCTGGAAAATACCTAAAAACTATTAAAACCAATAAAAATTGCAACGTAAGAAACGCTGAAGTGAAAAAGTATGGGAAGCATACAGCTGTTTCGGTAGCCTTAAGCGTACAGTCTTCAGTGTATGTAGAATGTGCATATGCTTCCCATACTTTTTCACTTCGGCGTTTCTTACGTTCTAATTTTTATTGGTTTTATTAATCCAGCGCCAAGTCTCCATTTAGTATTTACCTAAAATCTAGCTCATTCTTTTTCCGACAATTTGCTTAATTTTTACTTTATTCAAATTAACTTTTGAAAAAAGTTACTCAATATATACTCTATAACAAAAAAAGTGACGCACCAAGAAGGAGTAATGCAAACTGGACACAAATTGACATACATACAGGTTTTATTGGAATCAAGCACCAATCCATAATTATCGTCGATCCTACGTGCAACTGGTACTTCAGTGACTTCAAATACCCTTAACAGGCGGCTCAGTGAAATGGGGTTGAGCTCAGTCCCCAGATCTTTCTTCCATTGAGGTCGTTTGGAGCATCATAAAAAGGGTCCTACAACCAGCTCGGGATTTTATCAATCTAACGCAACAATTGGACAGAATTTGGCACAATACTTCACAGGAGCACATCTGCCAACTCTATCAATTAATACCTGGACGAATAACTGTGTACATAAGGGCCAGAAGTGGACCAACGCGTTATTGACTTGTTTACTTTGTGAGGCCCTTTTCTCTTGATTAAATCACTCAAATTTTCTGTAACTGTAATCAATTGTTTTTCTCCACATGTACATCACATCTACCAATTTTTGTCCCATTCGGACAACCCATTCCATCCCATCTAATAATTTTTGTCCCCACTTCTTCTTGGTGCGTCGCTTTTTTTGTTATAGAGTGTATTTAGCTTTCAGCCTATGCAATAAAAAATTTTCTATATTTCGCGCACGCGCAGTAAAATAATATTTACTAAAAATGCTCATATCTCGACGAATATTACACGTGTGAATTTTATTTTTCAGAATAATGTTTCTCTAACGTTTTGTCAATTTTTTAACAAGTTTTGTAAAATTTTATGGAAATCCATTCTAGTTATAAGCAAAAAACTTGTCAAAAAAATTAGTAATTCCTAAAAAGATACATATATATATCTGCCTAAATAATTGCGCAATTGTTGAAACCAAACATACAAATATTGTACATAGTACTTCCAACAATGTATTAAAGTTACAAATAATTTGTAGAAGAGGCATTGTTAGGTGTCATTTGACGTTTCCTACCAGCTGATAACCATACACCGCATTTTCTACGTCGGCTACGGTTTCAGCAGGAGTTCAGAGGGCACTCCTCAGCCCAAGCATTCGTAGTGATTCTGAAATGTTAATCACTTGCTTAATACACTAAAATTTGCATTTCCTAAAAATTATAGCTAAATCGCATTATTCCTTCATGGTGTGGCAACTTTTATAATCATGAGTGTAAATGTAACAAAAAAGCACTGAAAACGTAAATGTCTTGAATTCAGTTTAAAAAGTGTCTTAAATGGATGGTCATTTTTTAAACGAAAAAAAAAGTCTTACATTTTAAGACACCTTTTTGCATCTGAAATTAAGACATTGAAAGTGTCTTAAAATGCTGCCATGTTTTAGGCTTAAAAACACCGCCATGATAGGCTTAAAAACACTACTGTTTTCAAGGCTTTTTAATATATGAATAAATAAATATGGCGTGTGATTATGCTTTTCTGTTAAAAATAAATTTTTGAATTGTTAGAGCATTAATGAAATATTTATATGGGAAAAAAAAGTCCCATCATCCGTGGTTAGGATTCGAACTCACACTGTCCAAGGAAGCGGAAACCTCAAGCCAAGCATTGTCGGAGTCAAGCACTTACCAATCACGCCACCGTCGAATATAGCAAGTCGTGTTTTTATGATAAAATATACTGCAGTATTCGCGAAACAAATCGCAATGTTATGTTTTATTTCTGATTTTTTGCTATTATCTAGAGGTCTAGAATTTTTTATACATAACAAGTATGTGAAGGTTGCATCCCTCGATGAAAACGATTTCTTTCCTTAAAGTGATACTAGTAAAAAAAAAAAAAAAACTATAATCAGGAATACAGGAAAATTTGTTGTTTTACGTTTAGATGTAGGTAAATCTGTGTACGAAAAAAGCTTTTAATTCAATAATAAGAAGAAGAAAGAAAGAAAAATGTTATTCACAAATTATTCATGATTGTTCACTTATAAATTCGCTTTCTTCTCTAGAAATTACTTGCTACGTCCGTCTTCACGCTTTTCCTTTTAATATAAGAAAGCTTTAAAGACAAAGTTTTTATTTATTTATTTATTTTTTTTTTTTTTTTTAACGAAATAAGCTTTGTGTCTAAATATGTTGTTTATAAATTATGTTAAAGATAATAGCATGCAAATATCATTCACATCCCTAGAGTATTATTCTATAAAATTTAAATTCATAATGCTACCATAGTTTAAGTAGCTTAACTGCTTATTATATAAAATAATAATATATTTATTGAATGTGGAAAGATATAGGATAAGCATATTTTCTTAGAGCAGATTCCATATGAAAAATTTTCAAAGTAATGCAAGTGTCTGAATTTCTAGAGTGTCTGAAAATTAAAACGCGTTTACTGTCTGAAAATTCGCGTGTTTATGTGTTTCAGACATTTTTGCATCTAAATTGGCATTTCAAATACATTGATGTCTTAAATTAAGATATCTATAACGTCTAATCTGTATTTTAAAACATTTACGCGTCTTAAATACCGTTTCAGTTGTTTTTATGTCTTACTTTAAGACCCTTTTATTTGCAATGAGGGTTATACTCTTCGTTCTAAATTCGTGAATCCATTCATTTCTTTTCAGGAAATTATTATTTATAATACAAGATAAATAAAAATATGTCATATTCAGGCCTTTTTGTCACATTTAATTAACAAAAAGCGTAAACTAAATGCGTACCTAAGTGAGATAAGGAATTCAGACAATTCAGTTAAGAACTCTCTAGTTTTTTCCAAAACGGGTCTTCGTTGCATTATGATTTGATGTAACGGTTTTTAATGAGTATTTTTCAAATGATCCAATAAGATTTGTTATAGGAACAGGACAAGATTCTGTTCTGTAGAACGTTCTTGAATGTTACACACATTTGATAAGAAATTTTTAACACCATTCCTGGTTCGCAAAATATGCTATTTTCATAGCTACTGTCTTAATCTTTAATATATCTTAATCTTTTATAGATGTATCTGACTAGATACATCACGTATTACTTCACATTGCATATTGTTGGTTTTACTGCACTCACATTTAAATTTTGTGCTAGGGCACTTAGCATTAGTAGATAAGTCTCGTTGGTCATTATTGAATCATCATTAGCAGATTTATCAGGAATGTAAGATAAGTTTTCATCACTCATTACGATATCATTAGCAGGACAGCTATCTCTAACATGTTTTAATTGATTTACTAAGAGTTCATAAGGGTTTTTTTGCATAAAATAATTTTTGCAACGTGGTTAAAATAATTGGATGTTCGAATTAAATACGCGGCATGTGAAAAACGTCTTACGAAATTTCAACTCTGGAAAATATCTAAAATTTAGCTCGTTCTTTTGCCAATAATTTGCTTAATTTTTACTCTATTCAAATGAATTTTTGACAAAAGTTGCCCAGTACATTTAGCTAGAGTTTGAACGCAGCTTTAGAGGTCATCTTGATAGTTTCCTTAGTACTGTTAAGCATGTACGTTAATTTTCACATTAACAATGTGTTCCTTTTTAATTTTAAAAATTTTACTGTAACATATACTGCAAAAATCATTAACATTGAAAGAACTAAAAAAAGAGAAATTATTCCTTATGTGCAAGGAGAAATTAAGAAAATTTAGTGTGATTCATTGTGTTACACATGATTCTGTAAATTTTTCCCTGATCATTTTTATTTTTTACAGTATTCTTTCTATGCAATATTGAACGGAAAGCAGATAAATTAATAAATTTCTTAAATGAATAGAAAGATATTTCTTGCTGTAAAATAATTTTTTACTCAAACCTAAGAAAGGTATGATTTCTTCAGTTTTCTGATGGATTTTCCTTCCAAAAGTATTTTTGATTCGAAAAAAAATTACCTAATCGCATTAAAAAAAGCGATCGTAAATTCTTCTTTTAAAGACTAATACTTTTATATAGAATAGAAAAAGATCTGTTTTTCTTACCCTAAAAAGAACTGAAAACTTTATATACATTAGACATAAAAATATTTACTAGAAAACTGCTGATCAACAATGAGCTTATTTTTGTAGCACTATTTATTTTCGTCTAATAAATTTAAATAAAATTCCCGATTGCTATAAAAACTATTCAACCGTTCATGTACATGAATATTTTATTTAAATAAATAATTCCATGAAGCACTGAAAAGCTCTTTTTTTTTTTTTTTTTTTTAACTTTGAAAAACAAAAAGTCAAAAAGTAAACAAACGTGCCTGTTTAAAAGCAAAATAAATAAGAACGGCAAATTAACTCCAATTTCTAATGAGGTAAAATTCGTCTTACATCCAACTCTTGAAAAACAAAGAATGAAGAAATGTACCGCTTAGGGAATTGTAACTGGACAGGAAAAGAAAAGAAAGCACAAGAAAGCATGAGTGGTTCGTGATTTTTCTTCAGTTGAGTGCTATCTGTTCGGTAGAAAATGTAAAGTTAAAAGTTTCTTATTTTTGAACGCTCTAATAAACTTAAATGCATTTGGAGTGCTTTGCTCGTTAAAATCAAGAACAGTTTATTCCGATTGGTAGATACTATTCATGTCGTTCTTTCTAGTTTTTTCTTTCGGTCATTTTGTTTTTCCCCTTCTCGTCTAAGCTATGTTTTGGATTCTGCCGTATTGTTACATTTCCCTTTCTTTCTGTATTCTTCTTCTTCTTTTTTTTAATAGAAATGCAGCAAAGTCATTTCTTCTCTACACTGTAAAAAGTTTACTGAAATAATTATCCAGAGTCTCGGGAAAATTTCACTAATTTTTAGTTAAAAGTAAATACTCAATTTTTATTCTGTAATTTTCCTTAATTTATTTATTTGATCTATCGATAAAAACTAAAATTGACTGTTTCTACTTTCGAAAAAACATTCTAAGTCACAAATATTTTCTCGCGAACAATTAAATTAATACAATTTTTATTAAAGTCACACAATCAACTGTGGAAGAAAATCGGAAAAATAAAATTTCAATAAATTAAATTAATATTAGTCATTAAAATGCATTTATAAAATAGATTTTTTTAACATCTCTGTTTATTTTTCTCTCTAATTATACATAAGACTTAAGATAATAGATTACCAGTAGTTTTCTGTTGAAATTTTTAATAGTGTAAAAGGAATTTTTCTTAGTTTAGTAATTGATACTCTAGAAACTAGCTATTCGAAGTTGATTGGCGAAAATCACATTTAATAAACTTCTAAAAAATACCTCTATTCATGGCTACAAAATTTCCTAATTTTGAAATCGGATTTATCACCAGTACTTTTAAAAAGGAATTTGCCATATTTATTTTCAACGATTTAATAAACTGAAAACAATTATAAAAAATTTCCGGTATTGAGTCTCCCTTCAAAAATGGGCACCTATGCAATACTTATTGAAGGACATTACAACAATGTCTATAATTTTAAATTACAAATTATTTTACATTTTTCGATCTTATTTATGTAGATCTTAAAAAAAAAAAAAAAAAAAAAAAAAAAAAAAATTACAAATAGGGTAGGTGCTCCAGTGATTGGCATGCTCCAGTAATTGACATCGATCTCGAAATGATTAATAAATAAGAAAAATATATATTTTACATATAAGAATTTTAACATTTTATGTCAAGCACTGGAGCATAAGGTGCTAATAACTGGTAAAATGAATAACTAGCAGTGTCAAACACTGGAACATAGGGAGCCTATTACTGATAAAATGAAAAACTGGCAGTGTCAATTACTGGAACACTGAGTGGGTGTCAAATAAAAATTCATTAAAAAAAAGTAATTGTTATCAAATGTATATATATTAACATTATGTGGTTCTGAATGTCTTTCATACCATATGTACTAACTTAAGATTTCTAAAAATATTTTCTGATGACTGGAACATTAAAAACATCAGAGATTGCTCTAAAAGTGTCAATCACTGGTGCACTTACCCTATATGAGTATGCATACAGATTCATTCTTAAATACTGGGTTTTTCCTTAATTGTCTCCTTCCACCTTTCTCTGATTCTGTCTGTATAAATTATCAATACAAAAAACCCTTAACTTAACGGGTTAAAAGTTTGTGACGCAGCACTGTACTTTATGGCTATAAGAATTAGAAATACGGGTGTTAAAAATAATGATATCAAATTTCAGTGACGCTTTGATATTAATTAAATTATACATAGATTTTCTCATTTGAATTTGCTTTTTCCTTCTATTCATATTTACAGTGTAAACGTTATTTTCTACATAAAATAATATATAGCATTTACTCATTGATACCTTTCCATTCACATCTCTTACACTATGAAAGCATGTGTTTTAAAAGAAATTATATGAAATTTGAGTAACGCAGTGGTGTTGCATTAAATGATTTGTTTTTAAATTTCACTGCAATTATTTTGTTTTGCATATTAAAGTATATGTGCACATTGAAATATTGCTTTTAATTTTCAAATACGCTGTCAAATATATCACCTTCATTAAGCTTATATCATGTACTGAAATATATTTATTTCAATGAATTATTCTATCTTTTGCGTCACGCCATCCAAAACTGAAAAAAAATTTCACAATTTTTTTCTTTGCAGCACAATATCTATTTGCATGCATTTTCAATTTATTTGGATGAAATGATACAAAGTAAACATTTTCATATATTTTACTTACAGTTTTGGATGGCGTGACGCAAAAGATAGAATAATTCATTGAAATAAATATATTTCAGTACATGATATAAGCTTAATGAAAGTGATATATTTGACAGCGTATTTGAAAATTAAAAGCAATATTTCAATGTGCACATATACTTTAATATGCAAAACAAAATAATTGCAGTGAAATTTAAAAATAAATCATTTATTGTAACACCACTGCGTTACTCAAATTTCATATAATTTCTTTTAAAACACATGCTTTCATAGTGTAAGAGATGTGAATGGAAAGGTATCAATGAGTAAATGCTATATATTATTTTATGTTGAAAATAACGTTTACACTGTAAATATAAGTAAAAGGAAAAAGCAAATTCAAATAAGAAAATCTATGTCTAATTTAATTAATATCAAAGCGTCACTGAAATTTGATATAATTATTTTTAAGACCCGTATTTCTAATTCTTATAGCCATAAAGTACAGTGCTGCGTCACAAACTTTTAACCCGTTAAGGTTTTTTTTGTATTGATATCATTACTTTTTAGGGGTTAATGATCAAAACGTAAAATTAAAGGAGCATGGTAATGAGTTATAACACTGCATAAAAAGTGTTGTTTTATAGGTCATACTCTAACAAAATAACAAACTAAATGAAATTTTAAAATTTTATAAAAAGTGATTAAAAAAAAAAAAAAACTTTAAGAAAGAATATTTTTTGAGGGATGGAAACATGCAACATTACAAAGGCATAATATAGTACATTTTAAAAATGAGAAAAATTTCTACAAATAAAAAAATAAATAAAAAAGATTTTTTATTTTATTCAATATTCAATTTCTTATATAGGTTGGTTGGTTACTTATATACATTGGTTCAACTATTTCTTAGGTAGTTCAACAGAAAATTCAAAATAAATGTTTAAAAAAATAATTTGTGTACGAAAGTTTTTGTAAAAAAGTGTTACGAATAAGTTTCTAAAGAGTTTTCACCACATCGATTTTGGTTAGATAAAAATTTAACAAAAATTTTTAAATGGTCAATCGACTGAACAAAAGATAAATATTTTGTTATTTTTAAATTGTAGATGCATAAAGTAAAACTGTTTAAGCGTATGACAGTAATTTTCCAAAATACCTAGGACCAATGGGGTGAGGTTCAGATCCTCCCTTGGAAACTCTGATAATTCTAAAAAAGATGCTTAATCAATCTGAGAGAGTAAAATTAATTCAGCTGGGGAAAATAGGAGGGGGGTTACCAGTTAGATATATTAGAAATTTTAATAGGGAAATCGAATTCCTAAAAATTTTCTAAAAGGTAGTGTAGGGATTTTGGACTTTGCCTCATTTTCGAAAATTGGGTTAGGGGGGTATAAAGTGTATATAAGAGATCTAACTTTAAATTTTTAAATGATAAGGATCTTTTAGCACTTTGAGAAATCTTCTGAATATAATCACTTAAAATGTTTCCAGCGATACTTTTTTAAGGTTGGTTGGTTGTAGGTTTTAAGGCCAACTGACTGCGCTAGGGTCCTAGGCCTATACGTACATTGCCCCCCGTGAGGTCTTTCTAAGGGGTCGTATCCGTATTTATGCAAGTTTCGGAGAAAAAACACTCATGGAACGGTAGGTCGAAGAGTACGGAATGGGACTCTTCCCATCCACCAGCTTTTCAGCGCAATTCTTAAACAAGCTTACATATATATAGATTCTAAAAGTCTCATTTTTCTTCCCAAACGCCTTCAAAGTTTTGAAAACGTAAAAAGCGTGCATATTAAATATGAGACTAAGTTGAACTTTAAATGAGCTCCTAATCCCCCTCCTTTTCGAAATTTTAATGTTTGCCTCCTAAGGTTTCTTCTATCTCAATTCAGCTTCAATTTCTTTTTTACTTTTCCTTTCTTTTCTCTTTCTTTTTTTAAGAGGCAAACAAAATATATTAAAAAAAATTTTGGTTGTAGAAGACATTTCCGACAAACTACAAATAGAACTTCATTTGTTTAAAATTTCAACCATGTGCCTTCCGCCCCCCTGTTTTTACAGTTCGAATTTCCAAACAAAACAAAGACCATTCAAACTGATTAAGCTCCCCCCCCCCCCGCCTTTTTTTTTTTTTTTTTTTTTTTTTTTACAGTTTTTAAAATTTCCAAGGTGTTCTCGAGACACGGGGGACGACTTTGAAAGAAAAATTTTCTTTCTTATTTTCCTAACAAATAATTATAGAGAAAAACATTTTGTGTTAAAATGTTGTTTTGAAAAGGTCTTTCCATCAAACTAACAGAGATTCCCCCTCACTCCACCCAAATTTCACATTTATAAAATTAAAATTTGCCCATCACTGAGTCCTTATGCCCTCCTCCCTCCCCCTACCATACACATTTGTTTTATTCTTAACTAAACAAAATTCCGTAAAAATTCTCGTAGACGTTTTACAGTTTTTAGAAATTCCGAAAATTACTAGATAAAAACAAATTGAATAATTTGTATTCGACACTGTTTGGCGAGATTTTGTAGGAACTTTGGAAACACTTTTCTAAAATCGATGAAATAAAATTAATATAAAAATTATACAGAACAACTTGATTAGTTTTTTACACAATACAAAATGAGTTTAAATCAGTTTAATTTAAAGTTGTTTTCGTAAAGAATTTGCCTTTACGGTTGTTATAATATAATGCAAACTCAAGTTTCTGTAACAATGTTTGTGTTAACAGTAATTATTAAGCTAAGGAAAAATCATTTAATTTATTATAAGTATTAATCGTTATTATTGTTGGTTTGGTCACGACTTTTAAGTTTTTAAACTGATTAATAGATTAGTTTTACAAAGTGAAAACAGTTACATATTATAATTTTACTTAATTTTTTGTGTTTAATTAAAAGCTTAAAATTGCCTCAGTTTACCTCGTAACACTTCTAAGATTTTCTGGATATTGTATAGAAAAGCTATATTAAAAAATAAACAAGTACTTACAGAAATTTCATAACAATATGTTGCACTAAATAATGAATAACAGAGGTTTTTTTAAATATGTGATAGTAAAAAAAAAAAAATTTTTTGTAATGGAATTAAACATCCTTGAATCCTATTTGAACCTCTATGTCATTTAATCATTTGAATGATATAATTCACAAAAAAAAAAAAAAAAAAAAAAAAAAATCCTCAAAATTTTATGCCATATTTTTTAGAATAGTGTGTACAATATTTACAATGTTATTATTAATTTCTAATTTAAAAGTTGCAGATGCATGGTAATTTCAATTTTATTTTATATCACTATTATATCTAAGAAATAAGTATATACGAGTTAAGGAGGATATTTTTATTTATTTATTTTTTTCTGGAGTAGTTTTATTGTTATATTCATGCCACCTCCCTACTGTTAAATTTAAGAAAGAAAGAAAGAACCGCGAATAACTTTTTAGGTATAGATTTGATTTAAAAGAGAAAAATAAATAATAATAGAAAAATCTTTAAAAAGTGAAATTTTTATACTGGTAAATATTTAAGTAGTATAGTTTGTTATGAATTTAATTTAAAAAAAAAAAATCTTAATCTATTCAAAATTTTATTATCGCTTAACATTTTGTAATTTATATATATATATATACTAGAAACTTAATGAGCAAATTAATTATTTTCAAATTCTGTTTTAAGAATTTTTTCAATCCGTAGTTTAAGTGATTTATCACCTAATTTTGAAAAAATTACAAATATTTGCATGTGATTATCATATTATTTGTCATTTTTATGAAAAAAAAAGAAAAGATTTTTGTTGTTGCAATCAGTTTTTAAAATAAAACCAGTTTTGAAAGTTAACGTATCAGCATGAAAACAATGTAAATACAATGAATATTTTTGATAAATAAATGTCATATAAAATGCAAGTACCTAAATAAATAACTCATTTAATATATATATTAAAGAAAGACAAATATATATTTTTTTTGTGTTTATTTTTGACGCCAATTCCCGATAGAGGGAGCCAAAACGATTATTTGAGTATTTCAGATGGAAGAGAAGTCTGTATTCGTCCGCGAAACTGCCGCATCACGGTATTTTCGGAGTAAAAAATAGTTCGATTTTCAAACTAAGTTATAAAAAAAACAAGAGTTTTCCGGGGGAAAAGGGAGATGTCAGGCACATCAGATAAAAGCGATTAATACCATATATCAATTAAACGACATTCGCCCGAGCGATATTCGAGAAAAATTTGTACTACACATATGCCGTCCATTTATAACTTAAATAAGCCATTTCATATCTCAAAATATATTGCACGCAGAAATGTAGCGATTTCAGGGTGGGATCAGACAGAAGGTAAAAGAATATTTTGAAAATATCAGAAAAAAACATCCCATATTTCCTAAGATATTAAGTGTCGGCTTTCAGCGGTTTCTTTGATCTCAAATTAGCTGTATATTAAGTTTCGTTCGTGGAAGAAGTTTCCTCGTGGAAGAAGTTTCGTTCGTGTCGCAGTTTTCGTTCGTATTTTCCGCTGAGTGTTGCCGCGTTCGTTTGTTTTTTCGCTTGCGTCACTAGAAAAACTGCCGTTTTTCATGATATATATTTTTCTTTTTCCATGTCAGTGTTCCTATACTTTAAATATTGAACTCAGACATAAAGTGTCAGTTGCATTTTAAGTTTATATATATATATTGTTTGTTTGCTCGGATTTTTAGTTTGCTATACAAATCAACCGACAGCTTCGAAAAGTGGCACATTTATTACTCAGGAGACAATCTAGCTTACATTTTTTAGCTCATTCTGATAATTGCATCAAAATATATTAAATAAAAACCCCATTCTAACTTTAAAATGGAATAAAAAGGAAGAAATATTTGATGCCAAAATAAGGAAGTAAAATATACGTTTATTTATTTATTTTATTTTTATTTTTTCCGGAAATAAAATCTATTCAGGTGGGTGTAATATGGGTATAAAAACACCGTTTTTGAAAATCAATTGCAGAAAATTTATATAATATTTAAAAAAATATAGCAATTTTTTGTTGTACATGTACATTACAAGTGTTGAGAATACATTTCGCTTGATTTTTAGATCCAATATTTAAAAATAAATAAATAATAACGATTTGAAATATTTAGACAAAGTTTTATACCCCCTTTACTCCATAAAGCGAGTAGTCTGTGGGATAATGTGAGAAATTAGTAAAAAAGGAGCAAAATTGCAGGCAAATCTTTTGGAAAGTGTTTTTAACACTTTCCAACAAATCTGAAAATTGTTTTTAATAATTTTTAAATAAAGTTTAAAAGTATTTATGAATTCGATTTGTCTGTCTGTTCGTCTGTCTGCGCTCTAACTCTCGTAAATATTTATGGAAATATTTGAAACTAATATATGCTATTAAAGTTCACTGTGGGATGTTCTCTATTAAAAATGGAGGAAATAGCGCCGCTGGTTAATATACAGGGACACTGAAAGAGTTCCAAGGCGTTTAATTCTATGGGAGGTATTTCTAGAAACCACTTTTTAATACCTTTATTTTGCACAGATCATAATGAAATTGACATTAATTTTACTTATACGCAAAAAATGTTTTCTATGGAATACAATATGATTAGCATTAAGATTTACAGGCCCGCGTCAGGTACTTTAAGGACTGCAACCAGAAATTGCTGGAATTGCCTTTTCGGTTTTATTAAGCAGTTTTAACTCTCTCTAACAATTTTAAAGAGTGATTATGAGTTGGATTAGTCAATTTGTCTAAGTTAGTTAAAAATCGACTGCAAGATTTGTACAAGACATATATAGGGAGAGTGTGAACTAATAGTAGGAATTAAAAAACAAATAATAATGAAAAAACAAATTTCTGATATTAAACAACAAACTGACAGCTGTATTTTTCCCTTACAAGTGTATTTTTATTATTATTTAATACCTATTACTTAAATCCCCCCCCCCGAAAGTTAAGTATTTGAAGTTTGGTGATATTTCTATTTAGTGATTAATTCAAGCTAGAGAAAATATCAAATCTCCAACTTTTTAACACTTTCCAACAAGGTTGAAAAGTGTTTATGACTTGGGTTTGCCTGTCTGTCTATCTGTCCGCGCTCTAACTCCCGTAAACATTTATGGAATTTCTTGAAACTGATATATGTTATTCAAGTTCACAATCAGATGTTCCCTATTGAAAATGGAGTTTATACCTCTACTGGTTTGTGTACAGGGACACCCGAAAATATTTCAAAGCATTGTGTTCTATGAGAGGCATTTCTATAAACCGTATTTTCATACCCTTACTGTAAAAAAATCTTAATGAAATTGAAATATGTTATACAAGTTCACTATTGGATGTTCCCTATCGAAAATGGAGTCTATACCTCTACTGGTTTGTGTACAGGGACCCCCGAAAATATTTCAAAGCATTGTGTTCTATGAGAGGCATTTCTATAAACCATATTTTCATGCCCTTATTGTACAAAAATTTTAATGAAATTTAAATATGTTATTCAAGTTCACTATCGGATGTTTCCAGTATAAAATGGAGTAAATACCGCAACTGATTTGTGTACAGGGACACACAAAAGTATTTCAAAGCATTGTGTTCTATGAGAGGCATTTCTATAAACCATATTTCCATACCCTTACTGTACACAAATGTTAAAGAAATTGAAATATGTTATTCAAGTTCATTATTGGATGTTTCCTGGAGAAAATGGAGCAAATACCACCACTGATTTGTGTACAGGACACACAAAAGTATTCCAAAGCATTGCGTTTTATGGAGATATTTCTATAAACTATATTTTAATAACTTTACTGCACGAGGACTTATGAAATTGAAATGTGTTATTTATAAACACAAAAGAAAATGCTTTGCATAGAATATAGCATGATTAGCATTAGATTTACAGGATGACACAAAAATAATCAGTTATATAAAGAGCTATTCATAAATATTTGCTAAAAGTGTACTTTCGTTTACATTAAGCATTTTTAACACTTTCTAACATTTTTAACACTTCCCAACAAGGATGAAAAGTGTAAATGACTTCGGTTTGTCTGTCTGTCTGTCCGTCTGTCTGTCTCTCCGCGCTCTAATTCCCGTAAATATTTGTGGAATTTCTTGAAACTGATATATGTTATTCAAGCTCACTATCAGATGTTCCCTGTTGAAAATGGAGTTTATACCTCTACTGGTTTGTGTACAGGGGCACCCGAAAGTATTTCAAAGCACTGTGTTCTATGACAGGTATTTCTATAAATCATATTTTCATACCTTTGTTGTACACATATCTTCATGAAATTAAAATATAATATTCAAGTTCACTATTGGATTTTTCCTGTAAGAAATGGATTAAATACCAACTCTTTTTTATATACAAGGACACTCAAAAGTATTCTAAAGCATTGCGTTCTATGAGAGATATTTCTATAAATCAAATTTTAACAACTTTAATTTCCACGAAGTTTTAGGAAATTGAAATATGTTATTTATATTCACAAAAGAATGCTTTACATAGAACATAGCATGATTAGCATTAGATTTACAGGGTGAAACAAAAATATTCTGTTACATTAAGAGCTATTATAAAAAAATTGCTATAATTCTACTTTCGTTTACATTAAGCGTTTTTAACACTTCCTAACATTTTTTTTTTAAGTATGAATATGATATATATTTGTGTATCTGTCCGTCTGTCCGTCTGTCTGTCTGCCCGCGCTCTAACTTTCAAAAATATTTATGGAATTTTTTTAAACTGATATATGTTATTCAAGTTCACTATCGGATGTTTCCTATAGAAAATGGAGTTTATACCTCTACTGGTTTGTGTACTGGGACACATGAAAGTATTTCAAAGAATTGTTTTCTATGAGAGGTATTTCTATAAACCATATTTTCATACCTTTACTGTAGAATATCTTCATGAATTGAAATATGTTATTTAAGTTCAGTATTGGAAGTTTCCTATATAGAATAGATTACATACCAACTTTATATACAGGGACAGTCAAAAGTACTCCAAAGTGTTGCGTTCTTTGTGAGATATTTCTATAAATCAAATTTTAATAACTTTACTTTCCACGAAAATTTAGGAAATTGAAATATATTATTTATATACACAAAAGAAAGCTTTGCATAGAATATAGCATGGTTACCATTAGATTCACAGGGTGACACGAAAATATTTAGTTATATTAAGAGCTATTAATAAAAAATTGCTAGAATTGTACTTTCGTTCACATTAAGCGTTTTTGACACTTTCTATCATTTTTTTAATGTGAATATAATTTCAATTTGTGTATCTGTCTGATTGTTCTTCTGTCCGCCTGTCTGTCTCTCTGTCTGTTTTTCTGCACTCTAATTCCCGTAAATATTTATGGAATTTCTTTAAACCGATATATTTTATTCAAGTTCACTATTGGATGTTTCCTATTGAAAATGGAATGGATACCTCTTCTGGTTTGTGTACAGGGACACCCAAAAGTATTCGAAAGCATTGTGTTCTATGATAGGAGTTTCTATAAATCATATTTTAATACCTTTAATGTATATGTAATGAAATTTTAATATGTTATTCAATACCCTATCGGATGTTTCTTATGTAGAATAGAGTACATTTCTAACTATTTTGTGTACAGGGGCACTTAAAAGTACTCCAAAGGATTGTGTTGTATGAGAGTTATTTTTATAAACCAAATTTTAATAATTTTATTGTCCACAACGCTTAATGCAATTGAAATATATTATTCATATGCACAAAAAAGTATGCCTTCTATGTAATATAGTATAGTTAGCATTATATTTACAGGGCCACACAAAAATAATCAGTTACATAAAGAGTATTAATAAAAATTTGCTGGAATTGCACTTTTGTTTACATGAGCGTTTTAACACTTTCTTATAATTTTAGTGGGAATATGTTTTCAATTTGTGCATCTGTCTGTCCGATTGTTTACCTTTCTATCTGTTTGTCTCCGGCTCCTATCATCCGTGAATATTTTGAGAATTTTATAAAAATGATACACTCAAGTTCCCTATGGAATGTTCCCTATTTAAAATGTCATTAATAGGTCATGTACAACTAGTTTGTTTACAGGACAATAACAACAACAAAAAAAAAAAAAAAAAAAAAAAAAAAAGATAATGCATTACGTTTTAGGACAGAATTTTTTAAAAGTTATATTTAAAAAATTTGCTACTACAAAAATCTTAAAAACATTGACATGTATTATTAATATTCTAAAATATATTTTTGTATGGAATATGATATGATTAACTTTCATATTTACAGGGCTACAGTAGAATATTCAGAGAGTTTAAAAGCTGTAATTAAATCTAACGGCTGCATTTTCTTTTGCGTTAAGCCTTTTTAACCCTTTCCAAAATGTCTAAGAGGAATTTTAAAATCAATTAGTCTGTCTGTATGTTTTTCAGTCCTTCTGTCTGCTGTGCGATAACGTAGGCAAAGAATATTAATAGTTATTCGATACAACAATTGCATACAGTTGGAAAGTGTTAATAATCAATGCGTACTGCATGATTTTCCTTTCTTTTTTTTTTTTTTTTATTATTATTATTATTATTAACTAAAATGCTACAAGAGTAATAATCCAATTCACATAACTAAACAAACACTTTAATAACCGGCGGATGGGGAAAATGATATGTTTGTTGATTTTAGTCGATAAGAGAGGGAAGGAAGAAGGGAAGAGAGAAATAGGAAAAACTTTTTTTTTCATAGTTTTGAGTCTGATTTACAGAAGTTTACAGACCAATTCACAGCGCGGCCGAGTAGAGAAGCGAGTGAGACGTGACGTAGCCATAAGACTCATCTCTACTCCATCGCTGTTCTCGGTAGTAGGAGAAATTGCTATTCCGGGGCCCGTTTTCACTCGCACACGAGTCGTGTCAGCTGATCGATAAAGGAAGCGAGAAGGCGTGCTAGCTCCTCCCAAAAATGACGTCAGTTTTACCGATTATAGCCGATTATTACCGAAAACGCAGCCATATGACCAATAGGAAAAGTTTCATCGGCATATTGTTTGTTATCAAAAGCACGTTCTGCATACTGCGTAGTTGTAGAAATTCAATTGTGGAAGTATCTGACTGTGTTTACTCAGCGTTACATTTTCAAATATCTGATAAGTTTATTTAGGTCAAGTTTTTCCAACAAAATTTTCAATTATGAATTAATAAGTTAGTAATTTAGGACTGAAATATTATTGTTTTATGTGTGTGAATAATGAATATTTTGTCACATACATGAGCATTAATTATTCGGTCATCTGTAAATATGAGTACACCATTTCTTCTCAATAATAATTAAAAGAAAATCTACTATTAGGAAATATCAAGATCTAATTACAAGCTGTAAATTTGTAAGGAGAATGATTTATATATTCTTGCTTGATTATTAAATTTCAGTTGAAAATTTTATTTATACATTAATATTGATATAAAAATTTTTTGTTTTAAATAATGTTACATATGTATACAAAGTATATACATATACACATTATTTTGTATATGTATACAAAGTTGAAATAAAACACAACAATTGCTATGAACTGTTAAAATGCATAGTGTTTGCTTACAAAGTTTTTAATTCTGTGTCTTTTTCAACATCAGTTTTTCAATACGTTTTAAAGCTTTTATAACATTAAAAAAATTGCTGTTTCCTCTGTTCCTCCTAACTGTGTTTTTTCCCCCAAAATAATAACAACAATGAAAACACCTGAATTTAATATTTTAAATATATTCATCTTCCTATATTTCATGTTTAATTTTCTGAAAACTGTATATTTATAAAACTGATAGCATTAGTATAACTTTTTTTTTCTTTTTTTTGAAGAAAAATTATATGGTTTACATGATTTATAAAACAATATACACATCTATACTTATTTGTCACATTGTTAAACCTCCATTTCCTCATCTTTGTTTAAATACAAGTAAAAATGTGCTTTGAGAGTTTCTACTTATACACTAAAATGTGTATCAATCATCTTGTGTGGCTCTATAAACTAATCATAAATGCTAATTACACTATAGGGAACATATTTTTTTGCTTCTGGTAAATGTATAAATTTCATAATGTTTTATGCAGTATAACAATAAAAATATGCTTTAAAGAAATACTCATATACACTATAATGTATCAGAGTTCTTTTGTGAGACTTTATACACAGACAAATAGTACTTTTTATACCATTTGTTTAAATTATATTGGAAGAGATCTCGGAATTGAATATACTTCTTATAAAGTACTAAAAACTTATAATAGTTGAAAAAAATAAAATAAATAAATACATAAAAATAAAATAACTTTCAAATAATTTCCATGTATATCTCATACAGGATTAACAGGTTTTGATGGTTTATATTACCAGTTTAAAATTTAACTGTTACTAATGGAAAATATCTAAATATAAAATAAACAGATTAAGTTATTTGAAGAAACACTACGTGGACAACGATTTTCGACCCCCGAAGAAGCGGTTGATGCATTCAAAACGCATGTTTTTGAGTTACCTCAATCGGACTGGAAAAGGTGCTTTGAAAATTGGTTCAAACGCATGCAGAAGTGGATTGATCATCATGGAGAATATTTTGAAAAACAATAAAACCAATTTCGATCCTACATATTTGTTTTTTCATTATTAGGCCAGAAATATAAATAGATAATAAGATTGTTGTGCATTCCGATAGTTACGTTTTTGTATTACAAAGAAATTTATTTAATCAACTTTAGTAGGTAAATGTACATATTGAACATTCTATTGCTTAAAAAAAAGCTTTTACAGTAGGTTGTAAACATGTTAACCACATTGAAGAACTTGTGTTTATTATTTTTGTAAAATGGACATAACATTTGACTTATAAATATTTCGCAGGATACTATAATACTTTTTTCTTGTTTTCACCATTACATTATATATGTATAAATAAAAATTTGAACACACAAACTTCAGAAATTTTCATAATTTAATGTTAGCATGGGGAAAATAAAAACGTTAGATATTTACTAGACATGCACAAATTACTTAGTATTTCTTCAGATTTTCCGGTACTTTTTATATTGAGATGAATATTTACTTTTGCCAAGTTTTTTGATAACTACAATATTTCCAAACAGAGTAATTTGTTATCGAATGTCTAAATATTCAGCTTCATTATTGCCAAACATAGTAACTTTTTGTCATATTTCTAGCATTGAAAAAATGTGCAATCACTTCTTCACTTATTTATTTTCAAGAGATATTTGTTAAAGAGCATAAAAACTATTTTGAATAGTAAATATGATTAAAAAGACATAAACCTATTGCCAATAAACACAATATATGTATATATATACATATAATACCTGCTGTGGACACTAGATGAAATCATTCTGTACCCATATTTATATTATTTTTACACACAACTCTACATATTACTGTATACATGACAAGAAAACAATTTTTCGTCAAGTGTAACTCTTTATAGCAATATCTTTACAGTAGAAATATTAAACATAAAAATTCAGTTTTAAAATATTTTTTCTCTTTAATCAGAGAAAAATTATTAAGTCTTTTCGCTATTTAAATTAAAGAAAAGAAATAGATGCTCTATATTTCAAATATCCCAAAAAACATTCTTTATTATTTACTAAAAGTATTCGGTATCATATACTATATTTAGCAATGCTGAAAGCACCGAGTGAAACCATATTTCTCCTAATATAGTTATGAAAATTTCTTTAAGCAAAATCTTGTATAAGTTATCAAAATAGAAATAAAAGTCCCTAATTTATCTAAGTATATCTTATTATTCTACTATGGTGCTTTAGTTTTTAAATAATAAAAACAAAGTACTTATTTTCATTGAAATAAAAATTAATAATTTCATGAATTCAGAGTGGAAGCCAATAGCGAATCTATTGACTTATTATTTATATTACAATTTACTGTTGATTTTTTTATCTAGCTAAAAATTAATAATAAATTTTATTTTTCATTAAAAAACTCATACTTCATTCCCTAGAGAGAGAGAGAGAGAGAGAGAGAGAGAGAGAAATCCAATAATAGTTTTGTATAGAGAATTGAAAGTTAACAAAATTTAAAAATTGTTTGATTCAAGGGGAGTAATGTAAATTTGCACAGATGTTAAAATCACTGTCTAAAAACAATAGTCGTGTAATGCAGTATCAAGACAAGTAAAAAATAAATGTTCCCACTTCCATTGACCCTAATGAAATTTCTTCTAGCACTAGCATTACTGCTGTGTAGAAGTTTGTCAAAAGGTTATTGTAGCAACCGTAAGACAGGTGCCAATACTTAGACATTTTTTCTCTCCAAAAAGTGATAAATTCCTAAATATTAGCACCTACATGGATGAAACTACCTAACATTGAAAAGCACTGAAAACAACTATTTGGGATGCAAAATAAATTACCTATTATAAAAAAATATCTATTAAAACCTATAACAAATGATATTTAGAGAGTTGTTAAAACATTATAATGCAAATTAAATATTCAAAATGAGAAATTTTTATAAAAACAAAATAATCTAACATGAAATTGAGAGACAACATAAGTTTGAAAATTTGGTTTGCATGATTTACAAAACAATTTGCATGTCTGTTTATCTCTTACATTCATTGCTTATATGAAAGTAGTATGTATATGTTTTTATTTAATATCTTGTATCATAAAAAACTATTCTCTTGTTATGATGGTAAACTTAAAAATTGTTTAAGCATACTGATTTTTGTTTATTTGTTTAAACTTTCCAAAAAAGTTAACAGGTATTTATGACTTGGTTGATTTTTTTTTTTTTTTTATGACAGTTGTTGAAAATTGTTTATTCACAGTTTATGTCTCTACATAAATTGTTTTCATAACTTTTGTCATGTAAATAATAGTTTGTTGGATTATTTCAGGAATATCCATCAAATAAACATCATTCATAAACTACAGCATTTCTTTGAAAATTTCAATATTCTCGAAACTGTTGCATTATAACATGGGATCTCTTATTATAAACAAGCGATTTATCGCCAAATGTGACCCTTAACAACAACCTCAAGACTTTTGTTATGAAACAAAGAGAAGCAAAATATATTTTAAAACACAATTTTCTCTTTGATTAGTTGAAAATTGATAAAATCTTTTTATTTCTTAAATTTGAAATATGCATAAATTTATGGACAGGTGCAGTATAATACATCATTTAGCAAGTTTTCAAAATTGTAACCAAAAGTCGCCAAATTGACATTTTAGCATTTTGAAGCCATTTGAAAGTTAGCTATAATTCTATTTTTCTCTAAATAATGACACGGTAGTTTTTTTAACACACATATATAGGTATCAATAACATACAATTTAATTAATAAAATAACATTAAATCGTCTTGCAAATAATAAATTAAATAGATTTATACATTCAATGTATGTTATGAAATACAATCTAACTCCATAGAATTATTAATTGATATTTGAAGGTAGAATTTATAGTCTAGGAAAGTTTTATTTTTATCAATGAAAACAATTTTTTTTTTTTTTTTTTTTTTTTTTTTTTTCGTTTTTCAAAAATAAAAAACATAATATAATAACAATAATATACCTAGGTAAAAATATTGACTTATATGCTTCTTTCGATAATTTATAAGAGATTTTGCTTAAAGAGATTTTATAACTATGTTTAAAAAAAATGTAATTTAACCCATGCTTTCAAACTCTAATATATTTAATAACAGCTAAATATTTAAGTTAAATTACTAGTTTATGTTTTTTGATGACTTTTCACATAATATAAACCATTAAAAACCTGTGAATCCTGTATGAAAATTATTTGATAGGTCTTTTCAATTGTGACATGATTTTTCGGGGAGAAATTCAATTGTTAGATAAGATATAGGCTACACAAATGCATTATATTTTAAGTTTTATTTATAAAAGTAAAGCTTGAGATTTCTTGCTCTTGAATTTGAACAAATAATATAAATCGCACTACTGGTTCATGAATATAATCTCATGAGAGAATTCGGATATATTGCATATGTGAATATTTCTTTAATGTATATATATTATCTTTATATATCACAAAACATAATAAAATTTATACATAATTCAGAGCCACAAAACCATGTTTTCTAATGAATAAGGTGTAATCTGCATTAATGATTGAATTACATGTTTATATAAAATTAATCAAGTACATTTTAAAATATAAGTTGAAAAATTTTAAAGTGTATTTGTTGTTGTTGTTGTTGTATTGAAACAAGGATGAGAAGTTGGAGGTTTAAAAATGTAACAAATAAGTACAGATGCAAAATGTTTTATAAATCATGCAAACCATCTGTTTTTTTTTTTTTTTTTTTTTTTTTTTTTCTTCATCTTTTAATTTATTGAAATTTGAATTTTAAAGCAATAAATTTTGTAAATATCAGTTTTGCAAAAAATTTAATATATGATCATTCAATAAAATTTGATATATGTGTGAAGGGAGAAGATCCAATTATAAAACAGATTCACAACTAGATTATAATATAAAAATTTATTATTTTATTATTATTGAAATAAGCTTAAAAAACAAACTTCACAAAAATGCATTATGGTAATTCAAAAGTCAATAGTTATTTAACTAATCTATTTCATAAATAGAACTGATAGAAAATAGAATTAGTAAATGAACATGGTTATTACTTAATGCAAAAATATTTACTTCTCCTTACCTATTTACAGCTTGGAGATACTTTGGTATATTATTAAATTTTCATCCCAAAAGAGGCATATTTCTTTTAGTATAATGTAGTATCCAGTTTAAAGATAAAGGACTGAATTCCTACTGCTTATGAATATGGCAAAATTTTAAATATCCACATTCACAAAACAATAGCCATTCAGTCTAAAAAATGCAATTTCACTGTACCTTCATCATTTTCATTAAAAATAATGTTGAAAACAATAACTTTCGATTATAATTTTACAAAATAATACATTTAAAATATAGTAAAAAAAAAAAATAAAAAAAATAATATAAAAGATTATTTCCTTAAAAAACGCAGTACAACTTCACAAAATCTGTCGCAAATTTCTTTTCTAAAGAGTCAATACACACTTCTCCATCGCTGCTTCTCGGTTCTCGCCGACATAGAAGCAGCCGAGTTCGCGATGCAAACAAACGAGACATTTAACACAACGATGGAGTAGAGAAAATGAGCCCCAGAATTGCTATTTCTCACTCACCGGAAACGCTGACGTCAGAGATGGGCGTTGTCACTGACATTTCTCCACTCGTACGTACTGTGAATCGGCCTGTTTGATAAAAAAAACACTATATGAAAAGTTTGAGCAATAAATTTTAATATTTAATGGTAGCTCAACTGACTCAAAATTTATAAACTTAGAAAAAAAATAAGAATATTAGCTGTACTGTAACAAATACGTGCTTACAATGTATTTATTGCTTTAAGTTTAACAATTTGTTTACTTTACTGTACAAATTATTATCTTTTCATTATACATTAAAATTTTATTGCCTTTAAAAAGGCTCAAACAGAGTTTCTTTCCTGCTATCTGGGTACATTTTGTGATGATCTTCAACAACTTGTAGCAGGAATTGTAGTTGCATTTCATCATGAATTATCAAACCACTGTATTCTTGAATAAGTACAACTGCATGCTCAGCATGCTCATTTACTACTTGTAGGGATTTTATTATCCCTTTAGCCTGTTTATAGTCCTCGCTTGACTCCCACAAGGCAGGATCAACTTCAAGATATCCAACTGGAAGTTCCAACAATTGAAACAATATCATTGACTTGGCTGTCACAAAATCTTCCAAGTTTTTATTCTTGAATGAATGAAAAGCAATACTGATTCGGTTAGAGTAATTTTTAGTTTGTTTTCCTGCATTAGCATCATTCTGTAAAGGTAAAGCATTAACCATGCGTCTTTTGGTTAATCAACTGACACGGCTATCAAATAAAGTCAAGCCAACCAAGTCTTGATAAATACCAAAAGTGCTTAGCAAATTTATGTGATGATGACTTAGAAATTACTAAATGTATTGATGAGTATTCTAGTAGTGATTTGAGAACAAGTCATTACAAGAGGCACATGCAGCTTGAGATCCAAGCTTTCAAGTATACATGGACTATGAAAACACACACATCATGTACACCTTCTTCCTCTTTTGAAGTCAGATTAAATTGAGCCTTGAACATCAAGATCTTGAGGCAATATATCACTTTGGACATCTAGCAGGTATGGTGCATTGCACCTGGTGACATAAATCTAACTCCCTTTCCTGGGAAAGCACCAAGATAGATAATTACAAGTTCTAAAAATTCTTTATAATTCCCTCTTAGCTTTATTTCTCTTTGTTCTTTTAGGTACTTCCTTGCATAGTTGATCGTATCTTGCTTTATATCTTCTACTAAATTTGCGACATCATCAAACGAAATTGCTGGTTCATACTTTTCTCTATCAATGAAGCTCCAACATTTTTGAAAGCGTTTAAATAGGGCAACTTCAAGAGAAGATCTGACTCCGATACATATTTCAAACACAGTACTAATTATCAGTTCCATAATGTGATGCCTGCAAGCAAGTGATAAGAGCTCTTTTTTAAACTTTTGCTCTATAAGACACATGCACCAGAATTATGACCAGTATTTGAGCTGGTAGTGTCAAAGCACATTGCCCTAATATTATCTGCTATTCCCCAGTCTTGAATGGCTTCAAAGACAGCTGCTGCCTGTGCTTCTCTTGTTGCTGACGGAATCTTGGCAACAATCAGTAGCTGAGAAATTCCTTTCCCAGCAACTAATACTGGTAACCTATCAATTTTTTCTTTTCCAGTCAGACCATAGACTAATTTTCCATCCCAATAAATGACAAAAGTAGTGTTGCTTTGAAACTTTTTTTTTCATATTTTTTAATTCTCTCAAACATTCTTTGTCGACGAATCAAGTCTTTGTTTATAGTATATTCATCAATGCTCAGTCTTAAACTTTTGACAGTTTCTGATAATGCAAAAACAGCCTTTTGGTCTGAAACTTTACTATGATCTAGTATCTAGTGCTGCTGCAAGATCTGGAGTAATTATAGTTTTCCGTACTTCTCCAACATGAACTGCATTGTTTTCAGTTTTTTCCAACTTTTCTAAATCCCTTTATGCTGAGTTGTTTTCAGACTCATCATCAGTAGATGAATACTTTAAAGGGTGGAATTTAATTTTCTTTTCTGTGACATAGTGTATGTATGTGAGTATGCATACATTTATCATTCCATACATTAAAAACGTCATCATTGAGCTACCTCTAAGTAACGTTCAATTGTGCTAATATTTCGCCTGAATTTTACCATCAGATGTATGTTGAACAAGGTAAAAGTCGTCAAATTATCCATGTAAGCTATTTCATCTAGCTCGGATTTTCTATGCCATAATATAGTTAAAACCTCGACTTACGGTCTTTCCATCACAACTAAAACAGCTGATTGTTCTTTCCCATTAATTTGATTTATGAAGAATTAATATACATAAGTTTCATGCGGTATGACATGACTTTATATATTATATTTCTTTGTACGTTCGACTTATTCACACCGCTAATAGCGCAGCTGACAGTCGAATGAGATGGACGAAAATGAATTTTAGTATAATTATCAGCGGGTATGAAATATTTAACCCATTTGTAACGCTGTACTATAACACTGTGTGTGAAAACCGAGGGCATACATATTATCAAGTCACATATCACATCCAGATCGCATAATCCAGAGTCAGGGAAATGGATCGTTTTTAATACGACGTGTGCCCACGCTGACAATATATACGTCAATTTAGTGATCATACGCTGTTTTATATGTGCTAAATAAATCACGCTACACTTAAGTTGAATAAATCAGCATATATTAAATACATAGACCTACCATAAGTTCTATCCACTAAAATAAAACCACCACTATTTTTTAATGTTTAGGAAATGACACCGCTATATTTTGTAAAAGTATAAATATGGTGTGCGAACACTAAAAATAGGGACAGTATTTGTTAAACATTTGCATAGTTAAGATGGACTGGGGAAAAAAAGAAAATAGAATGGCAATAATTGCTTTACACAAGTGTGGCAAGAAACCGAAGGAGATTTTAATCTTACTAAAGCCGCTTCAACGAAGGTGCTCTACCGACGACAGGACACGAATCGATCTTCCTTGTACGAGCAGCTGTTAAAGCCTTAGAGAAACGGCTACCAGACCAGAGGACAATGGCCCGCATTATAATAATTTTTGAAACCTCTAATAAACCTGCAATATTTTAGGTTTTATAGAGGTTTTACAAGGTTTCGGATAAGTACATGAATGATAATAAGTTTTCCTATGGTGTTTTGAGAATACCTCCGTTATACCTACGATCAAAAAGGTATTTTTAAGTTTTACTTTTAAAACCTCTAAAAAACCTGCACTATTTTAGGTTTTATAGAGGTGTCACAAGGTTTAAGATAAATACATGAATGATAAGTTTTCTTATAGTGTTCTGAGAATACCTCCATTAAACGTAAGATGAAAATATATTTTTAGGTTTTATTTTTAAAACTTTCAAAACACTTGCACTGTTTTAGGTTTTATAGAGGTTTCACAAGGTTTCGGATAAATACATCGATGATAATAAGTTTTTTAATGGTGTTCTGAGAATACCTCCATTATACCTAAGATCAGAAAGGTATTTTTAGATTTTATTTTTAAAACCTCTAAAAAACCTGCACTATTTTATGTTTTATAGAGGCTTCACACGGTTTCAGTTAAATACATGAATAATAATTAGTTTTTCCATGGTGTTTTAAGAATACTTCCGTTATACCTACAAGCAAAAAGATATTATTAAGTTTTATTTTCAAAACCTGTGAAAACCTGTACAATTTTAGGTATTATAATGGTTTAACGAGGTTTCTGATAAATACATTGATGATAATACGTTTTTCTATGGTGTTGAGAAAATACCTCCGTTATACTTATAAACAAAATAGTTTTTTTGAGGTTTTGTTTTTAAAACCTCAAAAAACCTGCAATGTTTTAGGTTTCTTAATTGTTTCAAAAGGTGTGTGATAAAATACATTCAGGCTTATAGTTTTTTCCATTGTATTTAGATGATACTTGTTTTATATATATATTCAAGAAGGTTTATTCTAATTTTATTTTTATACATGAGGTTTCATGAGGTACTATTTAAAAAATTTTAAAGTTTTCATTGCTTTTTTAATTTTTATGATGTAAGTGCTAAAAACGTTAAAGTTACAGGTTTATAAAGATATATTCAGATAAACCTTATTTATACTTATGTTTTAAAAGTTCTTTATAGTATCACTTTTAGAATCTTTTTCGTTATCGACTCAATAATTCTTTACTGTGTGACTGTGTGACGTCATAGAGAGTGTAAGAAAACAGCACATTCTGCTTGAAAAATTTTTACAACTCGAGTGCTTGATTTTATCACATCGCAAGATGAGGGATATTCGTTATAATTTTACATTTTTTTTCTTTTTTTTTTTTTTTTTTTTTACAGTGTAACTTACAGCTGCTATTAAGAATATTCGTAAGACCAGAACGAAAGTTCTGTTACAGCGGCACGCGGATAGCAAACATCAGCATTTTTTTTTTTTTATTTTTTTTTTTTAATGAAAAAATCTTTACTGTAGAGGAAAATTTCAACAAGCAAAATGACAAGGTGTTAGCTCGCAGTTCTAAAGAAGCTACAGAAAAAATTCCACGGGCTGAAAGAGGTCACCACACTGCTTAACTAATGGTTTGGTGGGGGGTTTCGTATAAAGGTGTAACCAGGCTACATAATTGTGAAAAAAAGTGTAAAAAGTTAGCTAAAAACTACCAAAACAACATCCTGGAACAAGTTGTGAAGCCCTTAAGTGAAACTTTGGTCACTGGAAAGCACTGAATATTCTAGCAGGACTCTGCACCAGCGCACAAGGAGAGAACGACCCAGCGATGGTCTGAGAACAACTTACTAGTATTCATTCAAGCTGATCATCGGCCATCGGGAAGCCCAGATTTGAATCCACTGAATTACCGTCTTTGGTACATTTTAGATGAGAAACCTGCGCTAAGGGTCATCTAAATATTGAGACTTTATAAGCAGATTTAGTGAGGACAGCAACAGAAATTCCTATTGAAGTCAAGCGTGTAACGATAGATGAGTGGCCTGAGCGTTTGAAAAAATATGTCAAAGCGAAAAGAGGTCATTTTGAATAGATTTTATTTTTTGTAATGTAAGTAATAAATCAAACGTATGTAAAATTTAAACTCTGTTTCATTTTTCATAACAACTAGACCTTTCTAATTGGTGGACAGAACTTATGGCAGGACTATGTATATACGCTTATTTATTCAACAAAACGAGCTGTCAGCACAGTACTAAATTCTGCTTCTCTTTACGCTGAAGCAGAGAAAAATTTGTTGACAGTGGTACTTCCAATTACCACACGAGACAAAAAAAAAAATAAAAATAAATAAATAAATAAATAAGATTACGCTGCCTTTTTATCAGAATGCCAGTAATTTATGCATCATTAGGACAAACGTTTCCAAGTGTGACGACAATAAGAACGACGAACGTTAACAGGTTCAGGCATTATCTCTATATAGGCCAGCGTTATGTTGCAGATGCCAGTAGATTTATTTTAGGGCTCTTTTTTTCTTCAAATTTGGTAATTTCTGAAACCGTGATTTCATAAACTAAGATGTTGAATATTTTTATTGTTTTCTTACCAAACTTTCAAACTAAATGTTTTACAATATATAAATGTTTTTATTCAAGTCATCACTTGAGATTAAATTTATTTTGTAGGAAAACTTTACAAAAGAATATCAACACATATAACAATTTAGATTTCTTTCTCTTATTCAGTACATTTTTACATTTTACATGCTAAAAGATCGCTAAAATTTCAGATTAAAAAATTTATCATCTATATTTAATTTTATGGCTCATTCTTCTAATATAATTTTACAGTAAATTAATTTCATATCATTTTTTATTAATCGTTTTCCGTCGTAACTAATTACATTTAATTCCAGTAAATGATAATGTCTTAAAAAACTTTAATTTATTGAGATTTCTTTTCTTTTCTTTTCTTTTTAATCAGTGTCTAAAATAAAATTCTAAAAAAAAGTAAATAAATAAAAATAAACAAAAAATATTCACGATGGATTCATCGTTTTATTTGGTAAACTTATTTTATAGCAAAATGACTTTTTTTTGGTATATACAATTTCCAATTTTAATAGATTTTGGATTGTCCACATGTATAGAAAATCAGTCAAGTCTGAAAATCTATTATTAAATTTGAATATTGAATTTTAATTCTGGATCAGCCATCATAAAACATCCTTACTGAATGCTCGCATAAAAGCTGCAGGGATTATTACGATAAAAGAAAGATTTAAGGAAAAGATTTATCGCCGCATTTCCTTCCGAAGATTCTCTTAAAACCCTGTTACTTTCTCTTGGAAAAACGGAAATTTAGTCTCTATTCAAGAATAGTATCTGCGTATTGAAGTGAAAATTGCTGCCTAGCTATGGAACTTATTCATTGATTTGGAATCTTAGTCATAAGAATTAAGTGTTTGCAAGCTTCACTAAAAATCTTTCTAAAGTTATGGGAGGTCTTAGAGAGATTCATAACTCTTCATTTATTCTAACAACTCATCAACTGTCTCATGTAACAATGCTTTGTTCTTATAATGGATAAAAAGGGATACAAATTATTAATGATATAGTTTTCTAGAAAGCTCCTCATTATTATTATTTCACAGAATAACGTAACTACTTGAACATAAATACTTTTAAGAGTGTTTCATTTTATTAAGAACTCTATTTCATTTTTCCTTATTTTATTTCCTTTCATTGTTGCCATATTCTTCCGATGTTCTTAAATATTGAAAACATTCTTTATAATTAATCTTGTGAGGAAAAAAAAAAGGATAAATAAAAAATAATATCTTCAATATATCTAGTTATCGAATTTCTTATTAAGCACACTTTTATTTTTATTTATTTTTTTTTTTTTAGTAGCTTTAATGTATCTATCAAAATATAATATTTTGATTCTTGCACATTCTTTGATATTACATTCATTCTAATCAGACTTTTAAAAAAATCGTACACTTCCATTGTAACTTTAAAAAGGTGCAACTGAAAATTATCGAATTTAAAATAGCGAATAAAAACTTTCCGATCAAACATCATAAATTGCAGAAATACACAGTAAATGCTTCTGGTCGAAATATTTGAACTGATTCTTCAATATATATATGTATAAATGTAGGCAAAAATGTAGCATAAAAGTTTTAGTTCATTTATGTTTACACGCTGCACTCGTGCCAACGAATTTTCACCTAATGAAAGTCTGTGATTAAGTTTTTCGACACGGCACATTTGTTCCGCATTTATTTTCAGTTTACAAAATGTTTACTGATCATCGTTGAACGCCGTTTATTTCAGTGGAATTAGGGGCGTTTCAAATCTAATTAAAAATGAAATTATTTTGATTAAAAATGAATCGTAATGTTTGACAGAGGCAGATATTGCTCCTACAACCTGCCTCTGGTGACAAATCTCTAATAATACTTCATATTGTACTGTAAAGGGCTAGAAACTCGTGTGCAAACTTTGAGTAAAATTAGTCAGGAGGAAATGAGTTAAAAATTTCTTGCACTATTGAACCCTGGCAGGCAACAAACAAAATTAAATAAAAGCCAATAAAAAGTTCCTTTCTTAAATAAGATTTTTTTTTTCATTTACTGTGAATCGTACTTTCTAGATTTCGAATTAATCTCTCACAAACATCAATTATGACTAATTAGACATAAATAATTTTGTGGTAGATTTTACTCACTACTATTGCATCTGAAAAAAAAAATGTTTGATATTGAAAGACATCGGCATATTTGTTTTTAAAATAATACTTCCATAAAGGTATAAAAAAAAAAAAAAGAAATTATGTAAAATAAAATTATATAAAATTTATACAAGAAAGAAAAATCATGCAGTACGCATTGATTAGTAACACTTTCCAACTCTACGCAATTGTTGTATCGAATAACTTTTAATATTCTTTGCCTACGTTATCACACAACAGACAAAAGGACTGAAAAACATACATATAGACTAATTGATTTAAGATTACTCTTAGGCATTTTGGAAAGTGTTAAAAAGGCTTAACGCAAAAGAAAATGCAGCCATTAGATTATAATTACAGCTTTTAATCTCTCTGAATATTTTACTGCAGCCCTGTAAAGCTGGAAGTTAATCATATCATATTCTATACAAAACAATATTTTAGAATATTAATAATACATGTCAATGTTTTTATGATTTTTATAGTAGAAAGTTTTTTAAATCTAACTTTTAAAAAAATCTGTCCTAAAGCATAATACATTGGCTTTTTTTTATTGTTTTTGTTGTTGTCCCTGTAAACAAACTAGTTTTTCAGGGCCTATTAATGACAATTTAAATAGGGAACTTCAGTGGATCATTTTTTAATAATTCTCAAAATATTCACAGATGATAGGAGCCGGAGACAATCAGATAGAAAGGAAGACAATCGGACAGACAGATGCAGAAATTGAAATCATATTCCCACTAAAATTATAAGAAAGTGTTAAAATCTCATAAAAACAAAAGTGCAATTCCAGCAAATTTTTATTAATAGATCTTAATGTAACTGATTATTTTTGTATGGCCCTGTAAATCTAATGCTAACCATACTATATTATATAGAAGGGACCCATTTGTGCATACGAATAATATATTTCAATTGCATTAAGCTTCGTGGAAAATAAAATTATTAAAATATGGTTTATAAAAATAACTATCATACAACACAATGCTTTGGAGTACTTTCAAGTGCTCCTGTACACAAACCAGTTAGAAATGCACTCTATTTTACATAGGAAACATCCGATAGGGAATGGAATGACATATTAAAATTTCATTAAAGTTTCTATACATTAAAGGTATTAAAATATGACTTATAGAAACTCCTCTCATAGAACACAGTGCTTTCGAATATTTTTGGGTGTCCCTGTACACAAACCAGAAGAGGTATTCATTCCATTTTCAATAGGGAACATCCGATAGTGAACTTCAATAAAATATATCGGTTTAAAGAAATTCCATAAATATTTACGGGTATTAGAGCGCAGAAAAACAAACAGAGAGACAGACAGACGGAGAGAAGAACAGTCAGACAGATACACAAATTGAAATTATATTCACACTAAAAAAATGATAGAAAGTGTTAAAAACGCTTAATGTGAACGAAAGTACAATTCTAGCAATTTTTTATTAATAGCTTTTAATAGAACTGAATGTTTTTGTGTCACCCTGTAAATCAAATGATAACCATGCTATATTCTATGCAAAGCATTCTTTTGTGCATATCAATAACATATTTCAATTTCCTAAAACTTCGTGGAAAGTAAAGCTATTAAAATTTGATTTATAGAAATATCTCACAAATAACGCAATGCTTTGGAGTACTTTTGAGTGTTCCTATACATAAACAAGGGTTGATATGTAATCTATTTTATATAGGAAATATCTAATAATGAACTTGAATAACATATTTCAATTTCATGAAGATATTGTACAGTAAAGGTTTGAAAATATGGTTTATAGAAATACCTCTCATATAAAACAATTCTTTGAAATACTTTCGTGTGTCCCTGTACACAAACCAGTAGAGGTATAAACTCCATTTTCAATAGGGAACATCCGATAGTGAACTTGTATAACATATTTCAATTTCATTAAGATTTTTGTACAGTAAGTGTATGAAAATATGGTTTATAAAAATGCCTCTCATAGAACACAATGCTTTGAAATATTTTCGGGTGTCCCTGTACACAAACCAGTAGAGGTATAAACTCCATTTTCAATAGGGAACGTCCGATAGTGAACTTGAATAACATATATCAGTTTCAAGAAATTCCATAAATATTTACGGGAGTTAGAGCACGGACCGACGAACAGACAGACAAACCGAAGTCATAAACACTTTTCAACCTTGTTGGAAAGTGTTAAAAAGAGTGAGCTAAACAGAATATCTTGACAACCATGATAACTAATGAGCAAAACGTCTTGTCACTTAGATGTATCAGCTTCTAAAAGCGAGCGGAAACACTAGTAGCGTTTTCATGAGATACAATTAATGTTTCGGTTAAGCACAATAATGTTGAGGCCATCGTAAATCTTGCTTCTATATTTTCCTATACCAATTCACGCAATGCAACTTGTTCATTAAAATATTATCTGATATATACAAGGTGCCCATTAAAGTCCGTTCCCACTCCTATAACCTAAATGAACAGCTGTAGTTTTATTTATAATATTGGTGTTTAGGTATTGTAAAGTGACTGTGTGCTGTGTGCTGTATGAAGTGATAGAAACCCTGGATAATCTCAGAGATGTGACAGGTACTTAGTACGCATGCTCAGTGGACAAACGCTTGTCCAGATTCCCCCTTTCTGTAGAAACCCGTTTTACAATGCTTGGCACTAATCGCGTATTTGATGATTTGTGTGTAAGTTTTTAAAGATATTTTTTAAAGAAAAGCAAAAAATTTTTTCTTTGCATTCAAACTAAGATGCGTTATGCATTACAGTCGGTAACAAAAGTGTCCGAACACTAGCAAAAATTCCTATGTAAAAAAAGTACACTTCATACGGTTTTGTTAAATAAATTCTTATCGAATCATGTTCTTACACTGACTAAGAACAGGATTCGGCAAGGAGTTATTTAACAAAACTGTATGAAGTGTATATTTCTTACATAAGAATTTTGCTAGTGTTCGGACACTTTTGTTACCGACTGTACGTAACATTCGTTTTTTCATTATTATTATTTTTATTATTTTAAATTTAGATTACATTTCTGTATTCATAGAAATAACTTATATTATCTTAACTATCGTATTGCATATCAGAAATTCTGAATTTTAATACTCTTTCCTTTTTAATAATATACTATGGAACTGTAGTCTAAAAATATATATTTACACTAACCGATAGTAACAACAATAATAATAATAATAATATTTTTATTTATTAAAAAAAAAAAAAAAGAAAAAAAAATATTTTATCAAATTTGTCCTTGTAGTTACTGATAAGAAAGTTCATTGTTTTTAAAATTATTTTAGTTGGTTTCTAAAAGGTTTTTCAGGGGTCAAATGTTTTTGAGACTGTAACATTAACTTTGTTCTCAAAGCTGATAGACGGGAGATATCAGGTTCGATACCAGTTAGCGCTATCGGGCTAACCTTTCGAAATTTTCTGCAGTTTTCACCGAAACTAGCGTAATATGGGGTAGGACCCCTTAAAAAGACCACCCTTTACCGGGGTTATTCAACCCATACTTCGGCCTTTCTTGTAGGCAACTGGCACATTAACACCAACATGTTTTTCTTAAAATTATTCAGCTTAGGAAAATTGAATTAGTTTAATACTTACAAAGTACCAATACTTTATAGTTAAATGCATAATCGTTAATAATCTGAATATTTGTAAAATTATTTATTAACATTAAGTTTTATACATCGTTTTTGTTCATGTCAAAAGCTTATTTTCCTTCAAATGTAATAGAAATGTACATTTTTTTTTCTTTTCTTTTCGTATTTTGTACATTTGAATGAAGAGAAAATAAATAAATAAATAAATAAGTATGGCACCTAATAAATAAAGTAATTAATTAATAAACAAAGAAATAAAATAAAGTAATAAGCATTTATAATTTTACATCATAAAATTCTAACAATTTAGGTACTAGTTATTTTTTATGTAAATTTACAAATTTTTCAAAAAGACTAAAAGAGAAGCGAACCCGTTACGCCCGCGTTGCAAAAGAGCATTTTATTATCATACCACCAGTCAATGCTAAGTAATTAACTGATTAGTAAAATCGTATGATATTTAACTTTCTTTAAACTTGCATATCAAAAGAAATTTACTTCTATTAATAAGTCTCGTTTTCTTCAGAAAATAAGTAAATGAATAAATTTTATGCTTTTTTAAATTAATAAATAATAATAATAATAATAATAATAATAATAAGCATTTTAATATTTTAAATATTATGTTTTTTATTATTATTATTATTATTATTATTTTATTTATTTATTTATTTATTTATTTTCGTGTTTTGCACCTTTGAATGAATATGACAAAAAAATACGACACCTAATAAATAAATAAATAATAAACAAATAAATAAAAAGGGAATAAAATTAAGATATAAGAAATTATAATTTTACAACAAAAAATTCTAACAATTTAGATAGTAGTGATTTTTAATATAAATTTACAAATATCTGAAAATAACTAAACATGAATCGAACCAGTAGTGCCCGTGTCGCAAATGAGCGTTTTATCATCGCATCATTCATTAGTAATTGCTAAGCAAGTTTCTGATTAGTAAAATTATATGACAACTATTTTTTTTTTTTTTAACTTGCATATGTTAACCTCATAAAGAATGATTGATTTGTTGCATGGCTTAAGACTGATTGACTACATTAGGGTCCTAGGCTATAGGAGAAATGCCCTACGTGGGGGTATTTCTAGGTGGATCTAGCCCGTATTTACGGGAGTTTTGGAGAAAACCTCGAAAAACTCCCAACAGCTAGATCGATGAGCGCGTTCTTTGATGGAACTCGGCAATTCCCGTTTACCAACTTTGATCGCAGAACCGTTTGGCCAACACAGAGGAATTTACTTTTATTAATGTTTTGATTTTTTCAGAAAAAATTAATAAATAAAATAAAATAGATAAACTAATATATATATATTTTTAATTAATAAGTAAAAGAAAATTAAGCATTTTAATATTTTTAACCTTATTCTTTTTTCTCCTCGTATTTCGTATTTTGAATGAATATAATAAAAATACAACGTACCCATTAAGTTTAAGCTTTATGCATTAGAAAAATGTACTAGCCGTTATTTATATACATCTGAAGAAATAATAATAATAATAATAAATGCGGAGCAGTCTTTGGGGACTGCCGATAGAAGTTAACTCGGGAATTGTATCGTCGAGCCATTAGATTATTATTTCTGAATTATTTTTGGTTTGTAAAGAAGAGTTAATGACCAATTTAAACTTTAATCATTTAAACTTTAAATTTATATTGAAAGCAAAAAGAAGAATATAACAGTCTGTATAAAAACACGTGTTTGTACTTTGTGAACTATGTATATACTGTGGAAAAAGTACATACATACATAGAGAATAGAACTTGAAAGAGACAGACGCCAGTAGCCAGTATACTACTCCTATTAGTATACATTTTATGCACACACACACACACATATATATATATATATATGTACATGAGGATATGCCGCGCCGTGCACTACATATATGGATATACACTCCTTCTCATATTTATAAAGACACTTTATATTTTGAAACAACTAATGTAAAAATAATTGTGAACAAGATTATACTAAGTGCACTTAATATATCTAGTATTCTAAAAAACAAAACTGTTATAACATTTAATATAAAACAAAATTAATAAAAAATAATGCAAAATGTGTTTTTCTCCACGTTTTTAGATGTTCATAATTATAGGGACAATCCAGATTTGTTCGTTTTATTTAAGTTACTAGCGGTTAAATTACAGTTGACATGCAAATTTGTTAACTACTGGGCTAGATTAATTCATATATAAGCCTACAATTTTTCTTGGACGGACATTACTGATAATTTCTCGAAAAAAAGAACGTTCAAGTAGTGAAGTATGATAAATGTGTTTTTTAAGTGGAAGGATAATTTCAATCCGCCGAATTTCTAATGAAATTCGAAGGTCTAAAATTGCTGAAGGAAATGTGATCAAACATTGAACTGCTGGAGGTGAGAGATCTGATGTAAAATCAGAGTTGTTTTACAGAGATCGAAGACTCATAATTCTTCTAACTGTTCTACTCATAATGATTGCTGCCGAATTTGCTCGTAATTTTTAACTAAAGGTTGAGGTCTACATTTATGCATGTTTAAAATAATTAATAATATGTTAAAATGAATAAAAAACCTGTAATAATAAATCAGCATTTAATGGGGGAATGAACGTCTGTGTTAAAATTGAATAAAGACAATATTAAATGGTAAAATGTTGCATTTTCGGATGAAAAACATTTTATTCATGATTAACCAAATGGTTTTAACAGTTACTGGCACGATCTGAAGATAGCGAAAGACAAAGCAGATTTTTTAAAGGCAGATATGAATCGGGCATTTTAAAGGTGGATCTATGGTGCTCTGGGGAGCTGCTTCTACTGAAGGCAGAATGAATTTAGTAATTTTTTCTATTATTATGAACATCAAGAGAATACTCGCAAATTTTAAACGTGGAATTATCAGATTTTTGTTAGATTTTGGGGGGTAATAATATTTTTTTCAACAAGACTTACATTTTTGCTCTACCTTTAGAGTAATAGGAAATAGTTTGAAGAAAAAAACTTCTGTATTATTGCCTTTCCCATGGCCTAAAAGTTGAAAAAACCTTGACTTATGATATTAGAAAAGTGCATGTAAGTGGAAAGCAATTTTAGATAGTTTAAATGTATTAAGAATATCATATATGCTATATGAAATGGTATTGAAACTGAATATTTAAAAAAAATGTATATATATATATATATATATATATATACCAGAGAGAATGTCTGACTGTTTAACCCTAAAAAGAGACTCCATAAAATATTAATTTAAGGAATAACTGAAAAAAATTACTAAAATTTGAGCTGTCCTTATAATTGTGAACACCTGAAAAATCATCTTTTTACCATATTTAAAGTTTTTTAAGATAGAAAAACGATAAAACTTTTTAAATATAGTCTATTAATGAAATTCAAATTAATTAAAAATATATATGTTTAAATAATAGTGTTCAGTGTTTAGTTAATATAGAAAAACGGGTGTCCTTATAATTATGAGAAGAACTGTATATGTAGAGAGATATACTGTTTGTATATATATATAATGTATAGTAATAACGCACGGAGGTATATCTATGTACATATATACACAGTATACATATAGCTGATGGAAAGCGTTCGGTGACGATGACGCGAGTTCCATGATTTTTGTTCACCCAAAAGTGCTCAACGCGCCTAAAGAACTTTTCACTTCAAATAGGAAGCGTTCGGTGACAATGACGCGAGTTCCATGATGTTTGTTCATCCAAAAGTGCTCAACGCTCCTAAAGAAGTTTTCACTTCAAAAAAACTAAATAATCAAAAGGCTTTTTATTTATAGTTTATGTATTTTTAACACTAAAATTTCCAAAAAATATGCTTTACTCTATCAATTGTATTTATATCTGAATGTTTGTTATATTAATCAAAATAATTTTTAATAAAATCAGGTAAAACAAAAATAAATAAATAAATAATAATAAGTGTATATTAGTTAATAATGTTAACTTACATAATTTATTTTCAAAATTGTTCTAAAAGGAAGGAAAAAAAAAAAAAAAAAAAAAAAACGTACGCCGCACGTTAAAACTGTGATTTTTCCCTGAAAGAGGTTGGCGGTGTAATTATTGAAGTTATCCCCAAATCTAACATTGGAAAATAATGAAGAAAAAAATTAAAATTAGGAATATTACGATACTTTTTAGTCAAATCATGAAAGATAAACATAGATATAACTCATAGAAATAAAAATTGTTCAGTTTTTTCTTAAATATATTAAGAAATACTGAGATAAAATAATAATATTGCTTTTGTCGATTGATCGAAAACGAAACTGCTTTTAGACAAGTACTTATTTAGAAAAGAATTGACGAAAATCAATGAAAATTTTTTTTATTTCTATTAATAGAACAAACATTTAGGAACATGAAAATTTGCTTCAAAAATCTTAAATTAAGTTTAATTAATATGAATTATATGCATTTATCGCCTCGGGCGGTCAAAGTGAGCTTTCCACCAATGCAAAATTATGAACACCCTGTCGTATCTCTCAGTCAAGGGTCGCTATGAAGCGACTGGCGATAGAGACCCTATATTAGAAAATAATAATAAATAATAAATAATAAATAATAATAAATTTATAAAATAATAATAAATAATTTCCTTTCTCCTGCCGTAGTTTTGCATTTATTTATTAATTACTTGACAAAACTAAAATTACCATAATTTTATTAAAAATTTTCTATCATTTTAAATGTAAAACGTATGTCCTCAGAAAAAATAAGGTAGAATTACTTTCATAATCAACGTAATTTGCTTAATATAGAAATATATAACAAAAAATTCTTCTGTTTTCTGATCGGAGTTGAAAATATAACCATATCTTATCGAAGGTTAAAACAAAATTCGTTTTTCTTCAAACTCTTTTTTTCTAAGACGGAAAAAATTACATATTGATATTCTGCATAGCTTTTCGAACAAATTTAATACAGTTTTCTTTCATTTGTGTTGCATAGTAAAGTGTCAATCGCGAAGAAAAAAGCATTACGTTCTACGGGGATCGCTCCATTTGGCACTAAAATGGCTGACTTTCCGTCAATGTCCTGTCTCTTCCTAATATAGGGGCTCTAGAGTTTACTGAAGGATTCTAGTGGCGATAGGGATCCTGTATAGAGAGAGACTGGACATTGGCGCGCCAGGTTTTTGACGAAATTCTCCGTTTTAGTATCAGTTGCTCCATTGCTTACCATTACGCTGAGCAGAAATTTCGATTATTTTACGTCATAATCGAAAAAGAACGTATTTATTACTTTTTTACTTTGTTGGGAAATAAATTGCTTTAATTTTAGAATACTTTGAAAAGATAAAAATACATAATTATTTTTTTTATATCATGCTTTAAATACTTTGAATTCTCTTATTGCATGCTGTTTCACATATTTATTTCCTAACGTATGAGATATTTACATTATTTATTTGCTAGCTATTAGTTTTTAAGTTCTGTTTTGAAATATATTTAATATGTTAGATATCAATGTATTTTTCTGATATATTTTTAAATACATTTTTAAAATAACTATATAAAAAGATATTTTTTGATTATTTGCTAGTACGCAAAATATATCAGTTTTCTTAAAATCGATTGATAAAAATAAAGAAAATAAGGTGTATATTAAGTGCTAGCATATGAAATATAAATTTCTTTTAAATAATAATTGTCATAATAAATTTTTTAACTAATATTTAAATAAGTTAACTTTATTTATATAATATTAAATAAATAAATAACCTAAATTAATAAATAAAAAAAATCAAAGAAATAAGCAAATGTAAATAAAATAAATAAAAACATTTTTTAATTTCTAAAGATATTAGTTAATATTTTTACAAATTATTATTAATTAAATTTTTATTTTTAATATTTAATTAAGTCATTATTAATAATGCGCAATTGAAATAAATAAAATATGTATTTTTAGCTTGTAAAAATATTACGTAAATATTTTTATAAAATAATAAAAAATAATTTCTGTTGTTCTGCCGTAGTTTTACATTTATTCATGAATTACTTGACAAAAAAACTAAGATTACCATATTTTTGTTAAAAATTTTCTAACTTTTTAAGTACAGAATGTATGTCCTCAGAAAAAATAAGGTAGAATTACTTTCACAATCACCGTATTTTGTTTAATATAGAACAAAAAATATACAACAAAAAATCCCTCTGTTTTTCGATCGGATTTGAAAAAGTAACTATGTCGAAAGTTAAAACAAAATTCGTTTTTCTTCAAATTCTTTTTTTTCTAAGACGAAAAAAAATTACATATTCATATTCTGCATTACTTTCTGCACAAATTTAGTACAATTTTCTTTCATTTATGTTGTATAGTGAAGCGTGAATCGCGAAGAAAAAAGCATTACGTTCTACGGGGATCACTCGGAATTGGCACTAAAATGTCCGACTTCCGATCAATGTCCAGTCTCTCTTCTGTGCTCTCTAGGGTCCCTAAGTGGCGATAGGGACCCTATATATAGAGAGACTGGACATTGACCGAAAGTCGGCCATTTTAGTGAAAATTCGGAGCGATCACCGTAGAACGTAATGCTTATTTCTTCGCGATTGACCATTTACTATACAACATAAATGAAATAAAATTGTACTAAATTTGTGCAGAAAGTAATGCAGAATATAAATATGTAAGATTTTCGTCTTAGAAAAAAATAATTTGAAATAAAAACGAATTTTGTTTAAACCTTCGACATGGGTACTTTTTCAACTCCGATCGGAAAACAGAGGAATTTTTTGTTGTATATTTCTATATTAAGCAAAATACGTTGATTGTGAAAGTAATTCTAACTAATTTTTTCTGTGGACTGAAATTCTTTATATAAAAAGTTAGAAAATTTTTCACAAAAATATGGTAATCTTAGTTTTTGTCAAGTTATTCGTGAATAAATGTAAAACTACGGCAGAAAAAAAAAAAAAAAAAAAAAAGAAATATATGTATATATATATATTTATATATATATATATATATATATATATACTATTATTATTATTATTATTATTATTATTATTTTATAAAAATATTTACGCTGTATTTTTACAAGCTAAAAATACATATTTTATTTATTTCAATTACCCATTATACATAATAATGACTTAAATAAATATTAAAAATAAAGATTTAATTAATAATAATTTAAAAATTTATTAACTAATATCTTTAGAAACTAAAATATGTTAAATCTAAATTATATATCTTTAGCAACTAAAATATTTATTTTATTTACATTTGCTTATTTCACTAATTTTTTAGTTTTTTTTTTTTTTAATATTATGTAAATAAAAATAATAACTTATTTAAATATTATTTATAAAATTTATTATGTCAATTATTATTTAAAAGAAATTTATATTTCATATGCTAGCAAATAATATACAACTTATTTTCTTTACTTTTATCAATTTATTTTAAGAAATCTGATACATTTTGCGTGCTAGCAAATAATCAAAAAAAAAAAAAAAAAATCTTTTTATATAGTTATTTTAAATATGTATTTTTAAATATATCAGAAAAATACATTGAGATCTAACATATTAAATATAATGCAAAACAGGACTTAAAAACTAATAGCTAGGAAACAAATAATGTAATTATCTCACATGTTAGGAAATAAATACGTAAAAAGCATGCAATAACATAATTCAAAGTATTTAAAGCATGATATAAAATAAATAATTATGCATTTTTATCTTTTAAAAGTATTCCAAAATTAAAGCAATTTATCTTCCAACAAATTAAAAATGTAATGAATACGTTCTTTTCCGATTATGACGTAAAATAATCGAAATTTCTTCTCAGCGTAATGATAAGCAATGGAGCAACTGGCACTAAAATGGAGAATTTCATCAAAAAGCCCCAAGGGTCCCTAAGTGGCGGTAGGGACCCTCGATAGAGAGAGACTGGACATTGGCGCGCCGGCTTTTTGACGAAATTCTCCATCTTAGTGCCAGTTGCTCTATTGCTTATCATTACACTGAGAAGAAATTTTGATTATTTTACGTCATAATCGAAAAAGAACTTACTTATTACATTTTTACTTTGTTGGGAAATAAATTGCTTTAATTTTGGAATACTTTGAAAAGATAAAAATGCATAATTATTTTTTTTATATCATGCTTTAAATACTTTGAATTCTCTTATTGCATGCTGTTTTACGTATTTATCTCCTAACATATGAGATAATTACATTATTTATTTGCTAGCTATTAGTTTTTAAGTTCTGTTATGCAATATATTTAATATGTTAGATCTCAATGTATTTTTCTGATATATTTCAAAATACATATTTAAAATAACTATATAAAAATATATTTTTTGATTTTTTGCTAGTACGCAAAATGTATGAGATTTCTTAAAATAAATTAATAAAAATAAAGAAAATAAGGTGTATATTATTTGCTAACATATGAAATATAAATTTCTTTTAAATAATAATTTCCATAATAAATTTTATAAATAATATTTAAATAAGTAATTATTTTTATTTACATAATATTTAAAAAAACTTTTAAAAAACTTAAAAAAAAAAAAAGTCAATGAAATAAACAAATGTAAATAAAATAAATAAAAATATTTCTTATTTCTAAAGATATTAGTTAATATTTTTACAAATTATTATCAATAATGCGTAATTGAAATAAATAAAATATGTATTTTTAGCTTGTAAAAATATTACGTCAATATTTTTATAAAATAATAAAAAATAATTCTGTTCCTCTGCCGTAGTTTTACATTTATTCATGAATTACTTGACAAAAACTAAGATTACCATATTTTTGTTAAAAAATTTCTAACTTTTTATATATAGAATGTATGTCCTCAGATAAAATAAGGTAGAATTACTTTCACTAAGGTAAAAATGCTTTCACAATCGACGTATTTTGCTTAATATAGAAATATACAACAAAAAATTTCTTTGTTTTCCGATAGGAATGGAAAAATTAACCATGTCGAAGGTTAAAACAAAATTCTTTTTTCTTCAAATTCTTCTTCTCTAAGACGAAAAAAATTACATATTTATATTCTGCATTACTTTGTGCACAAATTTAGCGCAATTTTCTTTCATTTATGTTGCATAGTAAAGCATCAATCGCGAAGAAAAAAGCATTACATTCTACGGGGATCGCTCCGAATTGGCACTAAAATGGCCGACTTTCGGTCAATGTCCAGTCTCTCTATATATAGGGTCCCTAAGTGGCGACTAGAAATCCTTCAGTATACTAAGGATTTCTAGTGGCGATAGCGACCCTTTACTGAGAGATACGACAAGGTGTTCATACTTTTTGATTGGTGGAAAGCTCCCTTTGACCGCCCGAGGCGATTTCGCGCATCGCTACCATAGACATAAGGCAGGGAGAAATTGTGACTTTCAAAAATGCTTATAATTCATATTAATTAAATGTAATTAAAAAATTTTGAAGCAAATTTTCATGTTCCTAAATGTTTTTCCTATTAATAGAAATAAAAATTTTCATTGATTTTCGTCAATTCTTTTCTAAATAAGTACTTTTCTTAAAACAGTTTCGTATTTGGCGATAACTTCAATAATTACACAGCCAACCTCTTTCGGAAAAAATCGCACTTTTAACGTGCGGCGTTCGGCTTTTCCCCCCTTCTTTTTAGAACAATTTTGAAAATAAATTATGCAAGTTAACATTAACTAATATACACTTATTATTATTTTATTTATTTATCTATTTATTTGTGTTTTACCTGATCTTATTAAAAATTATTTTGATTAATATAACGAACATTTAGATATAAATACAATTAATAGAGTAAATCATATTTTTGGAAATTTTAGTGTTCAAAATACATAACTAATAAATAAAAAGGCCTTTTAATTATTTAGTTTTTTTTTTTTTTTTTTTTTTTTAATTTCTTCAGGAGTATATAAATAAAGGCTAGTACATTCATTTAATGCATAAAACTTAAACTCAATAGGTGCCTTATATTTTTCTTATATTTATTCAAAAATACGGAATATGAGGGGGAAAAGAATAAGGTTAAAAGTATTAAAATGCTTATTGTTCTCTTATTTATTAATTTAAAAACATAAAATTTTTTTATTTGTTTATCTATTTTATTTTATTTTATTTATTTTTTATGGAGAAATCAAGGCATTAATAGAAGTAAATACCTCTATGGTGGCCAAGTGGAACTGCGGTCAAAGTTGGTAGATGGGAAGTGCCGGGTTCGATCAAAAAACGCGTTCATCGATCTAGCCGTTCGCAGTTTTCCGTAGTTCTCTCTAAAACTCGCGTAAATACGAACTAGATTCACTTAGAACCCCCCCCCCCCCCCCACGGAGGGCATTTCTCCTGTAGGCCTAGGCCCCTAGAGTAGTCAATCAGTCTTAAGCTATACAACCAATCAACCATTCTTTATGAGATCAACATATGTTAGAATTTTATGTTGTAAAATTATAAGTGCTAATTTCTTTATTTTCTTTATTTGTTTATTAATTAATTAATGAATTTATTTTTTAGTGTCATATTTCTTTTTATCGCATACGTTATTTTCTCTCTCTCTCTCTCTCTCTCTCTCTTTTTTTATCATACTTTATTCAAAGGTACAAAATACAACAAAAAAAAAATATATATATATATATATATTTGTATTACATTTGAAGAAAAATAAACTTTTGACATGAACAATAAGGATATATAAAACTTTTAAAGTTAATAAATATTTTTACAAATATTAATATTATCAATGATTATGCATTTAACTATAAAATATTGGTATGTTTTTAAGCATTAAACTAATTCAACTTTCCTAAACTGAATTATTTTAAGAAAAACATGTTGGTGTTAATGTGCTAGTTGCCTACAAAAGAAAGGCCGAGGTATGGGTTGAATAACTTAAGTAAGGGGTGGTCTTTTTAAGGTGTTCTAGCCCATATTTACGCTTGTTTCGGAGAAAACTGGAGATAATTTCGAAAAGTTAGCCCGATGAGCGCTACCTGGTATCGAACCTGATATCTCCCGTCTACCAGCTTTGAGAGCAAAGTTAATTTTACAGTCTCAAAAACATTTGACCCCCTGAAAAACCTTTTATAAACCAACTAAAACAATTTTTAAACATTTAATGTGCTGAGAATGTATATATTTGTAAGTTATTGCAATAAATAAAATTAATCATAAAGCTAAACGGTCATCTCTCAAATGAATATATCAAATCAAGTTAACTGTTAAATCATCAATTTTTTACAAATTAATCTTAATATTGGTGAACTTTCTTACCAGTAACTACAAGGACAAATTTGATAAAATAAATTATTTTTTAAATAAATAAAAATAATTTTATTATTATTATTATTTTTTTATTATCAGTTTGTATAAATATATATTTTTAGACTACAGTTGCATAGTATATTATTAAAAACTAAAGAGTATTAAAATTCGGAATTTTTGATATGCAGTATGATAAGATGGTGTAAATTATTTCTATGAATATAGAAATGCAATATAAATTTAAATAATAATTATAATAGTAATAAAACGAATGTAACGTAAAGCATAATGTATCTTAGTTTGATTGCAAAGAATTTTTTTTTTTTGCTTTACTTTAGAGAACATCTTTAAAAACTTACACCGATAAATCACCAAAATGCGCGATCAGCGCCAAGCATTGTAAAAGGTTACTGTAGCAAGAGGGAATCTGGACAAGCGTTTGTCCACTGAGCATGCGTACTAAGTACCTGTCGTATCTCTGAGATTATCCAGGGTTTCTAAGTGGCGACTACTTATAGTGTCATCTAGTGGACAACGGCGGAGTTAGTGTCCCGGTATGTAAAACAGTATAAGATGGGGGGGGGGGGGGAGTGAATTACAATGATGCAGAATATTATCGATTTAGTACAAAAAGACACCATGAATGCTAAAAAGAAAACGTTTGAAAGCAGCATTTGTTTGTTTAGGAGTTCCTACACTGTAACATGAGGAAACGACCTTAGAAAGAAATATCAACTAGTATATTATAGTTTTCGCAATGTACTTTTATTTTCGATGCTCAAAATTGTGTCCGTCATCTTCAGTGCACGTTACAATGTGTGCAGTGTTTGAACATTGTTTGAATATTTCAAACACGAGTTTAAATGTGCATTGCAGATGAGCATCGAAAATAAAGATATCTTGCAAAAATAGTTCCTTCTTTCATTGTAAGATCACTTTCTGACGTCACAGTGTAGGAAATAGCAAACAAACATATGCACGTTTAAAGCGCTCTTTATGTCTACTAGACACCTTTTCGTATTAAATAGATAAGGCTCTACATCTCTGTGATACTCACTTTATATATCAAGTTTCTAATTAATGCACAGATTATTTTTCCTTTTCTTTTTTATTACATTGCAGACAAAATCCAGCTATTTATTAACATTAGTAAGATAGAAATTCCGTTTAATACTGGTTGAACAGGTGAAGAATAATATTTTACAAATTAGTTATTAAATATAAAAAGGCATGCTTTAAAAGTTATATATTTTTAAACATAATCTGGGCATTAATATTTTTTCTTTATTATTATTCAGTTTGTATATGTATTTAATTTGTTTTTTTAATGTCAACTATTACTTTAGAATATTAATTTGTAAAACTACTTAATTCGTATTTAATTTGAATTTAATGTTAATTATTAGCTTAGAATTCTATTTTGTGCAATAATTTTATTAGAGCTTAATTTTAATTATTAGTTTAGAAAAGTAATGTAAATTAATTTAAATTTAATTTTACTAATGGTAACATTATATTTGTAATATAATAATCTATTTTTAAGTTAATAATTTTAATGAAAAAAAAAAAATAAATAAAAATAAATAAATAACAAACTGATGACTGTACCTATTGCCTTTGATAAAAATATACCAATTTTGGAGAATTTTTAAAATTAATTTTCTATATTTATTTACTTTTTCATTGTCTTTTGCCTTTTATATTGATTCACTTCCATGTAAATGTTTTATGGATTAATCCAAATCTCACTCCCTGGCATTTTTTAATTATTCTCATGAATCGTTATTTAACTATATCTTTCTATGTATATATAATATAATGTGTGAAATAGCAATTCAAATGTGAGGTATAATTGAATGGGATTTATACCTCACATTTCGTGTAACTCTCAATAAATTAGTTATGAACACAAAAGCGAAAATATGAAATATGACAAAAATCCTATCTATTCGCTTGATAATGATAGTTAATAATATCCAGTGGGAAAAAAATGACATAATAAGGAATAGAAAATAGCGAAATGTTGAATAAAAAATAATAATATTCCCAAAAATTTTTAAAATTTCTTGTCTCGGCAACTCTTCAGAATGGTTACAAAACATAACCATTATTTAAGCTACCATTCTCCGATTTCAAGCATAACATGTAATGAAAGATATAAATCAAATTAAAAATTTCAACATAATCAAGAATTCAAAGAGATGCGGCAAAGTAAAGTAGTATATACAAGTTACTAATATTTGAAGAGCGTCGAGAAAAAAATTCTTTGATCCTTTGAAGAATCCCCTGAACAAGAAAACCACGTATAAAAGTTAATAAATAACTATAGGTAATAAAAAATATGATTATATTATATAACGATATTACATTAACATGCAGTCATAATAAACAATCTAATTTATCAAATAACATTGGTATAGAACATGAAAGCATAGACTTATTTTTAGAAGAGAAATAGAACACGAAAGCTTAGACTTATCTTTAGAAGAGAAAGGAAATAAAAAATTTGTATAATGCTACAATTATATGGAAATAATTTGAAGTTTCAATCAGGAAAATTGAAATCTTTCCCGTTAGATTGCTTGGTTCTTTAAATTAAGTTCGATTGACTACTCTAGGGCGCTAGGCGTATGGGTAGAGTGTGCTTTCCGTGAGGGTCTTTTTAAGGGGTCCTATCCCGTATTTACGCGAGCTTTGGAAAAAATAATAAAAATTCCGAACGGCTAGGTCTATCTTGGATCGAACTCGGCGCATCCCATGTATGAGATTTGAGCGCAGAACCGCTCAACCACTGGTAGGGCTTTCCCGTTTAAATCATTAATATAAAACTTAAAACTTAAAAAATACTTAAATAGAAAAATGAAATAAATGGAATGATTGAATAATGGAATAAATAATAGTTTCAAAATGAAAATATTATATATATTATATATAACAGTAAGACAAATTTTCGTTAATGTTTATTCACATTTTGAATACACTTTGAATAAGAATGCGAATTAGCAGCCTATAAAAGGAAATTTTCAACATTTGTTTCGCGTGGGAAAAATATCTCTAAGTATCATTTACAATGCTAAAAATTTATTAGAAAATTAAAAAATTTCACTCTCATTTATTCATTCACTTATATCACTAAGAAAATTGCTCGAAATTTACAAAAAATAAAATTCTTGCTCAGGACAGAGGAAAAAAAAAAAAAAAAAAAAACTAAATATCTTTGTCGTAAATCTCTAGAAAGATTCTTTGTCATATTTCCTTTCCGAGACTCGAATGAAAATCTTTTGAAACCTATTTCTTTACTTATGGGGGAAGAAATTCTGATTCCATTCAGAAGTAGTATATGACTATTCAAGAGAAGGAAAAAAAATTTGCCTATCTATGCAAGATATTCATTGATTGTGCAATCTTGGTCACAAAAAAGAAAAAAAAAAAAAAATCTATTTAGCATCTCCGAAACTTTACTTTCATTAATATATAACAGAATGGACAGAATAATATATGGACAGAATTTAATTATGAACCCGAGTTCTATTTTTGGCATAGGGTTTTTCTCTTTACGTATTTGTAAAATCTTAGATTCTCTCTCTCTCTATTTTTTTTTATATTATTTAAAAGTAATGTTAAAATTGTAAACCTTGTCGATTTTTTAACACCACTATTCCAATACAAATATATTTGCTTTATTTAGTAATAAAAAAAATCTACAATTAGTTAAATGAAACTTCGGAAGAGTTGGAAACAAAGCAAGATGGTCTGTTACAACAAAAAATAATTAACTATAGGAAAAATACATTGTATGAACTCATGATATCAGTTTTACCAAATGATTTTCGTATATTTACGTTCAATTTTTTAAGAACATTTTATTTCGATTTTATTATTTGTGTTTAAATAAATATTACTTTTTATATCAAGAAGATGACAGTTTAAACGTTTTTGCATAAATAAGCGTGAAAGTAAACATAATTTTATTTTTACACAGGATCAGATGAGTTTACTCTGATGGAAAAGTGTAAATGTATCTATGAATGTAATGCACCTAAAGATATTTAAAAAAATAAATAAATAAAAGTTTTTTGCCATAAGTTTCGCACATGCAAATATAATTTTTCGTGAGTGTTTATTTGACTCGCATTAATATATATATATATATATTATATATATATATATATATATATATATATATATATTTTTTTTTTTTTTTTTTTTTTTTTTTAAGAATGGACGCATAAATATATTACATTTTATATAAAAAATATGGTGTGCAACAACCACATGACTTCCATTACCCACTATTACATGTATTATATGCACTTTTTGGAGATAATGTGATCAGAAGACATAAAATTGACCTAACGAAGTATACACCTAAAAATTTTCCAGTAAGAGAAACTTGATACACGTGTAAAGACATGTAAAACAGATTTTACATAGCGAGTTAAAAAATAAGAAAGAAAAATGGTAGAGTTATTTTTTGAAACGCCAATTTACGAGATCTAAAACTGACCTACCTAAGCAGAATGACTGTTAATTTTCCTGTAGTTTCGGAGATATGATGCATGTAATACAAGAGAAAGGATATCTAAAATGATTTTATGTAAGAATTTTCAAGAAAATCGTTAGAGCCGTTTTTGAGATACCAACTTTTACCAAAACCTGGCATACTTATTGACCGGAAAACAATAAATACATACAAAAGGATACTTAAAAAGGAGTTAATATGGCAAGTTTGAAAAAAAATGCGTGCAGCTGTTTTTAAATGAACGCACTTGCAAGGCCTGAAATTGAGCTATTTATACAGGATGCCTATCAATGTTCCTGAACTCACCAACTATACCATTCGAAATGACATCTATTAGAACGTTTTTATAGCAACTTTGAAGAAAATCGTTGGAGCCGTTTTCGAAATACAGCGAGGTCCCACTTCCGGTTTCCAATGTTCCCCCTTCTGATTTTCCAATTTTCACCAAAATATGGAAAATTCATCTGTACACCAGACCTGTCTTAGTTCTGGAGTTTTGTAGTTCTATCTTTATTAGTTTCGGAGATATGATAGTCAGAAGATTCTCTACATGCATACACACACACTGACCAAGTCCCAAAAATTACTTTTTTGGACTCAGGAGACCTTAAAACGTGTAAATCAGGTGAAAACTCGATATCGAATTTTTGGACCGAATACAATACTTCCTTTACCTATGGTAATCGGGTAATTGAAGTAAAAATGTCTCGCAGCGAACTTTTTTTTTTTTTGCATAAATAAACGCGATGCTAAACATAAAATAATTTACAAAGGATTAGATTAATTCTCTCTAAAGATACCAATTATGAAGTGCATCCAAAGAAGTTTATATGCAATTAAAAAGAAGTTACTACTGCCGCTGTCAGATATATATATATATATATATATATATATATATATATATATATATATATATATATATATATATATATATATATATATATATATATATATTTTTTTTTTTTTTTTTTTTTGTCTGCGACCGTATCTCTCTACGAACAAGTGGATCCTCAGCGTCTCAAAAGGTACTGATTTTGATCAAATAATAGTAGATATATAACAGGGATACACCGCCAGCGGCACCAGCGGCACGGCACGGGCGAGCTGTGCTGCTGCCGCACCGTCTCTTATCAGTATCGTTCCGGTGACGCATGCCGACATGAAAGATAAGGAAGGTTAGAATTAGGATGTTATCTTGAATGATAAGGAATATTATTTTAAGAGAACTTTAATTTGGATTTTAAAATTAATTTTAAACTTAGAAAAAATTTTTAGAAAGAGAATTTATTATGTTCGACGAGAGCTTTTAGCTGAACCATAGGTCTTTAATTTTTTTTAAGAGAATTTCTTATGTTCGATCAGATTTTTCTTATACTTAAAAAGAAAGAAATGTACTCACCTTAGAACTTTAATTAGGATTTTAAAAGAATTATGGTAATTTGAAATAGTTAGAAAAATTATGATTTTTAAAAAGATAATTTTAATTATGGTTTTAATTATCACTGTCATCTGTTAGTTGATTTGAGAGAATTTATTTTTACTGCCATATGCAGCAATAGAGTGATTTATCCTTCAAATAGTGTATTTAAAGAACTTTATCAGTGTACTTTCTTAAATTACGGGATGTTGATATTATCTTTTACACTTGTAATTTTTAGTTTGAACTTCCATTTTATAATAAAATAGTTATATTATCTTCTATTCTAATATATTTCAAATAAATAGAGAATCTTATAAATGAGTTGTCTTAGAAATTTTGCGAAGGACAATTTAAAAAATGTGATAAGTGCGTATTTTCGGACATATGTAGAAATAGTGATTAAGAATTGTGTGTTAACGATTGTTTATCTTTGCAATTCAGGAAATGCTTAAACATGTATTCATGAGATCTTGGTCATAAACTTTTAAATAGATAAGGAATCTTTTAAATGAGTTGTATTAGAAATTATGTAAGAATATATTTTTATGTAGATAATTGTTAGATAAGTAGTTTTCGTTTAAAATTATGTGATTTAGGATGAAACTTTAATAGTGAATTCGCATAGATAGAATTTATTTATTTATTTTTATTTTTTTAATAAAGAATTTAATGAGAGGCAATGTATTTCGAGGACTTAGCATTTTTCGCAAGCACTTAATACGTCATACTACAATAAACTCATTTTGTTTGGTTATCTTATATAGTTCTACTAAACTAGTTAAAAAAACTTTTTTAAATTATTCACCTTAAAGTGAAAATACTATACTACAGAGTTACCATTTATTTAATTCATTAAAAAATATGCTTCTTTTCTACACTTCCAAAGAAACAAATGAGTGATAAGGTTATTTCTTATTGACCATGTTGTTACTACGTCATACTACGATAAACTCATTTTGTTTGATTATCTTATATAGTTCTACTAAACTAGTTTAAAAAACTTTTTGAATTATTCGCCTTAAAATGAAAATACCATACTACAGAGTTACCATTTATTTAATTCATTAAAAAATATACTTCTTGAAAATAATGAGCTATCTAGAAGTATTTTTCATTGATATGTAGGATATATTTATTTAATAATATTAATTTAAGAACTTTATTTTATAAATTAACTTCTATCAACCAATAACATTTTACCACGCAACAGAGTTATAGTAGATTTTATTTAACTTATCATAAGCTAAAATCAAGCCATGCACTTATTAATCTTATATTCATGTATTTGCATATTTTGTTTATTTATGCATCCTTAAATATTTTAGTTATGTAATATTTTAAAATGTGATTGGAAAAAAAATATTTCGCATTATAAATGTAATTTAAGTTTATGCACGCACACACATAGAAAAATTTAATTATTTATTTTTTTAATCTTAATAGATTAAAACGGAAATTTAAAAGTTAAGCATATGTACATTGCGAAATTGATTAAGATTTAATATTACAAACTTAATTATATTGAGTGAAATTAGGATGTAACTTATTAAATAAGTAATACTTGTAAATATTGCAAAAATGTTGAAGTACATTAAGGTTTCATAGCTGCATAGTTATATTTTATGTGCATATTTAGTGCTTTTTGTGATGATATGCGACTTATTAGTTGTCCAATAGTTATAAATGATGCAAAAATGTTGAAGTACATTAAGGTTTAATACTTGCTTAGATATATTTTATGTGCATATATAGTACTTTTGCGATGTTATGTAGCTTATTAGATAAACAATACTTATAAATATTGTAAAAATGTTGAAATACATTAAGGTTTCATAGCTGCATAGTTATATTTTATGTGCATATTTAGTGCTTTTTGTGATGATATGCGACTTATTAGATGTCCAATAGTTATAAATGATGCAAAAATGTTGAAGTACATTAAGGTTTAATACTTGCTTAGATATATTTTATGTGCATATATAGTACTTTTGCGATGTTATGTAGCTTATTAGATAAACAATACTTATAAATATTGTAAAAATGTTGAAATACATTAAGGTTTCATAGCTGCATAGTTATATTTTATGTCCATATTTAGTGCTTTTTGTGATGATATGCGACTTATTAGATGTCCAATACTTATAAATATTGCAAAAATGTTGAAGTACATTAAGGTTTCATAGCTGCATAGTTATATTTTATGTGCATATATAGTACTTTTGCGATGTTATGTAGCTTATTAGAGGAACGATACTTATAAATGATGCAAAAATGTTGAAATACATTAAGGTTTAATATTTATATTTTATGCGCGTATATAGCACTTTTTGTGATGCGAAACAAAATATTCTCAGGGGATAGTAGTTTTCAAAAAATTTAACCACAGGAATACACTCTATTTAAGATAGAAATAGGTGCACTAGTATTGAACATGGTGGCTTTTTGGGGTCACGTGATTTTTTTTTTTTCGTCCAATCAGAAGCACGGAATTTTAATGAATAGTATTATAAAATTAAATGTTTTTTTATATACAGATATTTTTGAGGTTCCATGAACCAATCAAAACCAGGGATTTTTAATGAATAGTACTATAAAATTAAGCACTTTGTGGAATTAAGTGTTGATTGTGTACAAATAATTTTGGTGTTTTTTCAACCACATGGATTTTTTAATGATTATAAAATTAAGTGAATTGTGGAATTAAGTGTTGATCATATTCAAATAATTTAGGAGTACCCTGAACCAACCAGAAGCATGGATTTTTAATAATTGTAAAATTAAGTATACAAGTTTCGGAAAAAACCATGAAAAACTTCAAACGAATAGTCTACAAGCTTTAAAATCTGTGATGCACAAATTATTTGTTTTAACATGTTGATAAACTAGATTACATTAAAAAGTTTGGGTATTAAAATGACACATATTCGGCGAGATTAATAAGGGTTCTAAAGAATTTGGCTGCTTCGCCTAGTGTATGAATTTAGATTATATTTGGCGTGATTTCGCCAATAATTACAAATTTGGTGGTAAACCTGCAGTATAAATGCATTCGCAAAGAAAATTTTGTCAGTTGCTGCTGTATTTTTGAGGAGTGCACACGTTTAATTTATCAAATTGTATAACACTCTACTTTTTAGTGAGAGAGATGGATTTATCTGCAAAAATGCCTACTTCAAATGAGGTGTCATCAAGCTTGGATACTAAGAAAGTACCAAAAACTTTTAGCTGTGTTTCTTGCAGTGTGGTATTTAAACGAAAATGGGATTTGCTTCGTCACATGAAAATTCATCTCAACGAAAAATCTTTTATTTGCAATGTATGCTCGAAAGCATTTACCAGGTCAGATGAGTTAAAGAGACATTTAAAAATTCATGAAAAGACTTCTATTGAACATAGATGTGGGCAATGTGATGAATCCTTTAATCGCAAGTATCAGTTGCTGATGCATATTAGAAAAAATCATCGAAAACCTTTACCAGCGCATTCCTGTGATCAATGTGCAGAAACATTTAGACAGAAATATAAACTTTTAGAGCATGTTAGAGAAAATCATCGAAAACCCTTATCGCAAGCAACATTAAAGGGAATATCAAATCCTGACCGAGATTTTCTTAAGGAGAAAATTATGCATTTTAAAAGAAAAAATGCTCTTAATACATTTACAATAACCACATTTGATAATAAAAACAAAGATTTGGATTTAACGTCATTTTTTAATAATTTAAGAACTGACATTTTAAACGAATTAAACTTTCAATTAAATGACCAAGGATCATTGAAATGGTATATTAATGTAGAAGTTATTTTTAGTTGTATTTATGAAAATGGAGAGAAGGATTTTATTACTCAAAATTTTAGGTCAAAAAGTATAACAACTCTTTTAATAAATGATTTGAATAATGATCTTGAAAGCGCTTTTAACAAGATGAAAAAGTGTTTTGATGAATTTAGTGAACAAGGATCAGGTTGGACATTAACCGAAATTTTCAAATTAGAACTTTGTATGACAAAATATGGTGCTTTTCAAATGTAATATCTGATTTTACTATATATATATATATTAAATATTGTTAGTTGAATCTTATAAAATTATTGTAAACTTTGTATAAAAATGATGCATGTAAAAATCTTATAATTTGAAAAATAAAAGTATGTGTACAAAAATTGTATTTTTAATTATTTATCTCATATAAAAATTTTATGGAAAAGTTTAAACTATTAATCGGATTTTTAAAATAAATGCACTTATGTAAACATGTTTAAATAGAAAGTTTTATATTTATTTTATCAAAGTAATTTTTTATTTTTATTTTATTTTATTTTTTTTAATATGATTTTAAAACTATATATTTTAATATGATTTTAAAACTACATATTTTTATAAAACGTTATTTCATAAATAAATTAATATTTTATAGTAAATATAATCTTACTAATTTTAGAGATTGTATCAAAAAATCATGAACTTTCCAATTTTAGCATTAAGCATTTAACATATAGTCTAGGGAAATACTAACCTGCTTAAAAGTTTAACTTTTCTGCGTGCTTGAAATTAGACATGAACAAATTATCTGTTTTAACATGTTGATAAACTAAAATAGTTTACGAGATTTTTTAATGTGATTGAGGATATTTTCAAGATTTGGCTATTAAAATAACATATCTGCTAAGATTTGGCGAGATTTTTTTAATGTATTTGGCAATAAATACTAATTTGGCATTAAACATAGAGTATAAATTCAGTCTCGTAGAAAATTTAATCAGTTGCTAACTTGTTTTCGTGGTTGATATACCATTTTTAAAGTTTTACTTTGATTATATTTATAATGGATCTATCTGAGGAAGTGCAAGTTTCTGTTCATCAACAAGCCACTTCATCATGTTTTGAAGATGAGACTTTTCACTTAGAGGATGCAAAACCCTATATTTGTAATGTGTGTAAGAAAGCATTTAGTAGATCGTACGGTTATAAAAGACACTTAAAAACTCATGTAAAACCTCGCATAGGATATGGGTGTGAATACTGTATGGAAAATTTTACTCGTAAACGGGATTTTTTAAAGCATAATGCAAAAATTCATAAAAAGACTTTACATAATCACAGTTGTGATGATTGTAGTGAAGTGTTTAGGACTAAACAAGATTTGTTGAATCATAAAAAAATGGTACATCGAAAGGTTTTACCTGAATATCTATGTGTAGAATGCAACGAAAGTTTTCGATATAAGTATGAATTATTACGCCATAACAGAAAAAATCATCGTAAAGATTCTTCTGCTTACGTATGTACAAAATGCAATGAACGAAATACTCTCAACTTAGACAGTGAAAATATGAACTTAACGAATTTTTTGAATACTGCTTTTTTAACCAACACCTATTCTTTAGCCAAAAGCTTTCATGATGAAAATAACAATACATATTTTTTAATATTTTTAAATAATGAAAATAGGAATACCGAACGCATAACACAAAATATTGACTCACCAACCAACAACTTTAAGAGTGCAAATGCGAACTTAACGAATTTTTCAGATAATCAAAATATTGTTTTCGGTTCATCAACCAGTGAAAATGTGATCTTATCAAATGTTTTGGATAATAATGAAAATGCATACAACGTTTTACCCACTGCTAATGGAAATATGAATACTGAATGTTTGACACAAAGTAATATTTATGACTCACCAACGAACAACTTTCAGAATATAAATGTGGACTTTACGAATTTTAATGTAGAGTGTATGAGTAATCAAAATAATTTTTCACCGGTGAGTGTTGATAACGACTTGTTAACATTTTTGGATAATTTTAATGTAGAATGTATAACTCAATGTAACCTTAACGATTCAACAACAATTTAGATTTTTATGAACCTGTTTTTATATTGACAATAATAATGTAAAATAAATTATTTTAATCAAAAATTGTGTTTTTATTATGAAATTACTTTCTACACACCATTTTATATTACAATAGATTCGTTAAGTCACGAAAAAAAAAAAAATCTAAACATGTATAAATATATTTTTGCTTTCTTATTAACTAAATCGTTTAATACATTTATATACAATAAGACTTGGTGATTTTAATTCGTTTTAAAGAAATTCTTTCCCAACAAATTGGAATGGGATGAAGTGACTTATAAAAACCGTAAAATTAAGAACTCTAATATTGCTGATTTATTAAATATTTTCTACGAATAAGAAAGTGCCTATCAATGCACAGGGCGAATTGTTGCAAGCTCTTAATGATATGCCTAAAACCTTTATTAAAAACAAATTTTTGTTATCTTCTGTACCCAAATGTAGCCCCACCTATTGATTAAATTTTTAATATAAAACACTGGTCTCTTTATTTATGTTTAAATAAATGATATAAAAACTGGACTTACCTCAACACAGTTGTTAATTTGCATCCTTCTCTTCTAATCGCATGGTGTGAAATGAGCGATAACGCTATTTCTTATCAAGATCACGTGGTAAGCTTTCTTATCTACTATGTCACGTGACATTGTCTAGTATGACGTAGTAGATACGTGCTAGATACGTCATAGTAGACAATGTCATGTGACGTAGGTAGCTTACTACGTCATACTAGACAATGTCACGTGACATAGTAGATAAGAAAGCTTACCACGTGATCTTGATAAGAAATAGCGTTATCGCTCATTTCACACCATGCGAGTAGAAGAGAAGGATGCAAATTAACAACTGTGTTGAGGTAAGTCCAGTTTTTATATCATTTATTTAAACATAAATAAAGAGACCAGTGTTTTATATTAAAAATTTAATCAATAGGTGGGGCTACATTTGGGTACAGAAGATAACAAAAATTTGTTTTTAATAAAGGTTTTAGGCATATCATTAAGAGCTTGCAACAATTCGCCCTGTGCATTGATAGGCACTTTCTTATTCGTAGAAAATATTTAATAAATCAGCAATATTAGAGTTCTTAATTTTACGGTTTTTATAAGTCACTTCATCCCATTCCAATTTGTTGGGAAAGAATTTCTTTAAAACGAATTAAAATCACCAAGTCTTATTGTATATAAATGTATTAAACGATTTAGTTAATAAGAAAGCAAAAATATATTTATACATGTTTAGATTTTTTTTTTTTTTCGTGACTTAACGAATCTATTGTAATATAAAATGGTGTGTAGAAAGTAATTTCATAATAAAAACACAATTTTTGATTAAAATAATTTATTTTACATTATTATTGTCAATATAAAAACAGGTTCATAAAAATCTAAATTGTTGTTGAATCGTTAAGGTTACATTGAGTTATACATTCTACATTAAAATTATCCAAAAATGTTAACAAGTCGTTATCAACACTCACCGGTGAAAAATTATTTTGATTACTCATACACTCTACATTAAAATTCGTAAAGTCCACATTTATATTCTGAAAGTTGTTCGTTGGTGAGTCATAAATATTACTTTGTGTCAAACATTCAGTATTCATATTTCCATTAGCAGTGGGTAAAACGTTGTATGCATTTTCATTATTATCCAAAACATTTGATAAGATCACATTTTCACTGGTTGATGAACCGAAAACAATATTTTGATTATCTGAAAAATTCGTTAAGTTCGCATTTGCACTCTTAAAGTTGTTGGTTGGTGAGTCAATATTTTGTGTTATGCGTTCGGTATTCCTATTTTCATTATTTAAAAATATTAAAAAATATGTATTGTTATTTTCATCATGAAAGCTTTTGGCTAAAGAATAGGTGTTGGTTAAAAAAGCAGTATTCAAAAAATTCGTTAAGTTCATATTTTCACTGTCTAAGTTGAGAGTATTTCGTTCATTGCATTTTGTACATACGTAAGCAGAAGAATCTTTACGATGATTTTTTCTGTTATGGCGTAATAATTCATACTTATATCGAAAACTTTCGTTGCATTCTACACATAGATATTCAGGTAAAACCTTTCGATGTACCATTTTTTTATGATTCAACAAATCTTGTTTAGTCCTAAACACTTCACTACAATCATCACAACTGTGATTATGTAAAGTCTTTTTATGAATTTTTGCATTATGCTTTAAAAAATCCCGTTTACGAGTAAAATTTTCCATACAGTATTCACACCCATATCCTATGCGAGGTTTTACATGAGTTTTTAAGTGTCTTTTATAACCGTACGATCTACTAAATGCTTTCTTACACACATTACAAATATAGGGTTTTGCATCCTCTAAGTGAAAAGTCTCATCTTCAAAACATGATGAAGTGGCTTGTTGATGAACAGAAACTTGCACTTCCTCAGATAGATCCATTATAAATATAATCAAAGTAAAACTTTAAAAATGGTATATCAACCACGAAAACAAGTTAGCAACTGATTAAATTTTCTACGAGACTGAATTTATACTCTATGTTTAATGCCAAATTAGTATTTATTGCCAAATACATTAAAAAAATCTCGCCAAATCTTAGCAGATATGTTATTTTAATAGCCAAATCTTGAAAATATCCTCAATCACATTAAAAAATCTCGTAAACTATTTTAGTTTATCAACATGTTAAAACAGATAATTTGTTCATGTCTAATTTCAAGCACGCAGAAAAGTTAAACTTTTAAGCAGGTTAGTATTTCCCTAGACTATATGTTAAATGCTTAATGCTAAAATTGGAAAGTTCATGATTTTTTGAAACAATCTCTAAAATTAGTAAGATTATATTTACTATAAAATATTAATTTATTTATGAAATAACGTTTTATAAAAATATGTAGTTTTAAAATCATATTAAAATATATAGTTTTAAAATCATATTAAAAAAAATAAAATAAAATAAAAATAAAAAATTACTTTGATAAAATAAATATAAAACTTTCTATTTAAACATGTTTACATAAGTGCATTTATTTTAAAAATCCGATTAATAGTTTAAACTTTTCCATAAAATTTTTATATGAGATAAATAATTAAAAATACAATTTTTGTACACATACTTTTATTTTTCAAATTATAAGATTTTTACATGCATCATTTTTATACAAAGTTTACAATAATTTTATAAGATTCAACTAACAATATTTAATATATATATATATAGTAAAATCAGATATTACATTTGAAAAAGCACCATATTTTGTCATACAAAGTTCTAATTTGAAAATTTCGGTTAATGTCCAACCTGATCCTTGTTCACTAAATTCATCAAAACACTTTTTCATCTTGTTAAAAGCGCTTTCAAGATCATTATTCAAATCATTTATTAAAAGAGTTGTTATACTTTTTGACCTAAAATTTTGAGTAATAAAATCCTTCTCTCCATTTTCATAAATACAACTAAAAATAACTTCTACATTAATATACCATTTCAATGATCCTTGGTCATTTAATTGAAAGTTTAATTCGTTTAAAATGTCAGTTCTTAAATTATTAAAAAATGACGTTAAATCCAAATCTTTGTTTTTATTATCAAATGTGGTTATTGTAAATGTATTAAGAGCATTTTTTCTTTTAAAATGCATAATTTTCTCCTTAAGAAAATCTCGGTCAGGATTTGATATTCCCTTTAATGTTGCTTGCGATAAGGGTTTTCGATGATTTTCTCTAACATGCTCTAAAAGTTTATATTTCTGTCTAAATGTTTCTGCACATTGATCACAGGAATGCGCTGGTAAAGGTTTTCGATGATTTTTTCTAATATGCATCAGCAACTGATACTTGCGATTAAAGGATTCATCACATTGCCCACATCTATGTTCAATAGAAGTCTTTTCATGAATTTTTAAATGTCTCTTTAACTCATCTGACCTGGTAAATGCTTTCGAGCATACATTGCAAATAAAAGATTTTTCGTTGAGATGAATTTTCATGTGACGAAGCAAATCCCATTTTCGTTTAAATACCACACTGCAAGAAACACAGCTAAAAGTTTTTGGTACTTTCTTAGTATCCAAGCTTGATGACACCTCATTTGAAGTAGGCATTTTTGCAGATAAATCCATCTCTCTCACTAAAAAGTAGAGTGTTATACAATTTGATAAATTAAACGTGTGCACTCCTCAAAAATACAGCAGCAACTGACAAAATTTTCTTTGCGAATGCATTTATACTGCAGGTTTACCACCAAATTTGTAATTATTGGCGAAATCACGCCAAATATAATCTAAATTCATACACTAGGCGAAGCAGCCAAATTCTTTAGAACCCTTATTAATCTCGCCGAATATGTGTCATTTTAATACCCAAACTTTTTAATGTAATCTAGTTTATCAACATGTTAAAACAAATAATTTGTGCATCACAGATTTTAAAGCTTGTAGACTATTCGTTTGAAGTTTTTCATGGTTTTTTCCGAAACTTGTATACTTAATTTTACAATTATTAAAAATCCATGCTTCTGGTTGGTTCAGGGTACTCCTAAATTATTTGAATATGATCAACACTTAATTCCACAATTCACTTAATTTTATAATCATTAAAAAATCCATGTGGTTGAAAAAACACCAAAATTATTTGTACACAATCAACACTTAATTCCACAAAGTGCTTAATTTTATAGTACTATTCATTAAAAATCCCTGGTTTTGATTGGTTCATGGAACCTCAAAAATATCTGTATATAAAAAAACATTTAATTTTATAACACTATTCATTAAAATTCCGTGCTTCTGATTGGACGAAAAAAAAAAATCACGTGACCCCAAAAAGCCACCATGTTCAATACTAGTGCACCTATTTTTATCTTAAATAGAGTGTATTCCTGTGGTTAAATTTTTTGAAAACTACTATCCCCTAAGAATATTTTGTTTCGCATCACAAAAAGTGCTATATACGCGCATAAAATATAAATATTAAACCTTAATGTATTTCAACATTTTTGCATCATTTATAAGTATCGTTCCTCTAATAAGCTACATAACATCGCAAAAGTACTATATATGCACATAAAATATAACTATGCAGCTATGAAACCTTAATGTACTTCAACATTTTTGCAATATTTATAAGTATTGGACATCTAATAAGTCGCATATCATCACAAAAAGCACTAAATATGGACATAAAATATAACTATGCAGCTATGAAACCTTAATGTACTTCAACATTTTTGCAATATTTATAAGTATTGTTTATCTAATAAGCTACATAACATCGAAAAAGTACTATATATGCACATAAAATATATCTAAGCAGCTATGAAATCTTAATGTATTTCAACATTTTTGCATCATTTATAACTATTGGACATCTAATAAGCTACATTACATCACAAAAAGTACTAAATATGCACATAAAATATAACTATGCAGCTATGAAACCTTAATGTATTTCAACATTTTTGCAATATTTATAAGTATTGTTTATCTAATAAGCTACATAACATCACAAAAGTACTATATATGCACATAAAATATATCTAAGCAAGTATTAATCCTTAATGTACTTCAACATTTTTGCATCATTTTTAACTATTGGACATCTAATAAGTCGCATATCATCACAAAAAGCACTAAATATGCACATAAAATATAACTATGCAGCTATGAAACCTTAATGTATTTCAACATTTTTACAATATTTATAAGTATTGTTTATCTAATAAGCTACATAACATCGCAAAAGTACTATATATGCACATAAAATATATCTAAGCAAGTATTAAACCTTAATGTACTTCAACATTTTTGCATCATTTATAACTATTGGACAACTAATAAGTCGCATATCATCACAAAAAGCACTAAATATGCACATAAAATATAACTATGCAGCTATGAAACCTTAATGTACTTCAACATTTTTGCAATATTTACAAGTATTACTTATTTAATAAGTTACATCCTAATTTCACTCAATATAATTAAGTTTGTAATATTAAATCTTAATCAATTTCGCAATGTACATATGCTTAACTTTTAAATTTCCGTTTTAATCTATTAAGATTAAAAAAATAAATAATTAAATTTTTCTATGTGTGTGCGTGCATAAACTTAAATTACATTTATAATGCGAAATATTTTTTTTCCAATCACATTTTAAAATATTACATAACTAAAATATTTAAGGATGCATAAATAAACAAAATATGCAAATACATGAATATAAGATTAATAAGTGCATGGCTTGATTTTAGCTTATGATAAGTTAAATAAAATCTACTATAACTCTGTTGCGTGGTAAAATGTTATTGGTTGATAGAAGTTAATTTATAAAATAAAGTTCTTAAATTAATATTATTAAATAAATATATCCTACATATCAATGAAAAATACTTCTAGATAGCTCATTATTTTCAAGAAGTATATTTTTTAATGAATTAAATAAATGGTAACTCTGTAGTATGGTATTTTCATTTTAAGGCGAATAATTCAAAAAGTTTTTTAAACTAGTTTAGTAGAACTATATAAGATAATCAAACAAAATGAGTTTATCGTAGTATGACGTAGTATCAACATGGTCAATAAGAAATAACCTTATCACTCATTTGTTTCTTTGGAAGTGTAGAAAAGAAGCATATTTTTTAATGAATTAAATAAATGGTAACTCTGTAGTATAGTATTTTCACTTTAAGGTGAATAATTTAAAAAAGTTTTTTTAACTAGTTTAGTAGAACTATATAAGATAACCAAACAAAATGAGTTTATTGTAGTATGACGTATTAAGTGCTTGCGAAAAATGCTAAGTCCTCGAAATACATTGCCTCTCATTAAATTCTTTATTAAAAAAATAAAAATAAATAAATAAATTCTATCTATGCGAATTCACTATTAAAGTTTCATCCTAAATCACATAATTTTAAACGAAAACTACTTATCTAACAATTATCTACATAAAAATATATTCTTACATAATTTCTAATACAACTCATTTAAAAGATTCCTTATCTATTTAAAAGTTTATGACCAAGATCTCATGAATACATGTTTAAGCATTTCCTGAATTGCAAAGATAAACAATCGTTAACACACAATTCTTAATCACTATTTCTACATATGTCCGAAAATACGCACTTATCACATTTTTTAAATTGTCCTTCGCAAAATTTCTAAGACAACTCATTTATAAGATTCTCTATTTATTTGAAATATATTAGAATAGAAGATAATATAACTATTTTATTATAAAATGGAAGTTCAAACTAAAAATTACAAGTGTAAAAGATAATATCAACATCCCGTAATTTAAGAAAGTACACTGATAAAGTTCTTTAAATACACTATTTGAAGGATAAATCACTCTATTGCTGCATATGGCAGAAAAAATAAATTCTCTCAAATCAACTAACAGATGACAGTGATAATTAAAACCATAATTAAAATTATCTTTTTAAAAATCATAATTTTTCTAACTATTTCAAATTACCATAATTCTTTTAAAATCCTAATTAAAGTTCTAAGGTGAGTACATTTCTTTCTTTTTAAGTATAAGAAAAATCTGATCGAACATAAGAAATTCTCTTAAAAAAAATTAAAGACCTATGGTTCAGCTAAAAGCTCTCGTCGAACATAATAAATTCTCTTTCTAAAAATTTTTTCTAAGTTTAAAATTAATTTTAAAATCCAAATTAAAGTTCTCTTAAAATAATATTCCTTATCATTCAAGATAACATCCTAATTCTAACCTTCCTTATCTTTCATGTCGGCATGCGTCACCGGAACGATACTGATAAGAGACGGTGGGGCAGCAGCACAGCTCGCCCGTGCCGTGCCGCTGGTGCCGCTGGCGGTGTATCCCTGTTATATATCTACTAATAATCCTAGGAACACGATTGTTTTAACCATTAATTTCTTCATTAATTAATGGTTAGAAATTTCTATCGCATTAATTAATGAAGTTATCAATTAAAAATCTCGAGTTAATAAAGGTACTCTGTTTGCCAACTTGCAAATAATTTCTCCTATTACGTTGTTTTTTCTGTCTCTGACGTCATAGTCTGAAAACAAAGTCATCCATTGTGTTAAAAAAAATGTGAATGTTACTATTGTAAATTGTCGATGTCGCTGTTGGTAACAAAGAAATTTATCGTCTACAAATAAATAAAAGACATTATCTTAGGAAGTTTCAATGACAAAATGAATTTATTGGAATTTATCGTCTGCAGGGCTATCTTTTTTCTAATTTTAGAAAATTAAATGTAAAGAAAAGAAAAATGAAAGAAAGAAAGAAAAAATTGAAAAGTTTGCATCCTCGAGATGCTTGGGATAAGAAAAAAAAAATATTAAAATAGTGAAAACATTTAAAAATAACTGATATTTTTCAAATATTACGCAAAAAATTAATCCAGATAAAAGAAAATTTACTTAATATTTTATTTTATTTTAACATTAGGCAGTAATGAAAATCATGATTATGTTAAATAATTATTGCTATAGCATTTTATGTTAAGCCCATAAACTTTTAAAATGAAATTTAATTGACAACAACTTAGATCACTTTACATAAAGATTTCTTTTCTTTTCTTTCTTTCTCTTTTTTTTTTTTTAATAACTCAAAATATATTTAAACAGTTGGCTAAATGGAAACGTCTTAAGTATTATTAATTTAGCGACTTTTAAAATTTAAAGTTGAAGTTGCTCGGACGTTTTTCTCCAATTACTTCATTTCTGCACTCATCTTAACTCTAGCCATGCGTTAATTATATAGATAACTTGTAAAATGGTACAAAAATAGTAAAGATAATAATAATAATGAAATGTTTGCAATATTTACAGTAATCACATAAGTTATTTTCAATGTATCTGACTAGATCATATTGCAAGAAAAATGAACTTTAAAAAATTGCACATTTACTATCGCAAGCGCCAATTTTATCCTATCTGTGCATTAGACATGTATAAATAGTGTGTTACCTATTGTCCTAAATTAACTAAAAAATGCAATAGTAAATATAGACATTAAAAATCATAGGTTCTATATTTTTCCCCTTTTTTTAACAAGCAGTTAGACCTAAAAATTCATCGCAAAATAATAACAAAAATGTAAATATTTCCAAGAAGTTCACTTATACTAAAGCTGTAACGCTAAATGATCTAGATATTACAAAGTTATCTGTAATCTTAAAAAAAAAAAAAAAAAAAAAAAGTAACTGCCATTGTTGTTCATTTTGTTTGAATATAGCATATGCTTCCGCCCAAAATGGGGGCAAATATTAAGACAGATTTTTGACATATTATTTCATTTAAAAAATAATAATAATAAAAAGAAACGATATGTTGTTACATATAGTGTAATTCAATGTGGTATCAAAGATGGGGATTTTATAATATTGTTCTACTTTTGTGTCCTGCACTATCAATATTCCTATTCAGTGAAAGGTAAAGCTGCGAATAGGAGGGTAGAACTCCGCGGGAGTTAATGAGCGAACCAAGTCGGGGAAAGGCGAAGCTTTTCACGGGGGGTTGGTGAGTCAAAAAAAAAAAAAATCTTTATATTTTAGAACATCCAGTAATTGTTTCGTATTAAAAAAATTAAACTTTACACTTTAATTCATCTTATGCCCCAACTTTCTTAAACATAGTTATAGTGCTACAAAATTATAAAACGCCCTTACGAGATATTTCTTAAAGAAAAAGTATAAATAGAATTCGTACAATTTTCGTCCTATTTAGAAGGTCACACAAAATAATGCAGATACAATATTGTATCTGCATATCAGGAAAGAACTAAAAATTAAGCTAATAATATATACCATAATGAACTACAGAAATAAGTGGAGAGAACATTTAGAAAGGTAGCTCTGAAATATTGGCTAAGGGAAAGAAGAGACAGAGGAAGACCACGTAAAAGATGGATTGAGGTCCAAACAGGCCTTCAGCCGTGTTGATGAAGAAGAAGATGATGATGATAAGAATATTGTAATGAAAAGGCAGTAAGTTTCCAATGTGCGTTAAAATTTAGCTAAACTGTTTTAAACAAAAAAAGACAGAGGCATTTTTTATATGATTGTTTTAATAATACATTTTTTATTGAAAATGTGAGTCTAGAATTTTTAGTATTATTCATTGAGTAAGCAAGAGTAATCGGATCCATTATATCTATGATAATAAATTGTTTGAGGGGATGGTGGACGTTAAAAATTATTGTCTTAGAGTCTATATCAATTCAACAAGATTCAACTGTAGAAATTACACTGGTAGGATTGCTGCCATTTTTATTCTTTTTTTAGTGTGGGAAAGATACTTTTAAGTGAAAATACTCTAATAAAAAAATATAAAAAGGAAAGAAAAATAAGGTATTTCTGCCAAAGTTCATGCATAAATATAATCTCAAAACAGAAAAAAAAAAAAAAAAAAAAAAAAAAAAAAAAAAAAAAAAACATGAATTTGAGCCATTTTTCACTCATTCGTTGAAATGAAAGACAACTTCTGACGCTGAGTGAAATCCCCTTAAGGGCACGCTTCACTTACCGCCGCCGGAAGCCGAAGCTAATGTTATTCTATGGGAAATTTTTCTTTATAAATAACTTATTAACTAATACATATTTTTAAATTTTGCTTTCACATTCTGAAAATTCCCAGCTGTTAAATTGACGGACTTTTAAAAAAAATTATTTTTTTAATTTTTTATATTTTATTTTGAAGCTGCAAAATACGAATTTTCCATATGTGATTTTTTTTCATTTTGCAATATCAAAATAAAATATTAAAAATGAAAAAAATACTTTTTTAAAAGAGGTCCGTCAATTTAAGAATTGGGAATTTTCTGAATGTGAAAACAGAATTTAAAAATATGTATTAGTTAATAAGTTATTTGTAAAGAAAATTTCCCCATAGAATAACATTGTCTCGGGCTTCCAGCGACGGTAAGTGAAGAGGGCCGTTAAATCATTGAGTTGCTATGGGTGACTCAGATTTGAATTAATTGAAACAATTTATATTTGAGTAAAATCGGACCAGATATGAGTGAAACTGTTTGATGCTAAAAAAAAAAAGGGCCTATTTCCTTCCCCAGAACCGAATTCGGGTCACCTCCCGTGGCGTGCGAATGTTTTACCACCTTTTCATGCTTAAACGGCGAAAATATTATTTATCAATTTTTACTTCTTTTACTCATAAAATAACGCTATGGGAAACCCAATAAACCTTCATAAAATATCAGTATTGTTTTAAAATGAGGAAAAATTCTTGAAAACAGAACCTCGCAACAAGCAGAGATTTTTGTTGCTTGCAAATTAATTCTAAATAAGTTAACACGTTTAGAAAAATAAATTATTGCATGCAAATCTGTAGAATATCTTGAATAACACTTAATGAGTTAAAAAAAAAAAAAAAAAAAAAAAAAGTAAAACAGTATTAAAAAAAAAAAAAAAAAAAAGTTCTACATGTATTACAATCTAACTAGTTTGTGCAAATATTACCTGTAACATACCTATCTAATTTGATCTCAATCAAGCACAGCGTTTAGACGTTATCATATTCACTCACACATATACATGCATATATTCATCACCCTACCCAGCAAAACCACAGATGACGGCCAACACGAGAGCAAGTGCTGGTTGCCAATAGTAGCTGCAGCTGGGCCGTCGGTGGCAAAAGTTACGGTGCCGTAGGGAATATGTTACGCCGGTCGTCAGTAGGCAATATTCAATCGATCCACTGTTGGCAGCCTGCAGTAAGTTAAAAATAAGTTAGTGGGCCAGTGAATGGATCGCTGCTGGCAGCTAGCAGTATGATGAAAATAGGTAATGGGCCATTGTTGTTAACCGACATTAGGTTGGAAATTGTTAGTGGGCCAGTGTTGGACTACCTGGTGGAAAACATAATTTTTCTATGTTATTGCTGGCAGCCTGCAGTGGGCCAGCTGTGGCAAACATAAAATTAATATTACTGCCGGCAGTCTTCATTGGTCCTTTACATTTTCCCATTAAAGGCCCGCTTCACTCACCGTCGCCGGAAGCCGAAGCCAATGTTATTCTATGGGAAATTTTCTTTGCAAATAACTTATTAACTAATACATATTTTTAAATTCTGTTTTCATATTCTGAAAATTCCCAACTGTTAAATTGACGGACCTTTTTTAAAAAATTATTTTTTTATATTTTATTTTGAAGATGCAAAATACGATTTTTCAATATGTGAAATTTTTCATTTTGCAAATTCAAAATAAAACGTTAAAAATTAAAAAAATACATTTTTGAAAAAGGTCCGTCAATTTAACAGTTGGGAATTTTCTGAATGTGAAAACAGAATTTAAAAATATGTATTAGTTATTAAGTTATTTGTAAAGAAAATTTCCCATAGAATAACATTGCCTTGGACTTCCGGAGACGGTAAGTGAAGAGGGCCGTTAATAGGCCAGCAGTGATTTAGTTATGGCTAGTATATTTATTTTACTGGTGATACCTTTAATTTTATTAGTGCTTTTTTGTTTTTCTTTCTTTTCTTTTTCTTTTTTTTTTTTTTTTTTCCTCTCTCTTTTTTCTGATGAAGTAGCAGCCAGTTTTTTCTATGCATTCAATATTTATTTTGATTTTGTACATATTCATTTTTAAATACTATTTACAAGTATTTGATTCATACACTATGTTTGTAAATTCAGGATTTCTAGTGCAGCATATAGGAAATATTCTGTTGATCCATTTTCCTTATGATAAAAGTTTAATTTTTTGTTTTCAGTGCAAATATTTCTCTATATTACATTTTTTGGAATAAAGGAGATTATGTTTTTTTTTTCTTTCTTTTTTTTTTTTTTAAGTGTTCAAATTTCACTTTGTTACGCTATTTAATATAAATAAATGTAACTTTACATGTGAAAATTATAAAATATTGAAACAAAAACTGTTATAAAGAGAACATTGTAAAAAACACCATAAAAAAAATAAATAAAAATAAAAAATTGCAGCAATTGTTTCCGGTTGAAATAGCACGAAGACCCTTCATCAGGCGAAACAAAGTGGGCACGAGTGTAGCAAAAGTAATTTGCTGCAATCGTGCTTTTTGTTAAACTCACGAAGGGATGTGTTATTATTTCAACCTAAAAGAACTGATGCTTTTTTTTTAGGGGGGGGGGGGGGAGGCAATGATTATGTTTATTTACAAATTTTTCTATTTATTACTACAGTACAAAATCTGAAATCCGGAATTCCGGATTTCGGACTTTTCCGGATTTTAGGTCACTTTCTGATTTACGGCAATAAAAAAAAAAGCGGACATCTCCATTCCGAACTCCCTTTTAGTTAATAACTAGCTTACGCCGCCCGAGGGTGCGATTTCTTAAGAAATTGGAGTATACTCTCAAGTATCATGTACAATACTTTAAATAAACACCATAAAATTTTGCAAACAAAACGCAGGCAGCAACGCTTACGCTTTGTTTGCCGCACTCTTGCCTACTTCGTTTGCTTGATGAAGGATCATGTTTTCTTTCCATCCGAAACGATTGTTGCGAGTTCTTACATTTTATGGTGTTTACTCTTATTACTTTTAAACACCAATTCTGTGGTGCTTTTTTATTATAACTCTCAAGTATCCAGAAAATCTTGAATATTTTTCTTTTCCCCTTTATCAAATGGTACCAAATTGATAATTTTTTTTTCCTTTTTAAAACAGCAGGCAGATGATCAAGCTTTCTTTTTTTCTCTCTGTGTTTATCTTCAAAGTCGCACATTTGAAACCACAGAAATTATCATTGAGAAATGTAATCGGCTATTTAGAATTAATTATCACAGCTGTCACCAGGCCGCCACAAAGAACTAAAAGAAAAAAAAAATCGTTCGGTTGAGTAAAGAGATAACAAAATTAGGGAGAAAAAGGAGAGTGAATTTGTCTTTGTAGTTGTAAATATTTGAGAGTTTTATCCGCCAATTACCTATTTTAAAAATATTTTTAGAATTCCATAAAACTCATATATGTTATACAGATTTTCGAGATTTACTATAGGACGCTTGTCATAAAAAGTTGTACAGGTAACACAAATGTTTTCAGTATAAAAATTCATAAAATAATTTGGATACATTACAGTTTAAGAGAAACTTCTTACCAGCGCACGTAAAAATCTCTATACAACGCTAAAATACAGATCAACATAAATTTTATAGATGCAATAAGAAATGGTTCCAATCAAAAATGATAAAATAAATATTTGTGGTTCATTTAATAGTGATGCACAAAAATATTCTTATACGTTACGGGAAATTGAGGGGGAAACTATTTCAGTTTCGTAAAAGTGAAATTATTTTTCTTACTTGCATTTAAAAAATAATAATTAATAAATAAATAAAATAAAACAGTTTGTTATGGCTACCACTTTTTTTTTTTTTTTCCTATAATAGTTTATAGAAATTACATATTAAAATTATTATTTTCTATGATGAAGGTAGGCGATTTTCATTTAAAATAAGTACAATATACTAAATTTCGAATATATATATATATATATATATATATATATATGCATATATGAAGAAATTTCTCGACATTCGGTTTTCGAAGTATTTGCATATTTTGAGATTCCTGAACACGATTTGACCATTTTTAGAAAGTTTTCCTCTGTAAATGTGTATAAAAAATGTGTGGAGGCTGTATCTCACGAACCAATGGACGAAATTTAACCAAATTTGATATTTAACCAATCTTGATTAAAATCTTTCCCGATTACATTCGTGGATCATTCACTCAACACATGACTCTATATTTCTACTTCTTCGTAATTTTCAATATGACACAGTATAGGAGGAAATTTCATATAAATGATTTCACATAAATGATAGTTTTTTTTTTTTTAATTTTTATTATGAATTAAAAAATAAATATTTAAATAACTAACAACTAACCAGGAAATTTTTTTTGTATAAGTTGAGGATTCGCTCGCCCTTCCCCATGAGGGGTAAAATTTTCAGTGGTGGTATTTTTCAAAAGAAACTCATCAATAACTTTCAAGTAAATGGCTGAATTAAATTTGTGGTAAATTAAAACAAAGTTATAAATTATTTTCAAAAAAAGAAAAAGAAAAAAAGAAGAAGAAGAAAAAAGCATTTTTTCAGAAGTTGGCACAAAATTGATTTATTTTTATTATTATTATTGACAAACACTGTTCTAAAATGAAAATCGATTCCATGCATTCAGGAAAATGATTTTAACAAATTATTTGCACTACGCGAATTTACATAATAAAAAATATAGAAGAATGTTTTGTGGTGTCTCAACATACTAGTTTTTGTTAAAAATAATAAGATCAATAAATTTGCTTTGAAATATCACAGATGTATAATATAATCGTTCGTTTAAAGATATTGACGAATTCTTTTCAAGAATACTCATATTGGGATCCGGACATAATATCGCGGGACAAAATCTCGCGTCAAAAAAATAGTAGGATATATTTGAAAATTTGATTTTGTGCCACGTGTGATCTGTGGAGGGGGCCACAGGGCCTTATAAATATTAATTAATTACTTAAAATAAATAAATAATTAAATAAATAAATCATAGAGTTGAATTTCATTATTCTATCTATGTTTATTTTTAAGTTATTTTATCTTTTGCTTTTCACTATTCAAAATACATTTTAAAAATCGTGTACATCACTGCTGACATTAAAGCTGAACACTGTTCACAAACTTGAATTAAAAGTTTTAAAATTAATTAGCACGATTGAATTCATTATGACTAATTCTGACAAAAAATAAATAAATATCATTTTAAAACTTTTTAAAGTAAAATTTATAAAAAAAATTATTGTAGGTTTGTCAGAATGTCAGTGCTCTGACTAAGGTATGTGTTGTCATGAAATTTTATACAACATTACTAATAATTACCAACTCATTTTACTTTGTATTCATTTACGTCGACGATATTTTGTCCTCACGATATTTTGTCCCGAGAGGTTTTGTCCCCAACCCCTCATATTGGAAATTTACTCTATCTGGTATACTTCTCCCTCAGGGGTGGAGGAAGCGATGTTTGTACATTAAACAAAAAAAAAAAAAAAAAAAAAAAGCGGAAGAAGTAAACTTTTTAGACTACTATCACTTTCATAAATTTTTGAGCGCACACAAAGAGACAGACAGACAATTTTTCAAATTATGTTCATGAGATCAACCCAAAACGTGCAAAATCTATCGAAAACCGGATGTCGAAAATTTTTCAGAATCTAATGCTTTCATCTTATTTACACTGAAGGAAGAAAAAATAAATAAAACATAGACTATAAATAGTTATGATTGTTCTAATAACTTTCTCCCGTCCATATAATATAAATATATAAATTAAGATCCATAATTTTTATTTTATTAAATCAATTAAAATAATAATAACAATGATAAAATACTAGAAGGTTAGCGACTATCATAATTTACTAAAACGGATCAACTGGATAATTGTTATATATCTCTAGAAATCATTTTGTTATAACAATGGCTTTAGAGTCAAACACTTTTAAAAATAGTATTTAAAAAATAATACAAAAACAAATTAATAATGGAATTACTTACTCATCTATTCTTTTTACGAGATTTTCAAACTCGAAGACGCACCCGCAGACTACAATAACGAACAAGAACTTCGTATGAAATGGCGGACAACGAGGGAATTTCAAATCAACAGAAAAAGAATCACAGCGCCCTCTATGCATACAAATTGGTTATGGCATAATAATTTGTGGCCACAACATGAAACACATGAGGTTGGCCGTGTGTTTATAGCCTGCATAAGGCCAACTGTGTTTATGCCACCTCTGGGCCACCGACCATTTTGCTTTAGGCTTCCATCACTGCTGGCAGCCATAAACGGCCCGCTGCTGGAGTTATATGGGGCAACCGGCAACTGATGGCAAGTGCAGGATGCCAGCAGTAGGCCATAATGAGCCCGCCAGTATAAGTTTTGCTGGGTAAAAATAGCAAATATTAATTCAGAAGACCTCAAAACTTGTAGAAACACTAAAATGTCATACTTGAATTTTTTCATGATAAAAGTACTTCCCTTACAACAAAGGGACAAAAAGAAGCCGCACTTAGATACTTTCATTTTTCCTTTCAAAAATCACCAGTTTTAAAATTTAAGTGTAGGGATAAAATATAGTGATTTTGCTGGATATCGAATATCTGCTGGATACGGATATGCGATTTACAGCGAAATTACTACCCATTTCATCTCTATTTTTAAATGATTTAATTGGACGTTTTTCAAAGGAAAAATAACAAAAAGGGAAAATTATGCGGTACGCATTGATTTTTAACACTTTCCAACTTTACGTACTTATTGTATCGTATAACTTTCAATGTTTTTGCTTACGTTATCGTACAACGGACAGACATAAGGACTTAAAGGCATGCAGGCAGATTAATTGAATTGATAGTCACTCTAAAACATGGTTGGAAAGTGTTAAATATACTTGATGCCCTTTAAAAAATCGAAGCCCTTTAATTCTAATTGCAGCCCTTAATGTATCTGATTATTTTATTGTAGCCCTGCAAGTCTGAAGGTTAACCATATTATATTGTATACAAAACATTATTTAAACATATTAACAATAAATGTCAATTTCTTTATCATTTTTACAGTAGAAAATTATTAAAATATGATTTATAAAAATTGCCTGTCATAAATCAGAATGCATTGGCATTTCTTTTTTTTATCCCTGTACAGAACCTATTAATGATATTTTAACGAGGAAACATTACATAGTGAACTTGAATAATAAATGTCATTTCTAAGAAATTCTGAAAATATTTACCGTCACTGGAGATGAGCAGACGGACAGAGAGACAGATGGACAGTCAGACAGACAAATGCGCTAATTTAAATCGTATTCACTCTTAGACATTGTTAGAAATTGTTAAAATGCTTAATTTAAGCGAAAATTCAACTCTAGCAAATTTTGAATAATAGCTGTTAGTGTAACTCAGTATTTTTATGTGACCCTGTAAATATTAATGTTAATCATGCTATATTCTATTAAAAAAAAAAAAAAACATTTTTTTGTGCAAATGTATAACATATTTCAATTTGAATAAAATTTGTGCAAAGTAAAGTTATTAAAATTTGCTTTATAGAAATACCTCTCATAGAACGTGATGCTTTGGAATACTTTCGTGTGTCCCTGGACACAAACCATTTGTGGTATTTACTCCATTTTTTATTAAAAAAAAAAAAAAAAAACACCCGATAGTAAACTTGTTTAACATATTTCAATTTCATTAAAATTTGTGTAAAGTAAATGTACTAAAATATGGTTTAAAGAAACACTTCTTATAGAACACAATGCTTCGGAAATTTTTCGGGTGTCTCTGTACACAAACCAGTAGAGGTATTCACTTCATTTTCAATAGGGAACGTCCGATAGTGAACTTGAATAACGTATATCAGTTTCAATAAATTCCATGAATATTTACGAAGTGAGAGCGCGGATAGACAGACAGACGGACGGACAAAGCGAAGTCATTAACACTTTTCAACCTTGATGGAAAGTGTTAACAAGAAATTACATAAATATTTACGGAGTTAGAGCGCGGATCGAAATTTTAATTAGATTAACATGTATGGGCAGAAAACTTTTGCACATGCGCGATAAGACTTTCGTCAGTTAAACACACAGAATAGAAATATATTATGATAACTTCACGTTTCAGAAATAAAGAAAGCTCAAAATACCTTCAGTGTGGGGAAGTGTGTGTCTTTATTATTTTTATTATTATTTATTTATTTGTTTTTGTTTTTTACTTTTGCCCGGATATTACCTGAAAATGTCTGGATTGAATAAAAGGATAGTTGAGAAGTGCTCAAACTATTGATAACTGTATAATTCAATATTCTGAATGAATTGTATTTATATTTTACAACCTCCCTCTTTTTCATTAATACCCTATGTGCACATAACACTTGATTTGTTTAGTTATTGGCGGTTTAATTGATGTGCAATTTTGATTTGCAGTTAATTCAAAGTTTAAAATTTAGTATTTAAATAGCTTCCTATTTAAAAAACCTTTAAATGCAAACTATGTTAAAAAGAAAAAATCTCAAATATCTACAGCTTGCTATAAATACAAAGAATGAATTATTAAAAGTATGAATATACTTTATTAATCAGAATTGATATTTATTTCTCTCTATATATATTGCTTTGCATTTGCGCTTATTTCTACATACTGATTTTAGTTTGAATTCCCCCTTCATTTTAGGGCCTTTCCCGTGCGAATAAAAGGTACAGCAGTTTGTTATCAAATAAACGTGAAATTAGGATTTTTAGAGAATGGGTGCCATAACTGAAATAACTAAAGAACGAAATTAAATAAATTCTTTTATATATTTCCGTGTTAGTTTTTCACTTTTCGGACATGCCACCAAAATTGCTTTACGAAGCATGTTATTGCGAAGAGAAATTTCCCCCGCACTGCACTCTGCCCTGTATCAAAGTCAATTAAATCAGCAGCTTTATTTATCGCACACAGGTTTATTTGACAAAATCTACTTCCACCCACTTTCTAGCTTGCCATCTATATCATTCTAAAGATGGCATTTTCAGAATGATTAAATTATCTTTGGGATTTGGCTTATGTCGCCGATTCTGAATTTGCTTGAAGTACATTATGTATGTATTTTTGATGTTAAAAAATCAATAGTTTAAAAGGGCTTTTCTGTTTATCTAGAAAGAGAAATATATTTAAATCTTAGATGCAGTTTTTTTTTTTTATTTATTTTATTTTTTTTAATCGTATATATTAACATAAAGATATTTATTTGTTTATATTTTGTTCGTTCTAAGAAACCTTAAAAATAGATGCAGTGTTTTATTCGTTTTTGGATTAAAAACCGAAAAAAAAAAAAAAAAAAAGTGAAATTTTTAATAATAATGCTTTTGCTGAATGCTTAAGATTGACACCGAGCTTCCTTAATATTATTAAAGAAATGTTGCGTAGAAAAAAAACCTTGAAACGCTTTATGAAACTCCAAATAAAACTACGTTCAGAAAAATATTTTCAATTTCCAAAAATATTTTTGAATAGGCTAAAATTATTTAAATTTATTCATTCGACTCTCATTTTCCAATTCAAAATTAACGTTTTTCAGAAACTAGAATTAAAAATAAGTATGTTGTGCCCATCACAAAACTTTCTTCTATATCTTCCATATACACAATTTTGCAGTACAAATTACTTATCATAATTATTTTCTATGATGAATGCAGATGATTTTCATTTCGCAGAACTATAACACAAAATATCGAAATAAATTTTGTGCCCTATAGACGACATCTAATAAAATGTTGTTTTTCATGAAAAAAAAAAAAAAATCGAAAGCGTTGTTTTAAATTATCACAGATCTCTTGCTTCACCATTAGTTTTAAAGGCACTGATGAAATTCTTTCGAAAGATACTTATAATGAAAATGTACATCCCCGTGAATTTTCCCCCAAAGAGTAAAGCAATGCTTCGGCATATAATTTCCTTTTCCCATAGTTGACTATTATAAATATTTCTTTTTAATTTTACAGGGATTCGTTAAGAATAATTCTGATTGTATATATATATATATATATATATATATATATACTAAATTTTGCCCTAGGGTGCTGTATTAAAAATTATGAACAAAATAGGAATTAAAAATTATGACAACGCTATCTGTTGGGCGATTTTCACCAAAAGTTGATAGTGTGATGTTTCGAACAAACAGAGTAGACTGGAAGTCTCCTACTTTGACATTAGTTAACAAAGGATAGCCGCCCTATAAACGCCCCTGAAATGTGTTGCACTTCCCGGAGAAATGTTGAAAGAGGAATTGCAGGCGACGGATTTCTCCGCCCTGGCGCCACAAGTTACCAAATGAGAGATCAACGGATCACCTCCGTCTAAAAGACTATTGGAGATTTAAAGGACAATTTCACCCCTCCAAAAACCAACTTTTCTTGGGAAGAGAAAGAAGACAGAGAGGAGTTAGTTGTGTGTGCGAGCCGAGGCTCGAGTAATTCTCCTTTTTGAAGTCAGAACTTTGCCGGGTAATGGTAGATAACTTTATAGTGTACTTAATAACTGATACTTAGCCTTGTGAAGGCCGACTCTCAAGATTTATTTTACTTGTTAACTACTAGTTCATGTAAAGCTTATCACCGACTTTCACTGTAAACCCATATTTACTCAAGATTACGACTAATTGTATTTTAAAAATAAATTAGTGTATGTCCAAGTTGTGATAGTCTCAATTTTACGCTACCGGAAGTGGAAACGTCACAGCTTAAAGTGGTGGCAGTGACGGAACAGGAAAGAAGGTGAAGTTTTTCCAGTCTCAAGGGACATCTCCTGTGATAAAAGATTTCCGAGAGGACAATTTGACCGGAGCGAGACTCTGTGATTGCCAAACTCTCCTCCCCCTGCCTTTTCAAAAGAAGAGATAAAGATCCAAATGGAGAAAGAACAAGGTAAGCTCTTTCAGTATTTACTTTGGGTCATTCTAGAGGCATTCTAAATTGCATATTTCATTTAAATTCATAGGAAATCATTATTTATCTTAAGGTTAAGCAGACTGTAGATTGAGTTTTTTACTCTAGCAAATCAATTATTTTGTTTTAAGTTTTGTGTATCATTAGCAGTATTTATATTTTGAAGAAATATAGCAATATATTCTTAATTGTTTGGGTTAAGTGAGTGAAATAACACTTTTCGTTATCAATTTTATGGGAAATAGAAAATGATATTGAAGTTTTGTACTAAATTATTGATAATTGATGCAATTTAATATTCATATTTTTTCTATTTATTCAGAATTTTGCAGTCAAAATTTTGAGGTTTTAGTTAGAAAGTATTTTAAAGAATTAAATTGTTGAAAATAAAGGTGAATTAAATTACACAAATTACTTCCCACTAATTTAAAATTTTGTGCTATTATTTATGAAAAATTGGGTTAGACAACTTAAAATAGTCTATTGTCACATGCTTTATTTCCTTTATGTTCTAGAAATTTAATGTTAACAATTTATTTGAAATTCTGTTTAATTAGAGTGTACTATTAGTGTAATAGTTAAAGGGTTTAAAATGGCTGGTTTATGGAAATATCGGAAGGCAGATTTGAAAACAGTAGCAGAGGAATCAGATATTGATGTATTACGTAGTGATAAAATCGCAAATATTATAGAGAAGATTTCGAGCGAGCCAAATTTTAACGAAATCGCTGTTCTTGCGCAACTAGAACTAGCGAAAGAAGGTAGGGAAGCGGAACAACGGCGTTTAGAAGAGAACCGCAGATTTCAGGAAGAAGAAGGGAAAAGATTACACGAATTAGAAATGCTTAAATTACAACAAAGCGCAGAAACGGTTAGCGTAACTTCGCAAGTTAGTGAAAGTGCTAAGCCGACCGCATCTTTAAAACAGGTAATGCAAAAGTTCGATGCTGAGAAAACTGATATTTCTATATTTTTAACCTTATTCGAAAGGCAAGCAAAGAAATTGCGTATTTCTGAGGATCAATGGGGGACTCAATTATTAGCCTTAGTGCCGGTAGAAAAAGCGGAGATTGTGACAAGAGAACCGGAAGAGTCTATTGAGAGTTATGAATATGTAAAAAAATTATTGCTCAACAGATTTAAATTAAGTCCTGAGGTTTTCAGAACTAAATTCTTAACTCATAATAAGAAATCAAATTCGATTTGGAGGGATTTAGTATTTGAACTAAGAAGTTACCTTGAAGGATAATTGAGCGGAGTCGAAGTTAATGATTTCGAATCGCTAAAAAAATTGATGATCGCAGATCAGATTAAAAAGAGAGCTCCCCATGAAGCACGGGATCATTTAATAGATCAATGGGCTATTCTAAAAGAACCCGTAGAGGTTGCGAGTAAATTAGATGAGTATGAAGCGGTAAGGGGAATAAAAAGAAAACAAAATTCTAATGATTCCGAAAAGCGAAATTTCGACAGACAGCTAAATAACGAACGGGAGAAAAGGGATAGCAAAATAATAGGAAATAAGAAGGCTGATAAAAATTGGAGGGACAAGAATGTCGATGAGGAAAGGGAAAGGTCAAAAATATTTGAGAAAAGAAAAGAGCCAGCCTGTTATGAGTGTGGATCAAAATCTCATCTAAGACCGATGTGTCCCAATTTAAATAAAGGAGACCGCGTGTGTTATTTAAATACAGCGGAAAAATTTGCCCCTTCCTTTTCACCTTACCTGAGTAAGGCACGCGTGAACGGTGAACAAATGATTATTCTGCGTGATACGGGCACGAGTGTCGATATTATTTCGGCAAAATACGTTAAAAATGAAAATTTAAATGGAGAAACAATTTGATTAAAGACCGCCCTAGAAAATGAGTCTCGATGTTTACCCTTAGCCACGGTAGAACTAGAATTCGCAGAGACTGGCCGATTTTTAACAAAGGCGGCTGTGGTAGACTTAAGTATAAATATGTCTCATTATCTCTTAGGCAATAATACGGCCGAAATTATTCAAGAAATGAAGCTACGCCAAAATCGGATAAATCAGGTCGTTATTCAGAAACAAACTGAACAAAGGGAGAAAGAGAATATTCCAAGCAAAAATCGCACAAAGCATTCAGGCGAGGCCAAGGGGTTTGAAAGTGAAAGGTTTAGCGCGGATTTAGGAAGTGAGGGAAAGACGAATGGGGAAGAAATTGATTTACCCCCGAGAAAGGAAAATGAAATGTCAAACTTATCTAAGACAAATGCCGTTAGTTTTCGGACAGCACAGTTAAAAGATAAGAGTTTTAGTAAATCGTGTCCTAAAGAGGAACAAGAAAAGTATTCTAAACATTTCGTGAAGAATGAATTGTTAGTTAGGAGATCTGCAGATTGTAACGATGCAGATAGCAAACAAGTAATCAGATCTAAAGAAGTTAGACTTAAAAATCTTTCTAGATTAAATATTGATGTAAAAGATCCCCAACCTGTTTCGCATACGAGAAATAAAAATACCTTTACGGCTATGAGTTTAGTTTTAAATTGTCCGGAAGTAATCCGCATTGCAGATGATAAATATGAGCCGATCGCAGAGACTTTGTTAAATAATTCTAGAACAGTTGGATTTCCGAAGGAAACAAAAAGCGATTTAGGGATATGTTTTATGAGCAATCTTATATCTACATTTTTTGAGAGATTGGGAATTAAAGTGATCGAATGTTTTCATGATTCTGTTAAAGAGCTATTAAAGTTCTTATGCATAGAGCAAGGCCAGAATTGGGAAAAACAACTGCCAGCGGCAATAATTAGTTCGTTAGGAACAATAACTTACGAACTGAACGGTTCAAATTTTGCGGAGTTAATTTTTGGAAAAATTCTTAGGACTCCCGAGACTTTGTTTTTCGAAAATTGTATGATAAGAACGTTATTCATAAAAAGTGCAAAGCAGAGAACCAGATTGTAAATTTAACGACTTCAAAGCAAAATAAACTGCCCGTTACTTGGATCGAACCGAAAAAAAATAGAACGCCAAAATTCCGAGCCAGATCCTAGTGTTAACTTGCCGAAAAAAAGAGAAAAATCTCAGATCTTCCATACTAATCTTCTAAAACCCTATTATAAGAGAGGAAAACAAAAAAATTCATTAAATGAAAGGTACAGTCACGAAATAAAGGAATCAGATTTAAATAGTCCTTATCCCGTGTCTGAACTTGGTGTGTTCAATTTTAAGAAAATAGTGCAGAAAGGCGAATTAACGGAAAAATATTCTCTCGAACAATTTGAAACGCAATGGAAAAAATTCATGACATATTGGAAATTTTTTTCGAACGAACCAGGTCGTACGGATATGATAGGACAGAATACATAATCAGTTAGTTCGAAACTTTATCGCACTTCATCGCATCAATTTATAATTCTAATTAATGACGATAAAAGGATGCGGGACCTTAAAAGTATAGAAATCGGGAAAAGCGATTATGTATCTTCGTTTATAGTAGTGAAAGGAAAGATTCGAAAGAAAAAAACACCGAATTACTCAAGGGAATTCATTTTAAAGACAAACGCCGTAGATAAGGGAATAGAGAAGAAGGAAGAACATACTACTTTGTGTAGGAAACTTTTGAAAACCGGAAAGAAATTCTGTACTAAAGAAAAAGGATGTGCGGGAATAATTTTCGCAATTAAAAGGCTGAAACTTCACTCAGATGGTCAGCACTTTAAAACAGGGACGGATCATAATCCTTTTGTCCGGTTGCAATTGAACCCAAGGGAATACCAACGTCGCATGAGGTTATCGTTAATCCTTTTATTTTTCAAAGGAAAGGAGATAAAACATGTAGACGGTCTCAATCATGTTTAAAGGGAAACTTAGAGTTTTATTTGTATTTTTTTTCCTTGTTTTCTTATTTTATTTATTCATTCATTTACTTTTCTCATGTGTAAAAAAAAAAAAAAAAAAAAAAAAAAAAAATATTAATCATGTTAAAACTTATTTAGTGTAAAATTAACTGCAAAATTTCTTTCATTTATCAGTGTAGTAATTGTATTTAGTTATTATTGCAAATTTATTATTTTTGGAATGAACTGTAGAATTAAGGTTCTTAAAATTAACATTAATCAAATGGGTATTAGAGGAAGTTATTTTGTTGCATCTGGACCCAAAGTGAATATTGTGGGAGCAAATTTGCATATAATCGTCTTAAGGGGGGGGGGCGAGCTGTGATGTTTCGAACAAACAGAGTAGACTGGAAGGCTCCTATTTTGACATTAGTTAACAAACGATAGCCGCCCTGTAAAGGCCCCTGACATGTATTGCACTTCCCGGAGAAATGTTGAAAGAGGGATTGCAGGCGACGGATTTCTCGCCCTGGCGCCACAAGTTACCAAATGAGAGATCAACGGATTTGATCTGAATTATTTATTTATTTTTTTATTAAAAAAAAAATCGATAGCATTGTTTTAAATATATCAAAATATACGTTTCAAAAATTCGTTTAAAATATTTTTATGATTTCTTTTAAAATATACTCATTAATTTCCCACTTATTCACAAGAAAAGCAATGTTCTTAAATATACAAAATTTTCATTTTGGTTCACCATTACTATTACAAATTGTTTTATTTCTTATGAAATAATAAATAGTTTTTTTTTTGTTTTTTTTTTACAATATCTATATATAAATGTTTCGGATCCATGAAATAAAGAAAAACAAATCTTAAACACGCGCGAAGTGTCTTCTTATGGGTATTAAATCACGTGCTTTCATTCGACCAATCAACTTTCAGCAGTTCAATCTACGCTGAAAACCTTCAGGTTCAGTAACCAGCTTTGCAAGTTAACGGTGAATAACAAATATTCAACCCAGGTTTTGAGTCGCAAGCCTAGAGTTTTTGCACCTGGGGTTGAACTAGTAGTTGAAGGTTATCGGTGAATTAGCCAGTTAGCCTTGTGAAGGCCGACTCTCAAGATTTATTTTACTTGTTAACTACTAGTTCATGTAAAGCTTATCACCGACTTTCACTGTGAACCCATATTTACTCAAGATTACGACTAATTGTATTTTAAAAATAAATAAGTGTATGTTCAAGTTGTGATAATCTCAATTTTACGCTACCGGAAGTGGAAACGTCACAATAGGCAATAATTTATGTCGACGTGCAATGACATGTAAATTTATGTGAAATACTCTACACCCAGCATCAAAGATATTGTATTATTTATCCCCATTAACATTTTTTTTAGTTCGATCGTTTTTTTTTTTTTTTTTTTTTTTTTTACTTTCTCTTACCAATAAGGTAGAGAAAGTATTGTTTTTGGGTCAAATTTTCGAACGCGAGATTTTGTTATATTTACACGTTTTGAGGTCCCCTAAATACGAAAATCATGTTTTTAGCAAATGGTCTGTGTGTATGTCTGTGTGTGTGTGTGTGTGTGTCTGTCTGTTATCAGCATATCTCAAAAACAAATTATGGCAGAAAGTTCAAACTTGGTATTCTAAATGTGTATTATATAGGGATGCTACAGTAAGCTTTTCGTTAAGATCAAGAAAATGGTTCGTGTACAGGGACAATCAAGAGAATTTTAATACATTACGTCTATGGGGGAAATTGCAGGTAAGTAAAGTTTAACGTCTATAGATTGCACTAAGCCAAATGAAACGAATATATATTTTTTGTAATAGAGATAGTTAACTGGGAAAAAAATTTTGTGTATGTAGAAGCCTCGCTCCCCCTCCCCCCCCCCTGGGAGGGAAGCCCCCCCTCGAGGGGAGTAAATTTCCATGATGGGTATCTTTCAAAAGAGCTCGCTAATACCTTTAAAACGAATGGTTGAACCATCGATCTGCGATAATTTAAAACAAAGTTATCGATTTTTTTTACTTTTAACGAAAAAAAATCTTAGAAAAAAAATCGTATTTTTACTTTCTCTTACCATAAGGTAGAGAAAGTATTGTTTTTGGGTCAAATTTTCGAACTTGAGATTTTGTTATATTTACACGTTTTGAGGTCCCCTGAATACGAAAATCATGTTTTTAGCAAATGGTCTGTGTGTGTGTCTGTGTGTCTGTGGGTGTGTCTGTCTGTTATCAGCATATCTCAAGAACAAATAGTAGCAGACATTCCAAACTTGGTATTCTAAATGTGTATCATATATAGATGCTACAGTAAGCTTTTCGTTAAGATCAAGCAAATGGTTCGTGTACAGGGACAATCAAGAGAATTCTGATACATTACGTCTATGGGGGAAATTGCAGGTAAGTAGAGTTTAACGTCTATAGACTGCACTAAACCAAATGAAACGAATATATAAATTTTGCAATAGAGATAGTCAACTGGGAAAAAAAATGTGTGTATGTAGGATCCTCGCCTCCCCCTGGGGGGGGGGGAATTCCCCCCTTGAGGGGAGTAAATTTTCATGATGGGTATCTGTCAAAAGAGCTCGCCAATACCTTTAAAACGAATGGTTGAACCATCGATCTGCGATAATTTAAAACAAAGTTATCGATTTTTTTTACTTTTAACGAAAAAAAACTTAGAAAAAAAATCGTATTTTTTGAAGTGAAAACTTCTTTAGGCGCGATGAGCAGTTTTGGGTGAACAAAAATCACTGAACTCCCGTCATCGTCAGCGAACGCTTTCCATTTGAAGTGAAATCTTTTGGGTGAACAAAAATCATTGAATTCGCGTCATCGTCAGCAAACGCTTTCCATCCTTGTATGATACAAGTAATGTATCATACAATTAAATTGCTAATGTGAAGTGTTAATATTTATATACTGTATATTGTTTTAAAATCTGGTACGGCTCTACACGACTTCTCTCATCTCCGGGCACTGTCTCTATTGCAGTTAGACCTCATAAAACCGTGAGAAAGCCCAAAGCTGCCATTTTTCTCACGTTTTTACAATCTGGTGCGGCTCTACACCACTTCTCTCATCTCCGGACACTGTCTCTATTCCAGTTAGACCTCACAAACCGTGAGAAAAGCCAAAGCCGCCATTTTTCTCACGTTTTTACAATCTGGTGCGGCTCTACACAACTTTTCTCATTTCCGGACACTGTCTCTATTGCAGTTAGCGCATTAAATAAAATTGCAATATAATTTTTGTAGTAGTAGTTTATATTAATGAATAAAATAAAACTTCATTTAAAAGTATTTCCTACACAATAAAAAAATTCCTGACGATTCAAGAAATACACACGTAATTGTTCACGTTTTCACTTCTGTGGGCACTCCCGAAGTGCAACTATTTTTTTTTTTTTTTATATTGAGAATTAAATGGACTTTTTTTGGATATTTAGTGTTATACTACTTGTCTAATATGGAAATCGTCTGCATTATCATAAAAGATAATTTTTTTAAATTATTTTAATAAATTATTTTTTGAAAACAGAATTATTTTTTAATAACCGAATTAAATTTTATATAAATCTAGGTGCATTAATGAAACGGGGGGTTGAGGAGGCGGTAGCCCCCCCTCACATAGAATTAATTATCATATAAAACTCTTCCGAAGCCTAATTTGAATTGTTTAACATGGGTTTACATAACATCGTTATCTTACCTCTTAATCTCCAACCTGTATTTATAGTATTAAATTTCAGGGTAAGAGAAAGTCGTGTGAGTGACACACCAGATTATTTATCATTATTTTACTTTTTTTGTAAACAGCATATTGACTAAGATCACGACTCGTTAAATATTTACTCTAAAGAAAACAATATTAGGCATCCATCTTTTGATACGAATTATTGCTAGTGCTTCAATATTTTTACTGCCGACTGTGCATTAGTTCTTGGTTTAAAAATGGCACAACATGTTTGGCAGAAATACACAGACTCACAGAAAGGCAGACATTTTCTAAAGATAGTCATGTTCTGGAACTCCCGAAATGTGTAAATTCATAGAAAAGCGAAGGTTGAAAATTTTATTCAATCCAATGCTTTCTTCTAATGAATGTAGAAGAAAGTAAGGAAAAAAAAAAATTCTCAAATTATCAGAAATTTATTATTACTTTATTGCATATTTTTAAAGCATTTTTGAATGAACAAACTATTCAATGAAGGCTTAATATTTAAAAAAAAAAAAAAAAAAAAAAAAACGTACGGAATGCAAAGTGTCGCGAACGAAACAATTTATGTTACAATCTTAAGTTTTTCAAATTTGAGAAAAAAGTATTGTAATGTTCTTTTTTTTACATTATTTAAGTAGTATGTTTGCATATATAGTACAAACAAATTCTAAAACTGAGCACCAGTATCTTTTATTTACTTAGTCATTTGATTTCAATTTAATTTTTGTTCTAATCTAAAACTTTAAAAATAAACGATATAAACCGCAACTAAAAGGCTCTTGTATTCTCTGAAAGAAAAGTTTATAATAATAATAACAAAAAAGACATTAAAGGAGCATTAATTTTTTTCCAAGCATAACGTTATTTACCAGGAAAATAGAATTTCAATTTTAATTTAAAATAATACTATATCTGAAATTATTCTGCAACTATCTCATTAAAAATATCTTAAAGTATAAATTTCTGTCTGAAGGTTATATTTATGGTTTATGATGATTAATATTACAAAAATAGCCTAAACCAAATGCTTAGTCGTAACTTTTGGGGTCTTACAAAGTAATATATAAAATAAATCATAAAATAAAATAAAATAAAATAAAAATACATTGATTATACTTTGAAGTTGTTTTCTCAAATATCTATTGGTTTATTTTTTTAATACTTCTTACTCATTAATTATCGGTTTAAATATTATGTAGATTTCTTCCCCTTAGAAAACGTAATAAAGTGATAAGCTTGTTATCAAAGTTTTTAAAGTGAGATTTACTTTTCATATATAAGAAACACCTTAGATCTATTAACGCATTAAAATTTTCTAGGTACTTTCTACGCCTATAAAGGATTCCTTTTCTATGATTATACAGTTAAAATAAAAGCCATTGTTGATATTTTATTCATTCATTCTTTTCTTTTACGGTTATTATATTATTATCGTTATTATTATTGACTTACCAAAAACAAATCATCACAAAAAAAAAAAAAAAAAACAGAAAAGAAAGAAAGAATTATGTATAAAAAATGCTAAAATTTAACAATTTGCCTAATACTACGTTATTGCAACGGCCTTCACGTCTAGGTAAAAGGTTTTTAATGTTTTTTTTTTTTTTTTTTTCTATTTTAATTTATTTAAGAGCATTAATATAAAAATAAATATGCGTCTATAAGAAAATAAAGAGCTTATATTTATTAAGCTCTTCTGATATGTTGGAGTAGTTGTTTACTTAATATATATTTTTTTTTTAACAAGCAAGCATAGAAATTAAACTTTAAATATCAATCACTAAAACAGAAGAAGAAAAAAAAAAAAGAGAGGAGAGGAATGGAAAACTGACATTGAATTTCCCCTCATCATGTACTTGTGCGTAATTTTCAGTTAGTCCCTTGATGTAGCTTGTCAACGGACAAGCAGGCATCCATCAAGGCTGCAATCCCAACATCCTTTTCGGCGGGTACTCCTTGCACAGCGATCACCATCTATCAAGTGTGTCCCATCGTCCATATCTTCGAGCATTCAGCCCCTCCTCCCTCTCGTTGAGCTTTTTCGCGTTCTCATCTCGATTCCGTAGAGAACGCCGTCACTTCTCTTCCAAGGAAAAGATTCGTTCTTTTACGAAGAGAGAATGGGGGAGTAGAATTTTCCCCTCGCTTTTCAAAATTTGCTGATTATTGAGTTGCTTTATCTGTTAGGAAGGCGTTTCAGTGATTTCAACCATGTGCTTAAAATATATAGTTATTCGTTGTTTGAGAAACTGTCTAAAGAAGACCCCGTAGTGGCGCGGCGATGGGGGGGATGGGGGCTATGAGCTAAGACTTTTTTTCGGAAATTTATGCATTATGCAGGGTCTGATTAATGCAGTGGCAGGTGGGGCCCGGGCCCCAAACCCTGAGTAGCAGGGGGCCCTAAAACTAATTTCTTTGGTGATTACTTGACCACTATTTGTTCTGTGTTCAAAAATTTTGGTCTCTTTTTTCAACTGTTTTTCACATCGTCAAGTACTAACGGGGATCTAAGACAGCATGTGACCCCCAGGCCCCACATGAAGTTAATCAGGCCCTGGCATTACGTATAAAAATTCGACCAGAAATTTGTACAAAAATCGAAAGATTTTTACTTTCCAAACATACATATGTAAGGAAAGTATTGTAATTATGGCAAAAAATCCGACTGCAAGAATTTGAAGTTTCGACATGATTTGAGGTACCCTAAGTTCATTTTTGATATACTTACGGTGATGTATGTATATATGTATGTGTGTGTGTGTGTGTGTGTGTGCCTGTGAGTGAACACGATAGCGTCTAAAAACTTTCAGCCAATAAGCTGAAAGTGTGTATGTATGTTATAAATCACTTTAGCAAGAACTCTATTAATTTTGGTGAATCTAGTCCTTATAGTTTTTTTACAGGACACAAAGAAAAATTCCTTATCATTATGGCCTACGGCTAAATTTTTTTTTTTTTTTTTTCACTCAACGTCAACGTGAGTGCTTCGGAGTACCTCAAATTGATACGATTGAGGGACCAGAAGATCGATTTCATACCAAAATCGGAAAATGCGCCTAACGTCCCACAAGCAAGAAGGATAGAAAAATTCTGGGGAATTATGAAATGTAAATATTCCTACGAGAAAAAGGAGCCCAAAAACTTGGCCCAATTCAAGAGGGTTTATTATCGTCTCCTTAAATCAGTAACCAAAGAAACTGTACAAAACGCCATGACGACGGCTAGAAGCAATCTTCGCAAAATGGGACTTAAAGGTGTATATTCTTCAATTTAAAGTATCAAAAGTGATTAAAAATGTTTGTTTGTCAATTTCATGCAAGTTGCATTCTTGTAAGTAATATTTTGTTGAAAATAAATGAGAATCAAGTTGTCTCATTCTTATCGCGGACGCGCTTTATAAATATCATCTTAAAAAATACTTTTTTATAATGGTTATCTCACAAATCAAGTTTCGTAGAGTTATATGTCATAAAAGTTGAGATAATAATTTTCCCGTTTTCGAGGAAGTTTCTAGTATAACAGCGCCATGTATTGGCCTATAAGCATCCAACTTGAAACAGCATAATGTCTCATAATGGTCTTCTCACACATCAAGTTTTGTTTGATTATACGCAATAGAACCTGAGATATAGCCTTTCCTTAAATTGTAGAAAAAACTGTGTGGCAGCGCCACCTGTCGAGCGGTTGACACCAAAAGTCGATAAGTAATAATTTATATCAAGGTGCATCTACATATAAATTTATATGCAATTCTGTGCAGTAGTTCCTGAGACGTAGCCTTACCTTAAATTGCGGAAATCTCTGTATAGCAACGCCACCTGTCGGTCAAAAACATTCAAATTCACTCAGCATCATATCTAATAGTGAGCTTCTTATCAAATTTTGTTTAATTAAACGCAATAGAACCTGAGATTATACGCAATAGCTTCCCCTTAAATTGCAGAAATTGTTCTGTAGCAGCGCCACCTGTTGAGCGGTTGACACCAGAAATTGATAGGCGCTAATTTAGGTCAAGGTGCATCTACACATAAATCTATATACGATTCTGAGCAGTAGTTTCGGAGATATATTATCCACGAAATTTTTGTCACGCACATGCACAGGCAGACAGACAGACGGATAGACAGACATTTTCTAAAAATTGTAAAATAGGGTTCTAAACCTCTCAAAATGTGTAAACCTGTCGAAAACCAAAAGTCGAACCTTTTTACAAACCCAGTACTTTCTTCTATTGAATATAGAAGAAAGTAAAAAAGAGGATTCATTGAACCAGAAAAATTTTTACAAATGAAGGGAAAAAAATTGTTGCCTGTATCAGTCCCATAGACTAAAAATACAAAGAGTTGTCAAATATATCCAATTTACGAATAAACTTCGTACCAGATTTTTATAATAGTGTGCTTCATTAAATAAAATCATACGAAAACACGATCAATGATTTCTATAAAAAGTAATTGTAATTTTAAAAATTTAAATGATGACAGCTATGAAAAACGCACATATAGGGCCCGACCTAGACAACCTGGAACCCCGGGGTAAGCTTTTTCTGGAAGCCACGCTTGCACTGGCATAAAAGGTCTTTAGGTTGCAAAATACCTGCATACGATTCTGAGTAGGCTCCTTAAAGAAGAGGGGCTCAGGGCAGCTGCCTACATGCCTTGAATTTAGTCAGGGCACATATATAAAATAGGTTTCAAATGGCCCTTCATGCATTTTAGTATTTTTTTTCTTTTTGGATCCCCCCCCCCCCTACCGAAATTTTCTGGCTGCACTGCTCAAGACGGTATGACATTCATTTTTAAACATCATTATCAGCGTGCAGTTTTAAATATGTATAAGAGAGCCTAGATATTAATAGTGAAAATATAATACGAAATTAAAAGTTCATATCTATTAAGCACAAAAATATCATTTCTAAATTTCTTTCTAACTGCGATCAATTGAATTTTCTTTTAATTCTTTATTAGCCACATTAAGAAATAATAATTAAAAAAAATGTATTTCAAATCTATTTTTTAGTTACTTAAGAGCAATTTTTAAACATATAAGTGATATAAATTATATATATCACCTTATCATAGTAATTATAAAGTGTTCCATTGGTTCATATAGTGCGAAAAAATATCAGGACCTTGAAAAAATATCAAAAACATATTTTTGTTTTTGTTTTTGTTTAATTATATTTTTTTAAATGGTAGTTTTCGGAGTTAAAATATAGCACAAGTTGAAAATAGCAATGAAAATAAAACACTCTATAATCCTTTTTGAAACAAAATGTAGCGTTTACTGGCATGTTGCAAGATTAAAGTGAGATATCAGTACCTTTGACATTTCTGCTAGAAATTTGAAATGCTTTATTATATCAAAATAAAGGGTAAGGGTTTTTCTTTAAATGTTCTGGTGGGACATTTACCTTCCGTCTTCCATTATTAAAGACACATTATTTCACTTTAAAACATGAGATATTGTACTTTTAAGAGTTTGAGAGAAACAGTTTAATTTTCGATACACTTCAGAACTACTTGGAAAGCTACCCCCTCACTCAACATTTCAACCTTTTATTCGATTTAGAAATTTATTTCACATATTTCTCCCAAACCATCGACTCATTTTGGATAGCCCTATATATTTAACATTTTAAGTTGACTGTCTACATAGTCAAAACTTTATATTGAAATGTGTTAAGAGAACTACTCATTAACTAAGATTGCGTTTTGTAAAAAACATCGATATCATTCTTCCTTCAAATTTCCATCTTTTAAAACTTTTTTCAATACTTCAAATGTATCTCCATATTTGTGCAGATACATTTGAAGTATTTAAAAAATTTCTATCTGTGAAGACGTCAGATATAGTTCCTAAAGTGATTCTGCTTATAAAAATCATCGGACTATACTTTCGTGAGAGCAATTTTATCCAAATAATCTTTTCTGAAAAATAATGTGCTGCAATAAAACTAAATTTAAATGGATTTCAACTCATTCAATTTATTGTTTCAACTCGTTGTCTCATATTGAAAACATGTAATCTATTTAATGTAAGTGGATCTTAAAATGAGAAACGAAAGGAAAATGAATAGTCTGCTTATTGATTTCACGACTATAGTAATAGGCAAATCTATTGCGTCTGTCATTTTCTAAGCATATCATTTTACGTTGTAATCACGAGAATCTGACAAACTCTTTAAAATGATTTATGAATACATGGTTACTTACAAATGGAAAAAAATTAAATTGCTTTGGAACATTTCCATAAAATCCATTATCAGGTATTCCTTTAAATGGGAGTAATTGCTTCCAAATTATCACTTCCACTGAGCAACATGGAAAAGATATCTTTTCATTTAATAATCCAATTTCACTAAATGAAGGGAATTTAAATCAGACATGATTGCTTCTTTTCACAAATGAAATCTTGACTTAAATAAATAAAATCTGATTAGATGGATGATATCTTTCAATAAAATGCTACTCATAAAATTGTTTTAGAGATAGTTAAAGAGTTTTTTTTTTTAAGTAACCCAATAATAATTTTTAAACTTCGGATAATAAATAAATAAATAAAGGTTCCACATTTTGTACTTCAGTAATGAATAAAGAATAAAATAACATCAGAATCGTTGGCTTTCTTTTGATTAAATAACAACATTATTTCTCTTTAATGCCTTCATTTTGAATTGAAATAAAGATTTATTCACTCAAAAAAAAAAAAAAAAAAACCTTCATGCAATTTTAATTTGAAGTAACAGTCCCATTTCGCGTGCCAGGAACTAATTTTGAAAACAAAGAACACTTATGGTTGAAAGTTATTACGAATCAATTGAAAGTTTAATATACCGGGTAATCCAAAAGTCAAGACAAACTTTAAAAATGAATAATTCGAAAACGAATCAAGATACAAAGATACGGTTTGCACCAAACGGATGAAAAAGAAACCGGGTTTTGTGTGGCAAAAAAAAAAAAAAAAAAAAAAATCTGTTGGCGACCAACTGATGCCGCTATAGTGTTTTATTTCACCAAAAGATGATTTAAAAATTTAAAAATGCTGACAACTTACAAGTCAGCTTAATTACAGTTAATTAGTACTATTACAGTAACTGTTCAATGTGCTGTCCATCATTCAGAAGTACAGCTGTGAGACGATTCACTACATTGTTCACAACATTTAGTAGCATTTCTTGCATTATGGCAGACACATTTTGGCAGATGGTATCATTTAGTGCTGCTAGTGATGCCGGTTGGTCGCGGTACACTTTTGACTTCAAGAATCCCCACAGCCTAAAGTCACAGGGTGTCAGATCGGGAGATCTTGGAGGCCATGCGTGATTAAACTATCTCAACTATGGACAGCATTTCGATGCACATAAGCTTCGACTACCATTGCCTGCTGCAGTTGCTCTTTTTTATATCGTTTGTTGCTTTGCATAATCCTACATCAGAAATCCGACAGCGCCATCTGTTTACCGCCAACATAACTATTTTTTTTTTCGTTGCAACACAAAACCCGGCTTCTTTTCCATCCGTTTCGTGCAAACCGTATCTTTGTATCTTGATTCGCTTTCGAATTATTCCTTTTTAAAGTTCGTCCTGAATTTTGGATCACCCGGTATATTACATTTTCCACATTTTGTTGTCATAGAATAGTAAAATTCGAAAATTCTGTATACTGATGTACTATTTTTAAAATTGTGGTTTCAAGGCTAAATTAAGGAAAACAACGCGTGAAAGACTGAATTTCAGTTCCTGTCGGAAATATACTTCAATCAGGTAGTATTGCTTCAAGACGTCGTCATCAGTAACAGCGCTGCAAAAACACAGCCGTCACAGTAACAATATCAGATGATTAATTTAATGTATTAAAAGCTTCTGAATAATCAGAATATATATATATATCATTTCTGGCCACGTAAAATCAAGTTCTAAAACTCGTTTCCTAAACACACAATTTTTTCTTTTAAAGAAGGCGATACAAACATATATATAGAGAGAGAGAGCTGAGAATTTTAAAATCATTATAAAATTTAGCATTCAAGAGATACTGTGTTAATGCCATCAACACTCAAAATATAATTTTAAATCAGGGTAAATTTCAGCACACAGTAGATACATTATTAATGCTACTTACATTCAACTATTTAAGTGATTAAAGACTTCATTGGTGATTAAAATTTAAATAAATTTTTACGCTAATGATTATTTATTAAACCCACTCACGTAAGCTATCAAAGAATCAATTTTTCGTTTGAAATTTAAGAAAATTAGCCATCAAAAACTAACAATTAAAAAAAAGAAAAATGGAGCAAAAATATTTTTAAATTGGAAATGGATTATAATTAAACATAAAATTTATTGTTTATTGAACTGTACTTTTTCTTTTCTTGAAGAAATAAATTTATGAAGATTTATAAATTTATGTAACATCAAGATTTTTATTTACAGTTGTATTTATTTATTTATTTATTTATTTTATTTTTTAATGCTAACTACTGCATCTAGAATGGAAAAGCAAACTGATATATACATTTTCAATATATCTAAAATGTATTTTCATGAGGGATGGGCTAAATTTTTTCTGAATTTATTTTAAATCAACACAATAAGTTAAAAAAAATAATCAAGTACCAGAACCTCCCTCTGTTTCTTTCTCTAACAGAAGCGTGTTTTTAAGTGTCATTTGCTCTCGGAGTAATGATTGTTAAAAGATACAGGAGAAAGGAGAAAAATACAGGACAAAAGAGAATCGAAAAGAAACTTCATCTATAGCTCTAGTTGAAATCTGCCAATTTATTTTAAGATGATACACTGGCTCAAATCCTTTACTGTTGATTTGTTGTTTCCTGTGTACGTATATATAAAACTAATGCATGTCTGTGATTTTCGGGAAAAAAAATCTCTTGTTTTTAAGTTCATTCCACTATTAAATATCACTTGCAGGCTTCGCCCGCTTCGCTGGGCACAATATTTAAAGGTTTTCTTTTTAACTGAATAACTGAAACGTTTTTAAATAAATATATTTCGATTGGCGACTATTTTCTTCACAGTTTTAGTATGGGATCTCCTTGACAATATCAAACATTTTTTGAACTCGCAAAACTATTATTAAAACGAATATTCTCGAAAACAGTCAAATGGAAAAGTTAATTCTTCGAATATTCTGGAAACGGTTGAAGCTGTTACTCGTACAGTAAAAGTCACTATTCGATGAATGATCGAATCAGAGAACGCACGTAAGTCGTTTTTGTAGCAATCACTATAACGCACGTATGTACGCTTCACGCTCATGAAAAGAAAAAAAAATCACTGGACAGCCCTACATTGCTGTGCATGAATCTCAGAACACACGAAACTCGGTTCCGCGGCAATCACTATCACGCTTGTTGAAACCAAAGTACACCACTGGACACCCCTATATCGCTGTGCATGAATCTCAGAACACACGAAACTCGGTTCCGCGGCAATCACTATCACGCATGTTAAAACCAAAAAAACATCACTGGACACCCCTACCTCAAATCAAGGAAAATCAACTAAACCAATCAAATCTCATGTAATTCTTCAAAGCGTAGCTCTAGTTGAACGTAAAATACACACAAATCAATGAAAATCAAATAAACCAATCAAATCTCTTGTAATTCATCAAAACATAGATCTAGATCAACGAAAAATACACTCAAATCAATGAAAATCAAATAAACCAATCAAACGCTTAGTTTATTTGCTTTCATTGATTTGAGTATCAATGAAAATCAAATAAACCATTCAAATCTCTCGTAATTCATCATAACGTAGCTCTAGTTCAACATAAAATACACTCAAATCAATGAAAATCAAATAAACCAATCAAATCTCCAGTAATTCCTCAAAACGTAGCTCTAGATCAACGTAAATTACACTCAAATCAATGAAAATCAAATAAACCAATCAAATCTCTTGTAATTCATCAAAACGTAGATCTAGATCAACGAAAAATACACTCAAATCAATGAAAATCAAATAAACCAATCAAACGCTTGGTTTATTTGCTTTCATTGATTTGAGTATCCATGAAAATCAAATAAATCATTCAAATCTCTCGTAATTCCTCATAACGTAGCTCTAGTTCAACGTAAAATACACTCAAATCAATGAAAATCGAATAATCAATCAAATCTTTCGTAATTCCTCATAACGTAGCTCTAGTTCAACGTAAAATACACTCAAATCAATGAAAATCAAATAAACCAATCAAATCTCTCCTAAGATTCTCCATTCTGCGTCATTATAGAAAAAGGAAGTTTTATTTTATATTTTTATTAATTAAAAGAAAACTAATCAAAAATTCGAAAATCTGACTTCGATGTGCGCAATGACCCTTCGGAGGGCACCTTTGTGTTAAACTACGTGACTGTCCGAGCTACCGTTTTGAAGAACAGTGAAATATACATATATATATATATACAAATATTGCTCACTTAATAGTATAAGATAGAGTTAAAAGTAACGTTCTTTAAATTTTAAACTGTCTGCCTTGGTGTTCGAAATATATTCAGAATTTCTAAATAATCAGAATGGAGCTACTATCAATGACTTTCCAAATCCAAAATCAGTACTATTACGTATAATCACGTCATTGGAATTAAGGGTAAAATAGTTACGATCTTGACCAAGGAGAGCGGCACGCGATGGCTACTAGAGGTGAGTTCGGGCTCTATTTTGGCAATCCGAGTCCGCCCGGGCCTGAAACATTTTTGAACTGAGCTCGCCCGAGCCCGAAAAATTTTGTGTGATCAGCGCCCGAGCCCGATATTGAAAGTGGTACGTTATGCAACGCATACACAATAGTAAAATTAAATACAGTTTTCATTTTCAAATTAATTTTCTTATTAATAATCCTCAATTTAAATAACTATAAATGTTATTATAACAATTTATAATGTCTGTGTCTTTGTATTCATGTATATATTTATATAGCATATATTTATAATGCAGCCCATTGTTTATAACGCGCCTATCGGGGGACAAAAAAATTATCCGAATGAGTGATATAATGAGGCCCAATATAACGAAGGAGGAAGGATTACTGTATAACACTATGACATAATATGCATCCCGTTGAAAAAAAAGTCCTATTTTGAAAAAGGAAAGTCAAAGCTACTAAGGTTTGCAATATTATTTTGTGATTGATAAACTATCATGATTATTATGACATTACTAAAGGTGCTCTCAAAATGAATATATATATATATATATATATTACATTTTCCAGTTAGTAAAGAATAAAATAAACGGAACTTTTAGCTTGAATCCGAGCCCGCTCGGAGTCCGAAGACTTGCCTAAGATTTGAGCCCAATCGGGCTCGGGCTCGGGCTTACGGGCTCGGGCCGAGCCCGTCTCATCTCTAATGGCTACGGGGGAAATTAAAGAGATTAAGAATCTCGCATCGGAGAAAAATGCATAAAAGTTTAAACAGACCTGCAAACATTTGCAAATTCTCATTAGAATTTATTAAGATTTAATATTAATATATTACTAGCTGGAACCCGTCGAATTCGACGATCATTTTATTGACCGTAATGTTTCAAAAAACGTCGCATCATTATTTAAATGTATTTCAAGTTAAAACATCTAATATAATTTACGACCTTTCACTTAAAAAAAAGAAAGTCAGAAAAATGCTTATAAATAGAAATACTATATATGACATCACTTTCTACAAAGTACAGTAAATGTGACGTCAAACTGACACCAAATAAACAGTTCCTATCTTTCATTTTCTATTTCGTTTAATCTTAAGACTACATGATAGCTGACCCGTCCGGCGTTTCCCGGGCCCATGGTAATAACCTTAAATTTGTATGGTTTTACATCTTTAACCGTTTTTGTTTGAATTTCTATTTTTAAATAAAAGCATCATGAAAAAATAATCAGCTGTAACAAAAAAATTACCTCGAACCGAACGAAACCCTACCTTGTGACCCTGGTGCGTTCGGCAGCGCATACACCGGCTGCTAATAACATAAAAATATTCCCAAAAATTAACCTGGAACCGAACGAACCCGCCCGGTGTTGCCCGGGCCCATGATACCTTAAATGAACCTTAAATTTGTATGATTTTATACCTTTAACTCGATTTAGTTTGAATTTCTGTTTTTAAATGAAAGCATCACGAAAAAAATAATCAGCTGTAACAAAACAATTACCTAGAACCGAATGAAACTCTGCCTTGTGACCCCGGTGCCTGCGGCAGTGCATACGCGGGCCGCTAATAACATAAAAAAGTTCCAAAAATTAACCTGGAACCAAACGAACCCGCCCGGCAATTCCCGAGCCCATGATAATAACCTTAAATGAACCTTAAGTTTGTATGGTTTTATATCTTTAACTCGATTTTGTTTGAATTTCCATTTTTAAGTGAAAGCATCACACACACACACACACACACACACAAAAAAAAAAAAAAAACCTAAAACAGAACGGAACTCGGGCTCGTGACCCGGTGCCTGCGGCAGCGTGTATACAGGCCGCTAATAACATGAAAAAACCCTCAAAAATGAACCTTGAACCGAGCGAACCTTTGACTCGTGTTACCTCTGCCTGTGGCTGCTGCACTGTATAGCAGGCATGCATGCTACGCACGCGTTGCAAAATCCACTTTCCTCCACCAGGGGGTACAGTATGTTATATACGAACATCAACAATCGCCTTAAATTTCCAAGACTTTTCAAATAAGGTGTCACTGGTGGTGTCAATTGCAAAATCATTTAGTTGCATTTTCCACCGCCAGGGGGCGCAGTGTGTTCTGTACGAACATCACCAACGGTCAGGAAATACCAAGACCTTTAAAATAAGATATAACATGATAGGGTCTACTACAAAATCACCTAGTTCCATTTTTCCCCACCAGGGGGCGCACTATATTGTATACAAACATCCCCAATCAACATGAAATTTCAAGACCTCTATCACCAATCGCCTTGGATTTCCAAGACCTTTTAAATAAGGTGTCACATGGTGGTGTCAGCTGCAAAATCCTTTAGTTGCCCTTTCCACCGCCAGGGGGCACAGTGCGTTCTGTACGAACATCCCCAACGGTCAGGAAGTACCAAAACCTTTTAAATAAGATGTAACATGATAGGGTCTGCAGCAAAATCACCTAGTTCCATTTTTCACCACCAGGGGTCGCACTATATTGTATGCAAACATCCCCAGTCGACATGAAATTTCAAGACCTTTAAAATGAGGCGCTACATGCGTGGGTCTAGAACGCATTTCCCTCTCAAACTAATTTCCCCCCTTCCCCCCCCTCCAAATCTACTTTCCCCCTTTTCCCCCTTTAAAATCGAAAATTCCAAATTCGCAGAAAGTGATTTTTTAGTATTCGACTCTAGTCCCCATATCTTCACTGTGAAGTAATTTGAAGCTTAGTTAAGCTCGTAAACGTGTTTTTAACCCGTGGGGGAAACGGGTGGGAAACGGTTTCCCCCCCCCCCCCCCCCCCCGGGGGTGAAACCGTTTGACTTTTTTTTATTTTTCACTTCTCATAGCACATCTACAGACCAAGACTTTTTTTTAGACACCTCAACCAAATTTTTACACCAAGTAGTTCTCTCAATATAGTGGAGACAGACAAAAACATGTTTCAAATTAATATATAGATGTTTTCTAGGAATGCGGTAGCGTTCTTCCCCGTCAAGCTAAAACAGACATTAAGAAAAAACAAATGAAATTTGCAACATAGGAAAGTAAAATGGCGAAATGCTACTATTGTATATTTTATCGGCAGTATATTATTGTATATTTTTTATTATTAGCTCCTTGGACATTTAGACTACCTGTATTTCAGCTCCGCGGCCCCAAGACCTATGGATTTTTGACCAGTCCTTGAGCATATCCTCAAGACACAACACACCAATTTAAAAGCTAATCCTATTTAAGATTGGTTGGTTGTGTGGGTTTAGGCCGAAAGACTACGATAGGATCCTAGGTCTATAGGTGGAATGCCATCCATGGAAAAGGGGGGGGGGCTTTTTGATGGGTCCTAGAGCGTGTCCTATTTAATGAATCCGAATGCTGTTACTTTGAAAACGTGAAATTTGCCAGTTAACAGATTTTCCTACTACTCCTCCTTGTTTATTCAGTTTGAGAAGCATAGGATCTAGAGTTCTGAAAATTTGCAAGGACATTCATACTATCATGCAATAAAAATTTATAAGGAAGTTATTTTAAATTTAGGAATCTTTTCGTCAGGAAGTTTCGAATGAAATTCAAATTACGAGACATTTACAACGATCGAGAGTAATAAGTAATTTTTTTTTCTTTAGAAAAATGAATTGAAGTACTTTAATAAAAGTCAATACTATGCATTATATTAAAAAAAATTATATATTTATACGAAACAAGTTTATTAATAAGAAAACTTATTTATATTAAATTGACAGAAGAGTGATTTATTACCTATTTCCGTAATAAATGCTTAAAAGATGGGCATTATAAGCTATTAACAAATGTGCTGTGGAGGATTAACCCGGTAGCACTCGCTGGGGTGACTCAGTTACCCCAAAAAAGACAATTCATTGGAATAGGTAGCCGGTTTCGAAAAATCGCCAACATGGCGCTTTCCTTATCGTGCCGAAAATTGCAACCCTCCACAGCATACGTAAGAGAGTGCGAGTTACGTCAAACAGAACGCTGAATACATGTGGATTAGACTAGAAAGGGTTTATTAGTGTCGCTCTAGAACTGCATAGTGAGCTATTGGAGACAATATTGATTTTAAGCCTAGGGTTTAAAAAACGTATGGAAACAATGTATTATATATTCACATACATGTTTTGATTATATATATATATATAATTTAAACATTATATATAAAATTAAATACACATAATATTATATGTAAATAATATAACACTTTAACCCATCCCTTAAAGTTAATCACAGACTATCGCTAATATCGCACTGCACAGTTCTAGTTAGACGTCAAACTCACTCAACCTCATTCTTGATGGGAAAAAAAAAAAAACTTCTCCAAACGCCTTTTTTTTTTAAATAACTTTTTGGGGGAAAATGTTTAAAATCGATTATACACTAATCTCTATAAGTATATAGTGAGCGTCTTCAAATAACGAAAAAAAAGAAAAAAAAAACTGAATATTTAAATTTAGCTATAATATATTACCTTAAGAGGTCATACCTTCCGTGGAGGATTAAAATTGTGATGGCATGTCTCCGGACCATCTTTAGGGGTACATTCAATTACCCATAACGCAGTACTAGTGTGACGTTAAAAATCAACCAACTAACTATAGAGCGTCTCCAATTGCCTATTGCGTAGCATAACGCAACGTTAATCCCGCTCAGCGCGGCTCCCTTAATTTGTATTCATTAAAATATCATTAAATTAATTAGACCGGTAGCACTCGCATGGGATGATTGAGTCACCACAACTGCTAAAACTTTTTAGGGGTACATACAAATGAAACACTTCCAGTTGCAAAGCCGTTTGCAAGCGTTCCAAATCTATGACTGCAGTCGGCAGCAAAAGTATCCGAGCACTAGCAAAAATTCCTATATGAAAAAAGCACACTTAACACTGTTTTGTTAAATAAATCCTTGTCGAATCATGTTCTTAAACTGATTGAGAACAGGATTCGACAAGGATTTATTTAACAAATCTGCATTAAGTGTACTTTTTTTACATAGGAATTTTCGCTAGTGCTCTGTTACTTTTACTGCTGACTGTATTTGCAAAAAACTTGCAAAATTTACGTCATCGAAATTGCAAGCGTTCCGTTTGTATGTAACCCTAAGAGAGAGAGCGGACGTGCGTTTTATGTCACACTAGTGCTACGCTAAGACAATTGGCTACAGTCTAGGACACACCACTTAAGGGTGTATATTTTTTGTATATTTACAGGGTGGGTAGGCAGGCTGGGTTTAACGTCGCACTAGTGCTGCACTATTGGACAATTGGCGACGTACAAGGACTCACTCCTAAGGATGGTCCAGAGACATACCATCACAATTTTGATCCTCTACGGAGTAGATGGCTCCCTTGTTTCGGTGACATCTTATATTTACCTATAAATGTTTGTACATGGTTGAGATTATATAGGTTTTAGGTAGTACTAGTGCTACACTATTGACAAATGGCAACTGTCTAGGATACTCCCCGAAACGGGGTCAGAAGACATCAGTGGCGGCTCGTGAGTGACGTTTTGGGAGGGCTGCAGGCTAATGACTGAAAACAGTATGTTAACAACGAAAACGTTTTCTTTTGTTTGGCTCTTGAAGTGTTAACATATTTACTTAGATTGTCGAAATAAGCGAAACAGCCAATAAGGTGAATAAAAGTTCCATTCTTTGTACTTTTTTTAGACGTTTCGATGAAGTACCCCCAATACGAGACATATCATCAAAATTTTGGTCCTCCATGGAGGGGAATGGAGCCTTCATGGTGAAGATAGATTAAATCGGAGAATCATTTTGAATAATAATCATAACAGAACTTCATGAAAAATATTTTCCAATGCACCTACAATATTAAAAATTTATCAAAAGCCATAATTCCGATACAACTTGAAACTTTATTGAGACTTGTAATTCTATTCATAGCATTTTTCTCAAAGCACCAATTCCATTTACTTCCCCAGGACCATCCTTATGGGTGAGTCCCAGACTATTTGCCAATTGCCCAAAGCGCAACACTAATGTGACGTAAAACCCAACCAACAAACCGTTTAATATTCCATTTAATATCTTACTTTAAAAAGCAAAACTATACGAGCTATGAAAACCTTCGTATACAAATTTCGTATGGCAGATCTTCATTTCAAATTACACTTTCATTATTGTTTGCACAAATATGAGGCTTTCGCTAAATCTGTTTGTTCCATGTGTTGCTAACAATAATGTAATGATGGGGTCAATGATGAGAAAACGCTGACACAAACTGAGCAGAAGGAACAAAATGAGAGTTTACTATTTTTGGCGAATTAGCACACTTATGGCATCAGGCAGCTGCAACTGAATTCCAACAGTTCGAAGGTTAACGCGCGCCTTCCACCGGGTTAAGAAACATCTTGAAACTTCAGTAGTACAAAGAACATATTATACTCATATACTTCAGCAAAAAGTTTTTCCTGAAAAGTAAAAGGAACCAGTAAAAAATTGAAGAAATATCAAAATGTTTTACTTCACCCTGTAAAAGGAATGCATTTCGGCTGTGGTAAGTGGTGATAAAAGCAGTCTTCTAATTATTTTTATAAATTTTTATGGGGCTACGACATATATTCATGAAGATATAATTGTTTCTTTAAAAACATTGGCTCTTTTTTTAAATTATAACACGTAGGGTATTAGACCCAGTGCAAAGTCGTTTTTAGAAAACTTATAACACTACATTAGACACAGTATACTGCAATCAAAATGCAAAATTATTAAATATCTTACAAAATACGAGCATTTTTACTAACTAATTTTAACGCATGCTCAATTTGCATGATTTAATAGCTAAAAGTATTGAGCTACTTATATGAAAACACCAAACAAATATCGTGTAAATTCAAACATTTATGACTTATAGAATGAACAGAATTCCAGTTCCTCTCCAACAAAAAATAAAAATAAAATAAAATAAAATAAATAAATAGATAAAATAAAATAAAAAATAAAAATAAAGAAAGGTAATGGTTGTTTATCAATATTTCTTTACAATCAACGAATACTGTATTACCATTGGGCATTGATTGAATGAAAATAAAATGTGAGTAAACCCCCTTATATTTTGGCTTTTATTTTGAGAGGAACTGAAATTCTATTTATTCTGTAACTCATAAAAGTTTGAATGTACGCGATATCTATTTGGGTTTTCATTTAAGTAACTCAATTCTTTGGCTATTAAATTACGCACATACGTAGTTAAAAATTATTTAGCAAAAAATCTCATATTTCGTAAGATATTTAGCATTTTTGCATTCTGACTGCAGTATGCTGTGTCTAATGTAGTATGCCAAGTTTTCTAAGAATGGCTTTGCACTGGGCCTAATACCCTACGAATTATAATAAAAAAAAGTGACTTTTTTTTTTTGCAGTTTTTTAAAGAAAGCGTTATATTTCCATGAATATAAATGATAGTCTCATAAAAATTTATAAAGATAATTGGAAGAATCCTTTTATCACTACATACTACAGACAAAATGCATTTCAAGTATTACTCTTTACAGGGTGATGCAAAAGATTTTAGTATTTCGTCAATTTTCTACTGGTTCCATTCCCTTTTCAGGAAAAAACTTTTCTGAAGTATATGAGTATAGTACGTTCTTTGTACTCCTGATATTTCGCAATGATTCCTAAATAACTTCTAGATATTTGGCAGAACGTCTAAATTCGAAAGTGTCCAAATACTTATAGTAGGTACAGTCGGTAACAAAAGTATCCGAACACTAGCGAAAATTCCTATATAAAAAAAGTAGAGTTTATACTGTTGTGTTAAGTAAATCCTTGTCGAATCATGTTCTTAGACTAAGAACATGATTCGACAAGGATTTACTTAACACAACAGTATTAACTCTACTTTTTTATATAGGAATTTTTGCTAGTGTTCGGATACTTTTGTTACCGACTGTAGTGTAAGTGAAGTGTTGTTATCTTGAAAAATTTTAAATGATATTTTAATGGTTCTGTCAGTTTTAAGATGTCCTGACTCCCTTTAAGATGCCTCTTTGTTACTTCAGTAATGATCCGAAACAGTTTAACCGAAATTCAATATAAATATTCGCTTACAAGAATTGAGAAAAAAAAATGTAAAAACAGGGGTCGTACTGTTTTCAGGACACTCTCATGAATTTTAATTTATTGCTACCATTCTGTTTCTAAAATAATATCTACCCTGTAGTGTTACTATAAATATAGCAGAAGTATTTGTGCATGAAATTAGTGGTGGCAAAAAAGGCGTAAATTTCTCATCTCTGAGAGTGTCCTGAGAGTACGACCCCTATATAAAAGGATTTATGGAAATTCAAATGAGAAAATGAGATGGTAGAAGAAATTATGGCAGCTTTAGAAAAGTCAAAACAATGACCCTGAGACCCGCAGTGGGAAGCAATAGAAGATTTGGAGATCACTTCATTAATAAGAATTCGTCGGGGCTCATTCATTCTATATTTGAAACGTCTCTTTGTTCGAATAATATAACCTAAATTACACGTGGAACATGTGATATGAAACAAACATCAGCAGGAATGGGATGTTTAAAAAAAAGATAATTTAATTTTGTTGACAGGTTTGAAATGAAGAATTTTAAAAATGTTAAAGAAATGGAAGAATGAAAAGACAGAACAACAGATTGATTCAATTTGGAAACATAACTTTTAGATTGTTTGAATTTATAGAGTTTTATCGATTATACAGGGATTAATGCCTCGAGAAAGAGCAAGTGATTTTAAATAATGCTCTTTCTTGAGGCTGTATTAATTTGTTGCTTGCTTAGTCTATGGACTTAAATCTTATAGGGTGGCAGGCATGTTACTCAGAGAATTTACCTTTCTCGAACTAGGTAAGAACTGAAAAATGCTTTGCGAGAGGAGTGGGGCTATACCCCTCAAAATTTCCTTAATAGTTTAATAAACATCATAAATAAAAGATGCAAAATGCGTCGAAGAATATCTCTCATTTTTCCATATGAAAAGAACTTTTGTTTTTGTTTTTGACTTTGAAATTTTATTTATTTTTTTAGTATCCCGCTTTTCCATGTGGTGGAATTTGTACCATTTTGCATGACATCCTGACGACCTTGTTCATATTTTCATGTTAATCATTTTTCCTCGAGAATTTTGATGTGAAATATGGGCAATGCGAAAAATAATTTGTTTGTGAATACAGTCGAACCTCGTTAACGTGGACACTGTTAACGTGAATTACTTTTAACATGAACTGTTTCCACAATCTCCGTCAAAATGAAGATTAGTTCAGTTATATGTAGATAAGTTACTGATACCATAAACTACTGATAACATGAACAAATTTTTTATCCCCCTTGAGATTCCCGTTAACGAGGTCCGACTGTTTTCATTATATTGTTGCCATAATAATCAATGTGTTGCTGCAAATCATACTCGTTAAAATACAGTGCAATTCGCAATACGTCCAGTTTCGGAAGATGAACAGTTTTTCACATATCGATTATACTAGTTTCTATGACTTGAAATATAACAGTGAAATGATATTAATTATAAAATGCATTGTAATAAGCTTTGTAAAGTTTATTCACAGATTAAACAGAAAATAATATTTTAAATTGATTTTTGAGACGCAGCGTGAAACGAAATTTAATTTTTTAAATTGTATTTTACACACAGTGTAACAGTTAAAGATTAGGAATATTTTATAGTATATGCTAAATAATACTGATTGGCGAAAGTGATGAATGTGGAAAATGTGTAAGCGCCAAATACTTTACAGGGAGATAAGATATGTTATTTCTAATAAAATTTCAGTGTTGATAAATTTAAAAACAATAAAAATATTTTGAAATTTTTTAGTCTGTATTTTCATATACGCAATTGCACATGTTTTCAGTAATTTATTTATGCTTAGATGAATGTTTAAAAAATGGGGCAGCAAATCTTTTCACATTGCAGATAAAGAAGAAAGAAAGAAAATATGTAATATTTATACGTTCAGATTTTAAAAGGGAAAAATTGCTTCCGATGAGGAAAATGACGTCGTGTTAATAATAACAACAAAGTTATGGATTTACTTTCATTAATAATAATAATAATAAACTGACAGAGACAAAATTTAATTTAGTACAACGGGACTATTTTGTATGTTATAAACATTTTTTTTTCTTCCATATAAAGACATACAGTCAGCAGCAAAAGTATCCGAGCACAAGCAATAATCCCAGTCTAAAAAGGGTACACTTAATAGAGCTTTGTTAAATAAATCCTTGTCGAATCATGTTCTTAGTCAGTCTAAGAACATGATTCGACAAGGATTTATTTAACAAAACAGTTTTAAGTGTATTTTTTTTTACATCGGAATTATTGGCTAGTGCTTGAATATTTTTGCTGCCGACTGTATGCACTCGTATAAACCTCCGTTCGCATACTTTTATTGAAAAATATTGCAACTATCGTTGTACAATCTTTCGCCGTATAGTGTTTTGAATTTGTTTGTAATATGAGAGTCCATAGTTTTTAGCCCCTTTATGAATTCTTTCACGCTTTCTGAATTAAAATCTATACTGAAATCATCAGCAACAAATAAACAAATTAATTAAATTCAAATACAATTCTTTCTTTCTTTCTTTTTATTTATCTAACAGTATGGACGTGTTTAAAATAGATTATTCCATGATTTTTATCCGATTGTCTACAAAAGGCTTCTATGAATGAAAATAAGAAGTAATATTCATGACACATTTAAGAAATATTAACTTATTCGAACATTTTATTTATTATTTTTACCTTATTTTTGTACGATTAGAACATTTTTAGAAATAGGGGACATTTATTTAACTTAATCATTTGACTACTTGTCAATCCAATTGTTAACAATCAAATTTAAAATATGTAAAAAGGTCACAATTACAGCTAATAATTGCCTTGTCTCCCAATTAAAAAAAAAAATTACACGTTTATTTTTTTAACACAAAAAATATAATAAAAAGTATAAGACTAAGATCATGAGTCGATCAATATTTACTTAACAAAACAGTCTTAGGTGTACATCTTTTATATAGGAATTATTACTAGCGCTTCAATTATTTTGTTACCGTATTTTCATGGCGATGTGTGTAAATAAAATTCATCTGCTTTTTAATAGATTTATTAGCCTTCATAACTTCTACGACGACGCACGTCGCAATAAAAATACTTTAAGTAATAATGCAGTCAAAAATCGAATATATTAATAAAGGTTGTTGAAAGCGCTGAAGATTATTAGAAAGGTATGTGCAAATTTAATGGCACATCTTCATTAAGCAAGCCGTAGAGTTCCCAGGAATTAGTTGTGGCAGAGAAATGGTGTCATCAATCCGTTTTTTTTTTTTTTTTTTTCTGCCTAAACTTTTTATGGGGTTTTGCTGGGCGGGGGGGTGGCTTTTATAATAGTGTTGCATTTTTCTTTTATATATATAATACCACATCTTTTTGTATGTTATATATGTATACATTTATGAATGTAATACGTATGCATAATGTATATTCGTATAATACATCTATAAAATTCGTATGTGATATATATGATATACATTTGTGTGAAGCGCATTCATTATGCACATGTAAATTACGTTTATGAGTATGAATTCATAAGGTACAAATTTGTACTATATTTCTTTCTTATAACTCTGCTGAAATTAACTTCAGTTCTTGTGATTTCATATTTAAATATCTGGATTGACTTTGTTCGACTTTCCGAGCATTGAGTTACCTGACGCTTAAAAATTTGAATAAGAGAATAATTTAGTAAATAAAGGAAATTGAGTAATTTTTCATTAGGTGGCCATTTGGCGACTCATGTACGCGTCGAGGCCCAATGATAAAATAATCTGATGAGCGAAGCTTTTGAGATTCTTTTCGTTCATATAAATCGTAAACATTGATCTTATTAATTAAACTTTAAATTCTTTATTTTAAAATTATTATTAGATTTATTTTAAAATTATTTATTAATTAAATGTATACTAATATTTTTAATTAATTATTTTTGAAGCTGTCTCTAATTTATTTAAATATTAAGAGCATACTTTGATATTCGATGAATAAGCAAGTGGAAGTTGTCTATTAAAAGTACTCAAAAGGGAAAGGTTAAATAGGGTATCTGAGTATTTCTCCCTTATGTAAATAACTATAACTGATAAGCACGTGATTTCTAGAGACAGCCATGCCGTAGAAAAATTCTTGCGCGAATGTTATTTTCATTTTCTTTTAAGACTTTAATGCACTTATCAATTTTAGACCTTGTAAGACATAAAACGTCAAAATACATGCTTCCTTGTAGAAAAGGGTAATCATTTCTCATAAGGATAAATACTTTAGCGATTAATGTAACATATATCAGTTTTTCTGTTTTAAACAATTTAGCATTAATATAACGAACTTCGAATAATTTGTCCCTAGTAGTGTATACAGATTCTCTTTTGTATCTCTTCGAAAAGAACTATTAGTACTAAACAAAACATTCTATATAATTCTTGCAATGATTACCTTCAGTATACCTACTGAATTTAAGTTCAACAGAATGCAGCAGTTGCACGCTATCGTGTTTACTTACTTACATTTACACATTAGCCCTACAAACATTAAAATCTATATATTTCGTGTGATGATGACATATAATATATATCTAAATTTGAGTTTCAATAGAATGCAGCGGAGAGTAAGTTTAATAATTTTTAAAATTTAAAATTTCTTCACACACCATAAAATAAAAGCATTGTCAATGCAAGTATTTTATGTAGTAATGCAGTGAAGGCATTTAATTTATGGTGCATGAAGAAGTTTTAAAGTTTTAATATTTATTCTACACCAGTTTGTTAATTTATATTTAAAGTTAGTTGATTTGTTTAATATTTTCATATTTTAGTGTGTGCCCTATACTCGAGCGATCCTGTATGAACACACATTGTAAATTTTCCACCTATGGGACACAATTGTGTCAGCATTATTGAAGGTTAGTTAATACTTCATCATATACTTTAAGATGATTTTTCTCAAATACTGTATATTTGAGTTGGATCACTTTTCTTGCATGATGCGATATAATATTTAAAATTGCTTTTAAAGTCAAGAAAGGGAAAACGTTATTTGGTACACTGCTCGACATTGAAAATGCAACACCAAGAAGGAATGATAATAACGGACTGAAATTTGTTGGACACATACATTATAGTAGGAAGAACAATTGATTAAAATTTCAGGAAATTTGGTGTAATATGTACTGAGAAAACAGTACATAAAGCAGCGACCACTGTGAGCAATAACAGCACATATCTGCCTAGGCATTGAATCGAACAGCGATTGGATGACATGTACGGGTGGAGCACTTCATGAAGCTTCAACACGATGCCACAATTCATCGATCATCGATCATCATTCATCGATCAGCATCAAGATTGCCTTATCCGTGTTTAACGGCATTATGAATAATGCACATTGCCAGCTGGGATTCGACATCATCATACTGTGCATCATTTTTAATGATGTTATGGGTTCCCATTGGATACACGTCTCGATTACTTCATGTTCGTATTCCTGGTACTCTGAACAGCGGCCATTAAATATCTGATGAGTTAAGGCCCGCCCCTCTGCCCTGTATTCGAGGCCTCCGTAGCGCAAAATTTAAGCAAGATAATGCACGAACGCAAGTTGTTTGAATTGTCCGGACCTTCTTTGATACAGAATGTGTTCGACTGTTACTCTGGTCAGCGCGTTCTCCTGATCTCGCACCAATGAAAATGACTGTTGAATCACTGAAAAGCGACTGGCCCCCCACCACTCACCAGTAACTTCGATCGATGAATTGTGGCATCGTGTTGAAGCTTCATGAAGTGCTCTACCCGTACATGTCATCCAATCACTGTTCGATTCAATGCCTAGGTTGATATGTGCCGTTATTGCTCACAGAGGTCGCTGCTTTATGTACTGTTTTCTCAGTACATATTACTCCAAATTTCCTGAAATTTTAATCAATTGTTCTTCCTACTATAATGTATGTGTCCAACAAATTTCATTCCGTTATTATCATTCCTTTTTGGTGTTGCATTTTCAATGTCGAACACTGTATAAACTACTAAAACAGATAAAACTTAAAAAAAAAAAAAAAAAAAGAAAAAAAAAGAAAAAAACTATATCAAATTCTGATTTTTGACAAAGTGAAATCTTGAAAAACGTATTCACCCTCCCATCGCAAAAGTGAGCCCACGAACTTTAGTTTGTGTTTGCATCTGTTTACCGTATAACATTTTATCGTGTAATTTAACTTTTAAACATGTTAATAAAGAATTTAACTTTAGATTATAAGACATTTCATTTTTACGCGCTTTAAAATCAAATTTCAATACGTTTGGTTCTCTATTCAGAATTTTAGTATTTAATTTACAAAATAATTTCAAATATTTACTAAAAATATAAAAGATAAAATTTCTTACGATCATTTATATTAAGGACTTTTTTAACGATCAATCTTTTAAATCTTTATCATAATTACACACTCTTTATACAGAGATATAAAGTAAAATAAATTCAGAGCTTTAAAAAATATTTTTTTAAAGCAAGTGCCATAATTTTATCCTTGGAAAGGAGTATGGATTTTGAAGAAAAAACGAAAACTTTTGAAAAATAAAGTCTTAAAAAAACATCAAAGCCAAAGGTTCTTAGGCAGGTTAGAATACGGCAGCAGTGTGGCCGTCCGAACAAATAACATTTATATATTCTGAAACTTCCGATTGTGTGTCCAACGTTTCCTCAGAAATGACCATTTCTATGAATTATTTATCTATTGCGATTGAAGCTTCAAACGAGGATACTACTAAAGCTTGATGTAGATAGGGATTTCAGACTAGAATTTATCCACAACTTTATATTTAAGCAGCATCAAGTTGAAAAAGAACTTATGTTATTCAGTAAGGAAAACTAAATTTAGACGTATAATAAAAGTTATAGATTTTTATGTTTTAAAATATTTTATGTTTATGGATCAAATAGCTTACTGATTTTGTTTCTTATACTTTTTTATTGTATAAAAATACAAATAAAATGAATTCAGTTTTTCAAAATAAAATATAATAAGACGATATTTTTTAGTTTTTGCTGCAAATTTTTGCAATTAATTAAATGTAACATGAATTTCATGCACGTGTTATTGGACAAGATAATTTTTTTTTTTTTAAACAATCTATCTATTAACACGAAATACTCTATTGCTTTTATATTTATAATTTTTTATTAAAGAATCTTTTATAGTCGCAATATGATTTTTAGAGAAGGTAATCGGTATTCTGTCATTAAAATTCAAACATCTTTATCCTTGCAGCCTGAGCTCTTTATTATTGTTAAGAAGAAAATTTATATAACATTTCCTTTTGCATTAAAAAAAATGCAGAGAGAATTTTAATTTTGTATATTTCTACTTTAATTGGTATTTGCTAGTACTTCCTTTTACCAGTGGCCGTGTGGTTTTGCTCTCATAACTAGTAGACTGGTAGTACCTGGTTCAAACCTAGGTAACTCTCATCCCCTAGCCTTTCGGATTTTACCTTGTTTTCCGCAGTTTTCCATTAATATGGGCAAGAATCCCTTAGAAATGAATCCCATGGAGGGCATCCCTTCCAAACCTAGATCCCTAAATTAGACCACACTCCAAATGGGAAGCTTTTTAAATGTGTAGGGGCTTTCAAATGTCATATACTACTGCACTCAACCGAAAATGCTAATCAGATTTTCAACATTTTCGTGGAGAAGAGTGTAAATTAAGGTTATTTTTACTTCAGGTGACAATATGAGATGAGAATTCAAGGCTTAAACATAAACTGCTATGTTGTATTTTGTTAAAGTTAGGTTTTATTAATCACTGGCGCAAAGGGAATTTTTTTCATCATATTCCACTTTTTTCTTTTCCTTTTTTGTATTTTTAATGATCTCCTCATCTTTAAAAAAAAATCAACGTAGTTAAAAAAGTTTACAATTTTTTCTTAGCTTTTAGACCAAGAGAAACTTCCGTATACCTACTTAATAAGCATTATGATACACTTCTTTACAAAAATGAAACCGCAGCTTCGTGTGCGTTTTAATGATGCTAACTTTTTCAAATGAAACATCATTCATTTTCAGGACACAATTTTGTAAAAATACAGCATTTCCTTAAAATAAACGTAGCACCAAGCCATTTCTATATAACAGTCATGTCTAGTATACTTCACGTTGTGCTGTAAAAAAATTTCCCAGAGTCGTTTTTTTACGAATCACTTGATGTATTAACTAATCATCGTCGATCTTGAACTTACCAGTGGTTTTGAACACAAATAAAAAGTGAACATTACAAGTACAAGCACGGTGTTCCAGTTGGCAGAGAGTTGAATTCTGAAACCGATGACTCTGGGTTCGACACCCAAATAAAGCATGAATGTTTTCTCACATAAAAAATTTGTTGTTTCGGATTCAATTTATGTAAAGTGGAACGTTCGAAATAATTATCATTGTAGCTATGCGCCTGGAAGCTATGTATCAAATAAGTGATTAAAAGGACAAGCTTCGTTTTTTTTTTTTTTACGGGATTTTGAAATTTTGTTTACTTATTTTTTATTTTATTTGGACACATGCTTCTCAATTGACAGCAAACGAAAGATGGAGGCACACGTGAGAAAAAAATGTCAGCAACTTTATTTGACAACACACTGTAAAAATACAGCGCTGTAAGTAGGCAATACTTTTACCAGCACACTTAATCCTCCTTTACCAGCACACTTAAGCTGAAATCCTCCACTGAAAATGTTTACTGTGTATCTTAGTTCATGACACCCTACAAAAACTAGTTCGTTGTAAGTTGTGGCCACCACAAGACTTTCTTCTATATAATCTTATACAAATTCATGCAGTACAAATTATTTATTAAATTATTATTTATTAAAATTATTTTCCATGATGAATGCAGACAACTTTTATCTCATACAAATACAACACTAAATGCCAAAAGAAAGTCAATTTTGTGCCAACATCAGAAGAAATGTCAGAAAATTATCACAGAACTAGGGTTCAGTGATTCGTTTTAAAGGTATTGATGATTTCTTTCGAAAGATTGAAATTTTACACCCCCGTAATGGGAGGGATTCTCCTACATGCACATACTTTTTCCTATTATCAATAATTCATATTAATTTCACAATCATGCGTTAAAAATAAGTCTTATTATGTACATTTATACGAGATTTCGTCCTATACTGCTGTGTCAAAAATTTAGAAGATATAGTATTGCACCTGTTGAGGGAATGATACCCAAATGTAATCAGAACCAGTTTAGATCAGAGTCAAACTAAGTATCATGCTTGGTTGAATTTCGCTCATTGGTTCGTGAGATACAGCGTCCACAAAATTTGTGATACACACACAAACAGACATTTTCTAAAAACAGTCAAATCGTGTTCTAGAAATCTCAGAACGTCTAAATATCGAAAACTGGAATTCGAAAATTTTCACCAATCCAGTACTTTCTTCTTATATATATAGAAGAAAGTAACGAGTAACTTTTTAGTTTTAGTGACCAATGTTTAATAACATTTCCAACTTAAACCTTGTACTTCATTGACATATCAAATTAACTTTTGAATTTTCATAATATTCGCAATGTTTGTACCACATTTTTATGTAGATTTCAATGAATTTCACTTTATTGGTAATGATATTTTTTATGTCTTTCTATAGATGATGTATACTCTCTCTATATGCAATTTTCTTGCATTTTATGTTATACAACAGTCTGTCAATCACCAAGAAAAAAGTATTACATTCTACGGGGATCCCTTCGATTTGGCATTTAGATAGACGTCGTTCCATCAATGTCGTTTTTAGGTATGGCTAGAGACCCTATATCATGAGAGACTGGACATTGGCGCGCCGGCCTTTCAACGAAATCTGCCATATAAGTGCCAGATGCTGCATTTCTTGCTATTACGCTCAGCAAGATTTTTTTACTATTTATTGTATATCAGAATTTCATCAGAATTTACTACGGATTATTTCACATTACCAGCAATTAAACTGCTTTTGTTTTGAAAGTTTATCTATAACATAAAATGTTTGAATTACTTTGCAAAACGTATTACTTATAAATACTTTGTCTTATGTTGCGTGCTATATTTTATTCTATTTTAGTGTATTTTTTTTTAAATTTAAATTGTCTAATTGACAATTTTAGAAGTGAAATAAACATGAAAATTTAGCATGTACTTTCCTAATACACACTCTCAAAAGTGAAATTGTAATACTAAGAAATAATGCACGTAACGTCATGCAAATTTCAAGAGCGATAGTGGTGATATGGATGTGCAAATGATTAAAAACTGACAAATAAATCGATTTTTTTTTTACTTTTAACAAAAAAAAAAAAAAAAAAAAAACGATTTTTTTTTTTTAAATATTGTTACTGAGTGAATTTGTATAAGAAAATATAAAAGAAAGTCTTGTGGTGGCTACAACATACTAGTTTTTTTTTATTATTCGAAAAAATATATCAAAAATTGGAATAGTCCATCTAAATGTTTTGAAATAACAAATAATTTAAATATCTAATGCCATTTCCGATCCCTGAAATATTATTACGACATTTATTCTTATTGTATATTATAATTATAAATAAATACTGCTTAAATTATTATTACTTGGACCTTTAATGGAGGAAAAATAAATGAACCTTTGATAGATTGAAAACCTTTAATAAAATTATTAAATCTAATTTTTGACTGATAAAAACTGTCCCTAAAGGGAGGTGGTCTTTGAATAGAGGTGGGCATTCCAACAGGTTTCACTATATATATATATATGTATATATATATATATATATATATATATATATATAAATTATAGATATTTTAACCTTAATTATTTAGCAATTAATAGATACATGTCACAACCAACACAACAAAAATAAACTGATTTTAACACATTTCTGAAACTTGCACAAAAATTATACATATATATACGTATATATCGTCAATTCATTCAATTATCAATACACTGCAGGATGAAGGCCTCTCTAGGTAATTCCAATCTTCCCTGCTTTTTTTTTTTTCAATTCTTTCTCGCTCTCTCTCTATATATATATTGCAACCTATGTTATACATAAAATAAAATGCCAAAATGATATCACTAGGCAGCATGTATTAAAAATAAAAAAAAATTATTTTTAATATATATATATTGTTTTTGTATTTATACTGTGTAAATTTCATCCAATTTTAAATTGTGCTCCATTATTAATCCAGAATTTCAATTTTTGTTATATTTTTTAATCAGGATTTACTGAATTTATAAATCTGTCTTTCTATTGTGTTACCAATTTTAATCAAGATTTTCAAAAAAATTATTTATTTATAGGAAGAAATATTTATTTATTTTTAAGAATTTATCAAGCTTTAGTTATAAATTTGTGCAAGCTTAATTAAATTTTTTTACTTATTGTCTAAATTTATTAATATTTATCTTCTTTATTCATTCCATGGTAGTTGTTAGTGAATTTTTAGCGCCTGGCAAAAAAGGCAAATGTTATGGTTTGTCTTGTGCTCGGTACAGAATAATGTATAGGGATTACTCTGGATCGTCATCCTGCTACCTATATCACCCTCCTCTTCGCAATTTATTTTTCAAAAAATGTGATTCTTGAAGGTGTCTTACTTGCCCTCTTGCTGATGCTTCTCATTTTAGAGATAGCTCTTCTCATGTTACATTTTGTAAGGCTTTTAATATTATTTACTCTATCAAGTGCAATTTATGCAATATGATATATATTGGACAAACTAGTAATCCATTACACAAGCGTATTAACTTACATCGATCTGATATTGAAAAATCACGTCAATTTACTATAAATTTTTAATCTATGCACTTGCATCATCATGACTTTAATAATATTACTGTGAAAGGTCTTAATTTTAAGAAGAATTTGAATGAAAGTCTCTTACATGAATGACAATATATTAAATCAATGAATACAATTTATCCTTTTGGTTTAAATTCTAATGTTTATAATAAACAACATATTGTTTATTCCAAGGTTTCAAAAATTGATTTTTACAGTAATATTTATGCAACATTAAATCACTCTTTATTTAAAAAGAATACTAGAACTTCTAGGGGTTCTTCTAGGTCGTCTTCCCAACTTCTGGACATTTCATTTATATTACAAAATCTCAAATCCTTAGAAAGTATTTTTTTTTCAGTCTTATAATTGGAAAGATATACGTAATTTTATATTTGGAATAAAAAAGAAGTCTCTTCTTAAATATTTTAAAGTATTCCATTCTCATTCTTTTGATTCACATTTCTGTGATGTATTTTTTGATATTTTACACTTAATATTAAACTTGACTTAAAATCTGGTCAAAAAATAAATAACTCTCTCTTGGTGATAAATTTTTCTCATCCTGTTTTTAATAAACTTCATATTCACATTATCCTTAATGATCCATCCAATCCTTTTCCCATCAAAAACTTCGTCATTCAAAAAACTTTTAAATACAATATTACTTTAGGCAGAAAAATATTTAACTACAATAAATTTGCTAAATTTCTTACTTCTATTGAACAGCCTCCGTTCTATTGTTCTGATTCCAAATATAATTTTTTTTTTTTCAATCCATCTCATGGTCATATTCTTACTGGCGATATCAATATAGTGGAAAATCTTACTTTAAGATCTTTTATGAAGTATGGTACTAAATTTCGTATGCCTTCAAAATTCAAATTTATTGATATCATTACTCAATTTAATTTAGACTTGGATCTCTTTATATACAAAATTGCTACTGATTATAATAAACCAGTGGAATTTTTTAATGAGTGGAAATTTAAGTTACTTGAGAAATTTAAACTTGATTTAGTTTATAATATGCACCATCTTTCTAATATCAAGTACTATAATTTCAAAGAAATTAATTCAGCAATTCTAGACTTACAGTCTAAATTTATTATTACTTATGTTGACAAGGCGGCTAATAACTATGCAATTATTTGCAAAAAGTATTATAAACAACTTCTTTTTGATACTATGGATACTAGTAATATTTTTGTTAAGATAAATGACAATATAGAAATTAAAAATAGGCATATATTTATATATTACAAGTTAATAAATACTAAAAATAATAACAATAATTATCCTTATTCCAAAATTTCATAAAAATCCTATTAAATTTCGTACTGTTACTGTTGCCTGTAATGCCTATACTTCTAATGCTAATATTATGTTGTTAAATATCCTTAAAAAATTACATAGTTATATTGTTTCTAAAAAATGTAATTTTTTTCTAAAAAATAGTTTTCAACTCAAAAAAAAAAAAAAAAAAAAAAAAAAAATTACAAATCTTACTGATATTACTGGTATAAAAACATTTGATTTCAATGATCTTTTTAATAATATTGTTATTAAAGATATGTTTATATTATAAATAAACTTTTTGTAGAAAATCTGCAGTATCTAAATCTAAATAATAACATAACTCCTTCAGCCTTTAAAACTCTGACTACGTTTATCCTATACCATAACTATATTTTATTCAATAATTCTTTATATAAACAACGTTTAGGATTACCACAAGGTGGCATTGCATCTAGTATATTAGCTGATCTGTACTTATATTATTATGAGCGTGACATTGAGTGTACTAATTTTAAATTACTACGATACATAGATGATATAATTATATTATATTTGCATAAACATCACACCAATCTAGACTTACCTGTTAATTATCTTGAAAATCTGTCTCTTAGTAGTACTGATTTGGAATCTAGTGTTATTAGTTTCTTAGATTTAAAAGTTATTCTTAATAGTAATAGCCAATTAGAATTTGACTTATATGATAAAAAGAAAGATTTCCCCTTTAAAGTAAATTTTTTTTACTAATTTTAAGACATGTTTACATAAATCTGTTTTTGTCAATATTCTTCTTAATTTTAATCTACGGATCAAATATTTAGTGTCTGATAAACATCAAAAAGTACAATTTCGATTCTTTAAAAGTTTAGCATTAATTAATGGCTATCCCAAACACTTACTTATTTATTTTTTTTTATTTTTTATTATTATTTTTTTTCCCTCCCAATTTTTATTCCAATTTAAATTTAGGTCTAAAAAATTAGGCATTATTTTATGGTTACTATGTATTCACATTATCTTTCAATTTTCGTGGCAAATTACAATCGTATATGGCAGCACTATTCAATCATACACATTGATTATCTGAATCCTAAGAAAATAAAAAGTTTTTGTCTTCTTTTACTTTGTTCCATGCTTCCTGGGCATTTTGTACAGACAGTATATGTTTTTTATTTTATTATCTATTCATTTTATTATTTATTCATTTTATTTTATTTTAATTATTTAATTTTTCCATCATATTCATAACATTACTGTAGATGGCAGCACTATTCATGTCACAATAATTATGAATAATAGTCTGAATCATTATTAGGACTTGGATCCTTATCTGAATCCTTATTCCACCTGAATAGCTCTGTGAATCCTTTATTTTACTCCATGTTCACTGCAATTTTGAACTGATTAACTGCGCTTTTAACTGATATCTGATTGTTAAAATTTTACATGTGTCTCGTTTATTCTAACTTTGAGTTGCATCCGTTTCAATAATAATTTTTTAAGTAATTTTAAATTATTATTTGTTGTGGTGAGTTTATTTTGAACTACGATTTTAAATGGTTTTGGATTATCATTTTCAAATAAGAGTTTTATTTTGATCTTCGTTTTTTCTGGTTTTACTATGAGTTTTCGGGCCTGTGAACAAAGAAATTCTTAGCTTTTGCTTTCTTAGTGACAGAAAAACATTCATTTTTTAGCATATTTGCATTCTACCAGGCCCTTGAAAACGTTAGAATGTAAATAATGCTTTTTTCTCATTCCAATTTCCAATAATTCATTTAGATTTTTCTTTAATTCTTTTTTGGTTTGATTTGGGTAGTCTTCGCTTATGATACAAATAATTGTTTTAATGCTGAAGTTAAATCATCTTTAAATTTCAAATTTTTTGCATTGATAATATTGTATTACTATATATATATATATATATATATATATATATATATATATATATATATATATATATTTATGAATAGTTCATTTATATATATATGGGACTTTAAAAATATACTTATATTTAAATTTAGGGGATATCTTATCTTCCTAACAGAAGATTAGTTTTTTTTTTTTTTTTTCAAATCATCTCTCGCTTTCTTTTCAGACTTCATTATTTATTATTGTTTTATTTATTAATTGTGTTATTTCTATTGAAAGACACAATTCCTTTTTATTTTGGTGTCTTATCAGGGAGAAAAATCATATTCATTCAAGAGCATAGTTTATATTGCATTTATGAATGTTAGATTATAAATTAAATTATAAAGATAAATAAAATATGGTTCTAATGATAATAAAATAATTTAAAAAGAGTAACTTAAGGCCTTTAACTTTATGTCGTTTATTATTATTACTATATTACCATTTATTCTTTCAATTTTTGTATTAAAAATTTTACGTATATTAAAAACAAATTTTCAAAGTTTATGCAATATGTTTAAGGGGATAGGAAATACATCATCATCATCTTCATAAATTTCCACCTTCATGAATCCACTGCAGGATGAAGGTCTCTCATAATATATATCTATATATACTGCTACTAAATAATTTTGCCGTCTACCTAGTATTTTTAAAATTGTTAAGAGGATTTAACTAGAGAAAAAAATCAGTTCGCATCTGACATTGTGTACAGATTAGTAAACGTTGGTGATCACTGACAAAATATTCGCCAATAACCCTAGTAAAACTCATAACCAAATAATTCTTTTCATCGTTTCAAAAATGCAATTTTTTAAAATTGAATCTCTAAATGAGTCTTTGAAATGCCTTTCAGAATCATATTATAGTATTTAAATCTTAAAAATAAAGTTTCTTATAATCAAACAGGTAATTTCATTTCACACAATTCAGTTCTTGAGCCTCGAAAACTCACAAATCTCTTCCAGAATTTATAATTCATTATCTCCTTCTTGCTTCATCAGATAGAAACTTAAACAATCGAAATTTGTCACGAGAATGATGTGTACAATTGACAATCGCCTATATTTCACATAAAAAATTATCTGAAAATGCGTTTAAAAACAATCACGCGCAATTCCCACTGTACAGGAGAATGTAGTCATGGTAACCTTTGAGCGTAAGAATGGCGGATGCGTCAGCTCCCTATATAGGAGTCTTAGGCAGAACAACAGGTTCCACAACTTATGCGACTGCCGTCAATGTGTACCAGGGGCGTCCTGTGATCAAACATTATGCCACCCCAAACCATGATGCCTGGTGTAGGACCTGTGTGACGCTCGGCGAAATGGGCTGGTTCGTAACATTCTTCGGGTCGCCGTCATACCCCCACAAACAGAACCGAGATTCATCCGTGAACAATACCCGATGCCTTTCGATGGTCCAGGTACGATGACGATGACACCACGGCAGGCGTCTAGCCCTGTGTTGAACGGTCAACGGTACCGCTGTTGCTGGTATTCGTGCACACAACTGTACATCACGCAATCTGTTGCGTATGGTTTGTGTGGACACAGATCCACCTGCTTCTGGAGGCAACCGGCTTTGAATGTCACGTGCAGTGGAGAAAGAGTCTGGAATAGTCGACTGGCGAATACGCCGGTCTGTGCGCTCTGACGTGTACCAATGTGCACCACTTCCTCTTCGGTGTGCACGTAGACCTTCCTGAATCCATCGTGTGGTACAAGTACAACGTTGGATGGTACTCACATTGTGCTCAACACGAGTTGCGACTGTGACAAACCAAGTTCATGGAGTTCGATAATGTGGTTACGTTCTCCGGTCGTTAACTTAAGGTATTGAGCTCGCCGACGTCTCAGAGGCATTTTCTACGCTTCTTCGAAAGTCGCAGATGCTGTGCAAAACCTCAGATGCCGTTCATGAGAAGGGAAAGTTGCTGGCCTCCTTTATAGCCCGAATATATGAGTACCACGTGATCAGATGCGTGCGCTTCTGAAATTTGCATGACGCTACGTGCATTATTTCTTGGTGTTGCAATTTAACTTTTGAGGGTTTATTTCAAAATACATATTTAAAACAGTTAACGAATTAAATAAATAAACATTTTTTTAATTAATAGCTAGTATGCAAAATGCATCCGCTTTCTTAAAATAAATAGATAGAAATAAAGAAAATAAAGTGTACATAATTTACTAGCATATGAAATATAAATTGCTTTTAAATAATATTTCCCATAATAAATTTTATAAATAATATTTTAAAAAATTATTATGAAAAATTATTATTTTTCTTTACATAATATTTTTACAAACTAAACATAAACAAAATCAATTAAATAATACATTTTTTTTTTTTTTTTTTTTTTTTTTGTAAAAAATATCACTTAATATTTAAATAAATAAACAGATTAATAATAATTACGTGATTATTAATAATAACGCATGATTGAAATAATATAGGGTAGGTACTCCAGTGCTATTATGCTATCCGCATATCAATTATTGTAAATGCAAAATCATAAAAAACGTTCATTCAAAAGAAAAAACATCACAGAATTCAAATTCTGAAACATCGAACAATTTTCGGTTTTCGAACACACACCAAAACAAAGTACCTTTGTTGCCACTAAACATCAACAAATTGTAAGAAAACCTTGGCTTTAATCTTGCTGCCACTGAAAAGTAAATAAATGAATTGTAAAAAGCACCGTGGCATTGACATGCTTCCACCTTAAGTTGGCGGAAGTCAACTTAACTATATAACAAAACAAATAAAATGAAAATTTCAAAATACAATAAAACAACACATTTCTACTTGATATTTCAAAACTTTCACAACAGAGTAGGCAATTTTAAAGTTCAGAAGATAAATAAAGTTTTATAAGTCCAATTTTAGAATATGTTTAACCACTCTCCCACTTCTAGTTTTTAAAGTAACAGATGCTGCCTCATTGTTATGAGTTCCAAAAAACCACAATTTCATGTTTTGTTTCCCTGCATCGATGTTTGAATTAAGATGAGGAAACTTCAAGTGGGAAAATTCTTTGTATTGGCCGCAATAATTCACCTTTAGATGTGCGCACACGTACTAGTCGAGTAACAGAATCTTTTCCAGGTAACAATTCAATAATTAAACCTAAAAGCCAGTCAGTGCATTTTGAATTATCACTGCCAATGAGAACAACTTCTCCAAGTTGAATCTTTTGCCCTTTTTCTTGTGATCATTTCTTTGAATCAAAAGACCTAGATATTCAGATCTAAATCTTTTCCGTATGTCTGAGTTCAGTTGTTGACAATATTTTATTCTCTTGGTAAAAACAAGTTCATACACTTGATCAAAGTCAGGAACACCACTTTGGGGAAAATCTTCTAAAAATGTGTTAGGCGACAAATGTATAAGTCCAGAATCTTTTTCTGACATATAGGAAAGTGGTCTGGAATTTATAACTGACTCTGTATCACATACGACAGTGACCATTTCTTCATAAGATAAAAGAGCTTTGCCCAGAACTCGTCTTAGAATCTGTTTCATGACACCTACTAATCTTTCCCCACCAAGTAGCGGTAAGAGGATTAAAAAACCATTGTATCTTTTGTATACTGCTAAACCGTGCAATATCATTCCAATTAACTAATTTCAAATAATTTCATGCGCCAACAAAATTACTCCCATTGTCACAATAAACGATCGAGGGTCTTTCTCTTCTTGCTATAAATCTACGAAAACTTTGAAGAAAGACTTCAGTCGTCAATGATGAAAGAAGTTCAAAATGTACCGCTCTAAATACAGCCCAAGTGTAGATGCAAATCCATGCTTTACTTTCATCCTTTAAATATAATGGTCCTGCCAAATCAAAACCGATGATCTCAAAGACTGCAGCGTCTCTGACTCTATTTTCTGGCAGTGATGCAATAGGGGTGATCATACTTCTTTTTGCATGTCTCAAACAAATATCACATTTGGACAATATCGATCGAACAGTTTTCCTTGCATTTAAAATCCAATAATGTTCACGTAAAATATTCAACAATATTTTTAATCCTGCGTGAGAATTCTTTTTATGTTCAGTAATTATGAGAGTCTTCACGATTTGGTGACGTGATGGTAAAATCATAGGGTTTTTAAAATCTTCTGAATCTTTTCGATACGTTATTTTCGTCTTCACTCTAAAAATCCCTTCTCCAAATGTTTGTCTTGTATTATCTTGATTATCTTTAGCTCTGTACATTTTATTTCTCTATATGATAACTCACCAATGATTCGTGAAGTTGAATTTCTACAGTTGAAAATGAATCTTTTCATCCATGCAACCATTCTTAGCATTTTATCATAACTTGAAAAATAAAAATAGTACCAACCTAAACTATTTCTATTCAAATACTCTTCTTCTTCATGTTTTTTATTGCTGCATTTATCATTTTCAGTTTGATTCAAAAAACAAATAATAGGCAAGCTATTGGACGTTGGGTTCGTTTTTCTTCTTTCTTTTAGAATAGCTTGTTCATCGAAAATGGGTTTGGAGACAGGCAATTTATCTTTAGTTTCTCGAAGCCAAGTAGGTCCCTCCCACCATTTACTGTCTAAATTTTGTAGATGCAATCAGCTTTAACATTAGTTACAATTTTGCTCGTATTTTTTAACTCAAGTATGTACAAACATAAATGAAGCGTCAGAATATTCAGAATAGATCATATAACAACATACATCTTCTTTTTCAAAAAAATCGATGTTTAAAAGGTTGTTTTATTAACTTATGACTGTTCAAATTTGCCTACAACCCTACACAGTATTCTAAGAAATTTTGATTAGTTTTCTTAAGAAGCTTTTTTTTAATAATAAAAAAAAAAATAAAAAAAAGCTGGAAACCTTTTATTGTGGAGCCTTAAAAAGCATAAAATAAAATTTTATTCTTGCAGAGACATGCTATAAAAAATAAACGTTCCAACAATAAGAAAAATTTAAAGAAGAAAATGTAGATATTTCGCTTTTATACGAGATAAAAATTCTTAAATATTCAAGGTATTTCGAAAAGCATTAAAAAACAATATTTTTTTGCATTACTTAGATTTTTCCAGCATGATCTATTACTTTTTTTGACTGCTCTTTGACTTTTGGTTAGAATGTCATGCTGATAACGCGTTGGTCGTGGGTTCGATCCTCCAAGGCCGACGTGCTATTTTTTTTTTTTTTTCAGATAAATAAAAGAATTTCAGTATCTAAAAGAAAATCTTTAGTTGTCTACAAAGTACCCTAAAAAATTTTGATTAGATTTCTAAGAAGTTTTATTTATAACTAAAAAACACAAAATAAACATTTAAGTAAAAAATCATTTTTAAGATTAGAAGTTTTTCACTCTGAACCCCTAAAAAACATAAAATAAAAAATTATTGAGGTAAAGACATGCTATAAAGAATTGAAGGTTTTAACACTAATGAAATTTTAGAGAAAAATATAGATATTTCCCTTTTGCAGGAGACGAAAATTTTTAAATATTCAAAAGATTTCAAAAAAGCTTTCGAGACCTTTGAAATTCATGGCTTAGCGAATAATTATACAAAAAACTAATAACTAAGAATATTGGTCTCGAATGCTGTTTAAAATATTTTGAATATTAAAAACTACCATCTCTTACAAAAGGTAAATATCTATATTTTTCTCTAAAATTTCATTAGTGTTAAAACTTTCATTTCTTTATAGCATGTCTTTACCTCAATATTTTTTTTTTATTTTATGTTTTTTAGGGCTTCAGAATAAAAAGCTTCTAATCTTAAAAAATGATTTTTTACTTTTTTTTTTTAATTCACTTTCTCATCGCGTCTTCGTGTCACGCGAAAAAACAAGGCGCCTCCACTTTACAATAAATGTAAGCAAATTCTTACGTTATTAGTTGACTCAGTTGGTTAAAGCGTCATGTTGATAACGCAATAGTGGTGGGTTCGGTCCTCGAAAACTGATGTGTTACTATTTTGCAGATAATTACTAGAAAAGATGCCATTTGTTAAAAGAAAACCTTTCATGGTCTACACAATATCCTAAGAAATTTTAATTAGTTTTTTTTAAGAAGCTTATTTTAGTAACTAAAAAGAACAAAAGAAAAATTTAAGTAAAAATTTTAGACCAATATTCTTAATTATTAGTTTTTTGTATAATTATTTGTTAAGCCATAAATTTCAAAGGTCTCGAAAGCTTTTTAAAATAGTTTGAAAATTAAAAAAATTTCATCTCTTTCAAAAGGGAAATATCTATATTTTTCTCTAAAATTTCATTAGTGTTAAAAGTGTCATTTCTTTATAGCATGTCTTTACCTCAATAGTTTTTATTTTATGCTTCTTAGGGCTTCACAATAAAAGCTCCTAATCATAAAAAATAATTTTTTTACTTAAATTTTTATTGAAATTGGATTTGACATCGTGTTTTCATGTCACACTAAAAAAAAAAAAAAAAAAAAAAAAAAAAAAACGCCTCCACTTTAACGTAAATATTAACACCTTTTCTCGTCAGTGTTTAGCTCAATTTGATAGAGCGTCATGTTGATAACGCGATGGTTGTAAATTCGAAGACCGATGTGTTACTTTATTGCGGACTGTAAAAAATATGCCCTATTTGCTGCCAGAAATTCTCCGTAACTTGAGAAAATACGTTCTGACAACGTTATTTTTTCGTAAATCATGCGTATTTTCTCAGATTACAGAGAATTTCAGGCAGCAAATAGGGGGCTTACTTTATTCTCATCGAGATTATCTCGAGATCGAGAGTGACGTCTTTCGTTATTTTCTGGAAACGATACTTCAATAACGAAGTGTGCAGGAATTGGTACTTTATTCCTCTCGTCCGATAAGTGAAATCGAGATGATATCGTCAGTGAATCGACAGTAAGTCCCTCCCTTCGAAATGACATAACAGCGAAGGAGGGGTTACTTTTAGCTTCTTATTCGCATTTTTTAACCAATGAAAAAATAGAAAACTATTTTCTGAGATTCATAGCGAACGTTAACTGTAATCGGATTCGGATCGCACATGCATGCTGTTTGTTTGTTGTCGAATTGTTTACAAATTGCAGGCATGCGTTTATTATTTTAATAATAATAGTGCTCTCCTTCTAAAAAAAGGAAAACATTATTTATGTAATGGCTTGGTGGTTCCTAGATGTACAAATTATAGAATAGATGCAACCGAACTTCAAACCTTTTTAGATACACTTTTTCTTTGTATTTAACATATTAAAGTATTTATATTTTTAATATAAGATGTAATTTTTTCTGTGTGAGTGTGTTCAGTCTTTATTACATTTTAGCAATGCCATTGAGCCTATTTTAAAGCATGAAGCATGCAATTTTTCTTTCATTTAAATGCAAGAAGCAAATGTATTTAAAGTGACTGCAAGAAGAAAATGTATTTAAACTTTGTCAGTCTCAATAGAAACAATAAATTGTAACAGGAATTCTTTTTCTAATACTTTTTTTTAATGATCATTAGTTGATTATGAATGTATCGTTAGGTTATCTTAATTTACATATTGCACTTTTATTATGTAGAAGTTGCTTAATAACATTAATACTTTAAATTAGCCATATTAAAGAAAATATAAAACTTAAAAAGAAATGGAGATAAGTTTTAAGAATTAATTTAAAAATTAAATTTATTAGAGCTAAAATTTAATTGTTCTTATAATTGAACTTAAGTCATCAAAGGATAATTTTATTTGGTAAAAAATAATTATTTTTGATCGATGTAGTATTCAGTGGCATTAAATCTTCCGTTACTCTGGTTACTGCTGCATTTAAAAATCACTTTACCATATATGTATGTATGTAAATACAGTCAAACTTCATTAACACGAACATTGTTAATGTGATTTACTTTTAACATGAAGTGTTTCCACAATCCTCATCAAAATGAATGTTAGTTACTGATACCATGAACAATTCGAGTACAATTTCATATACTCAAAGTGTACACAAGTACCTGTTACTAATTGCTGGAGCACAAAAGTTTGTTTGAGATACAGTTATTTAGTAATTTTTTTTTTTTTTTTTTTTTTGTACACGAAGCATACAGACATGTCTATTACTTATTCCTGCGATTGGTAATTTTGAGCCTGTACATATGGTGATTTTGAGTTTTAATTTTTTTTATTTGTGACAATTATAATTCCATACTTATTCAGTATTTTTTTTTTTTTTTTTTAATGGTGATTTTCTTTTATATATGTATTGCTTCTGATCTAATTGCTTTTCTTCGATGTGTTTTCTTGTTTGGTTATATCGCTGAAAAGCTCCCTTTTCTGTGCTGCCAGTGGAGGGTTACTATTCGGAATGGTGCCATCCTGGCGAATTCCAGAAAGTAATGAAATAGAAAAAGAAAAAGAAAAGTATAATATGATAGGGATGCACCGAATATTCGGTATTCGGCCGAATCAAACTATTCGACTAGCCGAATATTAAATTATTCGGCTAGTTGGAACGCACAAAAATTCAATTAAAAAAAAAAATTAATTATTTGAAAAAAATTTGCCATTTTTAGTTATAATTAAGATTTTTAGAGTAATTAAGAAATATAATAACTACAGAACTTTGGATAAACACCATAAAATTGCATTTTATGGTGTTTATTAAAAGTTCTGTAGTTATTACTTTAAAACACCAGTTCTGTGGTGCTTCATTATTATAATTACGAAATAGTTTATATTTAACGGAAAACAATTATTTCATCTAATTTCAAGTAACATCAAAGAAAATTATTAGTTACATTAATCATAGCAATTAATAATATCTAACAAAAGTTGTCTTTATCAATAACAGTATAACGATACGTTTCTAAGTTGAGTTAAGAAAGAACGTACATAATTCACATGACGTTACAAGTTGCAATATAGGAAACTTCAAGAGATCAAACAAAGGTCGGATCCAAATCTCGCAAGTAAAGTGACACAAGTCATAAATTAGCAGTTTTTAACTTGCCCCTGAAAAATGTATATGAAGTGCACCAACAGGCACGAAGAGTATCGCATCCCTATCTCTCAATTTATTCTCTTACCCATAGGGTCGAGAAAGTATGTATTGTTTTAAGGTCAAATTTTTGAACGTGAGTTTTTGTTATATTTACATGTTCTGAGGTCCCCTGAATACGAAAATCATGTTTTTAGCGAATGGTCTGTGTGTCTGTCTGTTATCAGCATATTTCAAGAACAAATAGTAGCAGAAATTCCAAACTCTGTATTCTAAATGTGTATTATATAGGGATGCTAAAGTAAGCTTTTCGTTGAGATGAAGCAAATGGTTCGTGTACAGGGACACTCAAAAGTATTCAAATGCATTACGTCTATGGGGGAAATTGCAGGTAGTAGAGTTTAACACCTATAGACTGCACTAAACCAAATGAAAAGAATATATATTTGGGGGGGGGCGAAGCCCCCTCGAGGGGAGTAAATTTTCATGATGGGTATCTTTCAAAAGAGCTCGCCAATACCTTTAAAAATAATTGTTTAACCATCGATCTGCGACAATTTAAAATAAAGTTATCGACTTTTTTCATTTTTAACAAAAAAAAAAAAAAAAAAAATTTAATGTAATATTGAGAATAAATTCATCTTTTTACTTTCTCTTATCCATAAGGTAGAGAAAGTATTGTTTTTGGGTCAAATTTTCGAAAGTGAGATTTTGTTATAATTGCATGTTTTAAGGTCTCCTGAATACGAAAAGCGGTTGAATTAAATAGCGTTATTAAATAGTTGTTTCTTGTTGAATTAAATAGTTTTTTTTAGCGAATTAAATTCTATTGAAATGCAGGTGCATGAATGAAACGGGGGTTGAGGTGGGCAGTAGCCCCCCTCACACAGAACTAATTATCATATAAAACTCTTCCGAAGCCTACTTTGAATTGTTTAACATAGGTTTATAACAGCACTCGTTATCTTACCTCTTAATCTCCAACCCGTATTTATAGTATTAAATTTTAGGATAAGAGAAAGTCGTGTGAGTGACACACCAGATTATTCTTTTTAGAGTGGGTGCAAAAGAAAGTTTACATGTTTATTAAGAGGCCAGACAGTTAATAATTTTCTTTGACTGTGAGTCCAGCATTACACCACTACTTATGTTTGGTAATATTTCCTAATATTTTTCTACATTTATATAAACCATAGTATCTGAATAGTAGTTTTTTGTAAAAAAAATTTCACAATTAAAAAAATAAAATATTACTAAATGTAAATGGTATTACTGAAAAAGTTCACAAAAAATTAGCTGATTGACACTTGAATATAAGTAAATTAGCCAGCCGATTATTCGGTATTCGGCCGAATAGTTACTATTTGATTTCAAAAATTTTCGGTATTCGGTCAAAACTGAATTGGTCAAAATTGAAAATCTTCCTAAGATAATTTATTGCAGAATTACACATTTGTGTTACATGTTATTGTGTTACACAATACATGTTTTTCCCCTGCCCCTCAGGGGAGGTAGTGTGGAGTTTCACAAAATCACTTTGTAGTGTGTGTTGAATACGCATATACAGTCCACACATGAAAAATTGCTATTCTAAAATTATTTGGATCAGAGTTAGGCATGGAAACATGTTTTTACCCCCAACCCTCAAGGGGGATAGCATGACATTTCAAAGAATCCCTTTGCATTTTGTGTGTTTGAGTACGCATAACCAATCGACATATGAAAAAAATCGCCTACCTGACAAGGAAACATTCAAAAGGTGTCATCTTCAAAAAGTATTGAAAAAAATATATGTGATTCTACTCTTCATGAAACACCAGAAAATGAATAAATTATCGGCTGAAATTAATTACAGCGACCACAAAAAATGATCAAAATTAAGCATATTTGGCGATTTCACACTGCTAGGCGATTGATTTTGAGTACTTGGCGGAAAAGCAAAACACGGTTCTGTTCGTACATGGCAATCTCTGTGCTAGCAAACGTACCGCTTAACAGCGCTGAATCGCCAAATATGCTTTTTTTGTGGTCGCTGTAATTAATTTCAGCCGATAATTTTTTCATTTTCTGGTGTTTTATAAAGAGTAGAATCATATATTTTTTTTCAATAGTTTTTGAAGATGACACCTTTTGAATGTTCCCTTGTGAGATAATTTGGAGCAGAGATACTCTTTAAAGCGTGTTTTTCCCCCACCCCTCGCATTTAAAGGGGGGGAGGGGAATTTTCACAGAATCCTTGTATAGTGCGTGTTGGGAATATGTAACCAGCCAGCACATAAAAAATCGCCTAAGATAGTTTGGAGCAGAGTTTCGCATAGAAACATGATTCCCCCACCCCACCCCTTAGGCGAATAAGGTGGAATTTTACAAAATCCCTTTATAGTTTGTGTCTTGATTATGCATAACCAATCGACATATCAAAAAATTGCTACTCTGAGATAATTTGGAGCAGAGTTACTCTTAAAAGCGTTTTTTGCCCCCTTCCCCGACCTTGAAGGGGGGAGAAATTTCATAAGATCCCTTTATAATGCGTGTTGGAAAAACACAAACAACCCACACATAAAAATTAATCTTATTGAGATAATTTGAAGCAAAGTTATGCTTGGAAACATGCTTTTAGCCCCCACTCCACCCCCCAAAGGGGGGGGAATAGGACAGAATTTTACAAAATCCCTTTGTAGTATGTGTCTTGAGTATGCATAACCAATTGACATATCAAAAAATCGTTATCCTGAGATAATTTGGAGGAGAATTACTCTTATATTCGTGTTTTGCCTCCCCCTCCTTTAAAGGGGAGGAGGGGGGGGGAGGGAGAAATTTCTTAAAATCCCTTTAGTGTTCGTGTTGTGGAGGCATAAATAACCCACATATAAAATTTAATTTTGCTGAGATAATTTGAAGCAATGTATACTTGGAAACGGGTTTATTGCGCATTACGCAAAATTTCATTACAATGGGTGTTGGGCATAAATAAGCCACACACTAAAACTTGTAACCTTAGCTCCTATAGATTTCCCCGGACGAATTCAGTGCTAAAATGTGGCTTGAATTTGTCCCCTCGTAACTCCCCCCCCCCCCCCCAAAAAAAAAAAAAAAAAAAAAAAAAAAAAAAAATTGAAAATCGCAAAAACACAAAAATGAGTTTTTGGAAATATCCTCAAGAAGGTTCTTGGCGGTTTTCTCTATCTTTGTGCTATTATTGGTAGAGTTTTACTCGAAAATCCGTATTTTTCTAAATTTGCCTCCGAAAATTGTTTTTACCCCCACCCTTAGAAACACACTTCATACACATAAAAAAACCCACTGGGTTCTGTTACCTTGCTGTGTATCAATCTCAAAATGCACAAAAATCTGTTTCGTAGCAATCACTATCATACATGAATTTACACTTCATGCACACAAAAACAAAAAATTCTAATTCTCCTATATTATACATGATTTTTCATGCTTAATACTGTTCTATTAAATAAATCCTTATAAACATATTTAAAATATACAACCTTTTATTAACTACATGTCTTTGAGACATGAAGTTAATAAAAGGTTGTTATATTTTAAATATGTTTATAATAAGTGCTGCATGGTATAGTTTTTTTTTTAAATAAATCCTTGTCTAAGAACATGATTCAAAATGACTTTTTTAACAAAACAGTATTAAGTGCAGTATTTATTTTCTGACGACTGTAATATGAAATTGTTGTCAGTAAAGACAAATTATATTAGTCATTCGAAAATGATTAATTGCTTACAACTGTTGTGTGAGTATGAGTGATTAAAAATTTTCCGAAGTTAAAATGAAGGAAATAATATTGTTATAAGTAACAATTTTATGCAATATTTATATTTTTATATAATGTGGTATTTTATATTAATGAAATAAATATAATAGGTAAATGATGAAAAAGTTTTAAGTCATTTAAAGATATATCAAGTACTTATTATTATTACTATTAATGCATCTGAATTAATTTGAAATTTATGTTAAAGTAAATAAAGATTATTTAGTGTCTATTAGAAAAATTTTAAAATCGAAAACAAACTTGTTCTGATAAAATGAAAAGAATGACGATTACAAAGCATATAACAATTTGAAACCATCGGAATTTTCATAACTATTCAGACAGAGAGAGAGAAAATTAGCATAAAATATCAATGTAATAAATATGAAGGAAAAGAACAGAGAGGATGATGTAGTTATTTATGACAGTATGTAGTTATGATATAGGAAGGTTTTATTTCGTCGCAGAGAAATATCACAGTTTCTTTATCCGGACTGAATAGTTTGGTGAATCTCACATCTAGAAGATCGATTTTTTAAATAATTTCTCGGAATTCTTCTATTTTGTTGGAAATCCATTAAAAGTGACAGAAATAATGTAGACGCAATATTGAAAAATTCTTCTACAATTCGCTTTCGACAACATCTCGCAAACACAGTGGGCTTCGTTTTGATAACGAATGTTTACTTTCGAGACCGTCTCGAAAAATGTGGAATAAAGTAGCAAACTGAGAAAACGGTATTCAGGTTTCGTTTCGGTATGTCATGTTGACGTCACTCTCGATATCTAGAAGATCTCGACAGGAATAAAGTAAGCCCCTAGGACATATTTTTTACAGTGCGTATAATTAATAGGAAAGATGTCAAATGATAAAATAAAGATCCTTCGCCGTCTTCACACTCTCCTAAAAATTTTTGATTAATTTTTTTAAGAAGCTGCGTTTAGTTACTAAAAATCACAAGAATAAAAATGTAATTAAAAAGAAAAAAAACTGGAAGTTTTTATTGTGTAGCAAGAATATATTTTTTTTTAATGCTTTTCAGCATTAAAAAAAATATTCTTGCAAGGACATGAATAAATAAATAAAAGTTTCAACAGTAAGAACATTGTTGAAACACAAAAATATAAATATTTAAAGAAAAATATACATATTTTCTTTTGCAAGAGATAAAAATTTTTAAATATTCAAATTATTTTAAAAAACATTCGAGAACAATATTCTTTTTTGTATAAGTATTTGTTAGAATCTTTTAACATGTTCCATGACTTTTCTTTACTATGCTTTGATTTTTGGTTAGAGCGTGTCGTGGTTTCAATTCTCCAAGGGCCGATGCGTTGATTTTTGCAGATAATTAATACAATAGGTGTCAATTGATAAAAGAAAATCTTTCAAAGTCTACACAGTATCCTAAGAATTTTTAAGTCTTTTTTTTTTTTTTTTTTTTTTTTTTTAAGAAGCATTTCTGTAACTAAAAAGCAGAAAATAAAAATTTAAGTAAAAAAATAAATAAATAAATAACAGTAGAAGCTTTTTATTGTAAGTCCTGAAAAGCATAAAATAAAAATTTATTCTTGCAAAGACATGATATAAATAAATGAAAGTTTCAAAACTAAGAAAATTTTAGAAAAAAAAATATAGATATTTCATTTTTGCAAGAGATGAAAAATTTAAATAATCAAAATATTTTAAAAGGCTTTCGAGACCTTCAAAATTTATGGTTTAACAAATACTTATGTGGAAACTAGTGACTAAGAATATTGGTCTCGATAGTTTTTTTTTTTTTTTTTTTAATTGAATATTTAAAAATTTTCATTTCTTGCAAAAGTGAAATATCTATATTTTTCTCTAAAATTTTTTTAGTGTTGAAACTTTCATTTATTTAAAGCATGTCTATCCAAGAATAAATTTTTATTTTATGCTTTTCAGGGTTCCATAATAAACTAGTTGGCATAGGTGGACTCTGCTTAGTTCCCCATGATATTTATGTTCTCATAAATTTCTTGTGCGAGACATATTATAATTATGTTAAAAGAAATTAAATTGACCAAAGCTTGATACAGTGAGAGAATGAAATCCCCGCCTAATAGGCTATCCATCGTTCACTTCGATATATTTATCTTATTCTAATCTATTAATTTATTTATCAGGGTTAATTCCGTTGTTTAGTTTTCATGCTACTATTTCAATGCAATAATCCTCAAAATTCATATTTATATGAAAAATTTACAATTTCGCTATGTTGATAAAATCGTAAATTACGAATAATTTCTGAAAATTTCCTATTAGAATATTTGTATTCAATCATGTTCAAACAAATATCATAAATGTAATTTTGAAGTTGTCTAATGTATTTATGATCCTCAAAATGGAAGTTTATGCTCAATTTTGCCTTATTCCGACATGTTAAGAAAATCGTAAATTCCAAATAACTTACGAATTTTTTAAATTGGAAAAATCATAGTCTGTGATATTCATGCCAGTATCCTAAATAATATTTCAAAAGTAGTCTGACATCTTTACGATGAAAATATCTCTCAAAATTGACGTTTATGTGAAATTTTGCCCTATACTGTCATGTTAAGAAATTCGTAGATTTCCAATAACTTGCGAAATTTTCAAAGTAGCATATTTATAGTTACTGATGTTCATTCCAGCATAAAACGGATATTTTAAAACTGGTCTGACATTTTTACAGTAAAAAGTTTCCATTCAATGCACGTTTAAGTGAATTTTTTCCTATTCTCTTATGTTAAGAAAATCGTAAATTTCTAATAACTTACGAAGTTTTTTAATTCGAATGTTGCAAATGAATAGGGATCTTGCCAGTGTCGAAAGTAATATTTTAAAACTGATTTGACCTCTCAGCGACAATTTGTTCTTAAAATATCGTGTACACAGACTAACAAACTAACGGACTAACACACTAACAGACACCATACAATTTTTGTCATTTTCGGATTCCTCACACCTGAAAACGTGTAAAACAGTAAAAAAACCGAGGTCTAAAATTTTCACGATTACTTAAATTCCCCAAACCTATAATATGATGGTGAACTTAAAAGCTGCTACTGTTAAAAAATGTTTTTTTACTTAAATTTTTATTTTACAACTTAACTTTAATATTAATTTAATACAATAGTATTTTTTATTTTATTTTTTTTTTTTAAATAAAGAACAAGTTCTTTAAAAATAAAATTATTTCCTTTAAAATACAAAATTACGTTTCTTAGCAAAGTTTGCTGTATTAACTTTTTTATTCTTATTGTTATTGTAATATATATATATATATTCGAGTGTTTAGTTATTTTCAACGGAAATTAGTATTGACATCTTAGGCAGGTACTCCAAATCACATACGTTCACGTTGAACCCTATAAAGAAGTTAAGTGGTGCAGATCACCTATTTTATGTAAAGAAGCTCGTAAACTCTAACTTCCGCACAGTAACTGAAACAGATTTTTTAAAAATCTCGCTTTCAGCTTACAGACATTACTTTAGAACATGTAAGTGTACTAGAAATGTAATTTGTGATGAGTAGTTAAGAATTCAAATTAAATCAAATTATTAAAGGGTTTAGGAGGTTTTAACTATTAAAAAAAAAAAAAAAAAAAAAAAAAAAATCGATTTTCTAAAAAAAAATTTAAAAAAAGAGTGGTGATATATGAAACGTTTTGAAAATTTTATCGCTTTATTAAATCTTTTGAAAATCTTCATCTTCTGAAAATTTTATCGCCTCTGCTCTGCTAGTTCAAAGGTTATGAGCAAAATCGTATCTGAGAAAAAAAAAAAAAAACTTTATCTGTAATTTTTTTAAAAGTCCTTTTTTGCCATTATCATCAAAATCTAGAAAAACCTCCTAATATATTGCTTTCAAACTTTGCAAAAACAACTATATAAAGAATATATGCAAAATGTATAAGGGATTTTGAGATATTTAAACATTTACTATTTTAAAAAATATAAAACTTAAAACTATTCTTTTCAAAATACTCAGATATTTTATATATATATACTTCCTACCTTGTTTTTTCATGAATTTTGATAAGTTTATGGTTTTAAGTTAAGATTTGTTGTTTTACTTTATTGATTCGTTTGTTTTGCAGGCTGCTAATTAATAGATCTGGTTTCTTTACATAAGTGTATTTCATCCACTGATGATTTTTTTTTAAGCTATTGTATAGCTTTTATCGCGGGCTTTGAGCGCGGCGACCGAATCAAAAAATTCCGTAACGAAAAAAAAACCTAACACAGTCAGTTCGGCAGACTTCGGTAGAATTCGGCTGTACGAAGCTCGCACGGATCAAGACGAGCTGTTCCGAAATCGGAAGAATACGTAAGCAGCTGTTTGTGAGAAAGTATATAGATGTATAGGTAGGTATCTATCATTTATGTACAACAGTGAATAGCTGTACGCGTAAAATTTGTGTATAAAGTAGATCAGATAAAACTTGAATATCCCCATTCGATTTGCAGGCCTTTAAAACATGTTAAATACCTTTTCTCTATTAAAATTTGTTGTCTTATCGGTTACCACGCTAAAAAAGTGTAACTTGAATTCATATCAAAGAAAAAACTTGAATATCCCCATTCGACGTGCAGGCCTTTAAAACCTATTGAAATACCTTTTCTCTATTAAAATTTGTTTTCTTATCGGTCACCACGCTCAAAAAGTGTAACTTGAATTAATATCAAAGAAAAAACTTGAATATCCCCATTCGACTTGCAAGCCTTTAAAACCTATTAAATACCTTTTCTCTATTAAAATTTGTTTTATATCGGTCACCACGCTCAAAAAGTGTAACTTGAATTAATATCAAAGAAAAAACTTGAATATCCCCATTCGATTTGCAGGCCTTTAAAACTTATTAAATACCTTTTCTCTATTAAAATTTGTTTGCTTATCGGTCACCACGCTCAAAAAGTGTAACTTGAATTAATATCAAATAAAAAACTTGAATATCCCCATTCGACTTGCAGGCCTTTAAAACCTATTAAAATACCTTTTATCTATTAAAATTTGTTTTCTTATCATTATTGTTATCTTATCATTATTGTTATCTTATTCATTAATATCAAAGAAAAAACTTGAATATCCCCATTCGACTTGCAGACCTTTAAAACCTATTAAATACCTTTTCTCTATTAAAATTTGTTTTCTTATCGGTCACCACGCTCAAAAAGTGTAACTTGAATTAATATCAAAGAAAAAACTTGAATATCCCCATTCGACTCGCAGGCCTTTAAAACCTATTAAATACCTTTTCTCTATTAAAATTCATTTTCTTATCGGTCACCACGCTCAAAAAGTGTAACTTGAATTAATATCAAAGAAAAAACTTGAATATTCCCATTCGACTTGCAGGCCTTTAAAACCTATTAATTACCTTTTCTCTATTAAAATTTGTTTTATTATCGGTCACCACGCTCAAAAGCCCACCAGCGGCCGAGCGGTTCTGCGCTCAAAGCTGGTAGACGTGAGGTGCCGGGTTCGATCCCCGGTCGCGCTCGTCGGCCTAGCCGTTCGGAGTTTTCCGTGGATTCCTTCGAAACTTGCGTAAATACGGGCTAGGACCCCTTAGAAAGACCTCCATGGAAGGCACTCCCCCTCAGGCCTAGGACCCCAGTGTTGTCAATCGGCCTTAATCCCTAACACACACACATACCACGCTCAAAAAGTGTAACTTGAATTAATATCAAAGAAAAAACTTGAATATTCCCATTCGACTTGCAGGCCTTTAAAACCTATTAAAATACCTTTTCTCTATTAAAATTTGTTTTCTTATCATTATTGTTATCTTATTCATTAATATCAAAGAAAAAACTTGAATATCCCCATTCGACTTGCAGGCCTTTAAAACCTATTAAATACCTTTTCTATTATTAAAATTTGTTTTCTTATCGGTCACCACGCTCAAAAAGTGTAACTTGAATTAATATGAAAGAAAAAACTTGAATATCCCCATTCGACTTGCAGGCCTTTAAAACCTATTAAATACCTTTTCTCTATTAAAATTCGTTTTCTTATCGGTCACCACGCTCAAAAAGTGTAACTTGAATTAATATCAAAGTAAAAATTTGAATATCCCCATTCGACTTGCAGGCCTTTAAAACCTATTAAAATACCTTTTCTCTATTAAAATTTGTTTTCTTATCATTATTGTTATCTTATTCATTAATATCAAAGGAAATCCTTGAATATCCCCATTCGACTTGCAGGCCTTTAAAACCTATTAAATACCTTTTCTCTATTAAAATTTGTTTTCTTATCGGTCACCACGCTCAAAAAATGTAACTTGAATTAACATCAAAGAAAAAACTTGAATATCCCCATTCGACTTGCAAGCCTTTAAAACCTATTAAATACCTTTTCTCTATTAAAATTTGTTTTCTTATCGGTCACCACGCTCAAAAAGTGTAACTTGAATTAATATCAAAGAAAAAACTTGAATATCCCCAGTCGACTTGCAGGCCTTTAAAACCTATTAACTACCTTTTCTCTATTAAAATTTGTTTTCTTATCATTATTGTTATCTTATCACTATTGTTATCTTATTCATTAATATCAAAGAAAAAACTTGAATATCCCCATTCGACTTGCAGGCCTTTAAAACCTATTAACTACCTTTTCTCTATTAAAATTTGTTTTCTTATCATTATTGTTATCTTATCATTATTGTTATCTTATTCATTAATATCAAAGAAAAAACTTGAATATCCCCATTCGACTTGCAGGCCTTTAAAACCTATTAAATACCTTTTCTCTATTAAAATTTGTTTTCTTATCGGTCACCACGCTCAAAAAGTGTAACTTGAATTAATATCAAAGAAAAAACTTGAATATCCCCATTCGACTTGCAGGCCTTTAAAACCTATTAACTACCTTTTCTCGATTAAAATTTGTTTTCTTATCATTACTGTTATCTTATCATTATTGTTATCTTATTCATTAATATCAAAGAAAAAATTTGAATATCCCCATTCGACTTGCAGGCCTTTAAAACCTATTAAAATACCTTTTCTCTATTAAAATTTGTTTTCTTATCATTATTGTTATCTTATTCATTAATATCAAAGGAAATCCTTGAATATCCCCATTCGACTTGCAGGCCTTTAAAACCTATTAAATACCTTTTCTCTATTAAAATTTGTTTTCTTATCGGTCACCACGCTCAAAAAATGTAACTTGAATTAACATCAAAGAAAAAACTTGAATATCCCCATTCGACTTGCAAGCCTTTAAAACCTATTAAATACCTTTTCTCTATTAAAATTTGTTTTCTTATCGGTCACCACGCTCAAAAAGTGTAACTTGAATTAATATCAAAGAAAAAACTTGAATATCCCCAGTCGACTTGCAGGCCTTTAAAACCTATTAACTACCTTTTCTCTATTAAAATTTGTTTTCTTATCATTATTGTTATCTTATCACTATTGTTATCTTATTCATTAATATCAAAGAAAAAACTTGAATATCCCCATTCGACTTGCAGGCCTTTAAAACCTATTAACTACCTTTTCTCTATTAAAATTTGTTTTCTTATCATTATTGTTATCTTATCATTATTGTTATCTTATTCATTAATATCAAAGAAAAAACTTGAATATCCCCATTCGACTTGCAGGCCTTTAAAACCTATTAAATACCTTTTCTCTATTAAAATTTGTTTTCTTATCGGTCACCACGCTCAAAAAGTGTAACTTGAATTAATATCAAAGAAAAAACTTGAATATCCCCATTCGACTTGCAGGCCTTTAAAACCTATTAACTACCTTTTCTCGATTAAAATTTGTTTTCTTATCATTACTGTTATCTTATCATTATTGTTATCTTATTCATTAATATCAAAGAAAAAACTTGAATATCCCCATTGGACTTGCAGGCCTTTAAAACCTATTAACTACCTTTTCTCTATTAAAATTTGTTTTCTTATCATTATTGTTATCTTATTCATTAATATCAAAGAAAAAACTTGAATATCCCCATTCGACTTGCAGGCCTTTAAAACCTATTAAATACCTTTTCTCTATTAAAATTTGTTTTCTTATCGGTCACAACGGTCAAAAAGTGTAACTTGAATTAATATCAAAGAAAAAACTTGAATATCCCCATTCGACTTGCAGGCCTTTAAAACCTATTAAATACCTTTTCGCTATTAAAATTTGTTTTCTTATCGGTCACCACGCTCAAAAAGTGTAACTTGAAATTATATCAAAGAAAAAACTTCAATATCCCCATTCGACTTGCAGGCCTTTAAAAACCTATTAAAATACCTTCTCTCAAAAAATAGAGTTAGATCATTCAAATTTGGTACATCGAGGTTTTCGATACCTACAAATCGATTGCGGATATTTTTGATATATTTTCATTGCGGATACATTCTCATTTATTCAATAAGAAAAAAAAAATTCTTATCGGTCACCACGCTCAAAAAGTGTAACTTGAATTAATATCAAAGACAAAACCTGAATTAATATCAAAGAAAAAAAAATACTGCATAAATAAATTAAATAAATAATTATAATTGCATAAGTTGATAAAAAATGCTATGCAATAGCTTTACCGCGGCAGTCCTCGAGTGCCACACGTATTTTTTTTTTTTTTTATCTTATTTGTCATTGGTGTTTCAGTGATCTTCTATCTGTTGCTTGGCTTCTACTATGCTTGATAGATCATCTTTATTATATATATATATAATCATTCAGGTCGGCGTAAGTATTTTAAGTTACTATCCTAACTCATTGGTTCTTAATCTACATTGCAACTTTTTGTGTAATTCTTTCCTCTATGTTAAATTCAGTTCTATATTTAAGTGTGCTGTTATTGTCTTAGTTCTATTAATAGCTGAATTTTATGATTTAATCTTATTACGATATCTATTATTTATATATATATATATATATAAATCTAAAATGAATTTTACTAAGTATTAATTCATTTTGTAGTCATCTTTAACATAAATAAGTGTGCAAACAAAGTTTTATAGCAATAGATGAGAAAGATTTTTAAAAATTTTGATAATAATGGGGGGAAAAAAACTTTAAAAAGGTTAAATTTTGAAAATGCAATCTGACAAAGTATAAAATAAATCATATAACAAACAGAATAAATCATATAACAAATCTTCTTTCAAAAAACTATTTTTTAAATGGTTAAAACCCCCGACCTTTTAATTCCCCTTCCCCTCATTCTAATATATAAAGTTTATATGTTTCCAAAGCTTCAACTCCCTATATGCATCTTGGCTGAGTGAGTGGTCAAAGTCACTGTGTTTCTGATGGATAGATCGTAAGTTCCAATCTACTTCCTTCCTGCGATCGGAACTGCAAGAATTAAAGTTAGTGACGCCGCTTGAAAATTGTACGAGTATATTGTTGATAAAACAAATTCTTCCACAGAATGATACGGAGTTAGATTGCCGGTCATATTAGGCGATATTTCGCCTTAACATGTTAAATTTTAAGTAAGGAGAAAAAAGAGTTTTCTACATATATTTTTCAACTGATAGTTTTATACATATATATTTCAATTGATATTTGGATTATGTTGTTAATCATCAACCTTTTTGCTACATTTCAGTTCAGGCAGTTTTCAATTATTTGCTTGTAAAATTCTTGATATCCTTTAGGAATGTAAGACAAACTTAAATGTAATCTGCATAAATGCTGTTCTACAGTGCTGCCATCTAGTAGATAGCAACTGAATCGCTTCGTGCAGAAAAGGCTTCAGTCCTTAAAACCACTTTTATAGAAAACTGGAAAAAAATTACATATCTCATTTCCTGTAAATGCAAAATAATTACACTTGTAGTCTAGTGCAAAAAAAAGTTTTCTTGTATATTTTTTATTTTAATGTACAAAATTTAGGGCACAGAGAAATTAATTAAGACCCCGGAATGAAACCCTTTCTGTGCGCATTCAGTAAAGACATGAGTTTCTCTCTATTTTCTATTATTGTTTAAGAAATAATCTTAAATATTCATCATTTTTTATGCATGCATGATGTATTTCAAAGATTGAAACATATCTTTAGTATATTTAGGCCATACAGAAAAAGTTTAAGACCCTGTACTGAAGTCCTTTCTGCATGTTTGTAAAAAATATATACATTTCTCTCCATTTTCTATTATTTTATAAGAAAGAATCTTAAATGTTTCTCTTTATTTGTACGTGGATGATGCTTTCAAAGGACATTTCTTTAAAGGGATACTTCATTTATTTGTCTAGCAATTTGAACTTTATGTTATTCTATAGAGAAATTTTTTTATGAATTACTCTTTACAAAATGTATTTTTTTAAATACCGTTTTCACAATCAGAAAATCCACAACTGTTATAAGGTTCTTCATTTTCCAAAAGTAAATTTTTAATTTTTTAATATTTCATTTTGAAGCTATAATGTGGAGAAAAAAAATTCTTAGTTAATTTTTCGCACTTTATAGCTTCAAACTAAAATATTAAAAAATATAATCATTGAAAAACGAGAAACATTTTAACGGTTATAAATTGTCAAAATGTGAAAACGGAATTTAACAAAATATATTACGTAATGAGTAATGGATAAAACAAATTCTTCAATAGAATAACATGGGGTTAGACTGCCGGTCAAATTAAGCGAATTATCGCCTTAACATATTTAATTGTAAGTAAGGAGGAAAAAGAGTTTTGTACATATATTTTTTGACTAATATTTTTATACATATTATTTTTCAATTGATATTTGTACTGTGTTGTTAATCATCAACATTTTTGCTACATGTCAGGCACTTTTTAATTATTTGCTTGTAAAATTCTTCATATTTTTTAGGAATGGGTGAGTCCAGCCTCTGGATCACTTCGACAGAGCCAACTAATCCCGGAGACATTTCATCTACGACCGGTCGAAAGCAAGGGTAAGCGACTCTGATTTCTTTATTGGATCAAAATCAGTGCTGCCATCTGTATGCTTAGTTTGAAATTAGCTATGAAATATTACACAATTTAATTCATTAAAGAAAAATTTAATACATTAATTAAAAATTTAATTTAACTATGAATAAAAAAAGATAGATGCACATCTATTTTTTTATATTCTGCGTAGTAGCGTACACATGGAATAAAATACAATAATATTAATTATATAATTCTTTTTAGAAAATTATTTAAATAATTTTTTTTTTTAATTTAATTTTAAAAAGTTTTCTAATTTTGTTTTTAATTATTATTTCCCTCAATTACACATTTTTATATTTTAACGATATATTATAAACAATTTTAAGTATTATTTTGCGAATTTATTATCAAACTAATTTTTACTAAATATTTTTAAGTTGGAATGCTAAAATTTAAAGCAAATGTTTAGTATTCAAGCATTTGATGTCAAATAAGAAGTAGGTTAAAGAAATATAAATGATCTAAGATAAGAAATATAAAACTATTACACATGGCCAAAAAATTATAAAATTTTGATTTTTGATTTAAATTAGTTATTAAAAAAAAAATATTTCTTTTCTAAATTTATTTAAATAGGAATTAAATATTAATAAATATTTTTATGTTTGAATGCTGAAATTTAAGGCAAATATTTAGCATTAATGTAAATAATAAGTAGGTCGAAGTATATTATGCTGTAAAACATATAAAATCAAAAACAATATAAAATTTAAATTTAAATTTAAATCAATGATTACAAAAAAAAAAAAAAATACAATTTTTTAAATTATGACTTCATTCAATTGGTTTGTAAAAATTCAATTAATTATGATTTCAATCAATAATATTTTAAATGTTTAATATATATACGATTTTTTTTATTTAAATATAAATTAAATATTGATTTTTAAATATTGTTAAATATTTTTATGTTTGAATGCTGAACTTTAATGCAAATATTTCGTTTCAAACATAAAATGTCTTATAAAAATTAACTCATCGATAAATTCACAAAGTTGTACACAAACATATTTAAAATATTTTTTAAAACTCAAAGATAAAAAAAAAATTGTTAGCGAGAAAAATTTTCAAATTGTATTTTATTTTATTTAAATAATTTTCGACGAATTTTAATTTGCATTATTGTGTTATATTTCAATACATTGTATGCATATTTTTATAATTCTAAAATAATTATACAGTTAATTGAAAAAAAAAAAAAAAGTTTTCATGCATAAATTTTTTTATGGAATAAATAAATTACGATTTTTGTTACAGAAAATGAACGGCAAATCATAACAATTGATGAAATGTCTCAGAAAAATGTTTTGGGCGATTTGATCCACGGCCGGTTTACGGGATACATTCCGCTAAACAACATTGATCCAGACTTGTTCACAGAATGGACGCTGGATCTGTCGAAAGCCTGAATAAAAGATGTTCTACAGTGCTGCCATCTAGTAGACATTAGAGTCAATTATAAGCAATAAGGTCTTCAGTCCGGGACTGAAGCCTTTTTTACTCGCAGCAAGAAAATTGGCTTCTCTAACACACTTTAAATAATTATTTTACTAATGTTTTTTCTATATACATGGAAGAGTTACCATGTATAACAACAAAACCACTGCTATCTCAATTTTGAAAAAAAAAAAAAAAAAGATTGAAGCCCTTTCTGCAAGCGTTGTATATATTCTACATCATCCTTTACAAGTTCAAGGTTTAGTTCTCATGTTAAAGACTTAACTTAACAACATGAAGGGTAGGTATATTAGAAAAATCAGTTTTCGCTGAATTGAATTAAGAATTCAACTTATATAAAGTTATTTAAGTGGTCTGGGATGTTTTAACCTTCAAAAAGATCGATTTTCTGAAGAGAGAGAGAGAGCGAGAAAAAAAAGAAACTTGGTGATATATAAATAATTCTGAACATTTTGACGCTTAATTTATGCTTCCGCACTCATATGTCAGTGCAAAAGATTGAGCAAAATAGTATGTGGCAAAACACCAAATTTTATCTGTAATTTTCTTAAGTGCTTTTTTGAAACTATCTGCAAGACATTGGGGGGGAAAAAAATATTTCTTTCAAATTTTGCGCACACATTTATTTAAAGAATATCTACAAAATAAATATAACGAGATATTTCAAAATTTACTATTTTTAAGAATATGTAAAACTTCAAAATATTTTATATTTTCAAAATATTCAATAATTTTTGTAAAGTATTTTGACTAATTAAAATCAATTTTACTAAATATTAATTCATTTTGTATTAACTTTAAAAAAAATATTTGTGCAAAGTTTAATAGTAATAGATGAAGATTTTTAAAAATTTTGATAATAATGGCCAAAAAAAAAAAAAAAAAAAAAAAAAAATTTGAGAAGATTAAATCTTGAAGATACAATGAGCTTTAACACTAGTTACAATTTTGCTCGTATTTTTTTAACCCAAGTATGTACAAACATAAATGGAGCGTCAGAATATTCAGAAAGATCATATAACAACATACATCTTCTTTTTCAAGAAATCGATGTTTAAAACTCCCTAGGCTCCTTATATATATTTTTTTCGTTCCAATATATAAAGTTTATATGTTTCCAAACCAACAGCTGTAACGTGCAGCGTGGCTGAGTGGTCAACGTCACTGTGTTTCTGTTGGATAGCTCGTGAGTTCAAATCCCCTCCCTTCTTGCAGTTGGAACTGCAAGAATTAAAGTTAATACCGCTTGAAAATTGTATATTTCTTAGTTCAGGAAATGAGCTACATCATTTAAATAAATAGTTTCAGATTTATTCATAATTTATTTAAGACGGAAATATCCTTTGTAAAATTAATAAGACACTTTAAAACATCGGTAGACATGACCAGCGTGGCTGAGTGGTTCTAACCTCGAAGTTTGGTGTTTCTCTCCGGCAAGTTGGGTGTTCTGTACCGGCTGGTGGCGGTGAATAAAAATATTCTATTTTATTGAAATCTGTCTCGCTTTTAAAGTTGTGAAACTTCTAAAAGAGGGAGGGAGTTAGTCTGGCCGTCACATCTATGGCATTAGTGTCCTGTGTGAGCTGCATCGTGGGTTCGAATCCAAGCAAAACCTGTCGTTCATTCACTTTAAAACCGCGCTGTCAAAATTGAACAGTGATAAGTTAATAAAACAACCTTTCAGCACAGCAGATGCAGCCGAGCGGTCAAAGTCGTTAGTTTCGTGTATGCTCGGTTGTGAGTTCGAATCCAAGTGGATTCCAATTTAAAATCGCGACCATTTTAAAATCGCGCTCTAAAAATATTTGAAAGGTGCAAATAAAAATGACAATTTCCGTAGCTAAATGGGTCATTAAATTAAAAAGAGGTACAATAAATAGGTTGCTAGTTCGATTCTTTCTCACCGAAATTTCTTTAAAGTAAGGTTGTGGCCGTTTGAAGTTTATAAGACGTCTGAAATCATCGCAGAGTGTAGCCGGGATGGCCGAGTGGTTATAACCCTGGAGTTTAGCTTTACAGCTCTTCGTCAAGTTGGGTGTTCTGTACCCGCCGATGGATGTGTGTTCAAATGTAGGTTAATTAATAATCTGACTCTAATAATAATATCTGCTAATATCTAATAATCTCTATATCTCCTAAATAATCTGTCTCTAATAATAATAATCTCTCTCTGTATGCTCAATAATCTGTCTCTAATAATAATCTATCCCTGTATGCTAAATACTCTCACTCTCCTTCGACTGCTAATCATTCGTTCCTTTCTATCACTCGTGCCGTCTCGGATGCTGTGGAGCGGATGGGGAAGCTTTGCGTGGGGTGTGCTCCGGGGCCGGTGCCCCTTCTCTGCACTGCGGCATCGAGTTCCGGTCACACCCTCCAGCACCACCTAATGCTCCGCAGCCGTTTTGCTAAATTTTGAATCGAAACAACGGGCTCAGAATTTTGCATCGTTGTAACTCTCTTCCGGCACAAAACGAAGTGCGGTTCTTCACCCGCTATTTCAACGTTTTGCCGATTCACTCTCTTTCCGTCTAGACGGGATGTAAAAACTAATCGTTCTAGAATTTGCGAAAGTGGTGTGTGAGTCACTGAAGGATTTCGTGTCGCCCGCGTAAGAGAGTGAAAACGCTGTAAAACTTCGAACGCGTTGTTTCCATTTAAAAATTGGCAAAACGGCTGCGGAGCATTCGGGGGGAGGTGCTGGAGGGTGTGACCGGAACTCGATGCCCCAGTGCAGAGAAGGGGCACCGGCCCCGGAGCACACCCCACGCAAAGCTTCCCCATCCGCTCCACAGCATCCGAGACGGCACGAGTGATAGAAAGGAACGAATGATTAGCAGTCGAAGGAGAGTGAGAGTATTTAGCATACAGAGATAGATTATTATTAGAGACAGATTATTGAGCATACAGAGAGAGATTATTATTATTAGAGACAGATTATTTAGCAGATATAGAGATTATTAGATATTAGCAGATATTATTATTAGAGTCAGATTATTAATTAACCTACATTTGAACACACATCCATCGGCGGGCACAGAACACCCAACTTGCCGAAGAGCTGTAAGGCTAAACTCCAGGGTTATAACCACTCGGCCATCCCGGCTACACTCTGCGATGATTTCAGACGTCTTATAAACTTCAAACGGCCACAACCTTACTTTAAAGAAATTTCGGTGAGAAAGAATCGAACTAGCAACCTATTTATTGTACCTCTTTTTAATTTAATGACCCATTTAGCTACGGAAATTGTCATTTTTATTTGCACCTTTCAAATATTTTTAGAGCGCGATTTTAAAATGGTCGCGATTTTAAATTGGAATCCACTTGGATTCGAACTCACAACCGAGCATACACGAAACTAACGACTTTGACCGCTCGGCTGCATCTGCTGTGCTGAAAGGTTGTTTTATTAACTTATCACTGTTCAATTTTGACAGCGCGGTTTTAAAGTGAATGAACGACAGGTTTTGCTTGGATTCGAACCCACGATGCAGCTCACACAGGACACTAATGCAATAGATGTGACGGCCAGACTAACTCCCTCCCTCTTTTAGAAGTTTCACAACTTTAAAAGCGAGACAGATTTCAATAAAATAGAATATTTTTATTCACCGCCACCAGCCGGTACAGAACACCCAACTTGCCGGAGAGGTGTTGGTGTTAGTGTTAGGGATTAAGGCCGATTGACAACACTGGGGTCCTAGGCCTGAGGGGGAGTGCCTTCCGTGGACTTGCCGGAGAGAAACACCAAACTTCGAGGTTAGAACCACTCAGCCACGCTGGTCATGTCTACCGATGTTTTAAAGTGTCTTATTAATTTTACAAAGGATATTTCCGTCTTAAATAAATTATGAATAAATCTGAAACTATTTATTTAAATGATGTAGCTCATTTCCTGAACTAAGAAATATACAATTTTCAAGCGGTATTAACTTTAATTCTTGCAGTTCCAACTGCAAGAAGGGAGGGGATTTGAACTCACGAGCTATCCAACAGAAACACAGTGACGTTGACCACTCAGCCACGCTGCACGTTACAGCTGTTGGTTTGGAAACATATAAACTTTATATATTGGAACGAAAAAAATATATATAAGGAGCCTAGGGAGTTCTAAACATCGATTTCTTGAAAAAGAAGATGTATGTTGTTATATGATCTTTCTGAATATTCTGACGCTCCATTTATGTTTGTACATACTTGGGTTAAAAAAATACGAGCAAAATTGTAACTAGTGTTAAAGCTCATTGTATCTTCAAGATTTAATCTTCTCAAATTTTTTTTTTTTTTTTGGCCATTATTATCAAAATTTTTAAAAATCTTCATCTATTACTATTAAACTTTGCACAAATATTTTTTTTAAAGTTAATACAAAATGAATTAATATTTAGTAAAATTGATTTTAATTAGTCAAAATACTTTACAAAAATTATTGAATATTTTGAAAATATAAAATATTTTGAAGTTTTACATATTCTTAAAAATAGTAAATTTTGAAATATCTCGTTATATTTATTTTGTAGATATTCTTTAAATAAATGTGTGCGCAAAATTTGAAAGAAATATATTTTTCCCCCCAATGTCTTGCGGATAGTTTCAAAAAAGCACTTAAGAAAATTACAGATAAAATTTGGTGTTTTGCCACATACTATTTTGCTCAAACTTTTGAACTGACATATGAGTGTGGAAGCATGAATTAAGCGTCAAAATGTTCAGAATTATTTATATATCACCAAGTTTCTTTTTTCTCTCTCTCTCTTCAGAAAATTGATCTTTTTGAAGGACATCCCAGACCCCTTAAATAACTTTATAATAACTCAGCGGAAACTGATTTTTCTAATATACTTACCCTTCATGTTGTAAAGTTAAGTCTTTAACACGAGAACTAAACCTTGAACTTGTAAAGGATGATGTAGAATATATACAGCGCTTGCAGAAAGGGCTTCAATCTTTTTTTTTTTTTTTTTTTTTTTCAAAATTGAGATAGCAGTGGTTTTGGTGTTATACATGGTAACCCTTCCATGTATATAGAAAACACATTAGTAAAATAATTATTTAAAGTGGGTTAGAGAAGCCAATTTTCTTGCTGCGAGTGAAAAAGGCTTCAGTCCCGGACTGAAGACCTTATTGCTTATAATTGACTCTAACGTCTACTAGATGGCAGCACTGTAGAACATCTTTTATTCAGGCTTTCGACAGATCCAGCATCCATTCCATGAACAAGTCTAGATCAATGTTGTTTAGCGGAATGTATCCCGTAAACCGGCCGTGGATCAAATCGCCCAAAACATTTTTCTGAGACATTTCATCAATTGTTATGATTGGCCGTTCATTTTCTGTAACAAAAAATCGTAATTGATTTATTCCATAAAAAAAAAATATATATGCATCAAAACATTTTTTTTTTCAAATAACTGTACAATTGATTTAGAATTATAAAAATATGCATACAATGTATTGAAATATAACACAATAATGCAAATTAAAATTCGTCGAAAACTATGCTGCAAAGAAAAAAAAAAAATGTGCAATTTTTTTTCAGTTTTGGATGGCGTGACGCAAAAGGTAGAATAATTCTTTGAAATAAATATATTTCAGTACATAATATAAGCTTAATGAAAGTGATATATTTGACAGCGTATTTGAAAATTAAAAGCAATATTTCAATGTGCACATATACTTTAATATGCAAAACAAAATAATTGCAGTAAAATTTAAAAACAAATAATTTAATGTAACACCACTGCGTTACTGGAATTTCATAGAATTTCTTTTAAAACACATATGTTTTCATAGTATAAGAGATGTGAATGGAAAGGTATCAATGAGTAAATGCTATATATTATTTTATGTTGAAAATAACGTTTACACTATAAATATAAATAAAAGGAAAAAGCAAATTGAAATAAGAAAATCTATGTATAATTTAATTAATATCAAAGCGTCACTGAAAATTTGATATCATTAGTTTTAAGACCCGTATTTCTAATTCTTATAGCCATAAAGTACAGGTTGCGTCCCAAACTTTTAACCCGTTAAGGGTTTTTTGTATTGATATCATTACTTTTTAGGGGTTTATGATCAAAACGTAAAATTAAAGGAGCATGGTAATGTGTTATAACAAAGTATAAAAAGTGTTGTTTTATAGGTCATACTCGAACAAAATAACAAACTAAATGAAATTTCAAAATTTTATAAAAAGTGATTAAAAAACAAACTTTAAGAAAGAATATTTTTTGAGGGATGAAAACATGCAACATTACAAAAGGCTACAAAAGGCTACATTATATAGTATAATATAGTACATCTTAAAAATGACAAAAATTTCTACAAATAAAAAAATAAATAAATAAGATTTTTTATTTTATTCAATATTCAATTTCTTATGTAGCACATTGGTTCAACTATTTCTTAGAAATCAACAGAAAATTCAAAATAAATGTTTAAAAAAATAATTTGTGTACGAAAGTTTTTGTAAAAAAGTGTTACGAATAAGTTTTTGGAGAGTTTTCACCACATCGATTTCAGTTAGATAAAAATTTAACAAAATTTTTTAAATGGTCAATCGACTGAACAAAAGATAAATATTTTGTTATTTTTAAATTGTAGATGCATAAAGTAAAACTGCTTAAGGATATGACAGTAATTTTCCAAAATACCTAGCACCATTCGGGTGAGGTTCAGATCCTCCCTTGGAAACTCTGATAATTCTAAAAAAGATGCTTAATCAATTTGAGAGAAATTTTGTTTGGTTTAAAATTATTTCAGCTGGGGAAAATAGGAGGGGGTTACCAGTTAGATCACTTAGAAATTTCATAGGGAAATCGCTTTTTAGAAAAAAATTTCTAAAAAACACGCATTAAAATGTTATGCATCTAGTTTTATTCTATCTGATTAAACATACTGTACATAGTCCCCACATTCTTCCTAGTATTTCGGAATCACATTAGAATTCCTAAAAATTTTCTAAAACGTAGTGTAGGGATTTTGAACTTTGCCTCATTTTCGAAAATTGGGTTATGGGGATTTAAAGTGTATATGAGAGATCTAACTTTAAAATTTTAAATGATAAGGATTTTTTAGCACTTTGAGAAATCTTCGAAATATAATCACTTAAAATGTTTCCAGCGATATTTTTTTAAGGTTGGTTGTTTGTAGGTTTTAATGCCAATTGACTGCGCTAGGGTCCAAGGCCTATAAGTACATTGCCCCCCGTGAGGTCTTTCTAAGGGGTCGTAGCCCGTATTTATGCAAGTTTCGGAGAAAAAACACTGAAGGAACGCCTAGGTCGAAGAGTGCGGGATGGGATCGAATCCGGCACTTCCCACCCACCAGCTTTTCAGCGCAGAACCGCTCGTGGGGCATTTTTTAAAGAAGCTTATATATATATTCTAAAAGTCCCATTTTTCTTCCCAAATCTAAAAAGCGTGCATATTAAATATGAGTCTAAGTAGAACTTTTAATGAGCTCCTAATCCCCTCCTATTCGATATTTTAATGTTTCCTTCCTAAGGTTTCTTCTATCTCAATTCAGCTTCAATTTCTTTTTTTCTTTTCCTTTCTTTTCTCTTTTTTTTTTTTTTTTTTTAATAAACCACACGAGATCAAACGACGTGATCCTGAAATAGGAACATAATGGAGACTATTTTCAGTATATTTAATAATAAAAAAAGAGGCAAACAAAATATATTAAAAATTTTTTTTTGTAGAAGACATTTCCGACAAACTACAAAAAGAACTTCATTCGTTTAAAATTTCAAAGATGTGCCTTTCGCCCCCCTGTTTTTACAGTTCGAATTTGCAAACAAAACAAAGATCCTTCATACTGATTAAGCTCCCCTCCCCCCCCTCCAACTTTTTTTTTACAGTTTTTAAACTTTCCAAGGTGTTCTCGAGACACGGGGGACGACTTCAGAAGAAAAAATTTCTTTCTTATTTTCCTAACAAATAATTATAGAGAAAAACATTTTGTTTTAAATTGTTGTTTTGAAGAAGTCTTTCCATCAAACTAACAGAGATTCCCCCTCCCTCCACCCAAATTTTACAGTTATAAAATTAAAATGTGCCCATCACTGAGTCCTTATGCCCCCCTCCCTTCCCCTACTATACACATTTGTTTTATTCTTAACTAAAGAAAATTCCGTAAAAATTCTCGTAGACGTGTTTTACAGTTTTTAGAAATTCCGAAAATTACTAGATAAAAACAAATTGAATAATTCGTATTCGACACTGTTTGGCGAGATTTTGTATGAACTTTGGAAACACACTTTTCTAAAATCGATTAAGTTAAATTAATATAAAAATTCTACAGAACAACTTGATTAATTTTTTATATAATACAAAATGAGTTTAAATCAGTTTAATTTAAAGTTGTTTTCGTAAAGAATTTGCCTTTACGATTTTTATACTATAATGCAAACTCAAGTTACTGTAAAAATGTTTATGTTAACAGTAATTATTAAGCTAAGAAAAAATCATTTAATTTAGTATAAGTATTAATCGTTATTATTGCTGGTTTGGCCACGACTTTTAAGTTTTTGAACTGATTAATAGATTAGTTTTACAAAGTGAAAACAGTTACATGTTATAATTTTACTTAATTTTTTGTGTTTAATTAAAAGCTTAAAATTGCCTCAGTTTACCTCGTAACACTTTTAAGATTTTATGGATATTGTATAGGAAAGCTATATTAAAATAGTTAAAAGATAAAAAAAATTTTATAAACCATGTTTTTAAATTTTCTGATGAATCATATAAATGCTACTGAAGGCAGCCGGAACACCAGCAATTGGATAAAAGTATTAAAAAAATTCCTTGCTATCATCTTTTGAGCTATTATAAAAGTTTCAAATGGCTATCTAGCCGGGAAGTTAGTTAAAAGTTGATTGAAAGCTTTGTACTGGAAACGCTGCCGAAGGCAGCAGGGTCCCGAAGCAATTGGATAAAAATATTTTTAAAAAGCATTTTTACCGTATTCTGGACTATTAAGAAAGTTTCAAATGTCTAGCTACTCGGGAAGTTAGTTAAATAAATTTTCTGTTGAATCATATGAACGCTGCCGAATACAGTACGGACCTGAAGCAGATGGCTAAAAGTATTAAAAAAATGTATTGCCCCCGTGTTCTGAGCTATCCTGAAAGTTTCAAATATCCAGCTAGTCGGGAAGTTAGTGAAAAATCGATTGCAAGCTTTGTACTGGTAACGCTGCCGAAGGCAGCAGGAACCCGAAACAATTGGCTAAAAGTACTAAAAAAATGCATTTTCACCGTGTTCTGAACTATTGTGAAAGTTTCAAATTTCTAGCTAGTCAGGAAGTTAGTTAAATAAAATTTCTGTTGAATCATATAAACGCTGCCGAAGGCAGTAGGGACCTGAAGCAGTTGACTAAAAGCTTTAAAAAAAGTTCTGTCACCGTGTTATGAGCTAGCCTGAAAGTTTCAAATGTCTAGCTAGTCAGGAAGTTAGTGAAAAATCGATTGCAAGCCTTGTACTGATAACGCTGCCGAAGGCAGCAGGAACCCGAAACAGTTGGCTAAAGGTATTAAAAAAATCTATTTTCATCGTGTTCTGAACGTCCTGAAAGTTTCAAATGTCTAGCTAGTCGGAAAGTTAGTGAAAAATCGATTGCAAGCTTTGTACTGGTAACGCTATCGAAGGCAGCAGGAACCCGAAGCAGTTGGTTAAGAATATTTAAAAATTGCATTTTCGCCGTGTTCTGAACTATTCTGAAAGTTTCAAATGTCTAGCTAGTCGGGTAGTTAGTTAAATAAATGTTGTGTCGAATTATATAAGCGCTGCTGAAGGCAGCGGGACCTGAAATAGTTTACTAAAATTATTAGAAAAATGTATTGTCACCGTGTTATGAGCTGTCCTGAAAGTTTCAAATATCTAGCTAGTCGGAAAGTTAGTGAAAAATAGATTGCAATCTTTGCACTGATAACACTGCCGAAGGCAGCAGGAACCCGAAACAGTTGGCTAAAGGTATTAAGAAAATGCATTTTCACCGTGTTCTGAACTATTCTGAAAGTTTCAAATGTCTAGCTAGTCGGGAAGTTAGTTAAATAAATTTTCTGTCGAATCATATAAGCGCTGCCGAAGAAATAGTTGACTAAAATTATTAGAAAAATGTATTGTCACCGTGTTGTGAGCTGTCCTGAAAATTTCAAATATCTAGCTAGTCGGGAAGTTAGTTAAAAATCGATTGCAAGATTTGTCCCTGACAAACCCACAAACAAACAAGCAAACAAACCCACAAACAAGAATCGAAGTTAATAAAAACATGGTAAAATAAACAAGTACTTACACAAATTTCAGAACAATATGTTGTACTAAATAATGAATAACAGAGGTTTTTAAATAATATGTGATAGTAAAAAAAAATAAAAAATCCTTTGTAATGGAAATAAACATCCTTAATCCTATTTGAACCTTTATGTCATTTAATCATTTGAATGATATCATTCACCAAAAAATTAAAAAAAAAAAAAAAAAAATCCTCAAAATTTTGTGCCATATTTTTTAGAATAGTGTGTACAATATTTACAATGTTATTATTAATTTCTATATTAAAAGTTGCAGATGCATGGTAATTTCAATTTTATTTTATATCACTATTATATCTAAGAAATAAGTATATACGAGTTAAGGAGGATATTTTTTTTTTTTTTTCTGGAGTAGTTTTTATTGTTATATTCATGCCACCTCCCTACTGTTAAATTTTAGAAAAGCGAATAATTTTTTAGGTATAGATTTGATTTAAAAGAGAAAAATAAATAATAATAGAAAAATCTTTAAAAAGTGAAATTTTTATACTGGTTAATATTTAAGTAGTATAGTTTGTTATGAATTTAATTTTAAAAGAAATCCTATTTATTCAAAATTTTATTATAGCTTAACATTTTGTAATTTACATATATATACTAGAAACTTAATGAGCAAATTAATTATTTTCAAATTCTGTTTTAAGAATTTTTTCAATCCGTAGTTTAAGTGATTTATCACCTAATTTTGAAAAAATTACAAATATTTGCATATGATTATCATATTATTTGTCATTTTTGTGAAAATAAAGAAAACATTTTTTGTTGTTGCAATCACTTTTTAAAATAAAACCAATTTTGAAGGTTAAAAACGTGTCAGCATGAAAACAGTGTAAATACAATGAATATTTTTGATAAATAAATGTCGCATAAAATACAAGTACCTAAATAAATAACTCATTTAATATATATATTAAAGAAAGAATTTTTTTTTTTTAAATATATTTTTGTGTTTATTTTTGACGCCAATTCCCGATAGAGGGAGCCAAAACAATTATTTGATATTGAGTATTTCAAATGGAATAGAAGACTGTATTCGTCCGCAAAACTGCCGCATCACGGTATTTTCGGAGTAAAAAATAGTTCGATTTTCAAACTGAGTTATAAAAAAAACAAGATTTTTCCGGGGGAAAAGGGAGATGTCAGGCACATCAGATAAAAGCGATTAATATCATATATCGATTAAACGACATTCGACCGAGCCATGTTCGAGAAAAATTTGTTCTACACATATGCCGTCCATTTACAACTTAAATAAGCCAACTGATATCTCAAAATATATTGCCCGCAGAAATCTAGCGATTTCAGGGTAGGATCAGACAGAACATAAAAGTCTATTTTGAAAATATCAGAAAAAAAATCTCATATTTCCTGAGGTATTAAGTGTCGGCTTCCAGCGATTTCTTTGATCTCAAATTAGCTGTATATATAAGTGTCGCAGTTTTCATTCGTATTTTCCGCTGAGTGTCGCCGCGTTCGTTTGTTTTTTCGCTTGCGTCACTAGAAAAACTGCCGTTTTTTATGATAAAATCACTTTTTTTTTTTTTTTTTTTTTTTTTTTTTGTTAATAACTGATTTAAATCAAAATTTTATAATTTTTTGGCCATGTGTAATAGTTTTATATTTCTTACCTTAGATCATAATAAAACTTGAACCTACTTCTTATTTGACATCAAATGCTTGAATGCTAAATATTTGCTTTAAATTTTAGCATTCCAACTTAAAAATATTTAGTAAAAATTAGTTTGATAATAAATTCACAAAATAATACTTAAAATTTTTTACAATATATCGTTAAAATATAAAAATGTGTAATTAAAGGAAATAATAATTAAAAAAAAAAAAAAAAAATAGAAAACTTTCTAAAATTAAATTTTTTTAAATTATTTTTTTATTTAAATAATTTTCTAAAAAGAATTATATAATTAATATTATTGTATTTTATTCCATGTGTACGCTACTACACAGAATATAAAAAAATAGATATGCATCTATCTTTTTTTTATTCATAGTTAAATTAAATTTTTAATTAATGAATTAAATTTTTCTTTAACGAATTAAATTGTGTAATATTTCATAGATAATTTCAAACTAAGCATAGAGATGGCAGCACTGATTTTGATCCAATAAAGAGATCAGAGTCGCTTACCCTTGCTTTCGACCGGTCGTAGATGAAATGTCTCCGGGATTAGTTGGCTCTGTCGAAGTGATCCAGAGGCTGGACTCACCCATTCCTAAAAAATATGAAGAATTTTACAAGCAAATAATTAAAAAAATAATTAAATTATAAAAATAATAAAAATAATTAAATAAAAATAATTAAATAATTAAATAAATTTAAATTGTTCTTTTAACTTAAATTCTAAACTTCAAAAACTATATGAAAATTATGAACGTCTCAGAATTCAACAAGCAAATTTTATAACTGAATTTATGGAAAATATTGATTTGTAAATTATTTTAATTTCTTTTATTTACTTTTTTAAATTATAAATATATACAAGTTAAATTATTAAGTTTTTTATACTATTGATTCGCAAAATAATTAAATTTCTTTTTTACTTTCTTTAAATTATAAATATATGCAAGTTAAGCCATTAAATTTGTTTATTGTATTAATAATTTAGTATTATATAAGTAGCTGGACTTGCATTTCTTCTTTTTTTTTCAAAAAAAATTTCATCTCATATATTTTTAAATATCATGTGTATACACTGTAAGTATTATTTATTTTGTAAATATTGTGTAAATAATTTTTTTTATTGTTACTAGATTTTGTTTGTTTTTCTTCTTGTATTTTTAAAGTCTTTTAACATATCTTAATAACAATTTTTTATAGCTTGAAGCTATAAAAGTAAACTTATTAAAAGTAAAAAAATGGGGTTGGACACCCCATTTTCTTACGTTAGGTTTTTTACCAATATTGGAAAAAAAATATTTTTTTACTTAAACCTTTTCATTTAAAAAAATAAATCTTTATCCATAAAATAAATAGAAATAAAAATAATTAAAAAATTCTTGCATTGAGTAAATAATTTAACATTTTATGATATCGTATTTTGAAAATCATCTCGAAAATTTTTTAATTATATATATCTACTATGATCCATTTTAGAATGACAATATAAAAAATATATTAAGTAAAATTCTATTTGCGTCTTTATTTTTCAGAATCATCCGGAAATTTTTTTAATTATATATATCTACTATGATCCATTTTAGAATGACAATATAAAAAATATATTAAGTAAAATTCTATTTGCGTCTTTATTTTTCAGAATCATCCCGAAAATTTTTTTAAATTATAAATATTTACTGTGATCCATTTTAGAATGACAATATAAAAAATATATTAAGTAAAATTCTATTTGCGTCTTTATTTTTTCGAATCATCTCGAAATTTTTTTAAATTATAAATATTTACTATGATCCATTTTAGAATAACTATATAAAAAATAATGTCTTAAGTAAAAATCTATTTACGTCTTTTTTTTTTCCGAATCATCCCGAATTTTTTTTTTAATGATATATATTTTTTTTTCTATGGTCCATTTTAGAATGACTATATAAAAAATAATGTAGTAAGCAAAAATTCTTTGCATCTTTATTTTTCGAATCATCCCGAAATTTTTTTAAGTTTTTAAATATTTACTATGGTCCATTTTAGAATGACAATATTAAAAATGTATTAAGTAAAATTCTATTTGCGTCTTTATTTTTCAAAATCGTCTTGAAAATATTTTAAATTATAAATATTTACTATGCTCCATTTTAGAATGACGATATTAAAATATATTAAGTAAATTCTATTTGCGTTTTTATTTTTCAAAATCATCCCAAAAAATTTTAATGTATGCATTTACTATGGTCCATTTTAGAATGACGATAGAAAAATTAATTCGTTTTAATTTCCAGTAGGATTATACGAGCCTTTGAATCATCTCGATTTTTTTTTAATTTATAAATATTTACTATGGTCCATTTTAGAATATAAAATAATTATAAGATAAAAAAAATTTTATAAACCGTGTTTTTAAATTTTCTGTTGAATCATATAAACGCTACTAAAGGCAGCCGAAACCCCAGCAATTGGATAAAAGTATTAAAAAAATTCCTTGCTATCATCTTTTGAGCTATTATAAAAGCTTCAAATGGCTATCTAGCCGGGAAGTTAGTTAACAGTTGATTGAAAGCTTTGTACTGGAAACGGTGCCGAAGGCAGCAGGGTCCCGAAGCAATTGGATAAAAATATTTTTAAAAAGCATTTTTACCGTATTCTGAACTATTCCGAAAGTTTCAAATGTCTAGCTACTCGGGAAGTTAGTTAAATAAATTTTCTGTTGAATCATATGAACGCTGCCGAATACAGTAGGGACCTGAAACAGTTGACTAAAAGTATTAAAAAAAATGTATTGCCCCCGTGTCCTGGGCTATCCTGGAAGTTTCAAATATCTAGCTAGTCGGGAAGTTAGTGAAAAATCGATTGCAAGCTTTGTACTGGTAACGCTGCCGAAGGCAGCAGGAACCCGAAACAGTTGGCTAAAAGTATTAAAAAAAATGCATTTTCACCGTGTTCTGAATTATTGTGAAAGTTTCAAATGTCTAGCTAGTCAGGAAGTTAGTTAAATAAAATTTCTGTTGAATCATATAAACGCTGCCGAAGGCAGTTGACTGAAAGCAGTTGACATGAAGCAGTTGACTAAAAGTTTTTAAAAAAGTATTGTCACCGTGTTATGAGCTAGCCTGAAAGTTTCAAATGTCTAGCTAGTCGAAAACTTAGTGAAAAATCGATTGCAAGCAAGCTTTGTACTGATAACGCTGCCGAAGGCAGCAGGAACCCGAAACAGTTGGCTAAAGGTATTAAAAAATGTATTTTCACCGTGTTCTGAAATATCCTGAAAGTTTCAAATGTCTAGCTAGTCGGGAAGTTAGTGAAAAATCGATTGCAAGCTTTGTATTGATAACGCTGCCGAAGGCAGCAGGAACCCGAAACAGTTGGCTAAAGGTATTAAAAAAATGTATTTTCACCGTGTTCTGAACTATCCTGAAAGTTTCAAATGTCTAGCTAGTCGGGAAGTTAGTGAAAAATCTATTGCGAGCATTGTACTGGCAGCAGGAACCCGAAGCAGTTGGTTAAAAATATTTTAAAATTGCATTTTCGCCGTGTTCTGAACTATTCTGAAAGTTTCAAATATCTAGCTAGTTGGGAAGTTACTTAAATAAATGTTCTGTCGATTTATATAAGCGCTGCCAGAGGCAGCGGGACCTGAAATAGTTGACTAAAATTATTAGAAAAATGTATTGTCACCGTGTTGTCAGCTGTACTGAAAGTTTCAAATGTCTAGCTCGTCAGAAAGTTAGTGAAAAATCGATTGCAAGTTTCGTACTGTTAACGCTGCCGAAGGCAGCAGGAACCCGAAACAGTTGGCTAAAGATATTAAGAAAATGCATTTACACCGTGTTCTGAACTATTCTGAAAGTTTCAAATGTCTAGCTAGTCGGGATGTTAGTTAAATAAATGTTCTGTCGAATCATATAAGCGCTGCCGAAGGCAGCGAGACTTGAAATAGTTAACTAAAATTATTAGAAAAATGTATTTCACCGTGTTGTGAGCTGACCTGAAAATTTCAAATATCTAGCTAGTCGGGAAGTTAGTTAAAAATCGATTGCAAGATTTGTCCCTGACAAACTCACAAACCCACTAACAAACAAACAAGAATCGAAGTTAATAAAAACACGGTAAAAAATATATTAAGTAAATTCTATTTGCGTTTTTATTTTTCAAAATCATACCGAAAATATTTTAAATTATAAATATTTACTATGGTCCATTTTAGAATGACAATATAAAAAAAAATATATTAAGTAAATTCTATTTGCGTTTTTATTTTTCAAAATCATCCCGAAAATATTTTAAATTATAAATATTTACTATGGTCCATTTTAGAATGACGATATAAAAATTAATTCGTTTTTAATTTCCAGTAGGATTATACGAGCCTTTGAATCGTCTCGAATTTTTTTTTTAAATTATAAATATTTAATATGGTCCATTTTAGAATGACGATATAAAAATTAATTCGTTTTAATTTCCAGTAGGATTATACGAGCCTTTGAATCGTCCCGAAAATATTTTAAATTATAAATATTTACTATGGTCCATTTTAGAATGACGATATAAAAATTAATTTGTTTCAAATTCCAGTAGGATTATTCAAACCTTTGAATCGTCTCGAAAATTTTTTTAATTATAAATATTTACTATGGTCCATTTTAGAATGACAATTCCTCATCTTCAGGCAGAAATGTTTACTTTTTCAGGTGGAAACCTTTCATCTTCAGGTGAAAAATCTATGACTATCAGGTGAAAAAACTAACTATCAAGAGGAAAATCTATGATTATATATTTTCTATGGTTCATTTTAAAATGATGATATAAAAATTAGTTAATCCTCTGAAAGAACAAATGAAAATACATCGCTGAAAAATGTTCTTACTGGAAATTATCTTTTTGATAGTGAAAATCTTCCTCTTCCATAAACATGATATTCTTCAAGTTTGCTGCATAAATCACATATTTTCTTGAGAGTATGATACTGAAAAATCTTTTCCTCTTCCATAAACATAATATTCTTCAAAAATTTTTACGATAAATCATAAAACATAACGATATAAATAGAAATTAAAATATTTTTTAAAAACTCTTACATTGAGTTTCCGAAAATCGACCACATTCTAAGTATTCTAAGTTACCATTCATGAAAATTTATCTAATCCTATCAATAACAAATATATATTCTTTAACATCCAACAAACATAAAAAAAAAATAATCATTTATGTTCTTTACATATATTTTCTTTATAATTTCAATATTGATAAAATCAATAGAAATTTAAAAAAAAATTTAAAAATTCTTGCATTGAGTTTCCAAAAATTGACACACAGTCTAAGTTCCATAATAAATTCATCTGGTTCTATCAATATCATAAATGTATATTTTCTTTAAAAAAAAATTTTTTTTTCTTTTTTTTTTATGGAAAATGTTTTTATTTCAAATCCAAGATGTAGTTAGTTTCATTTTTGAAAATTAATTAATTAATTGTTAATTAATTTTCAAAATGAAAAGCGACTACATCTTGGATTCAAAAGAAATTTTTTTTTTAAGATTTTAAAAAATTCTTACATTGTGTTACCGAAAATCGATATACAGTGTAAGTTACCATTCATAATAAATTCATCTGGTCCTATCAATATTATAAATATATATTTTCTTTAACATCCAACAAACATTTAAAATATATATATATATATATAAATCTTTTATATTCTTTATATAATTTCTTTATAATTTCAATATTGATAAAATATATAGAAATTTATATTGAGTTTCCGAAAAATCAACACATGATCTATACAATTCCTTCAAATTAAAAATTTAAGATCAACGCATGATCTATACAATTCCTTCAAATTATTGGACGGCGTTTTGAAATACTTCACGGAACACTTTTCTTTCTCACCAGTAAAAAAACTTAAGATCGACGCATGATCTATACAATTCCTTCAAGTTATTGGACGGCTTTTTGAAATATTTCACGGAACACGTCAAACTTTCTTTATCACCAGTAAAAAATTTAAGATCGACGCATGATCTATACAATTCCTTTTAATTATTGAACGGCGTTTTGAAATACTTCACGGAACACCTTTCTTTGTCACCAGTAAAAAACTTAAGATCAACGCATGATCTATACAATTCCTTCAAATTAAAAATTTAAGATCAACGCATGATCTATACAATTCCTTCAAATTATTGGACGGCGTTTTGAAATACTTCACGGAACACCTTTCTTTGTCAGATACTTCAATTGATGTCGACATGGAAAAATATAACTTAGAAAATACCATATGTCCAATTGAATGGATAAATGAAATTATTATTATTATTATTATTATTATTATTATAGGCTCGTAGTAAATATTTTCACTTTCAATGTTTAAAGAAATGAAAAAAATATAACTCTGAAAATATTTTATGTCCATTTGAATGGATAAATGAAATTATTATTATAATATCGACTCATAGTAATATTCTCCTATTCAATGTTTAAAGAAATAGAAAAATATAACTCTGAAAATATTATATGTCCAATTATATGGATAAATGAAAAAATTTGTTATATTATCGGCTCATAGTAATTATTCTCACCTTCAATGTTTAAAGAATTGGAAAAATACAAGTCAGAAAATATTATATGTCCAATTGAATGGATAAATGAAAAGTTATATATACATATATATATATATATATTAAACCTCACTCTTTCACTCAGTCAAATATAAATATATTTTCATCTTTGATAACCTGCTTTTCCTCATAATAAATTTATCTAATTCTATCAATATCATAAATAATATATATTTTCTTTAACATACAACGAACATTAAAAAAAAAAATTAATTAAAAAAGATTTTTGAAAATTCATTTTTTTTTTTTTTTTTTCAAATCAAAGATATAGTCGTTTTCATTTTTGAAAATCAATTAATTAATAAATAATTAATTTTCAAAATAAAAACTACATGTTGGATTCTAACAAAATTTCATTTTTCTTTTTTTTTTTATATATATAATTTCAATATTGATAAAATAAATAGAAATTAAAATTTTTTTTAAAAAATTTTTAATTGAGTTTTCCGAAAATCGACACACAGCCTAAGTTACCATTTGTAATAAATTTATCTAGTCCTATCAATATCATAAATATATATTTTCTTTAATAACCAACAAACATGGAAATTTTTTTTTCAATTAGTTAATTATTTCAATTATTAATTTTAAAGAAAATAATTTCTTGTTTGTTTCATAAATCTAAACAATCTGCAAGTGTCTAAAAAAATTATAGGCACCAATCATAATCATATTATTTAATGTTTGCTAGACATTTTCAATTATATATAATTTTTCTTTTATAACATCATCTTTAAAAGTAGCCTTGGTATATTGACCATATAACCAAGCATTTTCTTTTTCCAAACTAGTTTTTTCTTCTTTTAAAATGTTAGTTTCTTGTTTCAAGGAGCCATTTTCGTTTTTCAAAGTAGGAAATTTCGCATTCAATTTGAAATTTTTTTCATGTAACCAGATATTTTCTTCCTTCAAGTTAGGTTTTTCGTCCATCAACCAAAGGTTATCCACCTTTCATTTTTGGATAGAGTAATTTTTTGAGCCTCTACCAACTTTTCTCTAATCCAGTTGGCATAAGCAGCACATCTTTCTTTGGGACAAGAAAATTTTTTATTAACACCACGGGTGTGGTAATCACATTTCTTTCTTTCTGGCATTGGTAAACATTTAAACTCGAGACATCCAAATTTTTCGAGATTTATTGTGGGTATTTGTAGATAATTCATCAATCGTTCAATCCACAGATCTCCTTTATAGGATACAAACAGTTTGACTTTGGTCTTATAAAATTCGTATAACTTTTTTATGCCGGATTCCATTTTTTCATATTTCTCGACTACTTCTTTGTCAACAGAGGCAAATGGTAAACCATGCATTTCGCTTGTCATACAGTTAATAATCTTCAATTGCTACCCAAACACTCTCTCGCGAATTCTTGTCTCATACAATTCGTATACATTTTTCATGCCACAATCCTTTTCCAGAAATTCCTTGGTATTTTCTAATGGCTTCTCGAACATTGTGTCTTGAATTTTCCTCAGATCGTACCTCTGTGAGTCGTTTGTACCATCAATGCGGGATTCGTATCCAAATTCTCTCGTGACAAAGAAATCGTAAATAGGAAAACCATCCATATCTACCATTAACAAATATTAGATAGAGAAACGGTCATAATTACCTTACTGTTTCATAAAGTTAATAAAGTTACCCAAAGTCTGTTAACTACTTATATATTTAACATCAAAAAATTTAAAATAATCATTAAAAAAAATAATAATAATTAATTCAATTATTAATTTTAAAGAAAATAATTTCTTGTTGTTTCATAAATCTAAACAATCCGCAAGTTTCTAAAAAAATTATAGGTACCAATCATAATCATATTATTTAACGTTTGTTAGATATTTTCAATTATATATAATTTTTCTTTTATAGCATCATCTTTAAAAGTAGCCTTGGTATATTGATCATGTTACCAAGCGTTTTCTTTTTTAAACTAGTTTTTTCTTCTTTTAAAATGTTAATTTCTTGTTTCAAGGTGTCATTTTCGTTTTTTCAAAGTAGCAAATTTCGTATTCAATTTGAAATTTTCTTCATGTAACCAGACATTTTCTTTCTTCAAGTTAGCTTTTTCGTCCATCAACCAAAGGTTTTCCGTAATTAATTTGACATTTTTTTCGTTTAATTCAACATTTTCTTCATTCAACCTGTTTAAGTCTCTATTTTGTAAATAATCCAATTTTTCCCATAATCGTTTAATTTCCAAGAGTAACATTTTATTTTCAATTCGAAGTTCTTCTATTTGCCCACATTTATCCTTTTCAATTGAAAGTTGTTCGATTTCTTCACATCCATCCGTCGTCATCTTTATTCGTTTTAAAAAAATGATTATTATCGATATTTTTTTTTATAATCAATATATGATACCTACGTTGGGAGGTGAACGTGATGAATGATAAATATTGAAAATCAGAGTCGAGTTAATTCGATTTACATTCAAAATTATTATTATTAATCGTTTAAATATCATATTGGATTTTTTCTTGGTGGGGACCAGTGCTCGATTAATTTTTCTGGTGACTGTATGTGTCGTTTGGTTTAAGTTTGGTTATCTTATATGGACCTAAAAATTTCTGTTTTAGTTTTAGGCCTGGCCCGAACTGGGTGCGTTTAACTGCGACTAAATCGTTGAGTTGTAATTTAGCAGCTGGTCGTCTTCTAAGGTTATACTGTCTGCGATTTTCTTCTTGCACTATTTGAATCTGTTTTTTAGCGTCGATACATCGTTTTTCACGTTGCCTCTGGAATGTGTTAGTAGATTCGTCGTTGAGAAGCTCCAGGATCTTGATGTCATCTTTATTTTTCATCTTGGTACCAAATAATAATTCAAATGGTGTCGTCTTTATATTCCTTTGAAATGTCGAGTTGAGGATTTGTTGGAGAGCAGGCACATAGGAAAACCACTTTTTGGGGCTGTCAGATGATAATTTTGACAATACTGCGATTATAGTGGAATTTTTATTTTTAACTTGACCATTCGAGCTTGGTAAACCTGTTGTAATTAGTATGTGAGTGATATTTTGGTCGGGGCAATAGTCTTTAAATGCAGTAGAAGTGAATGCTGGACCTCAATCTGTGATAATTCTGGCGGGGTTATCGAAGATTGATCGTTGGCTTTCTAGTCGGCTGATAACTTATGCGGCGTCTGTAGATTTTGTGGGGTACAGCCAGGTAAACTTGGAAAACGCATCAACAACAACCGTAATATGTTTATATTTTTTTATGTAGAAGCTAGGGGACCGAGATGATCAGTATGGTATATGTGCAGGGGTCTATCGTCTTTATCAATTGGGTGGAGGAAACCATCTTGTTTACCTCGTTTTCTATTGTATAGTATGCACTTTATACAATTTTTGATGCAACTTTCGATTTTGTCTTTGAGGTGAGGGATATAAAAATCTTTATTGATTAACTCTTGGGTACGGAGTGCTGCAAAATGTCCATGCTCGTGCGCTTATTTAATTATGCTATTCTGCAAGTCTTTAGGGACGACGAGTAAATCGACACCGTTCACTGTTTTATAGAGGAGGTTGTTTTTTATAGTGTAATTATCATGAGGTGTGAACTGCCGAAGCGTTTTCAATGCCTGAACTTCTTTATCAGATTGCTGAGCTTTCAAAAGCTTTACATGAAGGCTATCTTGGATGATGAAACATTGTGGAGCTCGACTTAGAGCGTCCACATGCGCCATGTAGGAACCTGTTCGATGCTCAATACTGTAGTGGAATTTTTGAAGGTACAGAGCCCATAGTGCAATGCGGGAATTTATTTCTTTTTTATTAAGTGCCTTGACGAACGCGTCACAGTCTGTAATGATTTTGAAATTTGTTCCCAGGAGGTAGATTCTAAACTTTTTGAGGGCTTCTACCACAGCCAGGACTTCAAGTTCAAAGCTGGTATATTTTCTTTCGTTATCAGATGTTTTCTTCGAAAAATAAAAGACAGGGTGATATTTATTATCAATGATGTTTTTCTGCAACAGGGCTGCCCCAAGCCATCTATAGACGCGTCTGTATGCACAGCTGCCAATGCTTTAATTTATTCCGGAGTAATTTTAGCCCCGCCTCTAATTCGTGCCACTTATTTTTTAAAAGTATATTGTCTTATTTTATCGAAATTATGTATTGAAGAAACTTTTTCTATAAAGAAAGTGGTGCGGAATAAAGGCGGGCTAAAAGTACTCCGGAATAAATTAAAATATTATCAGCTATGTGTAGGGTAGAAGTAGTAGGAAGTCAAAGAAGTTAGTAGCGAGCGGCTATAGTAGAAGATAGTTAGTCGAGTAGTATAGTGGACTAGGGAATCCTCCCACCAACGAAATATTAGTAAAGTCGTGAGAGGTAACGACGTTAAGTGAAGGAGTTGAGATTGGTATATCTTTATGGTTAGAGTATTTATGAAGGCTGCCCTTTAACTTTATAAAGGTATTGAATGTGAATATAGTCCAACGCCCACTTTTTCATTAAGCTCTAAATAAAAGCTCTTTATTTATTTTATAAATATGACTTTGTCGCTACTTCATTATTTAATTAAGTAAAGTTAAATGTGGGCGATGGCGTCCACCAAAAACGCGTACGTCCTCACAGTGGCGCCCGTATTCGCCTGACACCCCCCCCCCCCGAGCTAGTATTTTTTATGACACTACTAGTGTGCTTCAATTTTTTGATGAGCTTGAATATTTTTTTAATTTTTATAAAATTGATATTGCCAAAAAATATGCTTGGTTAAAGTGTTCCTTAAGAGGTGAACCGAGACAGTGGCATAATTTAATCGTCTGCCATTCACTTGGCCCAAATCCAACCTATGAGGATTTGAAAAGTAGGGTCATCAGTCTCTTTGCCACTCGGTATGATAGATTAAGATTGGAGCATGAACGTTCCACCCCCCCCCCCCCAAAAAAGTCAGTGGAAAGTGGTAATAAGGGCAGTGGAAAACCACAACAAGTTATTAAGTCACAGGAATCAAGCTCAAGTAATTTAAATCAACCTAAAACTACCCAGCAAAACCTCAGATTACGGCCAGCACGAGGCCAAGTGCTGGTTGCCAGCAGTAGCTGCAGCTGGCCCGTCGGTGGCAAAAGTTAACGGTGCCGTAGGGAATATGTTACGCCGGCCGTCAGTAGGCCATATTCAATCGATCCACTGTTGGCAGCCTGCAGTAAGTTAAAAATAAGTTAGTGGGCCAGTGAACGGATCGCTGCTGGCAGCTAACAGTATGATGAAAATAGGTAATGGGCCACTGTTGGTAACCGACATTAGGTTGGAAATTGTTAGTAGGCCAGTGTTGGGCTACCTGGTGGCAAACATAATTTTTCTATGTTATTGCTGGCAGCCTGCAGTGGGCCAGCTGTGGCAAACATAAAAAATTATATTACTGCCGGCAGTCTTCATTGGTCCTTTATATTTTCCCATTAAAGGCCCGCTTCACTCACCGTCGCCGGAAGCCGAAGCCAATGTTATTCTATGGGAAATTTTCTTTACAAATAACTTATTAACTAATACATATTTTTTAATTCTGTTTTCATATTCCGAAAATTCCCAACTGTTAAATTGACGGACCTTTTTTTAAAAAAAATATATTTTTATTTTTTTACATTTTATTTTGAAGCTGCAAAATGCGAATTTTCAATATGTGAAATTTTTCATTTTGCAAATTCAAAATAAAATATTAAAAATTAAAAAAATACATTTTTAAAAAAAGGTCCGTCAATTTAACAGTTGGGAATTTTCTGAATGTGAAAGCAGAATTTAAAAATATGTATTAGTTAATAAGTTATTTGTAAAGAAAATTTCCCATAGAATAACATTGCCTCGGACTTCCGGAGACGATAAGTGAAGAAGGCCGTTAATAGGCCAGCAGTGATTTAGTTATAGCTAATATATTTATTTTATTGGTGATACCTTTAATTTTATTAGTGCTTTTTTCTTTTTCTTTTTTTTCCCTCTCTCTTTTTTCTGATGAAGTAGCAGCCAGATTTTTCTATGCATCCAATATTTAATTTGATTGTGTACGTATTCATTTTTAAATACTATTTACAAGTGTTTGATTCATACACTATAGCTGTAAATTCAGGATTTCTAGTGCAGCATATAGGAAATATTCAGCTGATCCATTTTCCTTATGATAAAAGTTTAATTTTTTGTTTTGAGTGCAAATATTTCTCTATATTACATTTTTTGGAATAAAGGAGATTATGTTTTTTTTTTTTTTTTTTTTTTTTAAGTGTTCAAATTTTAGTATGTTTAACTTTGTTACGCTATTTGATATAAATAAATGTAACTTTACATGTGAAAATTATAGAATATTGAAACAAAAATTGTTATAAAGAGAGCATTGTAAAAAACACCATAAACTAAAAAAATAAATAAATAATAAAAAATTGCAGCAATTGTTTCCTGTTGAAATAGCACGAAGACCCTTCATCAGGCGAAACAAAGTGGGCACGAGTGCAGCAAAAGTAATTTGCTGCAGCCGTACTTTTTGTTAAACTCACGAAGGGATATGTTATTATTTCAACCTAAAAGAACTGATGCATTTTTTTTGGGGGGGGGAGGGCAATGATTATGTTTATTTACAAATTTTTCTATTTATTACTACAGTACAAAATCTCAAATCCGGAGTCGTCCGGACCGTGGCCTTTCCGGATTGCGGACTTTTCCGGATTTTATGTCACTTTCTTATTTATGGCAATAAAAAAACGGACATCTCAATTCCGAACGCCCTTTTAGTTAATAACTAGCTTACGCCGCCCGAGGGTGCGATTTCTTAAGAAATTGGAGTATACTCTCGAGTAACATGTACAATACTTTGAATAAACACCATAAAATTTTGCAAACAAAACGCAGGCAGCAACGCTTGCGCTTTGTTTGCCGCACTCGTGCCTACTTCGTTTGCCTGATGAAGGATCATGTTTTCTTTCCATCCGAAACGATTGTTGCGAGCTCTTACATTTTATAGTGTTTCCTCTTATAACTTTTAAACACCAATTCTGTGGTGCTTTTTTATTATAACTCTCAAGTATCCAGAAAATCTTGAATATTTTTCTTTTCCCCTACATCAAATGGTACCCAATTGATAATTTTTTTCCCTTCTTTTTAAAACAGCAGGCAGATGGTCAAGCTTTCTTTTTTTCTCTCTGTGTTTATCTTCAAAGTCGCACATTTCAAACCACAGAAATTATCACTGAGAAATGTAATCGGCTATTTAGAATTAATTATCACAGCTGTCAAATTTAACCAGGCTGCCACAAAGAACTTTTTCGCGTTGTTGATAGTCCAATGTCGTTACTCTCTCCCCAACTCTCTTCAATGTCCTTGAGTGAGTAATTTTCCGACGTGCGATACCGAAAGATGATTTTGCAGTTTTATACAGATGACGTTTCATTAGGTTTGGAAAGCAGATTCTGTAAATGTTTAGGGCAATGTGTGGTTCATTTAATAGTGATGCTCAAAAATATTCTCATACGTTACGGGAAATTGAGGGGGAAAGTATTTCAGTTTCGTTAAAATGAAATTATTTTTCTCACTTGCATTTAAAAAATAATAATTAATAAATAAATAAAATAAAACAATTTGTTATGGCTACCACTTTTTTTTTTTTTTTTTCCAAAAATAGTTTATAGAAATTACATATTAAATTTATTATTTATGAAATTTATTTTCTGTGATGGAGGGTTTTGAGATTCCTGAACACGATTTGACCATTTTTAGAAAGTTTCACTCTGTAAGTGTGCATAAAAAATTGTGGACGCTGTATCTCACGAACCAATGGACGAAATTTAACCAAATTTGAAATTTAACCAAACTTGATTAAAATCGTTCCTGATTACATTTGTGGATCATTCACTCAACACATGGCTCTATATTTCTCTTTCTTCGTAATTTTCAATAAGACACAGTGTAGGAAGAAATTTTACATAAATGATTTCAAATAAATGATAATTAATTTTTAATTTTTATTATGAATTAAAAAATAAATATTTAAATAACTAACAACAAACCAGGAAATTTTTTTTGTATAAGTTGAAGAATCGCTCGCCCTTCCCCATGAGGGGATAAATTTTCAAAGCTGGTATTTTTCAAAAGAAACTCATCAATAACTTTCAAGTAAATGACTGAATTAAATTTGTGGAAAATTAAAGCAAAGTTATAAATTATTTTCAAAAAAAAAAAAAAATAAACAAGAAGAAGAAGAAAGCATTTTTTCAGAAGTTGGAACAAAATTGATTTATTATTATTATTATTATTATTATTATTATTGAGAGACACTGTTCTAAAATGAAAAGCGTTTGCATGCATTCAGGAAAATGATTTTAACAAATTATTTGCACTACGTGAATTTGCATAATAAAAAATATAGAAGAAAGTTTTGTGGTGCCACATCATACTAGTTTTTGTCAAAAATTAAAAAAACAATAAATTTGCTTTAAAATATCACAGATGTATAATATAATCGTTCGTTTAAAGATACTGGCGAATTATTTTCAAGAATACCCATAATGGAAATTTACTCTATCTGGATATACTTCTCCCTCAGGGGTGAAGGAAGCGATGCTTGTATATATAAAAAAAAAAAAAAACGCGGAAGAAGTAAACTTTTTAGACTACTATCACTTTCATAAATTTTTAAGACACAAAGAGACAAACAGACAGTTTTCAAATTATGTTCATCAGAAAAACCCAAAACGTGTAAAATCTATCGAAATCTGGATGTCGAAAAGTTTCCCGAATCTAATGCTTTCTTCTTAACTACACTGAAGGAAGAAAAAATAAATAAAACATACACTATAAATACTTATAATTGTTCTAATAACTTTCTCTCGTCCATATAGTATAAATATATAAATTAAGTTCCCTAATTTTTATTTATTAAATCAATTAAAATAATAATAACAATAATAAAATACTAGAAAGTTAGCGACTATCATAATTTACTAAAACGGATAAACTGGATATTTGTTATATATTTCTAGAAATCCTTTTGTTACAACAATAGCTTTAGATTCAAACATTTAAAAAAAATAGTATTTAAAAAATAGTACAAAAACAAATTAATAATTGAATTACTTACTCATATATTCTTTTTACGAGATTTTCAATCTCGCATCTCGCACCCGCAGACCACAACAACCAACAAGAACTTCGTATGAAATGGCGGACAGCGAGGGAATTTCAAATCAACAGAAAAAGAATCACAGCGCCCTCTATGCATACAAATTGGTTATGGCCTAATAATTTGTGGCCACAACATGAAAAACATGATGTTGGCCGTGTGGTGATAGCCTGCATAAGGCGACCTGTGTTTCTGCCACTTCTGGGCCACCGACCATTTTTCTTTAGGCTTCCATCACGGCTGGCAGCCACAAACGGCCCGCTACTGGAGTTATATGGGGCAACCGGCAACTGATGGCAAGTGCAGGATGCCAGCAGTAGGCCATAACGAGCCCACCAGTATAAGTTTTGCTGTGTAGCGATAAAAACTTTATTTCTAGTGGCAAAAGTCAAACACAAGTTGAAGCAAACGACCAAACTTCGCTTTCAAACAGCAATACAGACGAATTTAAGTCTGCTATTCAGCCTTTGGTTACGGATAAAAAATCCGACAATTTATCTAGTGTAGCGACGGGGGTTGTAAAGGAAAATATAATTAAAAGAAATGTGGCGGCTGAAACCGTTAAACTGAGCGAAAGTGACAAATCATTAAATGATGCGGCTAATCTATGTAACTCGCCTTTAGATGTCAGCTTTGAAACTATACAGCCGACACAGTCGGTTATTTCTAATGAGAAATTGCACTTAAATTGTCAAAATGACACGCCGACTAAAGTAAAAGAAAATGCTGTTATTTTAAAGAATGTAATTTCAAAAGTGCAATTAACCTCTTTTGAAGTTTCTACACAATCTAGTAGCCCTGCATTCGAAAGTACGGAGCGAAAGCAAAATTCTGCTGTAACTGTGGGCAAGGACAAGGTGCCGAGTTCGAAACCTCCTCAACACAGTGACCAGACTCCGGGTTCAAAACCTCCTCAGAACGGTGACAAGGTTCCGGGTGTGAAACCCCCTCAAAAGAGTGACCAGGCACCATGTTCGAATCCTCCTCAGGACAGCGACCTTGCAACGTCTGACCTGAATCTGCAAACTTTTAATTTTTGAAATGCTGCTTTTTGTTCATTTTGAAATTGAAAAGGGGTGTCCTTACGCAGAACATCACTTAAGGGTTTTGCAATGGTAGAAAATGAGGGATGAATTTCCTAAAATATCCAGTAAGGCCAAGAAATCTACGTACGTCTTTAACATTTTAAAGATCTGGGTAATTTAAAACAGCTTTAGTTTTGGAAGGGGATGGCAAAAGTTTACCATTTTCGATTATGTGACCGAGGAAATCTATTTTGGTATGTAAAAACTGGCATTTGTTAAAATTTATGTCGAGTCCGTACTCGCTAGCTGTTTGGAGAACAGTTTTTAGACGTTTTACAGCTTCAAGTTCGTTACTCGCAGGTATTACAAGGTCATCCATATAAGGGAGTACTATGCCGGCAGCAATCAAGTCTCTAAAAACAGCGTTTATATATCTCATGAACACTGAAGGGCAGGAGCTAAGTCCGAAAGACATGTAGCGGAATTGAAATTGACCGTTATGGGTTACAAAACTAGTGAAAGGGCGGCTCTGTTTGTTTACGGGTACATGAAAAAATCCATTACGTAGGTCTATCGTACTAAAAATTTTGGCATGTTGAAGTCGATCTAAAATATCATCAATCAGGAGGAGGGGCTAGTGATCTTTAACTAACTTACGATTGAGCTTCCTGTAATCGATGCAAACTCTGTGTTTACCATCTTTTTTCCGAACGACTACCACTTGGCTGGCATATGGGGAGGACACTGGTTCGATAATACCATTTTTAAGCCATTCAGAGACTTGTGCGTCTACAATGTCTCGTTCGGTAAAGGGTAGACGGCGGGGTGTGTGAAAAATTGGTGTATCGTCAGTTAAAGTGATGTTAAGTTCAATGTTCGCAGTTTTGATTTTATTAGGTTTATAGGTCGACAACAGTTTGTTAATGTCGTTACGAATATGTCGTGAAACATTAGGATCAATATCAAATTTGGCATTATCGTCAGTGATCGTCATGATAAAATTTGGATCTGCGGTACACTCATTTTGTTGTGAAAAACTAGAAAAAGTAACACTGGTGAGTGAAATGCTAATGTTGGCTTGTTGGATGACGTCACATCCAATAATAAGGTCATAAAATCTGGACACGTCGGGTACAACTGAAATCGTTGCGGAAAACTTTTGATCGTTTATATTAATAAAAGAATTAAAAGTACCGATAACATGTATACGCGCAAAGCCAAAACCAGTTAAGGATTTATTAATTTTTGACAACGGTGGGGAACCTATTTTTATCCATGCAGAATGTTTCAAAAGGGTTAACTGACTACCAGCATCAACCAAACCAGTTAATTCATTACCACTAATTGTAACATTTTTACACATATGAGAAGCATGCGATTCATGTACAGTGTTAACTCTATCTCTGGAAGGAGGTCCTTCATTTGCAGCGGTTCGGCGGCAATCGGTAGACTTGTGTCCAAAAAGACCACATGCAAGGCACCTAGGGCCACGAGAACGGTTAGGACAAAATTTAGATAAGTGACCGATATCGTTACAATTGAAACAACGTAATTTATTTTGAGATGCCGGACCAATGTTAAATTTGGATTCGCGAGTGAAAGCTGGTTGTGTGTGACCAGTACTGCGTTTTCGACTGTCATATGTTTGTTTATAGGCTGTGGCTATTGCTACGGCATCCGTAACAATATTATTGTTACGGCAGTCTGACTGCGCTTCCGCAGTGAGACTGCCGGAGAATTTTTAAGAATGATTCTTGTATCCGGCAGTCTATTTGTTTACTTTTTTCAGCCATGTTTTTTCTTCGATAGCCCAGAATAATGCTACCTGTGTTTGTCGCGTTAATAATATTGGACTATATTGATCCTTGTACTAATAAAAAAGCAATGAACGGTTATTATTAATATTTAAATCTTTATCAAATACATTTTTATGAAATTTATCGAGTGTCAGTTAAAGACGATGAAAAAAATTGCACTTAAGATTAACATTCCTTTTTTAATAAATTGTCTTTAGAAAGCTGTACATATTTTACTTATGTACCGATGTGTATTTTAAATTATCTTTTTTTATACATGTAATTAAAATTAGAATTTACTGTCAGTTTTTTCTCCCTTCAGGTACAATTTCCGTAATTACTTTCTGTTCAATTAAAATTAGTTTTAAGTTTATACTAACTTTGTCTTTCTGTCTCGTTACATAGTTTATCATGTCTTGTTTACTAGGTATTAAAACTTTATATTTTACCCGTATTGAAAACCAAAACTACCGTAACGGATCGTAAATCTTTATCAACATTAAATCTACAAAAATATAATAAATTATTTTGCTGTCAAATATGTACTTCATTAATAACGATAAATTAGTAAGCTTTTCACATTCTTTTCTTTTTCAAGTTTGCAAACACAATCATATATGCTTACGTGTGCAAGCATTATTATTGAAAAGTTTTAAATCATTACTAAATTGATATTTATTAATAATTTAGATGATTTTAATGTTATACACATAATATAATATAATTATAATATAATACAGTTAATATATTTTTAATGAACTAATGTTTAGTCTTCAGTAACATTAATAACTTAAATCTGTTATGTCATATTCTTAATAAAAGAAAAATAGTTTTTGTATACTTCTCTTTTTCATCATCCCCATGGGATTACTAAAAACTTTCATAATAGCTTTATCATATTAGTACTAGTACCTTGACAGTACATTTTTTTATAACAGCCCTATAGTATCGTTCTGAAAAAGGTACCCCCCCCTTTTTTTTTAAATTTAGTAAGTCTAAATTATATAATTTTTTTTACCACGTAAAATCATTTATTTCTGCCAAAATAATTATTATGTATATATATTTAAAATATTAAATACGTGAGGTGAAAATATTCTTGGATAACAGGAATATCCTTATGAAACTAACATTTAGAAAATAAGTGAGAATATCCTTTTCTCTTTTAGATAAAATGAAAAACACGTTTAAACCTTGCATGTGAAATATAACTCATTCATTGTTCTCAAAAAGCTTATATTTAGCTTTATTCCCCATATTCTTTTTTCTTTGTAGGAAGAGGGGATATTTTCAATGAAATACAGTTTTAAGATATTTTATTCAAACAAAAAAGTACTTAAGCTTTTTATTTTCATTTTATTTGCTCAGTAACAAGAACATTTAAAACTCATAAATGGTTAATAAATGTTTTAGGAAAACCAGAATATAAAAGATTAAAGATATTAGGTTTAGAAAGCAAGCTTAAAAGCTATCAAGCAAAAAACTTTGAATAAAACACTATAAATTGTGCATCATCGCTTTGTTTGCGGCACTCGTGCAGTTTATAGTGTTTTGCAGTTTATAGTGTTTATTCAGTTTTTCACTTATTACTTTTCAACAGTTCTCTGGTGTATTTTTTATTATTTTAAGATTAAAAGAAAAGCTAATGAAAAGTATTAAAAAAAAAGAGAAAATTCAAATTTTATTAAGAATAAGCTGTTTATTAAAAGCTAGTTTATTTTTTTTAATATTGATTTTAGCAACAGATTTTGGCTTAGGCCCGTGCCTAGCGGCGCCTAAGTTTTAAAGATAATTAAAATTTGAACAGTAGTGGCAGTTAAATTTGAAGGACAACCAGTATTTCATAGGAATGAGAAACATTTTTAATTAATTGTTTTTATTTTTTGCCAATTATAAAACACTTTATCAATCCCTGTTTAACACGTTACAGATTTTTAGATAGTGGTTTGAAATATATGAATAGATAGTGTTATTCAAACTTGATTTTTCCAACTGAGTGAAAATAATGCCCGGATCTTTGACTTACACGGTCTAAGATCTTTGACCGTGTAAGTCAAAGATCTGGGGTTCGACTCCTGGTCCTGCCATTATTTTCACTGAGCTGGAAAAATGAATTTTCTCTATATATGATTTTCTTCCTAATCTGTTGATTGTGTGATATTAATAAAAAAAGATAGTGTTATATTTGAACGGTTGATCCTCTGGACTAAGCAGCGGTAATATGTAGCTAGGGATGCTGCTGTTTTCTTATGGCGATTAAATGTCCAGCAATGGATTATGCTTAGATCCAGGTAGACTGTGGCAATTTTTTTTAAGCTTATTAAATTTTTAAAAATGATTTAATTTTGAACACAAATCCAAACATTAAGAGCAATCGAATAGATTTTCCGTCGATAATACAAATTTCAAAACATGATCTGCTCTCTCTGTCATGAGTCAAACATGTTATGATTTGATGAGAGAAATTATTTTCTGAAAATAATTAAGTATGCAATGATTTAAATATAAAATATCGAACAAGAAGCTGTAAAGAAACTATTACCAGCTGCAAGAAACTCTCTTTGATTGGAGAAAATGATTATTTTCTGCAATCACAGAGAGTTTCTTGCAGCTGGTAATAGTTATTTTTTTACAGTGTATCTACTTATGAATCAAAATAATTTCTATTTTGATTAATAAAAATATAAAAAGAAAGTTAGTCAGTTCTTAAGTGATTAAATAAAAAATTAAATTCTGCTTATTAACATTTTTTGTAGAAGAAACCAAATAAAGTAATTGATTTTTTTCATGATCAGATATGATTATTTATCTTTTACTTATGTAATGATTATTATATAAAGATTGCTTAGAGATTGATATATCTAAGAAAAATATTTCTCCTTTAGCTGTATCATATTTATTGCTATTATTACTATTACAAATGCATAATATACTTCAAAACATTGGAGGGGGAGGATGCCATATCGAAATGGGTGTAGGGTACAATCTAACTCAAATCCGCCGCCTCTCATTGTAATGTTATTTATTGCTGCAATCATATTGTAAATAAGCTGCTATTGTTAGTATAAATATCAACAAATGCAGGGGTGAAACTTTTCAGGGGCTGCTCCTGAATCCAGGGTTGTTAAAATTTTTGCTGCTTTTGAATTTTATGTTAAATTATTTTGTTTTTATAGAAATTTGTCGTTTTGATTGTTTGCCTTAAAATGCATTAAGAACCCTTTAAATATTATTTATTACAGGTAGATATACAATATACCATTATTAAATCCCCCCCCCCATCTGCATGCAAATAGCAGATTTCAGAGTTTTTGCATATTAGGTAGTTTTACCCCTACAAATGTCCATTTTGACGCCCCCCCCCACCCTTCAACCTTTCAGCAGAAAGTTTTGAAAAAATAAAAACATATATAAATTGATCTCAAACATCTAAAATATTTTTTTTTAACAGAAGCAAATGATGGCATGTTAATAATCAATCATTCAGAAAATAAAAATAAAAAGGTGTAACTTAATTTTTTTCTTTTTTTTTTTTTTTTAAATCTTAGGACTCTAAAAAAAAAAAAAATGTGAAAATGATAATATGTAAACATAGTTTATAATTCGGACGTCAAAATGTACATTTATGTGTATCAAACATTGCGTACATTAAAATGTACAGGTACAGTGTACATTAAAACTAATCACGGATGCATAAAGTATTCAAATTGTATAAGAAAAAACTAATTTTCTGATGTTCATACTAGTAATTGATATTTATACTAACAAAGAAAATTTATTTATTAATTTAAACATCAATAAGTGAAGTAACTAATATTTAATGTAAAATAAAAAATGATTTATACAGCACGGGAAAATTTGTTTCCATAATTATGCATTACTTAATGTATTTTTTAAATTCCGTTTTCACATTCAGAAAAAATCACAAACAATAAATTAGTACTTGTTTTGCAAAAATTTATTTTTTAAACTTTTAACATTTTATTTTGCAGTTAAAAAATGCAAATGATATACTTGGTTACTTTTTTATATTTAAACTCAAAATATTAAAAGAACCAATTTAACAGTTGAAAAATTTCTAAATGTCAAAACAAAATTATAATAAATTGTATAATCAATAATTCTGGAAACAAATTTCAAAGGTTAGGTAGTACTCTTAAGTATTAACCACTTCGCAGGCTGCAGTAATGTGTAGACGACAGCTATAGTGTGTCTCTGACTAGTTGGTCAAGTGGTTAAATGAAGCTTATTTTATTTTAACATGCAAACTTTAATATTGTCTTTCTACTAATTTATATTAATAAAATCAGACTTTTGTTTGTAAATTTCAGAATAAAAAAATTTGCAATATAATTTGCAATTGTTGTGTCCGTAACTTTATTTTTGTCCAAGTATCACGCGAGAACGGCTAAACTGAATTGCAGGAGACTTTGCAGGAATTTAGGTCTTAAAGCAACTTAAAATTATATATATCAACTTTTACAACATTTTCTCCCCTTCCAAGGGGGCAGGAGGCAAAAGCATGTTTGTAAGCATAACTCAGCTCCAAATTACTTCACGATGAGGAGATTACACATGGAGAGACTAGATTTGAGGACAAAAAGGAAAACAACTTTCTATGATTTTGAAATTTTTGATTTTTAGGGGGGTGGGGGGAGGAGAAAATAAATTTTTGGTGGAAAATTTCACAAATTCTCGATTTTTGAGTAGAACTCTACCAAAAATGGTTGACAAAGATGTTGAAAAGAGCCATGTAATTTCCAAATACCCATTTTTGTTTTTTGTAGTTTTTTAGGGATTCGATTTGTGCACAATGCTAGTGCTTTAGTGCTGAATTTGTCTTGGAAAAACTGTAGGAGCTGAAGTCAAGAATTTTAGTGGGTGGATTATTTATATGTATCTGACATCTATAGTAATGGAATTTTATGACCCCCCCCCTTTCTCCCTGGAGAGCAGGAGGCAAAAACACGTCTGTAATTGTAAGCATAAGTCAATTCCACATAACTTCACGGTGAAGTAATTGCAAATGTGGAGAGTATTGAGTATAGAGCCCTGCATCGGGTTGGGTAACCCAATTTTACCTGAACTTGACCTGACCCATGGGCCGGGTTGACAAATTTTTTCTCTTGCGGGTCAGGTTTAGCTTTCTATGAGTCAGGTCGACTTGAGAATACCTTTCAAAAAAATTTTTACAGTTGAAAGCATAAATTTGTAGACATAACTATAGTTTCTTTAACTGATTTTAGACATGTGTCGGAGCTCCATATTCCTATACACGGATATCCACCCGAAAAAAAAAAAAAATCCGTATAAGCATGAGAAAAAAATATTCGTATATGTTTTCTTTTCTTAAACAAATCTAAAACTGATCATATGTAGAAATTGTACGAAAATTTTAAAGTACTGTATAAATTTTTATTGACTATTGTTAATATATATATATAAGAAATACAAAATAACCTCACTTTTACGTTTTGGAAATTTAAGTTATTTCTCAATTTACATTTTTTTTTTAAAGATAGCTTTATTGTCAATGAATTTTAATCCTCGCTTGCATGTTAGCGAAATTTTAAATTTTCTTCCATTTACATTTGTATATACAGCAAATATAAAGGGAATACTTGTCGTGATTTAATTAAAAAAAGTAATGTAAAATAAACACATAAAGGAAACGAATACCATCAAGGCAGATTATATTCTTTATTGTCTTCTCTAGAACGAATAAATAATGCACCAGAAAACTGAAACGAGAAGCTAAGTTGCTGATTATGCGAATTTAAAATGATCAGTGATCCTTAAAAAGCAGATGTTTAACTGCGAATCACATACATGCTACACAAACTATTATAGTAAAGTAAACATCTACATCGGACAAAAGCAATAAAGAATAATACATCTTTATTTTTTTTCCAGACTATAAGTAATAAATTATGAACATTTAAATTGAAGTGCATTTTTTATTTTCTTCTATATTCAATAGAAGAAAGTGTTGGATTCATAAAAATTTTCGACGGATTTACATGTTTTGAGAGGTCTAGAACACGATTTTACCATTTATAGAAAATATCTGTCTGTGCATGTGTGTGACAAAAAGTTTGTGATGAGTGTATCTCCGGAACTACTGTTCAGAATTATATATGAATTTATATGTAGAGGTACCTGGACCTAAATTAGTGCCTATCAATTTTTGTCAACTGATCCACAGGTGGCACTGCTATACAGCAATTTCTGAGATTTAAGAGAAGGCTATATCTCAGGTTCTATTGAGTATAATCAAACAAAGCTTGATATGTAAAAAGGCTATTATGAGACATTATGATGATTCAATTTGAATTCTTATTGGCCAACAGGTGGCGCTGCTGCACAGCGATTTCAGCAGTTTAGGCGAAGGCTATATCTCAGGAACTACTGCATAAAATTGCATATAAATTTATATGTAGATGCACCTTGACCTAAATTAGTATCTCAACTGTTGGTGTCAACCGCTCAACAGGTGGTGCTGCTATACAGCAATATTTGCAATTTAATGGGAGGCTATAACTCAGGTTCTATTGTGTATAATCAAACAAAACTTGATATGTGAGAAAGCCATAAGGAGACATTATGTTGAATCAATCTGTATGCTAATCGGCCAATAGGTGGAGCTGCTATGCTGCAATATCCCTCGATAATGGGAAGGCTATATCTCAACTTCTATGGCATATAACTCTACGAAACCTGATATGTGAGATAACCATTATAAAAACGTACTTTTTAAGATGCTATTTATAGGCAATAAAACTGTCACTTTGGATATTTAGTGTTAGTTGTCTCTAAGATGAAAATCGTTTGCATTCATCCTGTTAGATAATCTTAAAAAATAATATTTTTAATAAATTATTTGCACTAAGTAAAATATAGGAAAGTATAGAAGAAAGTCTTGTGGTGGCCAAAACATACTAGTTTACTCTTAAATATCACAACCCACATAAATGGTTAAAAATTATTATTGATCCTTTTTTCAGTTTTAAATTAAACAATTAGTAATTACATTTCAAATTCTTTTTAAAATAATTTACCAACTGTATGACAAGGAAAACTTACCTTATTTTATAACTAGCAGGCTACGCCCGCTTCGCTGGTCACTATTTTTAAATGAATCACAATAATTAATGAATTCTGAAAATTGCATTAATTTGTATCATGTGATAAAAAAAGAGAAAAAAAAAATTCTGATCGGGAAAAATGTCGCACCGGGTCCCCACTGCCTTCGGCAGCGTAGACCCGTGCGCTGCGCGCACGTATTCCTTCACTATCCTTATGACTTCTCAAAATTCAATGTTATTACTCATAAACTTTCATTCTCAAGAAAAGGAATTAAAAAATATATCATTTAGCATCAGGTAAAAACTCACACCGGGACGCCACTGCCTTCGGCAGCGCAGACCCATGCGCGCTGCGCGCGCACGCTTGAGGATATACGTGCGCTGTACACGCATATTCCTTCTCAACTCAAACTTTTATTATTAAGAAAAAAAAAATCTTTTATCATCGGGTAAAAACTCGCACTCAAACCCATCGGTCTCAAACCCATCGGTAACCATCGGCACTCAAACTCGGTCCCAAACCCATGGCGCTGCGCGCCTATTCCTTCCCCACCGTTCCAGCCCCTCCTAATTAACTTGCATATACCAATTTTGAACGGTCTAATTAATTAGCTGAGATGCAAAAGAAAACCTGATCAGGACACTTTAAATTGTAAATCAGGTGAAATCTCGAATTCCACTTTCGATAATGTAAAAGAACTTTAAAATATCTTTCGAATGATAGATTAGAAATAATTTAATCATAATTAGAATATGAAATATTGAAAAATATTACAGCGCCATCTGGCGGTAGAAATTTCTGTAATCTATTGTTCCATTCCAGATTAACAAAGCTTTCAAATGATGTATTACTCATGAAATTATTTTAATTAGTAGATGAGATACAAAAGAAAATCTAATCAGGACACCTCAAAACATGTAAATCGGGTGAAATCTCGAATTCCATTTTTCGATAATGTAAAAGTACTTTAAAATGTGTATCAACTAAAATAAGCTTTCAAATGATGTATTACTTATGAACTTTTTTTAATTAATAACTGAGATACAAAAAAAAACTGATTCAGGACACCTCAAAACGTGTAAATCTGGTGAAAACTTTCGATAATTTAAAAGAACTTTAAAATATCTTTCGAATGATGTATTACAAATAACTTAATCATAATTAGAAATTGATATATTGAAATTTTAAAATATTACAGCGCCATCTGGCGGTACAAATTTCTGTATTCCACTGTTCGATTCCAAATCAAAAAAGCTTTCTAATGATGTATTACTTATGAAATTATTTTAATTAGTAACTGAGATACAAAAGAAAACTGATTCAGGAGACCTCAAAACGTGTAAATCTGGTGAAAACTTTCGATAATTTAAAAGAACTTTAAAATATCTTTCGAATGATGTATTACAAATAATTTAATCATAATTAGAAATTGAAATACTGAAATTTTAAAATATTACAGCGCCATCTGGCGGTACAAATTTCTGTATTCCACTGTTCGATTCCATATCAAAAAAGCTTTCTAATGATGTATTACTTATGAAATTATTTTAATTAGTAGCTGAGATACAAAAGAAAACTGATTCAGGACACCTCAAAACGTGTAAATCTGGTGAAAACTTTCGATAATTTAAAAGAACTTTAAAATATCTTTCGAATGATGCATTAAAAATAATTTAATCATAATTAGAAATTGAAATATTGAAATTTGAAAATATTACAGCGCCATCTGGCGGTAGAAATTTCTGTAATCCACTGTTCGATTCCAAATCAAAAAAGCTTTCTAATGATGTATTACTTATAAAATTATTTTAATTAGTAGCTGAGATACAAAAGAAAACCTAATCAGGAGACCTCAAATCGTGTAAATCGGGTGAAATCTCGAATTCCATTTTCGATAATGTAAAAGTACTTTAAAATGTGTATCAAGTCAACAAAGCTTTCAAATGATGTATTACTTATGAAATTTTTTTAGTTAATAACTAAGATATAAAAGAAAACTGATTCAGGACACCTCAAAACGTGTAAATCTGGTGAATACTTTCGATAATTTAAAAGAACTTTAAAATATCTTTCGAATGATGCATTAAAAATAATTTAATCATAATTAGAAATTGAAATATTGAAATTTTAAAATATTACAGCGCCATCTGGCGGTACAAATTTCTGTATTCCACTGTTCGATTCCAAATCTAAAAAAGCGTTCTAATGATACATTACTCATGAAATTATTTTAATTAGTAGCTGAGATACAAAAGAAAACTAATTCAGGAGACCTCAAAGCGTGTAAATCTGGTGAAAACTTTCAATAATTTAAAAGAACTTTAAAATATCTTTCGAATGATGTATCAAAAATAATTTAATTGGAATTTAAAATATCGAAATTTTAAAATATCTGGCGGTAGAAATTTCTGTAATCTACTGTTCAATTCCAAATCAACAAAGCTTTCAAATAATGTGTTACTTATGAAATTATTTTAATCTCTAATTCCATTATCTACGGTAGTTTTATTAATGGAAGTAAAAAGAAAAATAAATATTTTTTATTTCGCCAAAACCCACGGTAGTCGGGTAATGGAAGTAAAAAGAAAAAGAAAAAGTATTTTTTAGTTCCTTCAAATGTATTTTGTTGCTATGGAAACTCCTATCGTCTATTGAAAGATAGATTACGCGTTAGAATGAAATTTAATTAGCAATTAAAATGTAACTGCTTTGTTTATTAATGAAATTTGATGAAATTTTAACTGCAGGTTGGTTTTGTGCTGAATAGGTTGTGTATTAAGTGTTGTGTACGAAAAAGAAAACTTGAAGCACTTTGAAATTTGCAATTTTTAACTCCAGTTAAAGATCATGTGACATTAATGACTTGCACATGTTTTTTTTCCGTTAGAGACAGCCGTTAAAATCGTCTGCTGAATGCCGATAGAATGCCTCATTTAAGCAATAAGGATTTTTGGTCATTTTCGCGATCGATATGGGTCAGCATTTTAATTAATATCTCCGAAACTAATTAAGATTTTTAAATTCTGTTTCGAGGAAAACATCGGAAAGGCTCCAGAGCATCCGTATGTCAATTCTTGTACTTCTGCGTTCAATAGGGGCTGAACGTATAAAAGAACAGACAGACAGACAGACAGACAGATAGACAGACAGACAGACAGACAGACAGACAGACAGACAAACCTTTCCATTTATTATTATTATAGATTATAGATTATAGATTTAAAAAAGTTTTGCATGATTTTTAGATGAAAAAGTAATTTTCATTTAGTTCTCGGGTTTCGGGTCAGGTGCGGGTTGATGAAAAATTTTTAGTCGGGTTCAGGTCGGTTTTCGGGTTGATGAAATTTTTTTTGTCGGATTCGGGTTGATATAAAATTCATCTGTCGGGTTCGGGTCGGGTGCGCAGGACTCTAATTAAGTACAAGACAGCATTTTCTGTGATTTTGAAATTTTCAAATTTTAAGAGAGGTAGGGGGGAATTTTTGAGTAGAGTTTTACAAAAAAGTGGTACATATTCTAAAGAAAACACATGGCTGTTTTCAGTATATATCTCCAAAAACCCATTAATATTTTTGTGACTTTCGATTTTGAGAGTTGTGTTGCAAGGGGGCAAATTCGTGACCCCCCCCCCTCCCCTTTCAGCGCTACATTTGTCTTGGGAAATCTAGGTAAGTTGCAGTCATGTATTTTAATGCATAAATAGTTTATATGTATCAAATACCTATTGTAATGAAATTTCCCTCCTTGGGTTCAAGGAGGGGGGGGGGGAGAAAAAAAAAGTTTCCAAGTGTAACTTTGCTCCAAATTATCTCAGTCAGATTAATTTTAATGTGTGGGTTGGTTATGCATACCCAACATGCACTACAATAGGATTTTGTGAAATTTCCCCCCTTCCCCCTTTTAAAGGTTGGAAGGAAATACATTTTCAAGACTAACTCTGTTGCAAATTATCTTGGGAAAGTGATTTTTTGATGTCGATTGGTTATGCATACCCAATACACACACCACAAAGAGATTTTGTGAAACTACTTTCTACCTCCTCCCATAGGAAGAGGGGGGGGGGAGTAAAAAGAAAGTTTTCAAGGTTAAATCTGCTTCAAATTATTGTAGAACAGTAATTGTTTATGTGTGGGTCAGTTATATGCATCCAATATGTAGTATAAAAAGATTTCCCAAAATTCTCCCCTTTTTCCACATTTTAGGATCACGGCGTGTGCAAAGACACGTTTTTAGCATAACTCTGCTCCAAATTATCGGAGGAAAGAGATTTTTTGATTCATCAATTGGTATGTGTATCCAACACACACTCTAAAGGGGTTGAGTTTCACGAAATTACCCCCCCCCCCAACACACACACATACTACCACCGTCCGTTGGAGTAGGCTCAGCAAAAAACACAGTTTCAAGTTTGAATATGCTTCAAATTTTCATGGAATGGCGAATTTTGGCATATGAGTCAGAGATGCTGTTTATGTGCTATAGTGCGTAAATTACGTGAAAATTTATTGTGGCGGGTACCAGCGGACACGTAATTTTCATTCTTGAAAAAAATAATAAATAAATAAACGAAGAACGAAAAAAATAAATTTTAAATTCTTGTTTAAAACTAATACTTTCTTTATATTTTTAAAGCATTCTGCTCTGAAGAAGGAAAAATGATCTTTTCCTCCTACATAATATTAGTTTAAGACAATTTCAAAAAGAGCTGGTTAAAAATTCCTAAAAATCTGTTTTTCATTTACAATAAATATATATATATATATATATCTGTAATGTATAAATTCATTCATGTGGGGACCCATTTTTTGAAAAATTGACCCAGATTTTTCAAACTCATGGGTCCCAAGATTTTGAAAGACTAGCGGCATCACTGTGAGTATTGATTAAGAATATGCAATATTCTCTGATTCGATTTATTGAAAATTCTGATTTTCCCGCCAGTGGTGGATCGAGAACTTAAATTTTTGGGGAGGGGGGCTAAGATTTGTCAAGATGTTATTCCAGATCAATGAAAATTTTACAATTGTAATATTCAAATGTGAAATGAATGCCAGTATTTTTTTTTTTTTTTTTGGGGGGGGGGGGGGGAAGGGGGGTGCTTCCTCCCTTAGATCCGCCACTGTTTCCCGCTGTGGACAGGGGAGTAAATCAGTGCCGAAGGCAGTGGGAACCTGAACTCTTCATGCTGCAAGCGAGAAAATCTCTACTGAATGCGACATAAACTTTAACTTAGGTTTCAACTGATTTTAGTATTTTTATTTTTGAGATTTTATAATGATGATATGGAATTTTGAGAATTCATTTAAATATAGTGTCCAGTGAAGCAGGCAAAGCCTGCTAGTAAGTTATATAGTTCTTCAGAATTATAAAAAGAAATTTTTGATTAATTAGCATGAAAGAAATTAGCACAATTATTTCAATTAAAAATATATATACTGTATTAAATTAAAATTTATTTAAATATGCAGTCATACTTAATTTTTTAAGTTTTAGTTAATTACGGCTGAATCTGCAGCTGCACAAACTGTTCATAAATTGGAATTTTGTAACATTTGATCTGTATTTTTTATTTATAATCTTGCTGGAGATGGAGATTACTGAAATATTCTACATAATATTCATACTAGAGATATACCAAATATTTGGCCATATTACTGATTATTCCATTTGGCCGAATCTGAAACTATTTGGCTAGATGAATATTCAGTTTGTCCAAATATCCAATTATTTGGTAAGCTATTCAATTAGTCAAATTTATAAAACCTCATTTATTACTTTCTTCTACATTTTAGTAGAAGAAAGTATTGTATTCGTAAACATGTTTTACCTTGGGTTTTCAATAGATTTTGATTTACGCATTCTGAGAGGAGTAGAACACAATTTGACCAGTTTTAAAAAATGTGTCTGTGTGTGATAAATTTTTGTGGCAATTGTATCTCAGGAACTACTGCATAGAATTTCATGCAAATTGGTATGTAGTTGCACCTTGACATAAATTAGTGTCTGTCAACTTTTGGTGAAAATAGTCTTAAGGTGGCTTTGCCAACCTGCTTTTTCTAAAGTTTTAACATGGTGATATATCCCAAAATTTCATGTAAATGTGCATAAAGATAATTATATTTTAATAATTATGAAATTAAAAAGAATTGTTTATAACAGTGGTAGTCAACTGAGGAAAATTTTTTGTATATGTAGGAGCATTGCATCTGTCTCCTGTAAATTTTCATTATGTACCCAAAGAGCTTTAACTATGTCCTTTAAGACGAATGATTGAACTATAGATCTGTGATAAAAGTTATTGATTTTTTTCATTAAAAGAAAGAAAAAAAATTTATTTTTATATAATGTTATTTGGAGAATAAAATTGATTTTCTTTGGATATTTGACATTACGACTTCTCTAGAAATGTAAATCATCTGCATTTATCATGGAAAATAATTTTAATAAATTATTTTTACTGAGAGAATTTGTTTACGAAAATATAGGGTACAACTTCAGTATACACCCACAGCTGAATTTGGCGATTTTTCTTTGGTGCTATTTTGAACGATAACAATGTCGTTCTGGACTGTTTGCGATATAATATGGCAGCTTATATGTTGTTTATTTTAGATTTGTCATTTTATCATTTATGATTTAGCCATAATCGCCAAATATTGTTGTGGGTGTATACTGAAGTTGTTCCAAATACAGAAGAAAGTCATATAGTGGCCACAACATGATAGTTTTTTTTTTAAATTCCATTTTCACATTCAGAAAACTATTAGTACTCATTTTACAAATTTGAGTTCAAAAATGCGAGTTTTTATTAAGTGCATTTTTCTCAATTATTAGCCATAAAATAAAATAGTACTAAAAATTTAAACAGTTAATTTTTGAAGAATAAGTACTAATTTAATGACTGTGAATTTTTTGAATGTGAAAATAGAATTTTGAAAAATACATTAAGTAATGAATAATTATGGAAACAAATTTTCCCATGCAATAACTGTCAGTGAAATTAGGCATTATATGCTCGCAACATGCAAAAAACCCTGAAAACTGGTACTTGCATGCAGAATGAATGGCAAGACTTGTTAATGATATATAAAATGGCTATTATTAAAAATATTTATTTACTCTAATCATAAATGATAATATGATATTTTCGAAGTTCTAAGAAAATTACAATGCAAATGAAATATTCAAAATGAAAAATTTCTATAAAAACAAAATAACATGAAATTCAGAGACACAACTGAAGCGAATCCTGCAGATAACACACTATTATTAAGTCTTCCTTCACTATTCATTCTGCATGCAAGTAGCAGTTTACAGTTTTTTGCTTTCTAAGCGGTTTTACACCCATCATTGAAACCTTTGGACAGCCCCTGCCTGCCTATTTTACACCCATCATGTAAATTAAAGCAAATATTTTAAATCTTCCACAGCAATATTAAAAAAGATTAATTACATTTATTATAACAATTAATATTTGAATAAGTACAAATTCTACTATGGTACAAAACAATGTTCATTTTCCTATAAGAATTCACACAATACAAATAATCTATAAAAAATTATGCAAACGATTTTCATCCCAGAGAAGTATAACGCAGAATATACAAAAAAAAAAAAGTAAATTTTGTGTTTTACAAAATAAATCGATTGTATTTTAAATTATCACAGATCGATGGTTCAATTATTTTCTGATCGAAATCCCGTTCCGAAATCATAATATGAGGGAAATATATCTCCCACATTGATTTCAACATTTTTTCCCGAACAAACTAGCTCAAAAAAATAAATTAAAATGCCGCATTCAGCAAAAAGCAAGGATAGTAAAGCGATCATTTAAAATAATAAATATAAAAATGGCGTCGTGCTCGTGAATGTCAACATGTGTGCTACGAGATTGATTCACAAAAGAGTCGTTCTTAGTGGGAGCGATAAGGATTCATTGGTGACTGCCGTAACATTAATATTGTTCCGGCTGCCGTAGCAATAGACACTTCGTTGTTTATAATTAACTGAATTTCGTTGATTTAAGTTTATTGTATTAAGAGCAGTTTCGTAAATACGCAATTTTTCTTTAAATTCTGCAAAAGATTTTGCTCCACAAAGAAGAATTTTTTCAGAGGGGTTGCGCTGTATACCTTGAATGGTGTACTGAATAACTGAAGACTCGCCAATAACGGCATTACCGCGGTTAGCAATTTCGCGCATCGCTAAAAAATATTGCATAGCAGTTTCATTAAGACGCATTTTTCTGTTTTCTAGTTGTTTATGTATCTCAATGGATGGTATGGTATCCAAAAATTCAGAAATTAACGCGGCTTTAAATGACTCATAAGTATTAAGATTTCGTTGCGAAAATAAAAATGTTTTAGCAGAACCATTAATTAATCGTTTAGCAAAAATAAGTTTTTGTTGATCAATAAGACTGGGAAATAAACAGAATTATTCTTCAATGTCATCAAAGAAATTACGTATAGAATAGGAATCATTTCCAGAAAAAGTTCTGCACGTACTAGCTAGATCTCGGAGAAGAAACTAGAAATGATTACTCAAATCTGACATCGCGTCTGTAGCTTCATTTGGAGAACGATTTCGAACTTCCGAAGGAAAAGTTTCGGTTTGAGATTCAAAAACAGAAGTAGTTGGAACAATCGAAGAAGGGGTTGCAGCAGAATGATTATTTACACTGAGATCGTCCTCCTCTGACAAAAAACTAGTATCTAATATTTTCTGAAACTCAGATAAATTAGTAAGTGCATTCAAAATTTCTTTACACAAATTTTCCTTACTGGGGACTGGTTCTAAGTGTAGTGAATTAGCGATTGATATAAAATCGGACAAAGTAAATGTTTTTAAAACGTTTTCTTGATGTTTGTTGATGTCGAAATCGGCAGTAAAACCGCTAAAATTTCGCATACGTTTACGCGATTGATGATCAAAAGTTGGGTATCCTAACAGCGTGTTAAGTAATTTTATAGTATTTGTTTTAGAATATTTAAGCGAATTTGCAACTAGCGGGAGGTCGCCTAATTCAAGGGCCATTTTTAGGATGCAAGAAAAATAAAATAAGGAAACTGAAGTAAATAATTTTTTTTATACATATATATTTTTAGGAACAATAAATAAATATTGAGGAACAGAATATTTCTTTATTGAGGGAAAATAATTAAATATGGGGGGAAGAAAATTCTTTATTTATACAAAAATGAACAAGCAAGTCATTTTTAAAGGGCGTAAAACGGCAATAAATGAGTTTCAATTAAAATTTAAACTACAAATGAAAATATATATATATATATATATACTATCATGCAAAGAGAAAAAAAATGCATGCGCCTACCTCTGACATTAAGGGCAGTCCCATGCAGCGATGATTACATTATTCCATTAAGCATATATTCAGCTAACGAAGGTAGAGAAAAAAGTATTATCAGCAGGAACAAAACTTGAATCACTTTTGAAATGAATCACTTTAAGAACAAGAGTACGTCGAGCATGAAGAATGTAGCACTAATACTGATATATTCCAAATCATCGGCATGAAGTTGGCAATAATGAACAATATTTCTTTCAACTCTGGAATTTCATCTTGAAAAACGTTAATTTACGTCTGTTATAGAACAACGTCCAGTGTTCAGAACATATAGTACAGTTTTCTCGAGAACGTCAGAATGTTCTTGAATCGTAAAATAATAAATAAAATGATGATATCGTCCGTAATAACTAAATAAAATGTTTACAGTGTATAGCTGCACTTTAGAATGTCCTGAAGAATAACATTTTCACGCTACTGTTTTTGAAAACAGAAGTAACGTCTATACGTGATGCTAGGGGTATAAATTTCCGAATAGGTCGAGCCCCCATAAATATAGGAAAACGGCTACAGACCATGATGACATTAACAATATTTATTAAGAAATAAAAAGGGACAATACATAACACTAAACATAGATACATTTTACGAGCGGAGACACTGTCTGTATCTCACACAACCGCTCGATGTCGACTAAGTAAATAACAGGTGCGCGTCAGGTGCGCGAGCATACAGTGAAAGGATGAAACAAACAGTGACGCAGTAACACGTGATAGCTGCGTACACAGTGACATCACACAGCGGAGATGATAGCCAAAAAATACAATTTCCCATACATATGTTAATAATAAATATTGAATCCCAAAAAAAGTTCTGCAGAATAATAATTTGTAGGCAAATTTTTATAATTATAAAATTTCAAAATTTTATTGGGGATCAAATTTTAACGGCTTTAGCGATAATAATAATTTAAAAAAAAGAAAAAAGAAAAAAAAAAATGCATACAATTTAAAAAGAATTAACCTATTATTTCTGTTTGTGATTATTACAATTGAAAAAAAAAATTCATTTAGTTTTATCCACTTTTTAGTCTACTTTATACCTATTTAAACTTTATTTTTATTTATTTCTTTTTCCTGTATATTTCATTTTCATTATTAACAACATGAGTTGCGTTTAAAAAAATTAATTTTAATATTTAGTAAATATATGATAAATTAATTGATGACTGCTTATACAGTGAAACTTGAATAATTCGAACTTGTTTAATTCGAAATTCTTGATAATTCGAACTTTTTACTCTGTCCCTTGAATTTTGTATTAAAATAATGTTAAAAAAATCGTGGATAATTCGGATTCTATTTTGAATAATTCGAATTTTTCATACGATTACCTTGTAAGGTATAGCAAAGTAATGCTACAATTAAAACTCGCACTTGATGCGTAACACATGAATACGAAGGTTGTACGATTCGATTTAAGTAATAGAGTTAGTTCCAATCCTAAGATAAAATTGTAAATTGAAATATGCTAATATTTTGGGAAACTGAATAGTATAAAAAGAGAAGAAAGGTTGTATTTAAGAGTCAGTTGGAGAGAGGATAATGGGAGTTAGTTGGAGTTGGTGTTAGTCGGAGTGAGTTGGAGAAAAGCTAGTTGGATATAAGTCGAGTAGATAGCAGAGTCCGGGAATCCGCCTGCTAATCGAAAGATTGTTTGCCCTTAATAGTTGAAGGGAGTTAATGGAGTAAATATAGTAGTTAAAATTAATTGTGATTAAGGAAGTAAGGGTAAAAATGTTTAAGGAGGCTGCCCATTGCAGGTTATAAAGATATTTTATGTAGTTAAAGTCCAGCACCCACCCTTTTTATTTAAGCTCTTAATAAAGCTCATTCATCTTGTTAAATCTGACTTTGTGTTATTTCATAACTTTATTAAGTAATTAGGCAAGTTTCAGCATTCAAGTTAAGGTTAAATTAGCATGGAGAAGTTTAATTCTCTACAACCTTTAAAATATTACTGTAAAATTTGTTCCCGAGATTTTTCTCAGCTAATATATTTTAACAGTCTTTCAAAAGAAGGATAAGGAAATACAAGAGAAGCCCTAACTTAACTAGTGCATCAGAAGATATGGTGCATATACATGAACTTCGAGGTTTTTTTAAATTAAAACTCATGTCTGATGAAGAAGATCCTATTTTTGTATCAAGTCATTGTACTTAAAGAAGAAATAAAAAATATCTGACTATTTTTAAAAAAGTATTGAATAATTAAGCTCGTAAAAAATATTGATTTAGTGAGAGGGGGATGTAGCAGTATTCTTAGATAGAAAGTTTATGTATTAAATCTTTGATCGTAGAGATTTAATTTTTTAATTTATCTCTTTTTTGACAAAATAGTATATGTAATTCGAATTTTTGGATATTTCGAATATTTTCTGGTCCCTTCGACTTCGAATTATACAAGTTCTACAGCACATTAACGGAAATAGTTTTTTTTTTCTCCCTTTTTTTAATCAGAGTATATAATATTATAACTTTGAAATGAAATAATTTATAATTTAATAATAAAAAGTACGATAACGTTGTTTTGAGTCCCACTAATGCATTCAAAAAATGTAAAATGTTAATTAAAAAAAAAACATAAATAAATAAATAAATAAATTTAAGTGATTTTCAACGTTATTGTACCTGTCAAGAAAAATAGTTAGATAAATAAAAAGGAATAGTTTTAAAACTCTTTTATTGAATGAATGAATTTAAATTTATTTACAATTGAAAAAAGTACAAGGTCGTAATATGGTACAATAGATAATTTCATTCAATTATCTGAAATGATAGTGGTCAGATAACTCTGAATAATTGTTTTCCTATCAAAGCAATATATATTATTCAGTCATGTCTCTACTTTTATTTCTCATTTACAATTACAAAAACTCTCTGATAAAATTTTAAAGTTACTTCTTAAAGAAATGTTTAAATATCAGATTTAATCAAGATAAAATATTATTATTATTTTAAATGAGGCAGACATGCAATAATTACCTGAAAATTTAATAATCCTACATAAAAATTAAATTCTGCCTCAATCCAAATGTTCTAAAAAATCAGATTAGTCAATGTTTTTTTTATTAACATGAAATTCCATTCAATGTATAATTATAATATAAGCATTACTTACAAGTTGAACTAATGAATGCTTTTTCTTTTCTTTTCTTTTTCTGTCTTTCTATTTTTTTTTTTTTTTTTTTTTTTTTAACTTCTTGTAAAAATTTAAAATTTTACACTTTCTACACTAAATGCAAATTGTTGATGTTTTCATTTTTAATATTTTAAAAAACAAAAATTTTCATAAATTTTTAGAGGTTGCGGGATTTTAATTATAGTAGAAAAAAAATTGCATAACAAATTCCATTCTTATAGTTATCTTTTAAACAATCAATGAAAAATAATTTACCTTTTAAGTATTTCATCATTTTTATGTGCTTAAAATTTCTTTTTCTTTAACTAATTAAGAGTATTTTACATGCAACCATAATATGAAATTCAGCTACAAAATTCTGTTTTATTGGTGTGATTAGTTATTGAATTAATTTCATGCACATCTCACTAAAAAAATAATTTATATTGTACTCAAAAAAGAAACTATTGTATTGAAAACACTACTGTAAATGATATTTCTTTCTGGAAAAAATAGGAAATTTGTAAATTGAGAATACGATTTTTTATAAAGGGTTTTCAAGAGGTCCTGTTCTTGAAGCTGTAGACTGGAAATGCCGAGTTCGATCCCAAGTTGCGCTCATTTGCCTAGTCATTCGGAGTTTTTCGTGGTTTTCTCCGAAACCTGCATAAATACGGGCTAAGGCTCCTTAGAAAGACCCCCCCCCACCCCCACAGAAAGCACCCTACCCTGGTCTATGATTCTCGTGTTGTCAATTTGCACCGTTTACTCCACTATGTCATAAATGGTTTATAGATTCGTCACAACTATTCCAGAAAATTTGTTTCATATTATATTACATTACCTATTATAGCATGTGCTTTTTTCAATTAAAAATAAATTTAATTTAAATGTTCATTCAATGAAAGAATTTTAAACTTTATTTTATTTTATTTTTTATTTATTTACCGAATTATTTTTTCTGACAACTTCTTTGAAAACAATGTTTATTTAAATTATCACGAAAGCAATTAATAGTTATTAATTTATCATCATGTTATAGCAGTTATGAGGAATTACCAAAATTTTGACAAAGGCAGTGTTATCCCTCCCCGCAGAAAAATATATGCATGTGTTATATATATAAAGAGAGGGTGAAAGTGGAAATATAAAATTAGTTTTTAGCATATAGAAACTTACATATATATTAGAAAGCTTTGAATTTTCATTTCTAAATTTTACTTTAAAAAATTGTTCAATTTTTTCTCCCCCCCCCCCCTCTCTCTCTTTTAACAGGGCTTACAGAAGTTTGGGGGGGGGGATTAAGTCTGATACTTTTAATGTAGCTAAAATGTCAATACGTGTTATTTAGTTTTAAAGATTTTAAATATATGAATTTAAATAATAATAATAATGTAGAATGTTATACTCTACTACTCTATAATTAATCCTATTTAAAAGAAGCAGCAGCTTTTGAAAATTCAACTTTGCATTTTTCATATTTCTGACGTAAGAAATTTGAAATTATCATGAGTAAAATTTATGAGTTATTTTGCATTTTTAACCAACTTCAGAAAGGAGGAGGTTCTCAGAACACACCGTATGCTTTTTTTTTTTTTTTTTTGTTAACTCACAATTTCTGAACGGATGCTCCGATTTTGATACTTTTTGTTTTGTTGTAAAGGTCTTGGTCTGAAATAAATCCCATTGTATTACCTTTACGACCAAAAGAAAATACATGTTACCCAAAAAAGTCAGTCCGACTCTTTTAAGTGCTGAACGTCTGCCGCTATAGTCATAAAATTGGTAGGGTATAGTAATAGGTAGGTATAATAAAATGGTCCTGCGCAACGCGATTCAACCGCCTATAGCGCCACAGCGGAGTTAGCGTTCCTATCTCGAAAACGGTTCAAGATAGGGGGGGGGGATGTGAATTAGAAAGTTTCAGGATATTATCGATTTAGTGCGAAGAGACAGTTTGTAGACACTAATGCTAAAAATAGAACGATTAAAACGTGCATTTGTTTGTCCGTAATTTAATATTTTGTGCACATTTCAACGACATTGCATACGTTGTAGCGTAACGGGTGACATTTATATTATGTAAAATTCAAAGTCTGGTTATTGTAAGCAGTTATATCAATTAATGTATAGACGTTTTAAACCGAATTCATAAAGGAGGAGGTTCTCAATTGAAACCATGTTTTTTGTTGTTGAAGTTGAGATTTGTTAGCTTATAACTACGTAAGAAATGCTTTAATTTTTTTTTTTTTTTTTTCTGTCCTAAACATCTTGACCTGAAATAGCTCTCATTATGATTTCATTAATAACTAAACAAATTACAGGGTATTCACAAAAGTCCGTTTTCACTCTAACTGCTGAAAGTCTGCTTCTACACTCGTAAAGGTAATATGTAAGTATCGTAAAGTGGCCATGTGCTACACGATGTGATAGATATCCTTTAGTAAACTAGAGATACGACAATGCTGGCAATGAATCCTGATTCGTCCAAAGCTACTTTCGACCGCCTGAGGGAAGGCTGCAGTGCCTACATAGACTTGGCGACCACTGCACTAGTACACCTTCAAACAAAACCACTTATGAAACATACAAATAAATAGCCCATACTGCGCTTATGCGCCAAGGTTAGGAATCCAGGTTGCCATAGTTTGAACGAAATTTAATCAGCCCGCCATTTTTTTCCGTCCACTGCGCAAGCGCACTAAGCTCTTGTCTTATCTCTGGTTTACTATAAAGGATTTCTAGATGTGATAGGGACCCTCGATAGAGAGAGACTGGACATTGGCGCGCCAGCTTTTTGATGAAATTGTCCATTTTAGTGCCAGTTGCTCCATTGCTTAACATTACGCTGAGAAGAAATTTTGATTATTTTACGTCATAATCGAAAAAGAACTTATTTATAAGGAAAGCGCAGGTGACGTCACACTCAGGGCAAAACATTCTATTCAGGGCAAAACATTGGTATTTCCACCAATAGAGGTTGTCCTTTTGCCACTCGTGAGTGTCAAACTCTGACTGATGGCTCATTTGTTTGTAAACATGCCCTTTCCTTATTACATTTTTACTTTGTTAGGAGATAATTTGCTTTAATTTTGGAATACTCTTAAAAGATAAAAATGCATAATTATTTACTTTATATCATGCTTTAATTACTTTGAATTGTCTTATTGCATTCTATTTTACGTATTTATTTCCTAACGTATGAGATAATTACATTATTTATTTGCTAGCTATTAGTTTTTAAGTTCTGTTGTGCAATATATTTAATATGTTAGATCTCAATGTATTTTTCTGATATATTTTAAAATACGTATTTAAAACATCTATATAAAAATATATTTTTTGATTTTTTGCTGGTACGCAAAATGTATCAGATTTCTTAAAATAAATTAATAAAAATAAAGAAAATAAGGTGTATATTATTCGCTAACATATAAAATATATTTTTTTTTTAAATAATAATTGCCATAATAAATTTTATAAATAATATTTAAATAAGTAATTATTTTTATTTACATAATATTTAAAAAACTTAAAAAAAAAAAAAAAAATCAATGAAATAAGCAAATGTAAATAAAATAAATAAGAACATTTTTTAATTTCTAAAGATATTAGTTAATATTTTTACAAATTATTATTAATAAAATTTTTATTTTTAATATTTAACTAAGACATTATTATTAATAATGCGTAATTGAAATAAATAAAATATGTATTTTTAGCTTGTAAAAATACTACGTAAATATTATTATAAAATAATAAAAAATAATTTGTGTTCTTCTGCCGTAGTTTTACATTTATTCATGAATTACTTGACAAAAACTAAGATTACCATATTTTTGTTAAAATTTTTCTAACTTTTTATATATAGAATGTATGTCCTCAGAAAAAATAAGGTAGAATTACTTTCACTAAGGTAGAATTGCTTTCACAATCAACGTATTTTGCTTAATATAGACATATACAACAAAAAATTCCTCTGTTTTGCGATAGGAATTGTAAAAGTAACCATGTCGAAAGTTTAAAAAAAATTCGTTTTTCTTCAAATTCTTTTTCTCTAAGACGAAAAAAACTACATATTTATATTCTGCATTACTTTCTGCACAAATTTAGCACAATTTCCTTTCATTTATGTTGTATATTAAAGTGTCAATCGCGAAGAAAAAAGAATTGCGTTCTACGGGGATCGCTCCGAATTGGCACTAAGATGGCCGACTTTCGGTCAATGTCCAGTCTCTCTATATATAGGGTCCCTAAGATGTGACCGCTTAAAGCGCCATCTGGTGGGAAGATAGCGTTTCTATCTCGAAAGCAGTACAAGGTATGAGAGAAAAGGTAAATCATCAAGTTGTACAACATCATTGATTTAGTCACGAAAAGACACCTTGTCGACATAAACGTTGAAAACAGGATGTTTACATGTGCATCTGTTTGTTCGCAGTTTCCTGCACTGTAAACAAATCAAAAAACCTCCATTTCGATTTTGTCCGTCAGCTGCAACGCATAGTTTGATTTTTGTTTGAACTTTGCGCTGCACACATTCCAGGGTAGCGGGGGACACATATTCAATACAGGTCTAACCGAATTTTTGGTTAGGAATACATCGTATCCGTTCTTTACATTTATAAAGCCTTTTTAATTTAATGTGTGGTCATTTTCTCATATCCGATAAAGGCAAGAAAGGTGACACAACTTAAAAATGCACTATTTAAGAAAAATCAACTTAAAGGTAAGGCATTGGCTAGAATAAAACTGACACAACTGTCTTTCGAGTGGATACTTCTTTAGAAGGAGATTTAACTTTTTTTGTTCACATTGGGAGCATTTCATATATTTTTCAGTGACATAAACTCGAAATTACCATTTTTTGAGTTGTGTCATTTTTCTTGTGGGTTGTGATTTGTGAAACCGCTGTGGAACGCTTTCTGATATTCTGCTACATGAATAAAGTTTCACTGAAAAGAAAAAAAATAAAATCTTTTTGTAAAAAAAAAAAAAAATAGAACCGACTCCCAAAAGCAACTACTATTCAAACAATTAAAAATAAAAGAAAATTAGCATAAAATAATTAGTATAAAATAATTTCCTTCGCCAAACAACCTAAATGCTACAATTAAATATAACTTTTGAAGTCGGCACAAAATTAAATAAAAATTGATAACTTTATTCAATACAAAAATCAAGTTCTATTCAAAATATACATCTCACTTTAGCTTCTGCAAAACACAGCCGAAAACTACTTTGATTCAAGTAAACAAATAAGCTTTCGTAAACTGCAAACGTGACGGAGCTGAGTCCTTGGTGAGAACAAATCGCCAAATTATATCAGTAAACATATTTAATTCCTTTGAGAAATCATTGTTATTTTCATAATAAGGTATATTAAGATAACAATCAAGAATATGAGACAATACTTCTTACAATATATATTATAAAATTATGCATATCGCGTGTATATTTTTGCATTACGTTTTGATCGCAAAATCCAAAAGCTGCCAAGATGATAGTGATCAAAGTTTTACCAAGTTTGCAAAGAAAACTTTAGTATTTTTTTAGAAACATAAATACCGAATTGCGAAGAATGTTTACTGTTCTATATAGATGTTACTAATGGACAAATTGTATACAGTGATAAAATAATAAAGGAAACATGAAAATGAATTATTCGAGACAATAGCATTTGTAGTTAGTCTAGTTACTTTTTGGAGTCGGTTCATTTTTTTTTTTTTTTTTTTTTTTTTTTTTTTTTTTTTTTTTTACAAAAAGATTTTTTTTAAAATCATAATACTATTTTTTTTTTATTGTACACTGCTTTAAATATTTTTCAGTGGAAATCTAAATTTAATGTATTTAATTACGAAATATTTTTATTATTGAAGTAACTATTTTCAGTATTTGTAACTTCTAAAACTTTCAAAGTTTGATACATTTACTTAGTAAAAAAAAATTACAAAATATTTTTATTTATTTAATTTTTTAACAAATTAATTTAAACAATTAAAAGTTTGTGTGTGTGTGTGTGTGTGTAGTATTTGTATACTATTATTATTTTGATAAACTATTTCTCTTTCTTTTTTTAATTCCATTAAATAAATAAATAAGAATAAATCCATAAAAAGATAATAAATTGACTTATATCTTGCAAATAACAATTATATTAGTGCATTTTTCAGTTTAATTTAAAAGTTTTTCACAACTTTACTAGCAACACAAATTCAGATAACTGATAATAATTTTTTTTATATGTTATGTAATATATAAAATTCTGTAAATTGTTAACATTAATATTTAAATAATTCTTATTTAAACGATTTTTAGCGCTTTAAATATGTAAGTATTGAGCACTGATATTCACTGCATTGATATATACAAATATTTCTGGAAAAGTGTAAAGAAAAATTACTAGAATCATCCTTATTATTTTATTTTATTTATTAGAGAGGAGGCAGAATTTCTCTTGCGAGAAAAGATCCTAAAATTATTTCATAATTTAATGGAGTACTATTAAAAGCAAATTGTTTATCATAGTACTTGCAAACCTAATCCCTTTCACTTATACAATTTTTTACATTTTTTTATGCTATGAAGTCGCTTTTAATGACTTCTTAAGTAACGTTTAGCCAAAATTCCACGTCACAATAAAAACATTTATAATCCAGTTTAAGGGGAAAAAAGCTTTCTACAAATAACATACCATGACCCTAATCACGAAATCAAATAAGCATACACGTGCTTGATATTTATTTCTCAGTCATTTCCATTCCAAACCAACGCCGCGAGTGAGCCAGAGCAGCCAAAAGAGGGTTACTTTACAATCTAAAATACAGTCGGCAGCAAAAGTATTCGAGCACTAGCAATAATCCCTGTCTAAATAAAGTACACTTAATACTGCTTTGTTAAATAAATCCTTGTTGAGTCATGTTCTTAGTCAGTCTAAGAACATGATTAGACAAGGATTTATTAAACAAAACAGTTTTAAGTGACATCGGAAATCTTTTGACATCTTTTGACATCGGAATTATTAGCTAGTGCTCGGATACTTTTGCTGCCGACTGTACGTGACACTATCGTCCAATCATATTCAACTTTGGTAATTTCCCATCCTGGATTTGAGCCGCCTGTCTTGAGAGGTGAGATAAAATGAAATGAGGGGGTTTAACGTCACACCATAGCTAAGCTGTGGGAATTAGCGGTGGTCTGGGATTCACCAGTATGGGTTATCGGAAGACATGTCCGAGGCATACCGTCGTGTACATTAGTGGCGGTTGGTGTACTGTAAGTAAAATCCATCGTGGAAGCAGTGTTCTCCATGTTCCGAAATGGACTTTATTGGTGCGACGTTATGAAACCCTTTACACGTAACCACTGCAAGGATAACTGCAATAGTGTCGTATATATGTTTGTATCCTACAGAGAAATTTTTGTATTCTGCGAGGAAATTCACATGGTAATGAGGAATGACATATCAGCTGTGATGGAAAACAATGGATGATTTAGCCTCAAACGCAAAATATTGATAGGGTTCATTAATACCATAGACGAGATATTAGAGTAGGCCCCGGGCTAGTAACCTTTTCGCTTTCGAATATCATATCCCCTCCATTCCACCATTTTATTCGCCAAACCGACATTCCACTTCCACCAAAGCAAGTTTTCTCCATCGCTGTTTTATATTTCGATTGAGGATAAATTAAACACAAACCACAACCTACACTAACTGAAAAGAAAAGTGAGTAATCTAATCCTTGTTATTGATTGAAAGCTGTTCTGTTTGACTTCTCTCTGGAGTTTTGGTGGTAAGAAGAACAAACCATTTAAAACATGCAAATTCCCAAGAACCAGTTACCAAGAAAGCGATTACCGCCAGAAGAAAGCACAAAAACCGCAGTGATGCTCCGGAAATTTTTCTCCACAGCCAGTATAAAGAAAGCGCATGTTTACAAACAAACACTTTGTCAATCAATCTTTGCCACTCTGCAGTGACAAAAGATCAACTTGTATTGGTGGAAATACCAATGTTTTGCCACTCTGCTTGTAACTTGACTGCGAGTGACGTCACATGTCCTTTCCTTATAAAGAATCCGTACTCTACAAGTATACCTGCTCGATGATTAACCCTTTGACCGGAACATGTTTTCATCGTGTTTATCGGGAACATCGGTCTCGCAGATCACTTTTTGAAAACAATAGTAGTGAATGTATTTGGCGAAATTTCGCAGCGATAAATTACGAATTCTTGCAGCCATAACTTTACTTTCTCAATCATGACGTATCATAGGGGGCGACAGGGTATATATGTTGTTGGTTGGGTTTAACGTTGCACTAGTACTGCGCTATACGTAACTGGCGACAGTTTGGGAAGCACCCCTAAGGATGGTCCGGAGACATGCCATTACAATTTTGTTCCTACATGGAGGTGAAGGTGTTTTATATGATTGAATCATCTAGTTTCTGAAATTATTCATTTTTTATATAATTATAGTGACAAGATTAGAGTACTTTTGGGAAAACGAATCATTAAAATTATTACAAGAATGTAATTACAGCGTTGGTTTTTGGATTCTAAGTAACCACACAATTAAAAAATGAGATAAATAAATTTTTATTTTTCAAAACTGAAAAAAAAATGAGTCTGTTCTTGGATTCGAGAAAATCTTGTCACCGTAGTTTTGATTGTTGAGGTACCAAATTTCGTGCAGTTTGAGATTCATTCACAAGCTGTACAGTGATTTTTTTTTTCATGTGTAAAAAGTGTATAGTATTCGTGTGTCGTAGTGATTCCTGCGCTTTCTTGAAGACTGATTTATTTGTAGCAATGTAGTTGTGTTAATTGGTGCTTTCCTTCGTTTTGATTTGATTTGATTTTTTATTATTGTTGTACAGAAAGAAAACCATAGATGATTTAATGAGTTTTTATTTTCATATTTTGGATATTTTATAAAGGAATGTACAGTCGGCAGCAAAATTATTCAAGAACACATCCACGCATCTCAGTTTTTTTTTTTTTTTTTTTTTTTTTTTTTGATCGCTAATTTTTAGCATCAACTTTTTTATAAACAGTAAAAGACTAAGATCATGACTCGGCAAATATTTACTTAACAAAACAGTATTAAGTAACATAATAATATTTCCATCTTTTAAATAGGAAATATTGATAGTGTTTTAATAATTTTACTGCCGACTGTACGTTTTTAACTTCAGCTGAATGCTCATATCATAGGAACTTTCCATGTGTAAAATTATCGACTAGACATTAGAGTAGACCCAGGTTGGTTGGTTGGTTGGTGGGTTGGGTTTTACGTCGCACTAGTGCTTCGCCGATGGGTAATTGGCGACGGTCTGGGACTCATCCCTAGGGATGGTCCGGAGACATGCGATCGCAATTTTAATCCTCCACGGAAGAGATGGCTCTCCCGCTTCGGTGACCCCCCAAAAGTATAAATTTTGATGGGAACATGGAGGACATTGCGCCCACGACATATTTTACGTGCACCAACCACCATTAGTGTACAATACGGTCTTTGGCCGGCTCGAGTACCGAACCCGCAATTTTCCAATTACGAGGTCGGCGCTCTACCAACTAGGCTACCGTGGCCCCAGAGTAGATCCCGGACTAGTAAACTTTTTGTTTTCGAAAATCATATCCCAAAAATTCCACCAATTGATTCGCCAAACCGACATTCTGCTTCCCCGAAAGCAACTTTCCTTCAACTTTGTTATCGCTGTTTTATATTTGGATTGGGGATAAATTAACCACAAACCATAACCTGCACTGGCTGAAATGAAAAGCAAGTAATCTAACCCTTGTTATTGATTGAAATATGTTCTGTTTGACTTTTCTTTGGAGTTTTGCTGATAAGAGGAACAAACCATTTAAAAAATGCAAAATCCTAAGAACCAATTGTCAAGAAAGCGATTATCACCAAAAGAAGGCACAAAAACCGCGGTGATGTTTTCGGAATTTTTCTCCATAGACAGTGTAAGGAATCCGTACTCTACTTCTGTCACTATTCAATGTGTAAAATAATTACTACTAAGTGGGAAGGTGTTTGCCGAAAAGTGGGAACCATCATTTCCGTAGAGGATCAAAAATGTAATGGCATGTCTCCGGATCAACTTTAGTGGTAAAACTCAGCCCGTCGGCAACTGCCCATAGTATAGCACTAATGCCACGTAAAAACCCATTCACTCACTTTTTTTGAACGCTGAAAATAACAGTAAAACATGACAATAATTCATTTACCATCACTGGGAAAATTATTTTTAAATCTTCTAATTTTAAATAAGTATTAATAAAGTTTTAATCTAATACACAGTATTTTGAGGCGTATTTCTGTTATACAAGATGTGGAGTTGAGGTTTGAGCGGGTTTAACGTTGCGCTAGTGCTACGCTATGGACAACTGGCGACGGTTCGGGACTCACCCCTAAGGTAAGGTTACCATATATCCTCGAAATTCGAGGACAGTCCCCGAATTTTAAACATTTTTATTTTTTGTCCCCAAAAAAACTTTGATTACTTGAGGACGACAGAAAATGTCCCCAAACCCAAATATTTCTGTTTATTTCTCTCAAACTCGTGGTCAAATGCACAAATGATTGCGCAAGTATGGGAAACAACAAAACTGTCAAATAAACAATAAACACCATCGAGCTATGGTTTTTTATCTTGCTATATTTGTGTAAAATGAAGAAAAGCAGTTACAGGGTTATCAGCAGTCACTTTATTGGATACCAGTTTTTGTTTTTATAACAATCTTCATTAATCGTTTGTAGTAGCATATATTTTCGAAGGGATAATACAAAGATTGCTTTATGTAAAATGTGATAATCAAAATAGTGACGGCTGAAAACCCATTAATTATATGACCACCGTCCTAAAAAATGAAGGAGAGAAAAAAGATATGCATACACTATATAATATAAGGAATAATTTCTGCATATCTTGGTGTGGAAATTTTGAGGGTTAAAATAAAGTGCTCTTATTTTGTGTTGTCTCCCATCATAAAAATAAATTTAGAACAAATGTGTTCTATAAATTAGATTTTACTGTTTTAGAAATTTATTGCTGCGATGGTTTAGTTTGTTTAAATATTCTTAATATTTATAAATAACTTAAATTTGAAATATTAAATATGGTTCAAAAATGTTTAACATAAAAGAGTGTTTCAGCGCATTTTGTAATATATAAATTGGTGTATTTTTAAAAAATAATGGATATAGGTCTCATAATGCATATTGATCTAATAATGCAATAATAATGCATATTGATCTGTTATATCCTTGAAAATGTCCCCAAATGTAATTTTCAATGTCCCTAAAATTTCATACTATTTGGGGACAAAACGTTATTTGTCCTCAAATCAGTGTCTAGAAATATGGTCGCCTTACCCTAAGGGTCGTTCTGAGACATGCCATCCTCTACAGGTTGAGAGTTGAGTCGATTTTACGTCACACTAGTGTTTCAGTTAGACACCCTTGGCGTCTTGGCGAATTCGATATTTATCGCCAAACATAAACAACGGGACGGAATCTCTGCTCCAGGAATATGCATACGCAAATCTTAAGATTAAGCCTAACCTGCAGCGGTCTCAGAAACTGATGTTATGTTCCGGTATAAGGGTTAATACCTCTAGGATTACGAAGCGGAAAAGCCATCTCCTTCGCAGTTGGTTAGTCGGTTTGATGGCTGGCTTTAACATGGTACTAGTATTGCGCAATGGGTAATTGGCGACGGTGTGGGACGCATCCTTAAGTATCTCCTTCGAGGAAAATCAAAGCCAAGTCTGTGATCACCCTGAGGATGAGTTAAAGACCGTCGCCTATTGCCGATTGCGTAGCTCTAGTGTGACACAGATGCCGTTCAACCGTAACACAACTTTTCAAAAATTTAAATTAATACAAGTTAAATTTCAGATTTCCTTTTCCAATGCATTGCCCACATTATAGTTACATTGTGATAAATTTAGTCAGGATGTGCATTTACAATAGTTGCAACTAAAAAAAAGTACAGTCGGTAACAAAAGTGTCCGAACACTAGCAAAAATTCCTATGTAAAAAAAGTACACTTCATACAGTTTTGTTAAATAAATCCTTATCGAATCATGTTCTTACACTGACTAAGAACAGGATTCGACAATGATTTATTTAACAAAACCGTATGAAGTGTACTTTTTATACATAGGAATTTTTGCTAGTTTTCGAACACTTTTGTTACCGACTGTAAATCATATTATTTGATTAAAACAAATTTACACAGTTATGGTTGAGTAGGTTGTACGTCGCACTAGTGCTACACAATGCAAAATGGTGACGGTCTGTGACTTATCCCTAAGAAAGTCCAGAGACATGCTATTATAATTCTGATATTCCACAGAAGGCAAGGGCATGGCTTATAACACCTTCCATAATAGGATATTCGTAAAATTAGGAGGTGTTGTATGACTCCTTCGTTTCGGTGATCTTCTGAAGTTTAATTTGGTTGGTTGCTTGGATTTTACGCTACACTAGTGCTGCACTATGAGTAAATTGATGACGGTTTAGGTCTCACTCCTAAAGATGATCCGGAGACATGCGGTATAATTTGGACAGCCACCATTGAAATTAAGAGAGGCATACTATTGTAACAATCGCAGCTATCGTAGATCACAAGTTGGATCGTATACTCGGCAGCAAAAGTATCCGAGCACTAGCAATAATCCCCGTCTGAAAAAGTACACTTAATACTGCTTTGTGAAAGAAATCCTTGTCGAATCATGTTCTTATACTGACTAAGAACATGACTCGTCAAGAATAAGTTTGTTAACAATAATACTACCTTTTATAAATATCTGCATTAAAATTTTATAAAATTATTAAGTGCACTATCAAGTGCTTGACTTCGCGTGAAATTCGTTGGACTGTCTAAAGAGAAAGAAGGACATCTACATGTGCTTAATTTCTTTAGCAGTCATAAAAATTAAGTAATGTTATCTGCCATTTAGGTGTTGCAATGTCTGACACTCGTTAATCTATTTTGTACTTTCAAGTATTCGACTTCGTGTGGAAATTGTTGGAATATCAAAGCGATAGAACATCTACATGCATTTAATCTTCGTAACAAGAAAATAGCAAAAATGGACTCGCCAAACAGACGCTTATATGAAGATATTGCAGACATGCTCTTACGTTTAGTAAATTTTTATAGCTCTTCTATAGCGGCTCATTAGCTAGTATTTCGGGAACATACGCTTTATGATTAAATCTTATGCCAGGAATTTTTTCATGAAAATCGGCGATTAACACTTGAAAGTCCTTTGAAGATCATGATTCGAAAAATATTTACTTAACAAAACAGTATTGGGCACAACTTTTAAAAACGAATTATTGCTAGCGCAATAATTTTTCTGCCGATTGTTCTGATTTATACAACGACATAAGCCCGTAACAATCAGTCGTAACCCACTAGGCAACTCTATTGTAATATGTCCAAACTTTCCCATTTTATGGGGACATTTCCCCCCTTAATTATTTTTTCTTCTTCTTGTCGTGTGAACTGGGTCTTCTAAGTAGAGCTTTTGTCGCAGTTTATAATTTAAATTGACTATTATGTACTTTTCTGAGTATTGTTTTTGTCCCATTTCTTATTTTGAAATTGGTGACACCGTGCTAATTTGTCCCCACTTTTCCTTTGGAAAAATTTGTTTGCGTTACTCTAATGGGATGTTAATCAACTCAACGCATCAAAATCCTTTATTCTTTCAAATGTTTTTATTTTCTTTCACACTTGTCGCAAGTATTAATTTTGATTTGTCGATCAGTCATATCTTTGAATAGTGAAGATCTTTCTGGTTTTAGGTTTAGTTTGTCGTTCTACAGTCATTTTTTGTACGCAAGTGCGATTTAGACCAGAGCCTACGGCTTAAATGGATTCGAAACCACTACGTGAAGCACGCCACCTTATGTCTACTGCATAGCTCTAATGCGATGTTCAACCAACTCGACCTCAACCGAACTACTACGTACATCGATCCATGAACCTGGCCTTGAACACGGTATCTGACAACTAAATAACAGAAAACTAACCTTTGTGCAAGGTGAACATTTTTTTTTTTTTTAAATTATTATTTAGTTTAAGAACAAATATGGTGGTTTCCCTGAATTTCGAGGACAAAATAAATAAATCACCTTAAATTTTTTAATTTGAATAATTTTTATGTATGAAGTGCCTGAAAGCATTTATATTTCAGACTATATATTATACATATAATAAATTATTATAATAAAACATTAATACCCTTCACGATCCTGTGTTCCAGGTTTCATTTATATTTTTGCATGCTTTTACTTTTTTGTGTATTTGTCACTTATTTATTTTTTGCATGCTTTTACTTTTTTGTCAGTTTGTCACTTATTTATTTTTTGCATGCTTTTACGTTTTTGTGAATTTGTAGTTTTATTATTTTTTGTATTTATCTTAACTACTTTAACATTATTTTTTGTGTTACCATGTTAACTCCCATTTCAACAGATTTTGTGAACTTAGACGTAAACGTGTAAAATTTCTTAACCATCTGAGATTTCTTCAAAAATGTAAATATAACAAAGTTATTCCTAATTTTATTAAATTGCAGTGTTCTGTTCCTGTAACTAGTAGAGTATCTAAAGCCTTAGTTCGCTCCAAATTTATTCTCTTAAATGCTTGTATTCAAGATTTTCGTCAACGTATCGCCAAAATTGAGGAAGAGTTTTATGAGCTTCATCTCTTCCTTGGGAAAAACTTCAATGATTTTGCTGTTTCGGAAAATGATAATTATTTATCCTTACATTCACTTAATGCTGCTCATCAGCGTAATTTAGATTCTAAGTTTTCTGTTTTATGTAAAAACCAAATATCCTCTCGTAAAATTAACAAAGTTCCTGAAGAAAATTACATTGTTAATCTGTCTTCACATAACTTAACTGCCCAACAAAATAAAGTGTTAGAACTCGGTTTAAATTTTTCCCAATCTCGTAAACCTTCAATTTCTAAATTAATTGCTCCCATTGAAGCTTCTTTAAAATATAGTAAAATATCTACCTCTCAGAAAGAATCTCTGCGCCATATTCTTGCTGATTGCATTTCTTCCAATAATTCCAATTATAAATCTAATCTTTCTAAATCTGAAAGTGTTGCTCTTAAGGAAATTAAATCTAATCAAAATCTTGTCATTACGAAAGCAGATAAAGGTGGCCAGATTGTTCTCATGGACAAAACTGATTATGTTGATAAAGTTAATTCTCTTTTATCTGAAGGACCTTATACTGAAATTAAAAAAGACCAAACTAAATCTCTTCTAAGCTCTGTTCAAAAAGCTGTTAAAAATTCCACCGTTCTTCATGACATTACCAAATTCTCGGTTTCCCCTTCTTCAGCAACTTGTGCTCGTTTTTATGCTTTACTTAAAGTTCATAAAAATAATGTTCCCCTCAGACCTATTGTTTCGAATATTGGTACTGCTACTTATCCCCTCTCTAAATTTTTAGCTTCTATTTTTTCTCCTTTATGCAGCACTAATAGTCATACTATAAAAAATTCCTATGATTTTGTTATTAAGTTAAATAATTTGAATCCTGTAAATTGCTCAATGTTATCTCTTGATGTGAAGTCTTTATTTATTAACGTCCCCACGGAAGGTGCGCTTAATTGTTTAGAAAAAAAGTTACGAGAATTTCATTATTCTGACATTGAAATCAAAGAATTTGTCAATCTAACTAAACTCTGTGTTTCCCAAACTACTTTTGAATTTAATAACAAATTTTATAAACAGTGTGATGGTTTAAGTATGGGTAATCCTTTGTCTCCTATTTTTGCCGATATCTATATGCATTATTTTGAGGAAAAATTATTAAATATGTTAAATTTAAAATGCTGGTTACGTTACGTAGATGACACTTTCATTCTTGTTGAAAATCCGTTTGATATTTCTGCCATTCTTAATATTGCTAATGGTATTGATCCCCATATTCAGTTTACCTTCGAGTTAGAAAATTGTAATCAACTTCCCTTTCTTGATGTTTTAGTTACTAGGTACGATTCCTCTTTTAAAACCTTTGTGTACAGGAAACCTTTCTCTGTTTCTAACCCTCCCCGTGTTCTCTCTAATCATCTGGCTAAACAAAAAAATTGGCACCTTTTACACTTACGTGCATCGTGCCCTTAAAATTTGTTCTGATACTTCTTCTCTTAAAGAAGAACTGAATTATTTAAAGTCTGTTGCTATTAAAAGAGGTTTTAGACCCTCTATAATTGATAAAGCTCTCAAAAAGTTCAGTAGGCCAACTTATAATTCTACTCTTTCCATTGATGATAAAATTAAACCTGATAATCTTGTTGTCTTACCTTTTTATCCCCCCTTATGTTTTAAATTAGCCAAAGTTTTGAAGCGTTTCAATTTTCACGTTATTTTTAAACCTGTCAATAAATTCCAATTTCCTTCAACAAAATCCCCTGTTCCTGAGCTTCAAAAATGGGGTATCTATAATGTCCTTGTAATAACTGTGATTTATCTTATATTGGTCAAACTAAAAGAAATCTTGAATGTCGTTTACGTGAACATTCTCGGTATGTTGTTAATCAAGAAATTTCTAAGTCTTCTATTGCGAAGCACAGTTGGGAATTTGATCATAGTTTTAATTTTAAGAGTGCCAAAATTATCTTTCATGCCAAACGCGTTTCCGAACTGGATTTTTTGGAAAATTTAGCTATTTACCTTAATCGTGATAAAATTGTCAATGAAAAATCTGATTCCACTTTGCTGTCTACAGTCTGGAAAAATTTGTTTAATTCAATTAAATAATTTCCTTCATTATGTTTATAACATCATATTAGTTATAATAAAATAATTCTTATTAAAATAAAAATAATAATTATTAACGGATAAATTTTATTAAATTTACTTATTAGTTTAATATTATTGAAATTAAAAAAAATAATAATAATAATTGTTTACTCCTTTCCTCACTCCTCTTTTTGTGTTGTGTGTGTACGTGTGTTCCTCTCTGATTGGTCCCTCCCTGCATGTTGCTTCCTATTGGTTGTTTGTGTTGCTCCTCCCCCTTTGGATTTTGTCCTGCTTTCAGTCTTGCTTTTGCCTCCAAGGCAGTTGCACGTGTTTGCACCTGATGACGAAAGGCTACGTCCTTTCGAAACCGGTTGTGCTGATTTAAAATTTATGGTGTGTGAAGAAGTTTTAATTTCTTGCTAAAACATTAATAACTTTACAACTGACGTCCTCGAATGTTTTCTGCAGTCGGCAGCAAAATTATTCGAGCGCTAGCAAAAATTCCTCTGTAAAAAAAGGACACTTAATACAGTTTTGGTTAACAAATCCTTGTCGAATCCTGTTCTAAGAACATGACTAAGAACATGATTCGACAAGGATTTATTTAACAAAACAGTATTAAGTGTACATTTTTTATATAGAAATTTTTGCTAGCCCTCGAATAATTTTGCGGCCGACTGTAATTTTTGGGAACGAAGGGTAATTTTCGAGGGCAGCTGGTCACCCTACCTTTCACCACCAAAGGAGCTGCAATCTATCTCGATTGGAAACGATTTCATTGATAAACGTCATACTAGATCCCCCTAGTGCACTATTAAAAATCTTTTGGTTGAAAGGTTGTGTGCGTTTAACGTCGCACCAGAGCTGTGCCGTGAGATATTGGCAAACGTCTGGGATTCATCCCTTGAGATGACCCCAAAATCTTTCTGCATACTGTAGGAAGCAAAATTACTGAAATGCTAGCTTATTCGTATTTAAAAGATGTGCACCTAATACTGTTTTGTTAGGTAAATATTTATTGAGTCATCTTGGTCATTATGCTGTTTATAAAAAAAATAAGTTGATGATAAAAATTTGAGATCAAGCTAAAAAAATAATATGAAAAATTCGGTAGCAGAATTCAATAATTTTGCTGTCGACTGTAGTTTTCATGAGAAGAATTCAGTTTGACTTTCGTGATTGCAACAAAGGCCTTTACCAATCACTAGCTTGTAGTTGAGAGAAATTATGCTCTTTACAAAAAAGTCTCAAGCTTCAGATTGATTAATCTTATTTTTTATGATTGAAAAATATCTACCTGAAACTCAGACCAGAATGCTTTGTTTCAACAAGAGTGTAAATAATTTTAAAATGTTTATTGGACTTTCTGAGACCAAGTTGTTATGTTGCATATCCACTAATCGCTTGCGGACGTAGGAGAATGGATTCGATTCCTGCACTAACTCTAAGTGTTTTTACAATTTTTCGGGTTGTAATTCAACTAATTTCTATCCGACCTCATCTCGACGAAGACTTATGAGCAGACCTCTAGTCAAGCATAAAAGTCATACACGAGGTTTGCCTTTCAAGTTTCGACAAAAAGTACGAAGAAAAAGTATGTTTTGGGAACAAACTGTTTTATTGCTTTTCAAAATATTCGCCTTTAAGATTTATACACTTTTCCATCCGTTCAAACCAATTCTTGAAACAGTTTTTCCACTCTGAAGTTGATATCTCAGAAACATGGTTTTGGTGAGGTGATGAAAATCGCTGCCCACGCATTTTGTGTTAGATATAATGGAACAAGAAAAAGTCGCTAGGCGACAAATCAGGAGAATATGGGTCATGAGACATTAATTCGATACTTTTATTCTTCAAAAAATCAATTCTTTCACGTGCTGTGGGGGAGCTGGCGTTGTCGTGATCAAAAATGATGTGGCGATTTTTGTTGTTTTTCCTGATTTCGTTAATGATTTTTGGCAAACAAATTTTTTTATACCATTTAACGTTAACAGTTTTTCGATCCTCCAAATGAATGGTTGCGATATGTCCTGTAAGGCCGAAGAAACAAGCAATCATTTTCTTGAAAGTGCTTCGTGAACGAACAACTTTCGTAGGATTCGGTTCATCCGAAAACACACAAACAGTGTATTGTTGTTTAGTTTCCGGCTCATTCGAATACATTCAAGTCTCGTCACCTGTAACGATGTTGTATACGGATTTTGCTGTTCCCAATTTGAATTTTTTTAGCATTTCCTTACACCAATTTATAAGATCTTATTTTTGAGATTTTGACAAATTGTGCGGAATCCATCTGGAACAAATCTTTTTAACAGCTAAATGTTCGTGCAAAATCGAATATATTGCAGTCTGTGATATGCCAAGGGATGCTTCTATCTCACGATACGTGACATGCCGATCTTCTTCAATCATCTTGCGCACAGCATCGATGTTGTTTGGAATCACTACCGATTTTGGTCGTCCTTCACGAGATTCATCACTGACGGACGCACGACCACGACGAAATTCTGCAAACGAATTTTAAACAGTCTTTTCTGATGCTGCTTCCTTACTAAAAGTTCCACAAAGCGATACTATGCATTCTTGTCCAGTGAGGCCTTTCTTAAAATCATAAAAAACATCCAACGGAAACCTTCACCATTTTTTTCACTCACTTGCTTCTTTTAAACACTAACTGTAAACAAAATACGCAGACAATTTCTAAAATGCCACTGATTCCAAGATTAAAAAAATGTGAATTTTACAAATATCCTGAAGACAAATTTCAGTAGCGCCTTCTATTGGTCGTTTGTAAAAACATAAAAGGCAACCCTCGTATATATGAGCCGTTCAGTGCACACATCGACTAACTCCACTTTTTGAAAAATCTTAAATTTTATGTCAAAGCACTTGGTATAATCATAACTTTTTGTATTTATAATAACTTTCCGGAATAATAAAGATTAGCACCGTTAAATGGCAAATTTTTTTTGGCCATTGAATAATAAGTAATTTATTTCAGAAGCCATTTCGATTAACTCCATACTCCAATGTAAATCGTTTCGGTAACGCTGTATCTGTTCTGGCCGTGCATCGACGCTTATTTGTTTTTAAACAGCGGAAGATGCTCTCTCCCTCTCAATAATATTCGTAACAAAATCGCATCGGTAAACAGATAAAAATAAGCGCAATGCAAACGGTAGTTAGTATAGCAGTGATCTCGCACGCTGAATGTTATTCTGTACTTCTTAGTCTTTTCAACATTACTCCCAGATTGTTTTTAAAGAAATAAATATTATACCGTTATAATCAAGATGAGTGAGACTAATAATGTGAGTGAGGAAAGCAGTGATGATTCTTCAATACGATTTATCAACAGAAAGTCTGGTCCAAGACGTTTATCGTTTTCCTCGGATTCATCGGATTGCAACAGTACAAACCCAACAAACACATTGATTGGGAGGAAAAGAAGTCGTAATCCTGTTAAATGGATACGAAATTTACAAAAGCATAACAGGATAAAAGGTTTGGCATACAGGAATAGGGGAGGAAAATTAATACCTGCAAAAACATTTGTCGATATACCATGCAGATGCCGTCAAAATTGCAATCAAAAAATTATTTCGGATGAGAGAGAGGCTGCCATGAAAGCATTTTATAGTTTACATAGTCAACTTGACCAAAATATTTTCTTAAGAGGTTGTATCAAAGTTAACGAAATAAAAAGAAGGCGCCCTACGAATGAAACTAAAGAACGAAGATTACATTCGTTTACATATTACTTTCGAAAAGAGAGACTTGATATTCTCGTTTGTAAAAAATATTTTAGAGACACTTATCAGGTGAGTGACGGGCGGATATACGATTGTCAACAAATCGAAATGACGAATCCTCGCATACAGCTGATGAAGAAGACATTATTTATAATATTGCTGAATCATCCCAAAGAATAATGCCGCTGACATAAAACTGCTATGAATTAATTACAAAAATTATAATATAACAGAACTGACAACATACATTCTTATGGAAAAGCTGTGATAAAAATGTATAATAACTAACTTTTTCTGTAATAAAAAACTTAAAAATGTAAAGACTTAATTTAACTTTATTACTTTTTTCAGTTGCCAAATCGATTAACTCCACCAGTCACATAAAAACTGTAACATTACTGACGATTGTTTGTTGGCTATTCTTTCTTATTAATTTTATACACCGTTAGATGAAAGCTATATCTGCAATTATGCATTCTACATTATATATTTGAATTCATATTATCAGAGGAATTTTAAAAAACAATATACATTACATCATCGCGTTTCTCAACTTTTTGTTTTATGGAGTTAATCGATGTGTGCACTGAGCGGCTCATATGTCGGTCTGGTGGTTCGGTCGGTAGGGAACTGCCTTCTGGATTTCAGGTCCTAGGTTCGAATCCTGGTGCGGGCATGGATGTTTGTGTTGTCTTATGTCTACAAAATATTGTGCACTTGTTTCTGTACATTTCTGTAATATGGATCAATCGAGACGAAAGTCATTTTAACTATAGGTCACAAACCTGTCAAGTCATACATATGTCAACAATAAATAAATGTTTGTTATTGATTCAGTGTTTATATTTTGATAGCTATAAGAACCTTCAAGCGTAAGAGAGCGGGTTTGATTCCCGCGCTGACACTGTTTTTTTTTTGTTTTTTTTTTTTTTTCCATTTCTTCGTATTGTAGTTCTGTCATATGCTATCTGTTTTTATCTGACGAAGATTTACAAGCGGACTACGAGTCAAGCATACAAATCTGGTGTATACGTGTTATCAATAAACAAAGAAATACCTATGAGAACATGTTTCCTGTAAAAAGGTAAGTCGTTCTTTTTGGTGTTTTATTTACTTTTAAGAAACAATGTTTTACTTTTTTTTTTTTTTTAATGTTTCATAAGTATTATTGTTAAAACTGGAACAGTTTCTGGACGAATATATAGAAGCATATTTAAAGTTAAACCATAGCCTCCTAAACTAGATGCCTGTCGCGTTGCTCGAAACCTTGGCAACAGTTGAAGCGGTAGATAGCGCCACCTGGTACAGATTGCGTGACTTTTTTATTCAACAGCCACCAAAAAATTTTTTTATTGGAATATGATATACATAAAAGGCGAGTAGAATCGAAGGAACGTCGATTACATATATCCCATATCACTTCTTAAAATTATTGGTGACAGTTGAATAAAAAAGTCACAAAATCTGTACCAGGTGGCGCTGTCTACTGCTTGAACTGTTGCCAAGTTTCCGAGCCACGTGACAGGCATCTAGTTTAGGAGGCTATGGTTAAACAATCAAATCCGATATGTGTGAAAATAAATTTTAAACGTAAATAATTTTATTGATCCTTTCAGTTTTTCTTTCATGACATGCAGATGAAGTGGTATGCTAAAAAATTTTGTTTGGTGATTCTATATTGAAAATGATTCTCAGGACACTTAAAAGTTTCCAACTGATGCTATAATCTCTTAAAAGTAATACCAATTTTAACCCAATTCTCACGTTTGTGAGCTCTTTTATTTTATTTTTTATTTTTTATTGAAATCTGATAAACAAAGACATTCATGTTACAATACTCAGTAAATCCACACATCTGTATTTTGGCAAGACAAAATTAAACTTATTTTAAATATCAATTACAATAGCTTTTTTTTACATTCATTACTGAAATGTAAATAATTTGATGGGTTAAAAGATTTTAATAATTTTTAAATTGTTTTATTAATTAATGTAGTATTTTTATATGCTTTTATTTAACTTTATATGTTATTTATTTATTTATGTTAAATTAAAATAGTGAATTTTCCCTATCATTCGATGGGGTGTAACATTTTATCTACACTCCTGAAGTTTTAAGATGATTCCTCTAGTATTTTTTGAGATATTTGAAAACAAAAGTGTCCGGTCATTTATGGAAAGGTAGTGTATTTAGATATATTCACTATAATAACTTTATTAGTGCTAAATATAAATTGAAATTAGTTTTTAAAAATGAATGTTAATTCATCCCCCGCTCGAAAATGTCATTTCTAGTTAAATTAACTATTAAATGTAATTATTACTCTAGTCATATATCACAACGTTGTTTTCAAAGCAAATATATTGTAATGCTTTTAAAAATGATTATTTCATAGGAATAAATTTTCAGTCATTCTGATGCATTTAATAATAAAAGACTTAAACGGGTGAATAAGTTGATATGCAAAACTCTGGGGATTTTATAAAACTTGCTTGACATGCCACCTGCTATTTAATATAATATCAAAACTTGTTTTAAATAATCTGAGGAATCAAAGTATTCCGAATCATGATATTTGACGCAAATATGTTTAGTGCATTTTAAAGGCTTTCCTTACGTGTTGTGTATCTTTAATAGATTTCAAACTGAAATCTTTTAGTTCAAAATTGAAATCTTTTACTTCTATATACCAACTGCTTTCATGTGTAGTATATGGAAAGTTCTTTCATTTTAATTTTTGTTTATTTTTAAATATCGTTTGTAAATTTTCTTAATTTTTCTCTATTATTTTTTTCCATCTTTCTTCTTTCCCCATTAAAGTATGGTTCTTTTGAAGTAGAATTTCACTATGCTGTAACAGATGACGCAAATTTTAATTCAAATTATCTGAACAAGATATGCCCTTTTTATTTATTCTAACCATCATAACATTCTAGAAAAAAGGGAGATGCAGACATTGTTTTTTGTCTTTACTTTTTATTATTATTATTATTATTACTCGGAAATTATTAAAGGAAAAAGGCAGGTAGGGTAATTAATGACAATTTAGTGTATTTTTCTAATAAAAATAATTTTGTTTCGAATAATTAACCTCTCCATTAATTTTTTACTTGTTTAAGCTTCTATATTTCAAATTAATTGGGGTTGTTATAATTACCCCCACAAAAAGCACAGAATTAGAAAACTATGACCACCGATAGGAAAATAATAAATCTTTTGTTTTCTCTTTTCATTGACTAGTATAGAATTTGTTGTGGGCATTTAGACCACTAGTGTTTTGCTTTGGTGTTAAAGTATTTCAAATTGCATATAGTTCTAATATTTGTCTTTTGGAAAATTACTTTTTAAAATAAGTAAAAAATACAGATGCGTTAAGAATGTTTAAAATTAGCTTATAAAAATAAAAACATTGATTAAAACAACTCGAAGTTTATAACTCGTCGAAATTATTTAAAACCTACAATTTAAGCAAAGAGAATTTTCTTGGGGGGAAGGAGTGTCAAAATAGGTTACCTAAAATCAGAAAACATTGTATTGGCAATCATTTCGCAGCATCTTTTTTTTTTTTTCTTTTTAAAGACAAAACATGATTTTTTGTCACGATTATTATAGCTACACGGAAAAGAAAAAGAAATACGTAAAGTAAACTATAAAATATCAAAAAAGAAAAAAATATATGTATTAAGTCGCGAACTGAAATTATAAAAATATCATAGCTTAAGCTAATTTTTAAGTATTGGTATAAAAGTAAGTTTGTCAAAAGGATTTTGTGTCGCTAAATAATACGAGGCGAGTTTTGATAAAACGAGTAATTATTAAAAAAAAATAATAATAATACCATATCACACTCCGGCAAGAAAAGTGATACAACTCAACAATGTAGTATTAGAAAAAAAAAAATATATATATATATATATATATATATATATATATATATATATATATCATCTATAAGAAAACTGACACAGCTGCCTCTCAAGTGGATAATTTTCAAGTTAGAGGTGTGATGATTTCATGCATCACGTCGATGAATTTAATACACATTTGCTAAAGTCATAAACTCAAAATTGTCTTTTTTTGACTTGTGTCCCTTTTCTTGTGGGATGCGATATATCACATTGTAACCCACATTCATTTTCATGGAGGCCTGATTTTGATCCAAATCACGACCATCTGTACATATAATAAAAGAAGATGAGTAAAAAATCTAAACTGACAAGGAGAGGTCACGACATGGAAAATTCAGATCGGGATGAAATTGCGCAGGATTGTAGTATACTATGAAGGTAATAATATATTAAAGCAGTAGGACCCACTATTCACAAAATTTGGAGGAAAAAGTGTTCAAAGTTTCAGTAATCCTTAAATACAAGTTGTTTCGCAAGCCAGTCAGCGCCCCAGTGGCGTAATTGTAAAGCGCAAGTCTTCCGTATAGACGATCTGGGTTCGAAGCTACCTACGAAACTACCGTTTTTTTTCTTCTTTAATTTTTTATATAATCTAAACTTTTTATTTATTTTTATTTTATTTTATAATTCAATTCAAAATTTGAAAATTTTAATAAAATATTATTTAATTTTTTTTTTAATATAAAATAAATAAATTTTTCTATTTTTAATATTTATAACTTAAAAATACAATAAATTTATATAACTTAAAAAATAAATTTTAGTTTCATTTTAACTGTAAAATAAGGTAAAACTAAAGAAACTGTTTTTAATTATTTATCTAAATACTTTATTTTAGGTATATTTAATTTTATTTTTTAAATTACAAAAAATAAAAAAAATAAATAAATAAAATACAGAGAAATGATGATTTTAATTGCATATATAATTCCTATCCAAATTAAATAATTACTTCTCCAATCAATACAGTTTCTTGACAAATTATAGTATAGGATTACGATGCTATTAAATTATTACAGGTAAAGAAATGTTATCTTTAAATGTAGATTTTAAATGTTAATGAACATCTTTTCTTTTTCGATAACGACGCCCCCCCCTTTTTTTTTTTAAATCCTTCTGTGCACAAACTAAATTTCCACCTGCCCTTTATTATTAACAAGCTAGAAGCGTTTACGTAATTTATACACATTCAAACCAAACCAGAAAGCTCAAACCAAGATTTTAGTACACCTGCTAACTATTTTACACTTTGTATACAGCTTGCTTATTTTTTAATTATTTAAATATTTGTCCGTTTATCATTATATTTCTTATTTAGGGTTTTGTAAAACTAAACTTTATTTTTTAAGTTATAGAAATTTATTGTATTTTTAAGTTATAAATATTAAAAATAGAAAAAGTTATTTTATACTCAAGAAAATTAAATAAATTTTTTATTAAAATTTTCAAATTTTGAATTGAATTTTGAAAAATTTTGAACTGTAAAATAAAGTAAAATAAATAAAAAGTTAAGATTACATAAAAAGTTAAAGAAGAAGAAAAAAAAAAGTAGTATCGTAGGTAGCCTCGAACGCAAATCATCTGGTTGGAAAACTCGCGCTTTAGGATCACACCACTGATGCACTTACTCGCTTGCGAAATAACTTGTATTTAAAGATTACTGAAACTTTAAACGCTGTTTTCTCGAAATTTTGGGGATAGTGGGTCCTACTGCTTTAATATGTTGTTACCCTCATAGTATACTACAATCCTGCGCAATTTCGTCCCGATTTGAATTTTCCATGTCGTGACCTCTTCTTGTGAGATGTGAAAAATTGCAAAATGAGAAAAATCAATTTAAAGATTTCAAATCTGTGAAAAAAAAAAAAAAAAAAAGTATCAAAAGCCGGATAAGAATTGGTGTCTGAATATATATTTTACTAAACAAATCTAATATAGTTCAGTTTATAAATATTAAATGGAAAGAAATTTTTATTTGAATCCTACTTCAGTGGCGCCTTCAAAAGTACCAAGTCCCCTTAAAGAGATAATGTTAACAGCAATGAATGAGATTGAAAATTTATTTTAAAAATAATACTATTAGTATATTTGTGATAAAATAGCTTTTTAAATCACATAAACAGTCAGTATGGTGCTGTAGTTACTTCATCTACTGAAATCAGAAATTATAAACAATGTTTATTTTAAGCAAAATACCAGTTGTCCTATACATCTCTACTCTCCCATGCACAACATTCTCAAAGTCCAACCTAATGAGGCCAGGGAATTGAGATACAAGTAGTTGAAAAGTCCAATAAGCTATGTCGACATAATATACACTAGTAGCATTTCGCCATTTACTTTCCTACTTTGGATTTTTATTTTTTATTTTTTTTTTTTTTTTAATGTTTGTAGAACTTAATCCGGCTCGACGGACCAAAAGTTTGGAGCTTTTTTAAAGGGAAGATCCACCATGTACCTTCCAGACTGAAATCGTCTAACAGTTTTAGTGTATTTTTCTTCAGAACTGTGAATTGGTGTTGCATCAGGAAGGGACTCAATTTCCCAAAATTTCTGAAGATCATAAGTTAACTGAACTGTAGCATGGCAACTAAGGGCAGTTTTTGAATGCTGAAAATTGTTTGAATGTATGACACCCGAGAGTAACCATCCCAATTTGGAATTTAAAGCACATGGAGTACCTTTAGGACCCAGAATAGATTGCCCTAAAATTATTAAGGGAAATAAATCTGCACCAAGCAAAATTTCAACTTGACTCGAAACATAAAATTTAGGATCTGCTAAAGATAAACCTTCCAAATGAGGCCATGAAGATTTTCGAACAACAAAATTAGGAAGATTTACCGTAACATTATTTACTATTAAAGCATTCACATCAAAGATTTCATTACTGTAATAAGACTTTAAAATAATATTAACTTCAAAAAGAGCAGTTTCTGCAACAATATTATTTACACCCGAGATTCTATGATCTGTGGTTTTCATAGGTAAACCTAATTTTTTAGCACAAGAGCTGGAAATTAATGATTTTTGACTTCCTGAATCCACCATGACTCTACATGGCACAAACCTTCCAGTATTTGATTTTACAAGAACCATAGTTGTCGATAACAAAGTTTGACAACTCTCTTGGGTACTGATTAAACAACTAGAGTTGACAAAGGATGGACTTTCAATGTTGAGATTAGTATTTTTAATAACAGGTGGAGAATTAACTTTATTTTTCTCGAAATGGAGAAGTGTATGGTGCTTAGCATTACACTGTCGACATTTTGTCGAAATCAAACATTTATTAACGAAATGATTACCACGTAAACAATTTATGCATAGTTTTTTACCCTTCACAATATTCTATCTATCTTCAACAGATTTTTTAAGAAAGTGTGGGCACTTGAAAAGTGCATGAGATTCCGAGCATTCTGAACAGATAGAATTATTGGATTTTATATCTGAATTAGATATTACAGCATTAGAAACAGATTTTTTAAATACTACTTTTTGTTTACTTTCAGATTTAGAATAAGTACTATCAGTAATATCTTGCAAGCTTCTCGCTTGTTTTTCAAGAAACAAAATAAATTCATCATAGGTGGGAAAAGAATCACTATCTAAAGATAATTCCCATTGCTTCTTTAAATTATCATCCAATTTTGTTTGCAAATTATAAACAAGAATTAAATCCACAAATAAATTAAATTCAAATCCTAAACATTTCAAGTTACGTATTGCTTCATTACAGCTATCTAATAAATCTAGCATAGATTTCCGACAATTTGGTTTCAAAGATTTCGAATTAAAGAATTTGTTTAACTGGGCATAAGCTAGATTTTTTTTATTATCGAATCTAGAAATTAGTGTTGCCCAAGCTTCCTTATAACTTGCTCCAGTTATTGGAAAGCCTTTTATTAACTTATTGGCAGATCCAATAACAGACGCTTTTAAATATTGTAATTTTTGCAAATCGGAAAGCTGACTGTTCTCATGAATAGTGGTTACGAATATTTGCTTGAAGCTTAACCAGTCTTCCAAATTACCAGAGAAATGTGGCAAATCAAATTTTGGAAGGTGAATAGATTGCTTCGAAACAGAACAAGAATTTTCATTAACCTGTGTTACAATTTTAGTGTTCTGAAAACAAGAAAGTTCTAATCTTGACTCTATGTGATGTTTTATACGAGTAAGTTTCTCTGTCCATTTTTCATTATCTTCAATTTCCTTTTTTAATTCATCTAAATCAGAAATAACTTCCTCAACTTCATTATTAATTTGTTCTAATTGAGTTTGCCTTTCATGCAAATGACCTTTCAAAATTTTTATTTCTTGAATGTCTAAATTATCCGCTTCCAAAGCTTTTATCGCTTTGTTTTCAAATTTAGTCACTGACGACCGAATAATAGTTCTTTTTACTTTTAGTTTTTTCAATTTTCGAAACCATTAGAACATTTTTTTTTTTTTCAAGTTTGTAAAATATTAATTTTTACTAAAAGATTTCATAATTTAATATATCTCCGGCTCGACGGACCAAAAATATGGAGGGATTTTGAATAGAATTGTGGACTGTATGGTTTTAAAAATCGCTGGTTTAAATTATATTAAATCATAAATCAGTTTAAAATGAATTTGAAGGACTCACCTTCCTTTCAATTGAATTAATAACATCATATTTAAGAAACAATGAATAAAAGCTTGAATACATACACAAAATAGAATATAAACGTGAATTATTGACTTTATTTCAGCTCATACGTTAGAATAGAATTTTTCCAGCTGACCGCTAGAACACCAACAAAAAGAACAAACTAGAATAGGTCTGCAGAAACATGACAAGTTCACAGCAAATTGAAAAAGAAATTATTTAAGGTATAACTAACAATTAATTGAAAACATAAATAAAATAAATAATAATAAAAGAAAAAAGAATTAATTTAGCGTTTAAAACACATAAAATACAATGAAAAAAGAATGAATTTAATTAATGTTAATATTCTAAAATTATATCAAAATTGCATAGTGCTGCCATCTATTGTCAAAATTCAGAGTTATTAGAATTCTGAACAGTTTAGTTTGGCGGGCATACAAAGTTTTAAAAAATAATATAAACGTTTCGAACATACTCACAGCTCTTTATTAGTATAACGAGAATTATGAGCTACTAAATACACTGCTCAAAACAATTAAAGGATATTGTAAGTCTTATATAAAATAACGGTATAAGCGAAATTTTTTTTGCAGAAAACGGAAGAAGTGGGACACAAATACAAATTTTTCTCGTTTTCAAACTTCGGAGTATGCAAATTTTGAGTTTGACCTCAAAAATGACGTTTTAGCGGCAGCGAATACAATTTGGCTTTTACACTAAATGAAAGACAAAGCGGAAAAGAATGGTCACTATTCAGTAAGTACGTTGTTTCGATGATTGCGATGTCTTAATGAAGTGATTTAACCGATTCAGTAGCTTGGAGAGTTGTTGGTCGGTTAGTGTGGGTCCAAACACAAACTGAAGTAGCCGAAACCACTGGAGTTTCGCAAAGTATGATTTCCAGGATTTGAAACCGCCTTTCGGAGACTTTCGTAGTAGAAAAGTTAGTTGCATAATAGGAGCGCATATTCTACGGGAATAGTACAAGACTCATTCTAAGTAAATTTATGTATTCTTTTATACCAACAATTCTAATAGTAGAATTTTTTATCATACAGAAACATACTAGCAATAATATGTACAAAATACGGAATATGCGCGAATTTCGATTTTCTAAATGCTTCTAAATTTTTTTATATTATTTTTTACATTTTACATTATCAAAATTTAATATTAATGCATAAAGTTACGAGTAAAAACAATGCCTCAGACTAATACGAGTTTATTACAATGTATTCTTAATACTTACACAGGATTATATGGAATATTTTTAAAATACATTTTTCGAAATACATATTATAAAAAGACGATTAGGATTTATGTATTTTAAAACTTTGAGATATTTTTTTTCTTATTATCAGAAGTTCAATATAATTTTCTTTTATGATATATCTTTTATTTCTGTCTCTCTGTTTATTTGTCTAAAAACATTTCTTTTTTCTTGACTTGATTCTAGAGTTAAATAGCATTCTTTCCATAAACCTAACCCCTATCATCATCATAAATCAGAATAGCTGGAATTCTAATTTTTTCTCAGATCAAACTAATTGCAGCAGAATTTTACGCACACACGTTATAATATATATATATAAATGTATACTTATTTATTCATTTACTTTTGAAATGTATATAAATGCTTAAATAATTGTTGTCACTTATTTGAATTTCAAAGAGAAGTGATCTTAAAGTTCAAAGAAACACAGATCTTTAAATATATTATGCATAACGAAACATCAAAGCAGTTTAATATTTCTATAAATTAGTAAAATATTTCTCGAATGATAAATTATATTTAGTTCAGTTTCACATATGTTGTAAATATGTTTGATGCTTTAAGTGAGCTTATTCAAAAGTATTTGAAAATAAAGGAAAAGCAGTATAAATCTAATTTTTGCAATGAATATTCTCAGTTTACGATTAAAATATATGCCAAGCATTTAATGATCAAAAATTATAGAGGCATTATATTTTTTTGTTTATTTTCTAGTGTATCGATCAAAATTTTAGCACATAAGAAGTTTGATAGTATACTGTTTATATGAGTTAAAATGAACAAAACTGAAATTATTATCGATTTTACTTCTAGTTTCAAATATTCAAAAATACAGCAAACTCTCGATTATCATTTTCCTTGGCTTTTTTCTTACTATAAATTACGATGAATTAAAAAAATATTTTTTGTACAATCAGATGTACAATTAAATTTTATAGAAAATAAAAAGTGAAGACAACGAAAATGTGTAATTTAATTCCGCATATAATCGGGAGGTTGGTTGGTTGTGGAATTTAAGGCCGATTGACTACGCTAGGGTCAGAGGCCTATAGGTGAAATGTCCTCCGTGGGGGTCTTTTTAAAGGGTCGTAGCCCGTATTTACGTGAGTTTCGGAGAAAACCACGGAAACCTCTGAACGGCTAGGTCGATGAGCGCGACCTGGGATCGAACCCGGCACATCCCATCTACGAGCTTTGAGCGCAGAACTGCTCCGCCACGTCTACTGTACGAGCTATCACTGCCTAAAAGAGAATTTCTAAACATAGACATTATATCTTCCATTGTCAAACAATTTAAAATGACGTAAATATTTATTCGAATTTTATCTTAATCAGTTTTAAATTGCAAAAGTTTAAATTTTACAAAATTTCTTTGTCCCCATTAGTTTTATATGGTATAAGAATCTAAATATAATAACAAGTACGAAAAAAGTAAAAGTAAAAAAACTTAAAATTATTCAAATTTTTAAATATTAAAAATAACTTATTCTTTAAATTTTCAGTTTCTGAATTTTAATTAAAATCCATTGATTTTGTATTCAGAATTCTGGATAGTTAACAACAGTCTAATAAAATAATTATTTTTAGTATAGTATAAAATTTACTGTCAACAAGAGACAAATAACACGCGTGTACAAGTATTAATCTATTTCTTTATATATACACCACTTTGTGATAAATAATAGGACACTTTCGATTTCAGAAGTTTTGTCAAATGTCTAGAAAAATACTTGTCGTATTAGGCTGAAACTTAGGGTGTAAAAAAACATGTTACACTTCAGATATTTCAGCGTAAGTTTTGTTCCGAAACTTACAAAAAAAAAAAAAAAAGACGTGTAACAAGTTTAAAAAAAAATGTTTGGAATAACCCACTAAAAATCAATGCTTAAAAAACGTTGTAGTTGTACCATCAATTATGAAGCTTCGTTTAATAACACTGCTCTGCAAAAAAATTGTTTTCTTCGAGATCTTATACCATTCTTGCTGATTCTTATGTAAAATGACCTCCTGAATCCGAATATGACTCCCATTTTGCCCAGTCACCTACCGTTTTCTAAACACACCACCCCCTCCATACATTTCTTTTCCTGTTCGATAATTTTATGACCATGAAATTGATTTGAAGAATGAAAAATAACCAATTTAACACCTAAAAACAAAAAAAAATATATATAGTTAAAAAAAATTATATATATTAATAACAGATTAAAAGAATATAAGATACGTAATGCATAATTTCAGTGGCAAATCCCCCCCAAAATTTTTCCCTTGTGACAAATGTCCATGTTTTAGAATTTTCCAGCTCAGTAGTCCCTCAAAAGATATTTAACGATTAAAATAATCCTCCCCCCTCCTAAAAATCAAATTTATAGCCATAAACTCGCCAAAAAATGATAAAAATAGGGGGCCGTTCCTAAAAAATGGTGGGTGATAGGGCAAAATGGGCGTCATATTCGGATTCAAAAGGTCATTTTACATAAGAATAAGCTGAAATGGTGTCAGAGGCAATTTTCATGCCGAGCAGTGTAATCGATATTCATTTGTATGAGTGTTACGAAGGAATTCGTAACTTTTTGTAAAAGGTTAGAAGGTGATAAAAAAATAGATTAAAAAATGAAAATATAGAATTTCTTTTCCTTACTTTCAATAGATTAGATAGGTTAATATGTCTAATTAATAGAGCAATAACGGGTCATCGTTAAATATTTGCTTTCCCAGGCAATTACTTAGTCATCTTCGTCTATTTCATATTATAACACTTAAAAGGTGTGAAATGGTGAGAGACGCTTTCCCAGGTCATGTCAAAACATCTGGTTCAAAATTGAGTGCACCCTCTTTTCAACAACATTCCAGTTAGCAAGCGATAACGCATTTTTGCTCTCCTTCATTCCTCCCTCATCTGGTTTGAGTAGAAAAATAAAATATGTCTTCGTTTCAACTGCCCAGATGAAAGCCAACGGTGTGTTTCAGGCAAAAAGTAAACATATGGGGGATCGTTTGTAGTGTAATCACTTCTCTGCGGTTCACAGCTTTTCTCGAAGCAACTTAACAGTGTTTTATGGGTTTCATCGATTGTGTTTCCAGGTGTGTGTGTCACTAATAGTAATTAGTGTGAGCTAAGTACTTGTTAATGGGTTTTCGAATGTTCTAGCCTTGAGAAAATTTACCTGGGAAGATTTAAGGGGTTTTTAGTTAACTGTTAAGGTGGGGCGGAGTTTTGATAAAGATTCGATTGTACGGGTATCGAATCAGTGAATTTGCTTTTACCTGTAAGTTTGTGGCAACATGAGGATTGGTTTTCTGTTTTCAAGGACGTGTTTGCAGTAGTCGGTAAAACAATGTTAATGGATAGTTTGGAGTTATTGTTTTCTGGTTGAAGCATCAGTTTTGGTAAAAGGGGGGAGGCTTTGAGGGTTTTCATGCCCGATCCCTCCCCCGAAGATTTTAATGATTATGAGCTGATTCTTTTTCGAGAGTAGGTTCTTCTCTTGAAAGCTCCCAGAGCGAGGTATCCGGGAAAAAGGAGGCAGCCTTTCAAAGCATCGAATCGGCGGCATGAGTGAAAGGAAAAGGTACTTTGTTTAACTATATTACCATCTTAAAATTAATGAGGATTTTACTTAACTGAAAAAACTGGCAGAGTTCATTTGTCATATTATTCTCTCAAGATCGAAGAGTGCTTATGATACGCTTCTATCTGAAGCCGGTAACTCACTCAGTGCCTTTGTTACGGATGACTCTAGCGGTCGAATATTTTGATGTTAAATTTGCCGTTGCAGTGAAACTATGATGATTCATCTATTGCTCTAGTTCCATCTGAAAATGCTTTGATATAATGACCCCTTAAAACAGGAATAAACTACTACGTCAGAAACGCCAAAGAAAAATTATTGGCGTTTCTGACGTAGGCGTTTCTGACGTAGGCGTTTATTCCTGTTTTAATATTCCAACGCCAAGTCTCCTGCTATTATAATGACCCCTGTTGCAGTGAAATTATGCTGGTCTTCCATTGCATTGGTCTTGCATTCATTTTTAGATGAATTATTAATTTTTCATTTAGATTCGGATTTCGGGTCGGGTTTGGGTGAAAAGAAATCGGGTTCGGGTCGTCAAAATTCTTTAATGCGGTTTCGGGTCGGGTTCGGGTCGGATTGGACTTTAATTTCACGCCGTTGAGGCTGAGCCTGCGCTAATGTTAAGTATGTTTGACGTAATTGTGGCGTTGTAAAATGCACGAACTTTTATGTAAGCACATGAAATTACAGAGAAGAACCAGAAAAATTCTGTGAATCTGGGAAAATTCTTGTTTGATTCATAAAATAAATGAAAAACCCAACATAAAATTACTGATTTTTAAAATTAAGTTAAACTTAATGTTTTACAACACTGATTTATTTCTTTGACAGTTTGGAAAGTTACAAATTAGTTTTTGTAGGTAGTATTACTATATACATTGTGTGTATTAATTCATGCTTTCGTCGAGGCTCTACTGTGTATATATATTATTCTGGTTTAATCTGGGCTGGTCTGAGAGAAATTTATTGCAGATCTAAGGTGATGATTGGTGCTCGCTTTCCACGCTTTCCTTTCTCCTTTGAATAACCTGAAAGCAGTTTTTTTTTTTTTTTTTTTTTGGGGGGGGGGGATGCTTATGTTTTATGCACTACAGAAAAGTATTTTTTAGTTACCACGAAGTGAGTGGATTTTTTCAGGCCTGGTATTAAAATTAACAGAAATTAATTTTTATTGATATTTCATTACTTATTATAAATACTAACTCTTTGTATATGATTGATTATTAATTATATTAATATTTTAAATAGACTAATGACAGCTTGATGAAGCCATGACAATGATTACAGAGACGCAACTATATCTATCTGCTGTGTGCTGGAGAAAAGAGCAACAACAACAAAGAATTCCTCATCTTCGATAAAGATGCTTTTGATCTAGACAAATGTGGATTTTTTTTATAAGCCAAATTTAATGTAAAAATTTCAAAATAAATGGCTCGCTTTATCAGTTTTATGGACTGCAATTTTTGCAAATTTGTTTAAGACTTTGCTTGTAATTCTGCTGAAAATCTTAATGCAATGATATTTGAAATGTTAACACAATATGTAATATTCTGTGCCAGATGCCTGAAAATTCCAGATTTTTTTTTTTTTTTTTAATAATACTATATATGTATAATACTATATATATTTTCATATGGGGAAAAAAATGGAAAACCCTCTTACTCATATGTATGCAATTGTATCTTGTTATAACTTGTATATTAATCAGCAATCAAGCTTTAAATGTTCTTAAATTTTAATATAATAAAGGGCTCAATGTAAATTATGAATAATATATCTAAAAATATTTGTACTGAAACTTATAGGTTTTTAATTTAAATATTGTACTTTGATTAAAATGAGTATATTTGAATAGAAAGGATTTTTACAAATGTGTTTCTTAAGGTTAAAATAATAATAATAATAATAAATTTATGCGTATAGGGTACCCAGATAAAAGATTACCAAAACCAAAGATTATTTAATATATATATATATATATATTCATAAGGGAAAAAAAAGTGTCTATACAGCATGCCTGAATTTAATGCTGTCAAAGCAGTGTAGACCCTCTGAACTGAAGTTTACACCTGGAGATGTTTTCTTCTTTAAGATTAAAAAATAAATAAATATTCTAACAGCATGCCTGCGTAAGCCTACACACTGCCCTGGTACGTACTGAAGATAGTGGGCACCCAAACTGAAGTTCATTTAAAAATTTGTTTATATGTATATATATATATATTGTATTTTACATTCGGTCACCAGAAACTATTGTGGCCAGGATAAAAAGTTTAGGGTCTGTCATCAGTGACTGAAGCGGCCTGGATGGAAAGTTTAATGTCTGTCAGCAGCACTTAAACGAATAGTTCAGTGTTAGTCACTGGTAATTAATGTGACACTTAATGTATTAATATTAGCTACAAAGTTAAAAAAAAAAAAAAAAAAAAAAAGTTATAATTTTTTTAAATTTTGATTATTATTCTTAATGTTTTCTTTTTTTCTTTTTTTTCATAATTTATAGAAATACAAATTTAAATAAGTATAATAAATTAAAAAATGTTTTAAAAATCATTCATTCTTTATGAAACTTTTATTTTTTCGGCAAATTCTTGTAAATTGTAAAAATAATAATGTTATATAACAGAGAAATATAAGTAAAAGTCTTATAATTATTAATATTTAATTTGTTTCATATTTACTCTTTGAATTGTTGCTTTCAACGCAAATATTGTAAGAAATTCTTCATTGAATGATTTATATATATATATATATATATATATATATTAATAGAATCAATAATAAATGAATAAGTTCTTTTAATAATAAAATCGTAAATGCTTTGCTTATTTTTGGCCAATTAAATATTGATTAAGAAATTTTTAATACTTAAAGCTTCCCCTGTACTTTTTGAAAAATACTAAATCAATCCAATCGACTAATTTCAGATATAGATTGCTGTTAATTATAATTTTATTTAGTACTAGAGGACAAATGATCAAGATGAGGTACACTGAGAATTTCAAGAAGAATTGAATAGAGTCACACAATGAAAGATGTTTAACATGAGACCACAACGAGGCAAGTGTTTGACAAAAATTAGCAGTTTTAAATACAGGTAACATATTAAATCAATTTTCCACCTTTGAAAAGTTGTATTTTTATTAACTTTAATCACAGGTAATTTTTTATCAATGTGTAATCGTCTTACATAGTTACGCTCATCACTTACTCACTGACTCTGTCACGCTTAAAAAAGCTAAGAGATTTTCTTGGACTCTGTGCGTGAACGCAAGTTGCCACCTAATTTTCATACTTTAGTTAATTTTAAAAAATCTAATTGTCAAATCCATAAACTGTTTAATCCGACGGATTTAGAAAAATCGCCCCTTTCATTTGGTAAATTATTTGTAACGAATTTTTGATTAGATTTTTTAAAATTAATTAAAATATAAAAATAATAGACTCTTAATTTTTAATTGTTGCCATTTTTTTAGCATAAAATAAAATATGCTTTCAAGGGAAATATATATATATATATAATATTAAGTTTGCTCATGCATATGAAAAAATAGCGTCTATAAAATAATAATTTTACATTTTAAATACTAAATTGAGCTTTATATATTTAAAAATATAGCTATTGCAGTCTTCACTTTCATGGCGTTCTTTTACCGATGTACCAAAGCTTTGTTAAATTTCCAATTCATTTTATCCCGAAATGTTGTTAGTACCGCCTTTTTTCATACCATATTCTTTGTAAAGTAATTTTCTTCATATTTAATTGCAATTACTTGCTAACAGTGGCGGCTCGTGCAAATTTTCACAGGTGGGGCCCGATTCATCGTATGATGCGTAATTAACTTTAATACTATTCATTATTCAAACATGAAAACAAACTTTAATAAGTGGGATGTAAAACGAAATTTCGTTTTTTTTTTTTTTTTTTTTTTTTTTTTTTTGTATGATGGCGAATCTTAAATTCAACACTATGGAAAACATTGCATAAAATTATCACAAAAATTAAAGTTTTATAAATACAATTGAAAAATTCTGCAATGTTCTGATCAATGGAATATCAAAATTTAAATATCTGGAAGCTAGTACACGGAAATTGCCAAGTTCGATACCAGATCGCTTTCGTCGACATATACATTTGGAGTTTACTATGGTTTTCTCCAAAACTCAAATAAGAAGTGCTATGTAACACTTAGAAAGACTTTCTACAGAGAGTACACCACTCAGGTCTAGGACCCTCTTTTAGTCAACTGGCTTTAACCATAACACTACACACCATTAAAATTTAAATTCAAATGTCTCAGAGTGTAATATTATTTAGCTTACGCTAATTATATCCCTAAATCTTTTAATTATAGAATTTCAAGTGTTATATTCATGTTTCTTATCTATTGGAATTTAGAAAGTCATGATTAATGTAATGCGGATACATATTTTAAAAAAAAGAAAGAAAAAAAAAAAAAAAAAAACATGTTTCTTACTTAATTTTAGATAATTTAAATTAACTTTCAATAAATAAAGAAATAAAACGGGCTACTATCTAAAAAAAAGAAAAAAGAAACATTGCGGATGTTTCTATTAAATCGCATTTAAAAGAAAAATCCTTTAATAATAATAATAATAATAAATCACAATTTTATGCAGCTATTTAATCCATTTATCCATGTAAATCCATTAATTATTTATCTAAACATTTTACAATTTATTTACATAAAAGTTTTAATACACTGTTCTGAAGGGGGGAAAAATCGCATATTATTTTTATCCCCCCCTCTCATTTAAATTCAAAACACTTTAATTAAAGAGGTCTTAAATTCTTATACAAGCTTTTATCTCAAAGGCTAGTCTAGAAAATATTTTTGACTATTACCGATTTCTTTTTTAAAACACTAAAATTTTAAACTGTCATATATAACTCTAAAAAATTCACAGAAAAATCAATGAGGGAAAAAAAGAAAAACGTAATGCAGAAGTTGTCAAATATTATCCGTGAATTGCATGGTTAAATGACAGTTTTTTCCCCTATAGTTTTGTTCCAGAGGGTGGGACTCTGCTGGCCCATCGACGAGAAAATTACAGAGTGCTTAAATTGATAAAGCAGTTAGTCGCCAAATATGTTAACCCGATCTTCTAGTAGAATAAACTGTACAAATAAACACGCCAATTTCGGGCCGAATGAAAACGGCCCGCTGCATTAGATAAGGAAAAGGGAAGTAGCAGTCTCCCTCTCAATCATTAGTGATTTGTGACAGCTGGAAAAATATATTGACAAATAAATGATAATGAAATAAGATTAAGAAAAAGTTAGATAGACGTAGTTAATTTGTATATATGTTTTTGAACAGTTATAAAAAAACAAAATTATTATTATTATTACTATTTTAATCGAGAAAAAATTTAGGTGGGGCCGTGCCCTTTGGCCCTCAATGTAGAACCGCCACTGCTTGCTAAAGAAAGTTACTCTAGAAAGAATATGCTATGAAAAAGGGGGCGAATGTTAACAACATTCCGGAATAAATTGAAAAAGTTGACAGCGATGAGTATTTTATTCTAAATGATGGACAAGTAATATTTCCCAAAAAAGTATTTTAAATGTTTCTTCAAGGTTGAACATCATGAAGGAAAAAAAAAAAAAAAAAAAAAAACTTGATTACAAAAGTAATGAATTCAAGACAAATAACAATGCTTTTTCAAAGGCCCATTATAAACTAGCATGAGGCCTCTTCCGCATAAAATATGAAGGATTTTAATGAATTAAAATTTTGATTAATCTGTCTCAAATTTTATGAGACAGGTTAGTCAATATATATATATATTACTAATCTTCCTTCTCAAATATTATGGGGCAGCTTAGTCAAATAAAGACTAGTTTTCCTCTTCAAATTTTATCAGTCAGATAAGACAGGCAAATAGTCTCAACTAACCTGCCTCTTCAAATATTCATTCAAAATTGACTAGCTTGCTTAGTAAGATACCTGTTGGCTGCTGACTAACCGTCTTAATCAAGTGCAGATTCTGACTAACTTGCCTTGTCTGGCAACTGCGGTTGTTGACTAACTTTCCTGGTCAGATAATTATGATTGTCGACTAGCCTTCTTTGTCTGATAATAACCTTCCTAGTCTGGAGTAGTGTTTTGGTGACTAGTTCAGCAAGTACACTTTTTAGCTTTGGAGACTAGTTCATCAAGTACACTTTTCAGTTTGGGTGACTAGTTCAACAAGTACACTTTTTAGTTTTGAAGACTAGCACAGCAAGTACACTTTTCAGTTTTGGAGACTAGTTCAGCTAGTACACTTTTTAACTGAAGTTGCCTAGTCAGCTATTTTGGTTAGTCAATTTTGTATTGTCAGTTGAGCATTTTGCCAGGTCACTGTGACCAATTTATTTTTCTGTGTGCAGTAATGGACAGCTATGACAACTACTGGCTCATTTGACTTTTAAAGTCAGATCTAGAGGTTGACACAGTTCTGTAATCTCCGAAATTTAAAATTGAGTCCAGTGTTTGAAACGTCGCACTAAAGCTACGCATTGATCAGTTGGCGTTATTCTGCGACTCACTTCTGGGAGGGTAAGAAGACATGCCATCACAATTTTGATTTTCTGAGGAGAGGATGGCTCTCATGCTTTCCCAAATTTAGAAAGCAGAACAAAATGGGAATTCATTTGAATCAGGAGATAGTCTCGAGATATTTTAAGTTTTTTTATTGTTCTGGGTTCCATATTGGACTAGTTGGTTAAGTTCTATTTCCATTGAAACATTGACATTGAAATAGCATAACTGCGATCAGTATTTAGAGGGTTAAGGTAGAGGTTTGCACGGGCCGAAATTTTGAGGCCCATTTTCGGCCCGTGCCGTAAGAAAGCTTTGCTTTCCCAGCCCGGTATGAAATCTAAAAAGTCACCCCGGGCCCGGCCCGTCCCATTTATTTTTTACAAGTATAAGGCCCGGTTTGGACAAAAAACGATAAAATAAGACCTGACTCGGCCTGTCCCGATAAAAAATAAATAAATAAATAAATAAAAATAACACTGCTCGGCATGAAAATTGCCCCTGACACGATTTCAGCATATTCCTACGTAAAATGACCTTTTGAATTCGAATATGACACCAATTTTGCCCTATCACCCACCGTTTTTTAGGAATGGCCCCATATTTTTGTCATTTTTTGGTGATTTTATGGCTATAAGTTAGATTTTTAGGAGGGGAAGGAATTTTTTAATCGTTAACTATCTTCTGAGGGGCTACAGAGTTGGAAAATTCTAAAACATAGACATTTGTGACAACGGGATTTTTTGTGTGTGTGGAGGGGGGGGGGATTTGCCAGTGAAATTATGCATTATATATCTTATATATTTTTAATCTGTTATGAATGTTATTTTTTAAACTTTATATTTTTTTGTTTTTAAGTGTTAAATTAATTATTTTTCCTTCTTCAAATGAAATTCATGGCCATAAAATTATCGAACAGGGAAAGAAATTTAGGGTGGGGTGGTGCATCTAGAAAACGGTGGGTGACTGGGCAAAATGGGAGTCATATTCTGATTCAAGAGGTCATTTTACATAAGAATCAGCAAGAATAGTATCAGATCTCGATTTTTTTTCCAAGAGCAGTGTAACAAAATATATATATATATATATACATAAAAGTTTTAGTATGTGTTCTGAAGATGTTTTAAACTCATTATTACAGACGTATAGAAGGCCTAAAGACAGACAGAAAGTCAAATTGAACATATTAGCATTCATCAAACAATATAGGAAGGTATTAAAAATGGTTAACACTTTTAAAAATGCATTTTCAACCATTTCCACTTATATACCGTAATGTATCCGAATCCTTTCATCTGATCCAGTTAGCAAAACTTTAATGCTAATCTAACCATTTTCAATAGAAAAAATGCTTTTGCACATCGTAAAAATGATGCTTATTTCACCCTGTACACTGGGAAGTAGAGGAAAAGTTAAAGCGGAAGGATTTTTATATCCTTCATACGACCTAAATTCTACAGACGCTGGGACACAAAGCCTCATAGACAGTAACGTATCAAATTTCTTTTGTTTGTACATGTGCGCAAACTAGTAGTGACATACATACTATTTTGAATAGAAAAACCATCTAATATTAGTTTAAATAAAATATATCAATTTCGAGACATGCTAAAAATATTTGCGGAAAATCGGATCCCAAAGAGACAGACTGATAGACAATTAAGTTGAAGTTATAAACATTTTTTAACAAAATAAAATTTTATGTAACATACTAACCCATAATATTATGTAAAATAAAGGACTGAAGAAATATTTCATCATTTTCTATTTTCGTTAATTAACGAGGAAAGTAGAAAAAAATCCGGGTCGTTCATCCAGACCCAGCCCGGCCCGAGCATACACACACACACACACAAAAAAAAAAAAAAAAAAAAAAAAAAATTAGCCCAAGCCCGGCCCGGCCCGAGGGCCGTGCCTTAAACCAGGGTTCGTGCAGACCTCTAGGTTGAGGATGAGTGAATTTTATGTGGCACTAGTGCTACACTACACTGTAAAAAAAAAAACCTATTACCAGCTGCAATCTGTGATTTATTTTATCCAATCACAGAGAATTTCTTGCAATCTGTGATTTATTTTATCCAATCACAGAGAATTTCTTGAAAGAAATTCTCTGTGATTGGATAAAATAAATCACAGATTGCAGCTGGTAATAGGTTTTTTTTTTACAGTGTATGGGCAATTAACGACAGTCTGAAACTCACCACTAAGGATAATCCAGAGATGTTTGGTGACTTCTATTGGTTTAATTTGGATGGGAACAGGGAGGGCGTTGGTATTAAGAGGGTTTTATCCCTATTGCATTGTTTAACGTAGGTTCCGAGTGATTGGTTCCGTGTTCTCGTTAATTAGTTATTCTCCATCAAGTTATTAATTTCGTGTGAAAAACGTCGTGATGCAAAAAGGAGATCCAATCCCTCCGTATAGGACCAAAATATGACGGTTTGTCACCGGAGAACACTTAGGGAGGACTCCCAAATCAATGCCAATAGACAACTACGTTCCTTTAGCGTGGCGTCAAACTCCCCCAATCTCAACGTCTCTAAATTGCTGAGATTGGAATTATGGACACTCTAAGATATTTTAATCCATACTTTCAGTAATTACGATCGCTTCACGATTCTAAATAATAAATGTGCGAATATACTAAAGCGACCCAATTTCCTAGTGGCAAAGAGGGAACAAATTGTGTTATGTCCGCAATTTCAGAAAAAGGGATGGGACAAAAGTTTGACATAAAAATATTTCATATAAAAAGAAAACAACATTTTAGAGTTTTTAAAACGTTTTATTTTACTAATGCTGAAATAAATTATATAAGAATCTTTCAAATAAATTTAAAGAATATCATAGCCAGCTGTACTTTTTATAGTGCAAATTATGAATGATTTAAAAGATAGATATGTAAAAAATGTTATAGATACAGGATTAATATATCAAATTTGCATACAAACAACTAAGTAGATAATTTTAAGTAAAGAAAGATATTTAAAATGAAAAGCTCATAGACTTCGTCGATAATTTAATAATATATATATATATATAATTTTAACTTCTTTAAAGAAGTGTGAAAAAATGCGGAGAGCAGGGACAATTTTTTCTGAATGTGGTCCGAGTTGCGATATCCTGCTCATTGGTCGGTAGAGCGCTATTTAGAGCTCGTTATTGGAAGATTGCGAGTTCTATACTCGAGCCGGCTGAAGACCGGAAGTACACTATTGCTGTCTGGTGCACGTAAAATACATCGTAGTCGCAATATCCTCCATATTCTTACTTAAATTATACCGCTGGAAGTCGACGAAGCAGGGAACTCATTCCCTGCGTGGAGAAAATTGTGATGGCATGGCTTTTGACTAGCCTTATTGGTAATTCCCAGACTGTCACCAATTACCCGTAGTGTAGCACTAGCGCGACGTAAAACCCACTCAAATCTCAACCCTAAATGTGGTCCCCGACAGGGATTCACGTATATAAAGATAAACTACTAAAACGGCTCTGTCCACAAGCCATGGGGATGTTTGGTCACCTTAATTTTAAATAAAAAATTTAAAGAGGTCCACTACTGGGTTTTAGTGTGTCTACTACTGGCTCATTTTAAGCTCTCAAATTTTTTATTTTTTACATACATAAATGCTACAATTAGCAATTTTCTTAGCCCAGTCATGTTAAGAAAGATTTAGTAAAGGTGTGAAATATTAATCATTTTTTGAATCTCTAAAATTTAGAAAATTCCACAAAAAATAACTAGAAAATGACCTTAAAGTGTCCACTACTGGTGTTTTTAACTTATGTCATTTAATATATCTGAATATTTTCGTTTCCCCCTATAAATCGTAAGCTAATAATAAAATATATTTTATATAAAACATGCTTTGTGTGCATACGAACAATGCATGGTCATGTAGTGCAGCATGCTTTAAAGAAACACCTTTAAATAAATAAAGAAAGAAATAAAAAAGGAAATAATAGTCTGAGATCCGGCTGCAAAATTGCTACATTCATCGAGTATGTAATCAAAATCAGATTTTTATATTCAATTATAAAAGGTACAATAAGTTTTGGCCGGGTTGCCTAATAAAATGTGCCCGCTAGTATTTTTAATTAAATTAATATTAATTGATTTTTTGGAGAGAAATTTCATTCATTTGTTATTGAAATAATCTATACTTCACCTCACAGACATATACATAGTGAACTTGAAAAGTAATGGTTTCCGTTGCGCGTTTGGCCGCTACCTCTTCGCAGCCAGGTGCAAACAGGTAGTATTTTGGGGCGTTTATACGTTCATGGAGTATATTCATCATTTATATATCAAATTAAAGCTAATTTTTTTCTGCACATGGTAAACTTCGTCTGCCAATGTAAAAGTGGCCGCAAGTAGGGGTTGCCAGCTGTTAAAGATTGCTTAGAATGAAAATTAGCGCGCTACATCGTTCGTCAGACAAGGATGGCGATAGCCAATTGTACGCGTTTTTGAAGCATGCGTCGATTGATAGTGTTCGCAACTATTCAGCTGCATTTTCATCAGTGTTGCCAGACTTGGGGATTTTTCTCGATTTCGGGGATTTCTGAAGCTTCGGGGAAAATGTTTGGGGGCAGAGATTGTGGAGCGTAGTTTGGGAAAATGATTTTTTTTTTTTTTTTTTTTTGGGGGGGGGGGAGGGATATGGGGTTTTCATTAAAATTGGCAATTACTTTTACTTGAAATCCTCACTGAAAAAAAAATCAAGTGTATCAGATGATAATGCATTGATTCTTGATTCTATTTCGGAAATAGGAAAGTAATGTGGTGAAATATTTTTTTTTTTCGAAAAATAGCTTTATTTGGGGAAAAAATGTGAGCTTAAATTTGTTAAATATTCTTTAATTTTTTTTTTTTAATTTATATTTTTAGCATAAATTGAGTTGGGGATTTTTTTGGAGAAAAAAAAAAAAAACTTGATTTTTTGGAAAAATTTAAAACCTTTTGTTGAAATTGACTTTCCACCATCTGGCAACACTGATTTGTGTTATTTTGGAGCTCGTAATCAACGAGATATATAAAGTAGAGTGATAAATGGTAACCCTTGAGAAGGTCCAAGATGAGTCACGTGACATGCTCTCCTTGCACCTGCGTATTCGGTGGTTCCCTTGGTAACAGCTTATTTTTAGTAAATTTCTATGGCAACGGTTTGGAGATTGTTCTTCGCATAAGCCAATGTTTTTGTTTACTTATGTAGTTTAATATTCTTTTGTTCTAAATCATTTTGATTTTGATTTTACTTCTTTTTTATTTCGTGTAGTTGAACTTTAACCGACAAAATGCTTAAAAATAGTTGAAAAATTATTATTTGTTGTTAAATTTAGCTCTTTAAAAGTTTAAATTTTCTTTTATAAACACTTTTCAACTTTGTTGGGAAACGATGAAAAAAAAGGTATTTTATTACTGATTAAAATGTGAAATATGTGTAAAATTATGTTAAAAACAATTTATTTCAGCCATAGGACTGTCATGTTACCTAATAATAATAATAATTTGTCGCGCCATTATTTTAAATGCCAAAATAGCGATAAAGGGCCAAACACAGCAACCTATTGGAGCATGTCACGTGATTCATCTTGAACCACGGAAAGCTAATACTTCATCCATTGAATCAGCACTCTAATTTATATATCTCGTTGCTCGTAATACACAGCGTTTATTTATTTAACGTTATATGTAATTACGTTTGTTAAAATTAAGTTTCAGTTTTAAAAAACGAAGTGTTTTCTGTGTAATGAAAAGAATAATGTGCTTAACTTTAATAAGACATCATTTAAAAAGTGTTTATTAATGTTATTGTTTCATCAGAAAAAAAATATATATATAAATATCATATTAACAAAGCAATCTACGGTGGACTTCGGATATCATATCGAGTGTTTCAAGAAATTAACTGGTTTGAAACAAAAAGATAAGCAAGACTTTGAAGATTTTTGCAAACCTCAAACCCTAAGTCATATTTCTAATTAAACTTAAGAATGATGTAGTTTATAGTTAATATATAAATAGTATATCCCTGCTTTGGAGTCTTCTATGAGAAAAAAAAATCTTATATATTTGAAAAACTGGGAACGAAGTACATTTTTCAAGCAGGTATAATTTATCAGGTAGTCGAATCTTTATTAACCTTGTTTCAAATAAACATTAAAATCATTCAGCTAACTGTAATGCGGAAAAATAAATACTACTATCGAATTTTGATATTGAATACACGTTATATTTTTACTAAAAGAACACCTAATTACTTATTTATTTTTTTAATTCTAAAAATGATGAAAAGTACATGTTTATAATTTTTAGTTTAAATACATTTACTAAATTAAAGAAATCTAATAATTTAATTGTTTATATAAATAAGGGGAGGTGTCTGTCTGTATGTATGTCTATCTGTGTGTATGTCTGTCAGCACGCTGGCGCTCGCACTACTGATCGCAGAGCTTCCAAATTTGCCTGGGACCCTGCAGGAGTGCACCTTATCGAGATTTTTTACGAATTTCGAATTTGAGTTTTTTAAATTGTTGCGAACGATCTCTGTTAATTCTATGTGGCTAAATGCTACTGAGCCGAATTGTATTAAGTTTAACGCAGAAAACAATGGGTGGATCCTAGATGGTATTCTCAAACCAACATGGTTCTTAGGAGATTCAGCGCCAATGCAAGTTGAAAGCGTGCTATATAATTCTATTATCATTCGTACTGATAATAGAGAGGATTTTGATATTTGTGACGATGAAAGTGATGGCTGCAATGAAAGTGAGAGTAGCGATGATTCAGATTTTGAATAAATTATATAAAAATGTAATATAGGTTTCAATAAATATTTAATCATTTTTTCAATGTTCCGTTTAATTTGTATACCTCAAGTAATCTGTCTTATTTACTGAATATTTAATTAATATGTAATCTATAAGAAAAAAAAAAAAAAAAAAAAAATCAAATATTTCCTAAAACATTACAGGTATAATATAAACTTCGTCTACATGAATAACCAGGGTTATTATTTTTCACAAATATTTATTATATGTTCTAATTATATAGAGAAAAGACAATTTGATTATTTATTGAGAAAAAAATGTTTTATATATATAGGGAATTTTAAAGACAACCACACAAAAATTTATTAATTATATTTCTTTTGGAGTTTTTGAAATTCTTTTCTACAACTGTTTGTGCCATTGGTTGCGAACACTATCAATCGACGCATGCGCAAAAGCTTCAAAAAAGCTTCAAATTTTTCGAAAAAAAAAAATCTTTCAACACATTACTTTCCTATTTCAGAAATAGAATCCAGAATCAATGCATTATCATCTGATACACTTGATTTTTTTTTTTTTCGGTGCGGATTTTAAGTAAAAGTAATTGCCAATTTTAAAGAAAACCCCATGTCCCCCCCCCCCCCCCCAAAAAAAAAAAAAAAAAAAAAAAAAATCATTTTCCCAAACTACGCCCAACAAAATCTCTGCCCCCAAACATTTTCCCCGAAGCTTCAGAAATCCCCGAAATCGAGAAAAATCCCCAAGTCTGGCAACACTGATGAAAATGCAGCTGAATAGTTGCGAACACTATCAATCGACACATGTGCAAAAACTTCAAAAACGCGTACAATTGGCTATCGCCATCCTTGTCTGACGAACGATGTAGCCCGCTAATTTTCATTCGAAGCAATCTTTAACAGCTGGCAACCCCTACTTGCGGCCACTTTTACATTGGCAGACGAAGTTTACCACGTGCAGAAAAAAATTAGCTTTAATTTGATATATAAATGATGAATATACGACATGAACGTATAAACGCCCCAAAATACTACCTGTTTGAACCTGGCTGCGAAGAGGTAGCGGCCAAACGCGCAACGACAACCATTACTTTTCAAGTTCACTATGTATATGTCTGTGATGTGGGGTATAGTTTATTTCAATAACAAATGAATGAAATTTCTCTCCAAAAAGTCAATTAATATTAATTTAATTAAAAGTACTAGCGGGCACATTTTATTAGGCAACCCGGCCGAAACATATTGTCCCTTTTATAATTGAATATAAAAATCTGATTTTGATTACATACTCGATGAATGTAGCAATTTTGCAGCCGGATCTTAGACTATAAAGGAAAATAAAAGTTACTCTTTAGTCATATAATGTCAATTTTTAAAACAAAGAAATTTTAATCAAAAATGAAAGAGAAATAAAGAAGTAAGCAGCACAGAAAAGAAGCCATGATAACAGAAAAAAAGCCAAATAGCAGTAAGTATGCCGAAACGATGTACATTCCTGCTTCCTGCGTAGCTAGCAGATAGGAAACAGATTCTTAACACACGTACAATTTATTCATTAACATCCGTTTCTGATTCAGAATTTTCATACTATTTAAAACTTAATCTTTTTTTAAAACTAGTATGTTGTGGCCATCATAAAACTTTCTTTTATATTTTTCTTTACAAACACATGCAATACATATTATTTATTAAAATTATTATTTATCAAAATTATTTTCCATGATCAATGCAGACGGTTTTCATCTGAAAGAAGTAAAACATTAAGTATACAAAAAAATCAATTTTGGGGTATACAGAAGATATCTTAAGAAATGTGTTCTATAAATTAAAAATGTAAAAAAATCATAACTTTCTTTTAAATTTTCACAGATTTTTAGGGTTCAACCATTTATTTTAAAGATGGGGATGACGTCTTTTGTAAAATACCCATATTGAAAATTTTAACCCATAGCTAAAAGTGCCTACACAAATAACCTCTATTTTTTTTTTCTAGCTGACTGTTGCTATAACAAATGTATATTTTACAAACACACACACACACACATATATATTATATATTGCATAATTTCAATATCACATACCACGTTTAGAGCATATATAAATAAAAGGAATTAAGCTATTGCCTTCCCGTTAAAGTAATTAAATTGAAGAATATCAGCGCCACCTGTCGGTCGATAAGCACCCAAAGGGAATCAGCAGAGTTTTCTATTATATCAATTTCCCATACCAAGAGCAGTGAGCGTTTTCTTGTCCGTGTCAAATCAAGTGCACTTATAAGTATTGTATTTATAATAATTTATATCACAAAAGCTGAAATATTTCCTTTACGTTAACGGGATTAAATTGAAGAACATCAGGACCACCAGCGCGCTAATATACGCATCTAAATTAGATCAGCGTAATTTTACATAATATCTATCGCACATGTTAAGTTTGGTGCATTTATACATCATAGATGCTGAGATCAATGTGAGATGTAACCTCCATATAAAAGGTGAATTTACAGCAAAGCAACACCACCTTTCATTCGATACATCCAAAGACAAATCATCAGCAATTTAGGTCAAGGTCCAATTAAATATCAAATTTGGTAAAATTCTGTCCATTGGTTCGTAAGATAGGGAGTCCACAAAATTTGGATAATACACACACAAAAGACAGACACGCAGACAGACATTTTCTAAAAATGGTCGAATATCTCAAGACTGTTTAAACCCATGAAAAACCCGAAGTCAGAAATTCTTAATCACCCAATACTTTTTTTCTTAGGTATATATTAGGTGTACCGGAAAGTTATGTCGTTTTGAATTAATAAAATGAAACCGGAAATTTTTGTTTAACAGTGTTTACGTGGTACTTTACAAATAACCATCTTATAAGTTACCTAAGAATATCTTAAATTTTATCCAGGATAAATTTCCGATGTCAGTATTTTAATTCAAAACGACCGAACTTTCCGGTACACCTAATAGAAGAAAGTAGAAATAGTATTTCGTTAACTTAATATACCTCTATTAACATTTTATAAAACGAATAATAATGAATATCTGCAAAAATAATCCAGAGAAATATGTTTTATTAAATTCAAAAAATAAAACTTAAATAAAATTATAAATAGCTGATAATTAAATTTTAAAATTTTGTAATTTTTTCCCCTACCTCATCACTATTACAATTCTTTATTGACGTGTCAACAAAATGTAAAACTGCAAATAAGACAACAAAAACTGAGAGAAACTGTCATACTCATTATAATCACACTAAGATAGAACGTGTTACGACGATGATACACTTGAACATTTTTCATAAAACTAGATTTCCACCTTTCATAGATAGTACAAAGCAAATCTTTTTAAAACGTTCTAAATGCTATATTTCAACGTCTAATAGAAGTTCTTTTGACACGGAACACGCTGTTCGAATGACTGTAACCGTTATTAGACGTTCACATAACGTTCCCGTGCTACTTGGCATAACTCTCCTTGTCCTTCATTCACTTCACATAGAATTTCGTGGAAATAACTTATATTAGAGCTTAAAAATAAAAAACAGTTTTAAATTCAAAAAATCGCATTTCTTTTCCAAAACTATAAGGGATTGAAATTTTTCAATGGGCCATGTATTTAAATTTTCTGTTGAATCATATAAACAATACTGAAGGCAGCGGGAACACGGAGCAATTGAATAAAAGTATTAAAAAAATTCCTTGCTATCGTGTTTTGAGCTATTATAAAAGTTTCAAATGGCTATCTAGCCGGGAAATTAGTTAAAAGTTGATTTCAAGCCTTGTACTGGTAACGCTGCCGAAGGCAGCAGGAACCCGGAGCAGTTGGTTAAAAATATTTTTTAAATGTTACACTGTGTTCTGAACATTCATTTAAGGACCTGAAACAGTTGACTAAAAGTACTAAAAATATGTATTGTCACCGTGTTCTAAGCTATCCTGAAAGTTTCAAATGTCTAGCTAGTCGGGAAGTTAGGGTAAAATCGATTGCAAGCTTTGTACTGGTAGCGCTGCCGAAGGCAGCAGGAACCAGAAAATGCTGGCTAAAAGTATTTAAAAAATGCATTTTCACCGTGTTCTGAACTATTCTGAAACTTTCAAATGTCTAGCTAGTCGGAAAGATAGTTAAATAAATTTTCTATCGAATCATATAAGCGCTGCCGAAGGCAGCGGGACCTGAAATAGTTGACTAAAATTAATAGAAAAATGTATTGTCACCGTGTTGTGAGCTGTCCTGAAAATTTCAAATATCTAGCTAGTCGAGAAGTTAGTTAAATAAATTTTCTGTTGAATCATATAAACGCTGCCGAATGCAGTAGGGACTTGAAACAGTTGACTAAAAGTAATGAAAATATGTATTGTCACCGTGTTCTGAGCTATCCTGAAAGTTTCAAATGTCCAGCTAGTCGGGAAGTTAGGGAAAAATCGATTGCAAACTTTGTACTGGTAACGCTGCCGAAGGAAGCAGGAGCCAGAGAATGCTGGCTAAAAGTATTTAAAAAATGCATTTTCACCGTGTTCTGAACTATTGCGAAAGTTTCAAATGTCTAGCTAGTCATGAAGTTAGTTAAATAAATTTCCTGTTGAATCATATAAACGCTGCCGAAAGCAGTAGGGACCTGAAGCAATTGACTAAAAGTATTAAAAAAGTATTGTCACCGTTTTCTGGGCTATCCTGAAAGTTTCAAATGTGTAGCTAGTCGGGAAGTTAGTGAAAAATCGATTGCATGTTTTGTACTGGTAACGCTGTCGAAGGCAGCAGGAACCCAAAACAGTTGGCTAAAAGTATTTAAAAAATGTATTTTCACCGTGTTCTGAACTATTCTGAAACTTTCAAATGTCTAGCTAGTCGGGAAGTTAGTTAAATAAATTTTCTGTCGAATCATATAAGCGCTGCCGAAGGCAGCAGGACCTGAAATAGTTGACTAAAATTATTAGAAAAATGTATTGTCCTTGTGTTGTGAGCTGTCCTGAAAATTTCAAATATCTAGCTAGTCGGGAAGTTAGTTAAAAATCGATTGCAAGATTTGTACTGGACAAACAAACAAACAAGAATCGAAGTTAATAAAAACATGGTAAAAAGCACATCACCTTGAAGAAAAAAAATCATCGCAGACCTGTATTATTCATCTTAAACAATATTTTATAAAAACACAATGTGGATAAACACTTATCATGTGCCATCAAATGATTATTACTTGTTGATTTAATTTCTAGAAAGTTATAGGTAGATTGTACAACCATTTAGCATAATATTGTCATTTAGGTTATACAGGCTATGTGTTATAACCAACTGAAAAGTAAACAATGGAAACTTCAGTAAATAAGTGGTTTTAAATTTGAAGTGATCTCTGTAGATGGAAATTACGCGTTTCAAATAAAAATGTAGAACTGTCATTTCCTTTTTCAAGGATATAAAATTTCATCAAAAAAGAATAAAAATAAATTCGAGTAAACAAATCTTTCATTACTTTTTAGCTTTATAGAAAACCGAAAAAAAAAAAAAAATCAACGGCAGTTTTTCTAAATAGCAATTAACACAATATCCATTTGTGCAACCGCAAGAGGCGAGCAAATACACATACGTTAATTATGCAGAACTGTCTATACCCTGAAAAATATATGATTCATACTTATTTTCTAATACACTGACTGAAATATCTATAATACTTACTATCTCCAAAATACATGAAAATGATATAGGGCTTCATCTACTTTATCGCAGACTTGTCTTCTGAAGACAGAAATTATGCATATTTAAAAAAAAAAAAAAAAAACTTCTATTGAACAGTATGCAAAATCCCCAGGAGACATTTTCAAAATACGTGCATTCATCAAGAGACAAAAAAACACATTCTGGAAGACGAAAGTCTGTTTTTGAATGAACAACTTTCAAGCAACAATTAGCAAAATAGCTATTTGCGAAAATTTCATGAAAAATTACAAACTCTTATAAAGTAGAAAAGATTCTATTCTTAACATACTGTTATAGAAAAACACAAGGCTGAGGGATCGCCAAGTACTTTTTACACATTCGGAAACCTATGAAATTGTTAGGAATGGTGATATTTTTTTTTTCTTCCTTTTTCTTTTTTTGTTTTCTGTCTAAAATTTGAAATGTTCTACTTAGCGGATCTATTTGTAACAAGTTAAAATTTCATTTTGACGATAATATAGGGAGGATTGAAATGAAATACAGCATATAGCGAGTCGAATGAAATAATAATCTTCCGTAAGAGGAAGAAATTTAATTATGTGATCACATGAAATAAATGTTGTAGTAGAGTTTTCGAGGATTTCGGTTCCAGACTTAATCACCAATCACTTTTTTCTTTAGTTTTTTTCGTGACTTAATTCCCTAAATAATCTTAAACATTTAGTTTCATTTGTTCTTTAAAGGTATTTTAGGATTTATCAGTTATAGATAGTTTATTTTGTTACAGAAAAACCTACAGATCTACAAATTCTTGATATGGATCAATATCATTTGTGTAAGCATATTCTTGCTCATATAGAGAGTAAAAATATCAATTCTCCAACTACTTAAAAATTAAACTACCCAAATATTAACACTTTTTTTATTTTTTAATGTCCTCTTTCACATAAATCGATATTTTAATGTTTAGACCCTATCTAACTTTTAATAAATACTTTGTGAATATTACATCAAAGAAAATTGCACAATTTATCCATTTCTCAATTCATTCTAATTAACAATTTTTCTTTTTCATTACCAAAGTAATATGTAGTGAATCAAATACCTAATATCATACCTAGACGAGATATGTCATTTTCAATCAAAGGTCGCTCTCGTCAGCTTAGACGGTCTGTGGATTTCTCTGAAACTCTCGTAAACACGAGTTAGGACAACTTAGAAAGACATCCACAGCACGCCACCCAAGCCTGGACATGCAAATTGACGGGAAATCTAACAGCAACACGTAATAATTTACCAAGCATATAGAAAAAATATTATTTGGAAAACTGTTATTTGAATTATGGTATATATAAATAATATCTTTATTATTTCTAGCATAAAGACAAGATTTTCTATAGTCTTAAAAGTAGGTTTATTTATTTATTTATTTTTATATTTTTTATAACCAAGTTTATTCACCAATATGCACATATTTATATTCTCCAAAATCAAAAACACATTCCATAAGGAAAAATTTTTTTTTTTTAATTTAATTCATTTTGAATACAAAGAAATGAAAAAAATATCTAAAATGGAAAATTATTTTCATTTCTAATGAAGCGATTTAATCTTTTTGCAGCTTTCGGATTAAAATTGTCATTGTACATTATTTCTGAATGCTCCGTGTAATACCCACTATCAAATAAAGGAAATTTCAACGCAAAAATAGCTCCCCAGTCAAATATATTGATCGAAATTGTAATTAAAACTGACACTAGTATTTGAATCATTTGTTCAGTGATGTGCAATTACAGCAGTTAAAATCTATTTGTATTGATAAACGATTTCCACCCAGGAAATAGTCTTATCCATCTCGCTTAAATAGTATGCAAAGCATATTTCAAAACATATTTATTCCAGAGCAAATACTATTTTAAAAAAGTATTTTTCAAATTTAACATAGAGATTGCGTCACTTATAATAGTGTAATAATACCTAGTGCTACATTTGCTATTTATTAAAAAATGTTCTTTTACATTTATTAGTAAAATTGAAGTATTTTAATTAAACAGAAATGAGTTAGGAAAATAGAAAGCGAATGAAACATTGATACGAATATTCATAAAAGACTAAAAGTAAATCAGATTCAGTTTAAAGCAATTTTTAAGTATTCACTATAAACAAATTTTATTAAATAATATTTTTCTAATAAAAGAAATTTCTTTCTTTACACTATTAACAAGTGCAAGACATTCAGTGGTGTCTTAATTAAATACCTTTTTTTTTTTTTTTTTTTTTTTTTTTAAATAGAAAAATTCAGTAATCGTTTGCAGTGATTTTCAGCGATCTCTTCAAACGATTACTAAATTTTTCTATTAAAAATAATCTGGTGTGTCACTCACACGACTTCCGCTTACCCTGAAATTTAATACTATAAATACAGATTGGAGATTAAGGGGTAAGATAAAGAATACTGTTATGAAAACTTATGTTAAAACAATTCAAATTAGGCTTCGGAACAGCTTTATTTCTTAAGTAATTCTGTGTGAGGGGAGCTTCCGCCCCCCTCAACCACCCGTTTCATTATTGTACCTACATTTATATAGAATTCGAATCTGTTATTAAAATCAAAAATTCATTTATAATTATTCAGACAACTTTCACACCAACATTCCTTGAAACATATCAGTCTTAATCAAACTTTTGGAGTAGTAAACATATTAACTTCAAAATACAACATTTGGATCTCCTGAAATTATTTGTTTTTAATTTACTCTAACAGACACAGGCAGAGATCAAACATTAAAACTTGACTTCAGTATTCAGGAAACCTCAAAACGTGTAAATATATATATATATATATATATATATATATATATATATATATAAACAAGCGATGAATATTTAGCTATAAAAAATGCATTATTTACCATATGGCTATGATGAATTAATTTCAATTCCTGAGCAGATTTACTGGACATGGTAAAGAATTAGAGTAAAGCACTTCCATTAACAATAAAAAAGAATGTCATAGCTTAAATATTGACAGCCCTGTATATCTTCTAAAAGTTATCTACACATCACATGGGGGACATAAATATAATTCTATATTAATAACACAAGGCACAACCTGAAGTACACTTCCATCAATTTTCAAGTTCTGTAGCCCTATAATCTAGTTCTTTTGTGTAGCTCTGTAAACGAACAGTGAATGATTTCTATACCATATTCTACATGAACCATGTTTTTACATATATAATATATACATATATATATTCGTTTCATTAGGTTTAGTGCAGTGTATAGATGTTAAACTCTACTTACCTGCAGTTTTCCCCATAGACGTAATGTATTTGAATTCTCTTGGGTGTCCCTATACACGAACCATTTGCTTGATCTCAACGAAAAGTTTAGCGTAGCATTCCTATATCATACACACTTAGAATACCAAGTTTGGACTTTCTACTATAATTTACTTTTGAGATACTCTGATAATTGGTACACACACATACATACACACACAGACCAACCGTTAAAAACATGATTTTTGGATTCAGGCGACCTGAAAACGTGTAAATATAACGAAAACTCAGTTTCAAAAAATTGACTCAAAAACAATACTTTCTCTACCTGATGGGTAAGAGAAAATAATAGTGGTATTTATTTGAGATCATTATTGTAACATTCATACATGCAGCGTTGTTTTGCAAGTACCAAACAGCTTTATAATGTTGTACTTACTGTTAGGGGTTAGGGCCGATTAACATCACGAGGGTACGAGGCCTGGGTGGAATGTTCTCCATGAGGCTTTTTTTAAGGGATCCTAGCCCATAATCACGCAAGTTTCAAAGAAAACCATGAAAAACAGTTAAGCTATCTTTATTTTTAAAAACGCCCTTGCATTTAATGAAATATTATTTTTCTTAATGTAGTTTCAGTTGAGAGAACGCTAGATCACAAATTATAAATTTTCAAAAAAGAATTTCTTTGAATTTAATAAAATATGAAATTTTTTTAATCTCTAATTTTGAACCAAATTTAACAATTAATGAACTGGCAACTCATAATCAATAATTTTAGCCAATTTTTATCTAGTGGGAAAGTAAAAGATCGCCTTTTTTTTTCTTTTTTTTTTTTTTTTTTTTTTATACTTTACTTCAAGATAACGCATGATTTATCATTTAACACGAATTAGAAATTGTATGACTGACAGTCCGAAAATTTTAAGATATCAATGTCTGAAAAAAAAAAAATCACATTTTAAGGAATTTCAAAAACTTCTATAAAATCTTTAATTTTCAGTTAAATTTAGAGATTTTTCGTCTGTGAACTTCAAATCATTATTTATAGCCAACTTTTAACTTTTGTCAAACTCAGTTAAAAATTCATTTTTTAAAAAAAGCGTTTTCATAATGCAGTCTAGAAAGCAATTGATTAATATTTAAACATTATTTGGAAGGTGGAAGATTTCCAGCTTGCAAACTTTGCGTTATCAATAAAAAATGGCCTAAAAAACACATTTTAATTATAAGCCTATATTTTTAAGAATCAGGCAGACTTTGATAGTCGACATTTTTTATTTTGTTGAAATTTGCAGGAAATGATCTTTATATCAAACTATTAGACCCTATATAAAAAAAAAAAATCTTAAGGTATCTTAAGGTTTAGGGGTGTAAAAGATGGAAGTCCAGGGATGGAACACGGGCGCAGGACTCATACCACTATCAATATAAAAAAAGTTTCTACTTCTTAAATAAACCATATTATAGGTAGCAAAATTTCTTAAACAACCACCGGTATGAATTCGGCGGCCGTGTTCCATCACTGGAATTCATTTGTTATTTTACGAAAAACACACTAATTTATGTAAGGCAATACTTTTGTGCCCAAAGTGAACCATGGTATTGACAGTTATTTTCTATTTTACTACTTCCATACTAACTGTTAGTACATAAATACTCATGATGACTCATGGTGCAAAAGTCAAAGGTGTCGTTTACTTGGAGTGCAAAAAAATGTATTTAATCCTGAAATTTCAAAAAACCAAAAATTGCATGGCTTTAAAGATCATTTGCTGCAGCGCCAGGAGTGACCAAGAATGAACGTAGTTGGGAAAAACAGCCTTAAATAAAATAGAAACAAAATCAATTTACAATCATCTCATAACTCTTTAAACTTTTGTGGCTCTACACTTTGATTTTTCTGGTATACGCACTGTAAAAAATTTTGTGTAACTCTACTCAACAATGTTGAGGCAGCTTACTTGCCACACTAATTAATGGAGTTAAAATTTAATTTTTAATTTATATAATTATTATTATTATTTAGTTAAGTTTTTACTGTATGGTCTGAGTGTGTGAGTGTTTTGTCCGTCCTCTAAAAACCATGTGTGCGAGAATGTGAATTTCTGTACTCTCCCCCTCGGTGCTGCAATCAACCCAGTTTTAAAAGAATATGATTTGAAGATTTCCCACTGCAAATACAAAAGTGTGTTCTCATCCCTTCGAAAGACTGTTTCATCTCATCTTTAATATTCTAGTGTATATCTTCTTTAGAGTGTTACCCACAACTTCAACAACATCAAAAATATGACTGCTTATCTGCATTAAACAGTTTTCTCCATAGCGCCCCTTGTCGCAAAGAGCAAATCCTCGGCGCAACATGGAAAATACACACGGACTTCTTGTAGATAACACTTTTATCAGACTGTTCTCATCAGCAGTCGTCTCTGATTTCAAACATTGTTGTTCATCAGATGACGCCCATTGTCGGTTTGGTTTTATTCCGGCGTTTCTCTGAAATTGTTCAATTCTCACACCATCGCCCACTGTCGGCTCTAGGCTAAGGCCTGGCGATTTATGCTTTTTTTTTTTTTATATAAACTGCGAGTAGTCCCCTTAGAAGCACTCAACATCACTCCAAGAGTGTTGAGCGGGGGCTGCTCCCTGCTGCCTGTTAAACTATGTTGAAAAACATTACCAACTGCACACACTTTGATTTTTCTGGTGTACGCACTGTAAAAAATTTTGTGTAACTTTACTCAACAATCTTGAGGCAGCTTACTTGCCACAACTATGTTGAGAAACATTACCAACTGTAGTTGTGTAATCTTTGCAGACAGGGAAGAAAATTTGCACACTCACAAAGGGTAACTTTACACAAGTTTTTGTGTAATATATTCAGAACAATAGATAAGGTTCCACTCTCGCGAACGGTAACTTTACCCAACATTATTGTGTAACATAGGCAGATCAGTAGGTAAGTTTCCACTCTTAGAAACGGTAACTTTACATAACATTCTTGTGTAACGTATGGAGATCAGTAGTTAAGGATCCTCTCTCTCAAACGGTAACTTTACACAACATTCTTGTGTAACGTATGCAGATCCGTAGGTAAGTTTCCACTCTGGCAAACGGTAACTTTACACAACATTGTTGTGTAATGTATAAAAATTAGAAGGTAAGATTCAACTCTGGCGAACAGTAGCTTTACGCAACATAGTTGTGTAAGGTATGAGGATCAGTAGGTAAGGTACCTCTCTCGAAAACATTAATTTTATACAACACTGCAGTGTAATGTAGGTAGATCAGATAATAAGATTTTACTTTCAAAAAAGGTAACACCATGCAAAGATGTTGTGTAACCGATACAGATCAATAGGTATGGTTGCAGTAATGTGATTGGGGACTTAATACAAGTTTGTTTTATAACATATGCAGATCATTCATTATGGTTACACATTTATGTCCGTTAATTTTACACAAATTTGTTATATAAAGTATGCAGGCGAGTAGGAAACATTTTAATCTAGCGATCTATTACTAATTATAAATTTGTTTCGAAAGATATACAAACCAGTAGGTAAAGTCCCACATTTCATTCAGGGACTTTATGTAATCTTATTGTGTTCTGTAGGTAAAAAGTAAGGTTTCATTTTGGAAATTGCGAAAGTTTACCTTTTTTACAAAACAATTTTCTAATTATTTTAAGATGATGGTAGACATCAGAAATGTTTATTAAATTACCATGTTAGAGTTATAAATATCTGCATACATTTGAATTAAATGTATCAATATATTAAATTTTCTCAAAAATTATTTAGGTTTCAAAAATCTAATTTTTTTTTAAATTTAAATTTCTAATGCAAAACTAGTATTAAGTTCTCACTTTAATTTTATATTATTATAGTTTAATTATGTATTTCAAACATATTTTGGTTATGTTTTTATTGTTAATTCATTGATAAGTTTTATTTATTTATTTTTTTTTTATTTTATTTTTTTTTAATATTTCTGTTTCTATATAGAAATTACATGACAATTTTGACATTCAATAAATACATTTAAAAATCTTATCAATCAATTGACAAAGTAATACCCAAAATTTTTTTTAGCTATAATAATGTAAAATCGAGGGGGAAATTTAAAACTAGATTGCATGCAGCATTTTAAATTTTTTTGAGAAGTTTTTATCTATTTTTTTAAAATTGAACATGAATATTTAATTTCATAATTCTAAAAACCAATAATTAAAAAAAAAAAAAAAAAAAAAAAAACTATAACATTTATGATCTTGCTAAAATGGAGATATTGACAGATCTGTTCATATTTTTAGTGTCATTTTTAAAAATGTATAATAAGTGACAAAAAAAAATAAAAATAAAACAAAAAACTGAAAAATTCCATTTTTTTTTACGTAGTAAATAAATGATGTTTAATTATAATTAGGGTTCCTGCCGGCATGGCGACAAAGCGACAGTTGTTACCCAGTTACTAACAAATGTCGCCTAAATCACTCATATAGAGGATAAATTTGTCCGCTAAAATATTTTTAAAAATCTTTTTCGATATTAAGAAAGCTTCTAACAGTATTGTTCGATGCTTGTATGGTAAATATAATTAATTTCTTTGTGGTCGATTTGAAGATTTTTTTCTGCATTCACAGTTCTGTTACTAGATGCGATAGATTGCTGCTAAATTAAAATCTTATGATTGCGTTGAATTATATGTTTATTGTATCACAATGTTTATATAATTTCTGCAAATTTCTTTTAAATTACAGTTTCATGTCACCATTAAAAGGTCTTTTGGTTTTGTTTTTAAGAGACTATACTTTTTACAAGGTTATGCAATTCGTGCGGACGATGAGTCCACTTTATTACGTTTTCTTTCGTACTGCATGTAGTGACTACATTTTTCTCTCATGAAGGGTCATGCTTAATTATTTCAATGCGAAACAATTACTGTGAATCAGCTTTATCTGCACCACCAGCTTTATGTCCATTTTATTGCAAGTTATAAAAAATCTGTATTGCATAATTTATATCTATAATAATAAAAGAAGATGTCTGTCTGTCTGTCTCTCTGTCTGTGCATCTATACGTTCAGCCACTACTGAACGCAGAAGTACAAAATTTGACATGAGGGAGTTCGGAAACCTTCCCGAGGGGATAGTGCAAAAAGAATTAAAAAAATTTAATTAGATCCGGAGATATTAATTAAAACATCAACATATGTCTAGTCAAAAAACGATTCAAAAAGCCAGGCTAACTGTATAGCTAATTCCAGCAAATATACAGCTCAAGTCTCTATCTTGCAACAAAACAAAATAGAAAAGGAAATTAAATTAATCAATAACACAAACAAAAATTTAAACAAGGAATAAGTAATTTAAGCAATCCACATGTTAAACGATACGAGCATTAATTGATTGCTTTAATTGTTAGTTATTAATCTTTAAAAGCTTTTAACAATATTAAAATGGTGATTTTTAATTTTAACGTTAACCTTTTTAAATTTCAGTTTATTTTCAACTTTCAACGCATTGTGAGCAAGCGCCATCTTATGTGAAAAAAAGAGATTTACTATTAGGTAATTACATAAAATGTACGGTTTAACTTAGAAATTTTACTTATTTGAGTTAAATTTTTAAGCAATATATTGGGGAGGGGAGGAAGAGGATTAAATTTTATTTAAAGTTAAATGCTCTTAATTTTTCATGGGCAAGAAAAATGGCTTTTTTTTTAGCTAAATTCTTCTTTTTGCATGCGAATTCCTTGTACAAATTAATTCATTCAATATGGAATCAATAAATATTTTACTTTTTTTGAATAGTTTGTTAAAACAAATTAACAGTCCGAAATGTGTATTTTTTTGTAATTGAAATTTGCTTTATAATAGTTATTTAACAATGTGCATCATATAAATTAATTTATTATTGTGTAAGTCAGACTGTATGCAAAATTCTTAGAAAATTTATTGTAGAGGCATTAGTATTTGCAAAATTATTATGTATCTATTTCTTTCAACTTTAAGTAATTGTAATAAGTTCTCTTGAAAGACTCTATTCATATTTATTTTCATTATATATTTAGCAGTTCAAAAAATAATCCTTAGGAAATTTTAGAAAATATAAATGATTTAATTAAGGAGGGATTAAGATCTCGTTCATATTTACCAATACTTAAATCATTTCCAATACGCATGCTTTAATTTTCATTCTTCCCGCCACAAAAGTACAACGCATGTTGCTAGCAGAATTTGGTTGACTTCGATTCTGCTCACTTCTACCTCTGCTAGGCAATGACTTCAGAGGGGAAGTAATGCAATCTGATTGGTCAGCTTTTTATCAGATGTCATCCTCTGCAAGACACATAATTGGTTTCTCCCGGTTTCTCATTGGCTTGTAATGTTTCTGAAACAAGATGTGTAAAGTTGCTCAAAAGAACCGTGTATTCTAAAACCTTATCTCATTCCACACGCATACTAAGGGAACTTATACAACGTTCTGGAGGAACGTTAGTAAATTTTTTTACAGTGCGATAAATAATTTCGATTATTTTATCTCAACATTTATTACTATTGCATGCAAAAATTTTAAAATCAAAATTGTTTTAACTAACTGAATTGCTATCTAAACATAATACTTTTTTTAATATTAAAAGTCCAAGTATCACGGGGATAACGCTAAAAAGTATATTGAGATAAAGAGAAGAAATTTTTATTCCTTGGATTGAAGGAATGAATATAGTAATCGAGAAAGAAGGATTTAGCAGGGCAAAAAGGACGTCACAATTGCAACAATGTACCTCCGGTAACTCTTTCAACTTTTATGTAATGCGGCTCTATAGATACTTTTTGCTAAACATGTGTTTTGCGCCAGTTGTTAAGTAACTTCGATTACTTTAATTTCAATATTCGTTACTATTGTGCATAAAAATGTAAGATACATTTATTTTAAGCATTTAAGCTCCCTTTTCTCCTTCTTACAGTTTCTCTGTCCTTGGTACCAAATCGAACGTAATTAACTGAACGGGGGGAAATGAGGATTCATAAGAAGAATTTTCGGCCCTAAGAAATTAAACACCTGTTTTCTTATGTGAATAGTCAAGCTATTATGAATAAGAAATGATGTGAATTAACTCGAAATGTGGAATTTAATTTTTGCACAGACAGGAAACACGAAGAGTGACTGTTGGAATAACGTTAACTGTAAGGTACGCCGGTGGCAAGTTACATAAAACAGGTTATTATGTAATAAGAATAATAAGAAAGCACCGCAGTACTGGTGTTATTATTATTATTATTATTATTATTATTATTATTACAATTTTGATTTTATTTTGCTATCTACATTTTTTCTAACTGAATATTGTAGGGTTCGTGCGCCTCAGGCTATTCAGATTTTAATGCATAAAGTGATCTAATAAACTATTTGATTTTTATTTTAAAAAATATATATATTCATAAACTGTATTTAAGAAAAAAATCTATAAGTCGTTTACGACATAGAAGGATCCAAGATTTGATTAACTGTGTGGAAATGTTAAATTTATCTTATGCGTTATACGGGACTGTTTATCGCGCTGTATGTGTACTAGTCGCAATTTTATTTTATTTATATTTATTTTATTTTATTTTATTTATATTTATTTTATTTTATTTTATTTTATTTTATTTTTTGTCGCATTTTCTGGCAGCGTGTTACATGGTAATTCAATGTAGTTATTGAAATACGTTTAAGGTAACAACACCAATGCTCGTCACTCTTAAAGCCTTATTTTCAAAATATTGGATTTTTTTGCGTGGTATTCATGTGCCATTATTATAATTCCGTCTATTTTATACACTGATCCTTCTAGTTGTCGATAAATATTTTCAATCTTTGATAATACATTAAGCCAATTTTGTTTAAAAAATAATAATAATTGAAAGTATAAAATTATACCAGTGTTCGTCATTCGAAAAACGGATTTCACCAGTAGTCGTCAGTTGCTTGCATCAGTAATCGTTATATCAATAAAACGTAAAAATTTGTTAAATAATCCGATTTTAAATATGTTTTCACAAAATTTTATCAAGCAATTTTTTTTTTATATATATCATATTTCACGCTGTCAGCAACCGGTGGCTGTCGTAGCCTAAACGGGAAGCTCAGTGTCAGCCACCGATGGCTGACATGGCGCTGAACGTGTTAATCATTTTCTTTACGCTGATTCCGTCCAACTGTCGTTTAGTGCATAGATTATTTATTTTGCTTCTCCCTATTCTCCCCCAAATATTTGAAAGTGATCTACTTATAAGGAACAGAAGGCTTTGGAGAATCTAATACGGGCGGATTCAAATTCCTAAATGTTATTTAATGCTTATTTTAACAGTTCTTTTACGAGGGTGACGACTACTAGTGCATATTTTAAGGGTGATGAACACTAGTGTGTCGTTACTTTAGATACAAAAACAATAGCTTTTATAAATGATCTTCTTTGATAAAATTTCTGTACTTTTTTCCGGTTAAATCTTAACGAATCATTTACTTTCTATGCAAAATTCCGATTTATTTTTTCTAAGTATATGGACGGACCCTAATACATTTTCGTTTGTAACTCTATCAAGAATTAATTTAAAGTATATAAATAGTACCTTTTTTCGAACCGCCTTGATCTTAGAAAATTAAATATGGAGTCAAAAATAGGAGTTGCTATTGAAAAAAAACGAAGTTTATGCCAGTTTTAATATGTAGACAACCCCTAAGCAAAATTTAACTATACCATTATAAATTAAATATTATTACCAATCGATTGGCACCAGCCGCATATTTATAGGACGATTTGAGACAAAATTAGTTGAAGGTGGCTCGCGACTGTACAATTGCAATAAACATAGAAATAAAAGTAATGGAAGTTATTTAAGAAGTGCCACAAACGCATGTACAGCAGACAGTATCGAGCCGCATTACATAAAAACGGGAGAAGTTACAATAGATACATCATTGCAATTGTGGCATCTTTTCTTTTCGACTAAATATCCTTCTTCCATTATTTTATTACTTAAGGCTTCTTTTATACGACTAATTTTATACTTGATCACTTTTTCCGCAAGCAGTAAATGATCTTCAAAATCATACAATTTTTCACTTTTCGCAACTGCAAGGTGAAATATTTTTCATGTTGTACTCTTTTTGGGTATTTTTCATTAGTATGTACTTACTGAATATATCTTTATAAGTATGTACTTACTTATATACCTTTGTGGTTCATTTTTGACGCAAAAAGATTTTGAGGGCCAAAATTTCACAAAAATGGATGTTTTCTTTTTGTAGAATTTTGAATAACCTTTGAACTTTGTGCCAAGAGTTGCTTTTCATAAAATAACGAACGCCCTTCACCTTTCCTCCTCAATACCTTAAGTTAAAAAGTTAAGTTTAAGTTAAGTCCAATAATTTCACATAAAGAACACATGAGGATAATTTCAACAAAATCAAAAATGTCAACTATCTAAACCTGCTTGATTTTTAAAAAATTGGCTCTTAATTAAAAAAATTCTGTCATATAGATTTTCCATCAAACATAGCTAAGAAACATCCAGATTAAATTAGCTTTCTAATAATTAAATTAAGGTGCGTCTCAAAATGGTACATAAATTCTTACGAATAACAAGTTTGTATAAAAATAAACAATCGTTTTTGAACATTTACAGTCGCTGACATTAGTGAAGGCACACTTTTGAATGTAGAGGTTTTTATCAACCCAAGTAGCACGGGAACGTTCTGTGAACGTCTATTAACGGTTACAGTCTTTCAAACACCGTGTTTCGTGTCAAGAGAACGTTCGATTAGACGTTCAAAAATAGTATTACTTAGAACGTTCTGAATATTGGAAATATTTTTTAACTCGGTAGTGCAATGTAAGCTCATTAAACAAAAATTAAAAAGCAATTATTTATTTCCAAAACAATAGTATTGAAAAATTTTGAGCTTACCTTTTCTGTTCTGAAGACTCTGGCGTCCCATTGGTGCTATCTTCTTAATAGTTTTATTTTATATATTAATTATTATTTTCTCTCTGTAAAAGTAATTTTGTTAGTATGATGCAAAAAATCATGTCGACATTTTTGTTGTAGTTTAATTTGTACATTCAATAAAAAAGAAAATAAAAAGAAAATAAAGGAAGTGAGATATAGTCTCTCACTTTACATAGTAAAAACATAAACTAAATCAATATCTATCCTGATGAAAAAACAGGCAGGTGTAAAATCACGTGACAGTTCTATAAATAGATCTTCACTCCTTCAAATGGGAGGCAATGAAAAATTGGGGAGGGTGGAACAGACTCGCTCTTGTTTTTATAATGTTCGTTTTTCACACAATACAATTTGGAATAGGAGTCTTTTGAGTTTGTAGTTTTCTGTCACCCCTCCTCAAACGAGGAATACGATCTTAGTTCCAAGTTATCACAGTGTTTAAAAAAAGATTGGCTTAGGAGTAGGTATCGTTAACACGTCAGCAGTCATTAATTTACTCTGCAGATATTGTAGGGTAATTGTTCCTTTTTCGCACAGGTTCTTCACGCAGTGGAATCTAATGTCTATATGTTTGGAGCGAGCTGTGTGTTTGGGTGATTCAATCATTTTTGATTGTTCACTGTTTGTCATCGAATAATCTTATGGGCAATTCCTGTGGTAAGTAAAGGTCCTCTAGTACCCTGGTCAGCCACAAGATTTCTTGGCCAGCATTTGCGACTGCTATGAACTCTGCTTCTGCAGAAGACAGAGCTACACACGTTTGCTTTTTTAAAATCCAATGGATTGGTGTTTTTCCTATGAAGAATAGGTTTCCTGTCATCGATTTGCGATCGGATTTATCACCGGCCCAGTCGGCATCGGCGTAACAAGTTAGAATAGGTTTTTCCTTCCCACTTATAACCAAATTTAATTTTTCAGCTGCTGCAATGTCAGGTCTAGAGATAGTAGCGATATATAATAGAGATCCGATGGCTTGTCTGTATTTTGTATTATTACTTAGTAAATTATCATCGGATGCGTTGTCTTGATAACCGGGATTCTTTGGTATATTTGTGGGCTTAGCATTTTGAAGACTGAATTTTTCTACAAGTTCTTTGATTTTAGTTCTTTGATCTATGAAGTATTCTCCTTGTTTTGATTTTTGTATGTTAATGCCGAGGTAGTAGCTTATTTCTCCTAGATTTTTGAGCTCGTATTTTGCACTAAGTTTCTCGATAGTTTCTTCTATTTGTTGGTCCGATCCAAATATTAACAGGTCGTCCACGTAAATAATGATATGTATGGGATTTGTTTCATTTTTCCTAAACAGGCAAGCATCTGCTGTGCTTTGTGCAAAACCGAAGAATTCTTTTAGAGTTTCACCAATTTTCAAATGCCATGATCTGGCGGCTTGCTTAAAGCCATAAAGGGCTTTCTCTAATTTCCATACTTTATTTTCGTTTCCAGGTGAAATACAGCCTTTAGGTTGTTCCATGTATACTATTTCATCTAAATCTCCATGCAGGTGTTGGTGTTGGTGTTAGGGATTAAGGCCGATTGACAACACTGGGGTCCTAGGCCTGAGGGGGAGTGCCTTCCGTGGAGGTCTTTCTAAGGGGTCCTAGCCCGTATTTACGCAAGCTTCGGAGGAAACCACGGAAAACTCCGAACGGCTAGGCCGACGAGCGCGACCGGGGAATCTCCATGCAGGAAGGCAGTTTTAATATCAATATGGTGAACCTGTGTGTTTCTGTGAGCGGCACTGGCCAAAAAGGCTCTAATTGTGCTATGTGATACCACCGGGGCAAATGTTTCGTGAAAGTCTTCACCATATTTTTGACTGAAGCCTTTGGCCACCAGTCTTGCTTTATATTTGGTTATTTTGCCTCAGGAGTCATATTTGATCTTATAAGTTCATTTGGACCCAATAACTTTTCTTCCAGGTGGAGGTTCAATCAATGTGATTGTTTTATTTTGTTTTAAGGAATTCATTTCTTCCTGCATCGCGTTTAGCCAATTTTGTTTTTCTTGTGGGTTTGTTATGTTAAGAAAATCGTTATAATCTTTGGGTTCATTGGTCTCAAAGTTTTCTGTTAAGTAAATTAGCCTTTCATGTGGTACACCTTTATTGTGTCTAGTTGACCTTCTTAAGGTGTCATTTGTGTTGTCGTGTTCACTAGTGATATGTTGATCTGGTGAACTTATGTCAATTCTGACAATTTCGCGCCCTATATGCCATTCTGTATCTGGGTGTTCATTTGTGTTGTTTTCTGAGAGTAATTTTATTTCATTGTTTTCTCCTGAATTGTTTACAATATTTTCAACGAATTTAACTGTTCTTGCAAGTATTACGTAGCCATTTTTCAGGTAGATCCTATACGCTTTAGCGCTGTTGTCGTAGCCGACAAAAATGCCTTCTTGGGCTTTGTCATCTAATTTACCCTGTTTACTTTTATGAATGTATGCGTAGGTTTCACAGCCAAAAGTTTTTAAGTGACTTAAATTTGGTTTGCTACCATGCCATAATTCATAGCGTTTTTGTAGTGGCTTTTGTAGGTAGTCTGTTTTGGAGGTAATTGGCGGTGTTTACAGCTTCCCCCCACAATTTTTTGTCTAAATTGGCTTCTGATAAAAGTGTACGTGTCATTTCGATCGGTGTACGATTCTTTCTTTCCGCAACCCCATTTTGGGCTGTGCAATGTGGTACGGTGAGCTGATGGTGAATACCATTTTCTTTAAGATACTCTTCTACATTTTTGTTTATATATTCACCGCCATTATCTGACCTTTTTATTTCTGGTTTCTTTCCAAATTTGTTTGTGGTAAAGTTGACGTATTCTTTTAATTTCTCGATTACTTCGCTCTTTTTACTTCGAAAATAAATCATTGTATACCTAGAATAATCGTCAACAAAAGTTAAGATATATGATTTATCACCTATTGTTGGTACTTGAATAGATCCGCAAACATCGCTATGTACTAATTCTAGTATATGTTTTCCCGTGTTTTCTGCAGTTTTTGGATACTGGGTGTCAGTCAGTTTTGTTTTGATGCAAGTTTCGCATGTTGTCTCGTGTTTGCAGTTATTGATTTTTATTCCCAGAACTAACTGATTTTTAGCAAGAAATTAAAACTTCTTCACACACCATAAATTTTAAATCAGCACAACCGGTTTCGAAAGGACGTAGCCTTTCTTCATCAGGTGCAAACACGTGCAACTGGCTGTTCAGTTGCACGTGTTTGCACCTGATGAAGAAAGGCTACGTCCTTTCGAAACCGGTTGTGCTGATTTAAAATTTATGGTGTGTGAAGAAGTTTTAATTTCTTGCTATTGTCTGTACGCCAGTTTTTTGAATTTATTTTGGTAACTGATTTTTGTTTAGTTCTTTAATAGAGTTGAAATTTTTATGGCCCATGCGTTTGTGCCATAGAGTAATACAGTTAGGATTTTGGCATTCTTCAGTCAGGTATGTATTATGTTTGTTTATTGGCATGGGCAAGTTTAACTCATATAAGTTGTTATTTTTTGTACCCTCTAAAATGGTTTCATTTTTCATAGATATGTAACACTTTTGTTTAGTGAATGTGACTTTACAGCCATTTTGGGTGACTTTGTGTACAGATATACGGTTTGCCTTTAATTCTGGAACATATAAGACTTCCCCTTTTTGTTTATTTGGATCCAGGTATTCAATTTTTATTACTCCTGAACTGAGTGAAGTGAGGGTGTTACCGTTTGCTATGCATACTTGCGATTTTGTGACTCATCTAAATTAACGAAAAGGTCTATATTGTTGCTTATGTGCGATGACGAACCACTGTCTATTATAATACTGTTCGTCATTGCATTTTGAGTCGTGAAAGCCATTTGTTTTGTTTGTGATGTTATTTGCTTCATTTGTTTTGAATGGCTTTGTTGTTGTGTATGTGCGTGTGGCAACTCGTCATTCTGTGTCACTAACTGTGAGGAATTGGTTGTTCTGAATTTATTTCTAAATTGTTTGTTTTTAGTGTTATCAGCATTTTTATTCTTCAGATGCAGCATTCCGATTTATTATGATTGTTTTTCTTGCAATAAGTGCAGCATTTATTTTCCTTTTTGAAATTACTATTATACTGCTGTTTTTGTTTATGTGAAAAGCTTTAGAAGAGTTTGTGTTGTTTTCGGAGGCTTCTTTTTGACGGTTGAATTCGTCAAACAATTTGCCTGCTAACATAGTTAGGTGTCAATTCATTTTCTAGGCGAGCTTCAAGGACTATTATCAGAGTTTCCTAGCTTTTAGGTACAGAGCACAATAACAATGCAGAAATGTGCGCGAATTTGATTTCTTCCCCAATGGATTTCAATTTATCGATAATTTCTAAAATTTTGTTTATGTGGGTTTGCATATCGCCACCTTCTTCTAGTTTCGTGCTATATAATTTTCTCAATAAATACAATTTGCTACTTAGATTTGTTCTTTCGTTGATATTACGCAACTTGTTCCACGTTTCTAGGGCTGTTAGACATTGTTTGATGTGTATTATTTGGGTATCATCAATGAGCAAGTTTATTATGGCACGCGCTTTATTGTCCTTTTTCCGCCATACATCTGTGATAGGATTTGGCGGGTCGTCTGTTATTACATCATATAATTCATCCTTCATCAGATACATTGATGTTTTAAATTTCCATACTGAATAATTTTCAGAATTTATTTTTTCTATCATTGGACTTCCTTTAAAATATGCCATTGTTGATTTCTTTTCATTTATAGTGAATACTTTGTTTTTGAGAAGAATTTATTTTTGAATGTTTGTTTTTTGTAAAAACGTTACTTTTGTTTTTGTGATATTTCTTTTTATTAATTCTTCAATTTTCAAAAAACGAGCTTTCTAAACTTTCTTAATTCAAAAAATGTACGAATGCACTATCCTTATTTTTCATTTTCTTAATATATGATTTCAAACACTGAATATTTATGCTTTATTAAATAAAATTATTATTTAATTTTAGTGTTTTATTTTCATATTAATTTAATTTTACTTTTACTATCTGTGGGACAGCCAGATAATTTATAAATACTTATAGGTAAGCTTTAATATGTTCACTTAAGAACAATAACAACGATACATTTTTCACTTTTCATTTGTTTAATATTAGATCAGCATCAAAAACTATTGGAAATATTTTTTAACTAGGTAGTGCAATGTAAGCTCAGTAAACAAAAATTGAAAAGCAATTATTTATTTCCAAAACAATAGTATTGAAAAGTTATGAGCTTACCTTTTCTGTACAGAAGACTCTAGCACCCATTGGTTCTGTCTTCTTAATACTTTTATTTTATACATTAATTATTATTTTCTCTCTGTAAAAGTAATTTTGTTAGTATAATGCAAAAAATCATGTTGACACTTTTGTTGTAGTTTAATTAGTACATTTAACAAAAAAGAAAATAAAAGGAAAATAAAGGAAGCGAGATATAGTCTCTCACTTTACATAGTAAAAACATAAACTAAATCAATATCTATCCTCAGGAAAAAACAGGCAGATGTAAAATCACGTGACAGTTCTATAAATAGATCTTCACCCCTTCAAATGAGAGGCAATAAGAAATTGGGGATGGTGGAACAGACTCACTCTTGTTTTTAAAATAATGTTCGTTTTTCACAGAACACATTTTGGAATAAAGGAGTCTTTTGAATTTGTAGTTTTCTGTCACTGAAAAGGTTTGCTTTGTACCATCTATAAAATGTACAATTCTAGTTCTATGAAAAACGTTCACGTCACCATCGTAACACGTTCTGATTATAACAAATATGACAAAATGCCTTTTTAACACTTTCCAACAAGGTTGAAAAGTGTTTATGACTTCGGTTTGTCTGTCTGTCCTCGCTCTAACTCCCGTAAATATTTATGGAATTTCTTGAAACTAATATATGTTATTCAAGTTCACTATCGGACGGTTCCTATTGAAAATGGAGTTTATACCTCTCCTGGTTTGTGTACAGGGACACCCGAACGTATTTCAAAGCATTGTGTTCTATGAGAGATATTTCTACAAACCATATTTTCAAACCTTTACTGTAGACTTACCTTAATGAAATTAAAATATGTTATTCAAGTTCACTATCGGACGGTCCCTATTGAAAATGGAGTTTATACCTCTACTGGTTTGTGTACAGGAACACACGAAAGTATTTCAAAGCATTGTGTTCTATGAGATGTATTTCTGTAAATCATATTTTCATACCTTTACTGTACACATATCTTCATGAAATTTAAATATGTTATTCCAGTTCACTATCGGACGTTAACTATTGAAAAAGGAGTTTGTACCTCTACTAGTTTGTGTACAGGGACACGCGAAAGTATTTCAAAGCATTGTGTTCTATGAGAGGTATTTCTATAAACCATATTTTCATACCTTTAGTGTAGACATATCCTAATAAAATTGAAATATGTTATTCAAGTTCATTATCGAACGTTCCCTATTGAAAATGGAGTTTGTACCTCTACTGGTTTGTGTACAGGGACACCCAAAAGTATTTCAAAGCATTGTGTTCTATGAGAGGTATTTCTATAAATCATATTTTAATACCTTCACTGTAGACATATGTTAATGAAATTGAAATATGCTATTGAAGTTCACTATTGGATGTTTTCTGTATAATATAAAATGGAGGGAATACCACCATCGGGTTATACACAGGGACACTCAAAAGTTTTCCAAAGCATTGCGTACTATGAGAGATATTTCTATATAAATCAAATTTTAATAACTTTACTTTCCACGAACGTAAAATATGTTATTTTTATGCACAAAAAAAAGCTTTACATAGAATATAGCATGATAAGCATTATATTTACAGGGTGGCACAAAAATATCCAGATAAATTAAGAGCTATTAATAAAAAAAATTGCTAGATGTGTACTTTCGTTTACGTTAAGCGTTTTTAACACTATGTAACAATTTTAACACTTTCCAACAAGGTTGAAAAGTATTTATGACTTCGGTTTGTCTGTCTGTCTGTCTGTCCGAGCTCTAACTCACGTAAATATTTATGGAATTTCTTGAAACTGATATATGTTATTCAAGTTCACTATCGGACGTTCCGTATTGAAAATGGAAATTTTACCTCTACTAGTTTGTGTACAGGGACACCCGAAAGTATTTCAAAGCATTGTGTTCTATGAGAGGTATTTCTATAAACCATATTTTCATACCTTTACTGTAGACATATCTGAATAAAATTGAAGTATGTTATTCAAGTTAACTATTGGATGTTTCCTGTATAAAATGGAGGAATTACCACCATCGGTTTATGTACAGGGATTCTCAAAAGTATTCCAAAACATTGCGTTCTATGAGAGTTTTTTCTATAAATCAAATTTTAATAACTTTACTTTCCACGAAGTTTTCGGAAATTGAAATATGTTATTTATATGCACAAAAGAATGCTTTGCACAGAATATAGCATGATTAGCATTAGATTTACAGGGTGGCACAAAAATATCCAGTTACATTAAGAGCTATTAATAAACAATTGCTAGAATTGTACTTTCGTGTATGTTAAGCGTTTTTAACACTTTCTAACATTTTTTAAGTGTGAATATGATTTCAGTTTTGTGTATCTGCCTGTCCGTCTGTCTGTCTGTCCGAGCTCTAACTCCCGTAAATATTTATGGAATTTCTTGAAACTGATATATGTTATTGAAGTTTACGATCGGATGTTCCCTATTCAAAATGGAGTTTGTACCTCTACTGGTTTGTGTACAGGTACACCCGAAAGTATTTCAAAACATTATGTTCTATGAGAGGTATTTCGATAGACCGTATTTTCTTACTTTTACTGTAGACATATCTCAATTAAATTGAAATATTTTATTCAGAATCTCTATTGGATATTTCCTGTATAAAATTTAGCAAATAACACTACTGATTTATGTACAGGGACACTTAAAAGTATTCCAAAGCATTGCGTTCTATGCGAGATATTTCTATAAATCAAATTTTAATAACTTTACTTTCCACGAAGTTTCAGGAAATTAAAATATGTTATTTATATGCACAAAAGAATGCTTTGCAGAGAATATAGCATGGTTATCATTAGATTTACAGGGTGACACAAAAATATTCAGTTATATTAAGAGCTATTAATAAAAAATTGTTAGAACTGTACTTTCGTTTACTTTATGCGTTTTTGAAACTTTCTATCTTTTTTTTAGTGTGAATATAATTTCAATATCTGTATCTGTCTGACTGTTCTTCTGTCCGTCTGTCTATTTTACTGCGCTCTAATTCCCGTAAATATATATGGAATTTCTTTAAACCGATATATTTTATTCAAGTTGACTATCGGTTGTTCCCTATTGAAAATGGAGTGAACCTGGTGTCCCTGGATGTCCCTGGTTTGTGTACAGGGACACCCAAAAATATTCGAAAGCATTGTGTTCTATGGGAGGAATTTCTATAAACCATATTTTAATACCATTAATGTATAGAAACTTCAATGAAATTTTAATATATTATTCAATTCCCTATCGGATGTTTCCTATGTAAAATAGAGCCCATTTCTCACTGGTTTGTGTACAGGGGCACTTGAAAGTATTCCAAAGCATTGTGTTGCATGAGAGTTATTTTTATAGACCAAATTTTAATAATTTTTTTCTCCGCAATTGAAATATATTTTTCGTATGCACAAAAGAGTGCCTTCTCTGTAATATAGTATGGTTAGCATTAGATTTACAGGGCCACACAAAAATAATCAGTTACATTAACAGCTATAAATAAAAATTTCCTGGAATTGCACTTTAGTTTACATGAGCGTTTTAAAACTTTCTTATAATTTTAGTGGGAATATGATTTCAATTTGTGCATCTGTCTACCCGATTGTCTACCTTTCTATCTGTTTGTCTCCGGGTCCTATCATCCGTGAATACTTTGAGAATTTTTAAAAAATTATACACTCAAGTTCCGTATGGAATGTTCTCTATTTAAAATGCCATTAATAGGTCCTGTACAACTAGTTTTTTTACAGGGACAACAACAACAACAACAATAAAAAAACAAACAATGTATTACGTTTTAGGACAGAATTTTTTAAAAGTTATATTTAAAAATATTTCTACTATAAAAATCATAGAAACATTGACATGCATTATTAATATTCTAAAATATTGTTTTTTATAGAACATGATATGATTAACTTTCAGATTTACTGGGCTACACTAAAATATTCAGAAAGATTAAAAGCTATAATTATAATCTAACGGCTGCGTTTTCTTTTGCTTTAAGCCTTTTTAACACTTTCCAAAATGACTAAGAGTAATTTTAAAATCAATTAGTCTATCTGCATGTTTTTCAGTCGTTCTGTCTCTTGTGTGATAAAGTAGGCAAAGAATATTAAAAGTTATTCGATACAATTGCGTACAGTTGGAAAGTGTTACTAATCAATGCGTACTGCATGATTTTTCTTTCTTGTTTTTAATACTTTCCAACAAAGTTGAAAAGTGTTTATGACTTCGGTTTCTCTGTCTGTCTGTCCGCGCTCTAACTCCCGTAAATATTTATGGAATTTCTTGAAACTGATATATATTATTCAAGTTCACTATCGGACGGTCCCTATTGAAAATGGAGTTTATACCTCTACTGGTTTGTGTACAGGGACACACGAAAGTATTTCAAAGCATTGTGTTCTGTGAGAGGTATTTCTATACACCATATTGTCATACCTTTACTGTAGATATATCTTAATAAAATTGAAATATGTTATTCAAGTTCATTATCGAATGCTCCCTATTGAAAATGGAGTTTATACCTCAACTGGTTTGTGTACAGGGACACCCGAAATTATTTCAAAGCATTGTGTTCTATGAGAGATATTTGTATAAACCATATTTTCATAACTGTAGACATATCTTAATGAAATTGAAATATGTTATTCAAGTTAACTACCGGACATTCCCTATTGTAAATGGAGTTTATACCTTTACTGTTCTGTTTACAACCCGAAAGTATTTCAAAGCATTGTATTCTATCAGAGGTACCTCTATAAATCGAATTTTAATAACTTTACTTTCCACGATGTTTCAGGAAATTGAAATATGTTATTTATATGCAGAAAAGAATGCTTTGCATAGAATATAGCATAATTAGCCTTATATTTACAGGGTGGCACAAAAATATCCGTTTATATTAAGAGCTATTAATAAAAAATTGCTAGAATTGTACTTTCGAGTATGTTAAGCGTTTTTAACACGTTCTAATATTTTTTAAGTGTGAATATGATTTCAGTTTTGTGTATCTGCATGTCCGTCTGTCTGTCTGCTTGTCTGTCTGTCCGAGCTCTAACTCCCGTAAATATTTATGGAATTTCCTGTAACTGATACATGTTATTCAAGTTCACAGTGGGATGTTCCTATTGAAAATGGAGTTTATACCTCTACTGGTTTGTGTACAGGGACACCCGAAAGTATTTCAAAGCATTGTATTCTATGAGAGGTACCTCTATAAATCGAATTTTAATAACTTTTCTTTCCACGATGTTTCAGGAAATTGAAATATATTATTTATATGCACAAAACAATGCTTTGCATAGAATATAGCATGATTAGTCTTATATTTACAGGGTTGCACAAAAATATCCGTTTATATTAAGAGCTATTAATAAAAAATTTCTAGAGTTGTACTTTCGTTTATGTTAAGCGTTTTTAACACGTTCTAACATTTTTTAAGTGTGAATATGATTTCAGTTTTGTGTATCTGCATGTCGGTCTGTCTGTCTGCTTGTCTGTCTGTCCGAGCTCTAACTCCCGTAAATATCCATGGAATTTCCTGAAACTGATACATGTTATTCAAGTTCACAGTGGGATGTTCCCTATTGAAAATGGAGTTTATACCTCTACTAGTTTGTGTACAGGGACACCCGAAATTATTTCAAAGCATTGTGTTCTATGAGATTTATTTCTATAAACCATATTTTCATATCTTTACTGTAGACATATCTTAATGAAATTGAAATTAGTTATTCAAATTCCCTATTGGATGTGTGCTGTATAAAATGGAGGAAATACCATCATCGATGTATATACAGGGACACTCAAAACTATTCCAAAATTTTGTGTTCTATGAGAGGTATTTCTATAAATCAAATTTTATCAACTTTACTTTCCACGAAGTTTTATGAAATTGAAATATGTTATTTAAATGCACAATAAAATTCTTTGCATAGAATTTAGCATGATTAGCATTAGATTTACAGGGTGACACAAAAATATCCATTTATATTAAGAGCTATTAATAAAAAATTGATAGAATTGTACTTTCGTTTACATTAAGCGTTTTTAACACTTTCTAAAATTTTTGAATGTGAATATAATTTCATTCGTGTATCTATCCATCTGTCTGTCTATCTGTCTGCCCGCGCTCTAACTCCTGTAAATATTTATGGAATTTCTCGAAACTGATACATTTTATTGAAGTTCACTATCGGACGTTTCATATTGAAAATGGAGTGAATATCTCTTCTGGTTTGTATACAGGGACACCCAAAAGCATTCGAAAGCATTGTGTTCTATTAGTGTTATTAACCGACTTCAAAAAAGAAGGAAGGTTCTCAATTCAAACCGTATGTTTTTTTTATGTTTGTTAGCTCATAACTTCTGAACGGATGCTCGGATTTTCATACTTTTTGTTTTGTTGAAAAGGTCTCGGTCTGAAATAGGTCCCATTGTAATATCTTTACGATCTAAAGAAAATACAGGGTGCCCAAAAAATCAGTCCCAACTCTTTTAAGAGCTAAACGGCTGCACCTGTAGTGATAAAAATGGTATGTAAGTATAGCAAAGTGGCCATGCAGAACAAGGTTAAACCGCTTTCAGCGCCACCTGGTGGAAAATAGCGGACTTAGTGTTCCTATCTCGAAAACGGTTCTAGAGGAAAAAGTGAATTACAAAGTTGAAGAGTATCACCGATTTAGTACAAAAAGATAGACTAGACATTCATGCTAGCGTTCCTATCTCGGAAACAGTTCAAGACAGGGGAAAAAAAAGAATTATAAAATTGCAGAGCATCATCGATTTTCTACGAAAAGATAGTTTAGACATTGATGCTAAAAATACAATGCTAAAAACGTGCATTTGTTTGTTCGTAATTTCTTACACTATGCACACTTAAGCTACATTGCACACATTGTAGCGTAGCTGGTGAGACATAAGCTATATAGTTCAAAATACGGTTACTTGATACTTTTTGTTTTCTTGTAAAGATCTTGGTCTGAAGTAGGTCCCATTGTAATATCTTTACAATCTAAAGAAAATAAAGCGTCATCTGGTGAAAAACAGCGGAATTAGCATTCCTATCTCAAAAACGGTTCAAGCTGGGAGAAACGTTAATTATGAAGTTGTAGAGCATCATCAATTTACTACGAAAAGACAGTTTTTAGGCATTATTGCTAAAAATAGAACGTTTAAAACGTGCAGTTGTTTGTCCGCAATTTCCTACACTGTGCACCCTTTAACTACGTTGCACACTTCGCAGCGTAGAGGATGACACGTATACTCTGTGGTTCAAAGTACTATTACTGTAAGCGGTCACATCGATTAGCACAAAGTCGTTTTCAACCAACTGCAGAAAGGAAGGTGTTCTTAATTCGAGCTATGTGTTGTTGTTGGTGTTTGTAAGCTTATAACTTCGTAAGAGATGCTCTAATTAACACACTTCAAAAACGAGAAGTTTCTCAATTCAAAGCGTATATATATTTTTTTTGTTTTTGTTCGTTAGTTCATAACTTCTGAACGGATGACCCAATTTGGTACTTTTTGTTTTATTATATTGGTCTTGGTCTGAAATAGGTCTCATTGTAATAGCTTTACGATCAAAAGAAAATACAGGGTGCCCAAAAAAATCAGTCCCGACTTTTTTAACTGCTGAACAGCTGCAGCTATAGTCATAAAAGTGGTATATAGGCATAATAATGTGGACATGTGCTACGCGATTTAACCGCCTACAGCGCCACCTGGTGGAAAACAGTGGAGTTAGCGTTCCTATCTCGGAAACTGTTCAAGACAGGGGAAAAAAGTTAATTATCAAATTGCAGAGCATCATCGATTTAGTACGAAAAGATAAATTAGACATTAATGCTAAAAACAGAACACTTAAAACGAGCATTTGTTTGATCACAATTTCCTATTTTGTGCACAATTGAACGACATTGCATATGTTGTAGCTTAGCGGGTGATATTTATGCTACGTCAAATTCAAAGTATGGTTTTTGTAAGCGGTCACATCGATTATCGCATAGACGTTTTAAACCGACTTCATAAAGGAAGAGGTTCTCAATACTAACCATGTTTCTCATTGTTATTGTTGTTGAAATTTGTTAGCTTATAACTTCGTAAGAGATTATTTAATTTTAATACTTTTTTTGCTGTCGTAATGATCTTCGCCTGAATTAGGTTTCATTATCCTTTCATTAAGGTATAAACAAATTACAGGATACTCACAAAAGTCTGTTCTCACTCTAACTGCTGAACGCATGCAGCTGGTAAAAGCAGTATGTAAGTATCGATGTTGAAACTTCTGTCCGTCAGCTGCAATGCATATTTTGCTCTTTGTTTGAACTTTACGCTGCGCAATTTCCAGCGCAGCGGGTGACACTTATTCACTGTAAAGTTCAATATACATGCCTAACAGATTTTTTGGTTACGAATACAGTGTATCCGTTCTTTACATTTCTAAAGACTTTTAATTTAACGTATGTTCATCCAATAGATAGTTTTTTGCTCATATCCGATAAAGGCAAGAAAAGTGACACAACTTAAAAATGCAGCATTTGCGAAAAATCAACTTAAATATAACTTGACTAGAATAAAACTGGCACAACTGTCTCTCGAGTGGATAACTTTTTAGATTGAGATGTAATATTTTTGTTCACATTGGTTGCATTTCATGTATTTTTCAGTGACATAAACCACTTTTCGAGTTATGCCACTTTCCTTGGAAGTTTTGATTTGTGAAACTGCCGTCGAACGTCTTCTGATGTTCTGCTATATGAATAAGTTTTCACTGAAAGCAGAAAAATAAAATCTTTTTGTAAAAAAATAGAACCGACTCTAAAAAGCAGCAACTATTCAAACAACTAAAAAAAAGAAATGCAATCGGTACGAAATAAAACTGTAAATTGCGCCTAAAATTATAAAATAATTTCCTTCGCCAAACAACCTATAACACTACAATTAATCATAACTTTTGAAGTCGGCGCAAAATTAAATAAAAATTGATACCTAATACAAAAATCAAATCCTATTCAAAATACACATCTTACATTGTCACCTGCAAAACGCAGCCGAAAACTACTTTGATTCAAGAAAACAAATAAGATTTCGTAAGCAGCAAAAGTTGGCGACGTTGCTGGTATCTGACGTCCTTGGTGAAAGAAAAATCGCAAAATTATCTGGCAAACATATTTAACTTCTTTTGGATATCATTATTATTTTGATAATGTATATTAAGAGAGTAATCAAGAATATGAAACAATACTTCGTTCAATATATATTATGAAAATATATATCTTGCGGGTATATATTTGCGTTACGTTTTGATCGCCAAATCCAATAGCCACCAAGAATGATTGTTATCAAAGTTGTACCAAATTTGCAAAGGAACCTCTAACTTCGTAGAAACATAAATACCGCAATGTGAAGAATGTTCACTGTTCTATGTAGATGCTACTAATGGACCATTTGTATAAAGTGATAAAATAATAAAGGAAACATGAAAATGGCTCATTCCAGACAACAGCATTTGTTGCTGCCGACCTAAAAATAAACCTTTAAAAACTTCGTAAATTTTATTTAATTTAGCGCCGACTTCAAAAGTTATGATTAATTGTAGTGTTATAGGTTGTTTGGCGAAGGAAATTATTTTATAATTTTAGGCGCAATTTACAGTTTCATTTCGTACCGATTGCATTTCTTATTTTTAGTTGTTTGAATAGTTGCTGCTTTTTGGAGTCGGTTCTATTTTTTTACAAAAAGATTTTATTTTTATAAATATTTTCCGTATAGAATGTTCCCCATTTAAAATGACATTAATAGGTCCTGTACAACTAGTTTGTTTAGAGGAACAACAAGAACAAAAAGAAGGCCAATGCATTACGTTTTAGGACAGAATTTTTTGAAAGTTATATTTAAAAGTCTTTCTACTGAAAAAATCATAAAAATATTGAAATGTATTTTTTATATTCTAAAATAATGTTTTGTATAGAATATGATATGATTAACTTTCTGATCTACAGGGCTACACTAATATATTCAGAGATATCAAAAGCTGTTATTATAATCTAATGGCTGCATTTTCTTTTGGGTTAAGCCTTTCTAACACCTTCCAAAATGCCTAAGAGTAATTTTAAAATCAATTAGTCTATCTGTACATTTTTTAGTCCTTCTGTCATTTGTGTGATAACGTAGGGAAAGAATATTAAAAGTAGAAGAATCACGTACAGTTGGAAAGTGTTACTAATCAATGCATACTTCATGATTTTTCTTTCTTGTTTTCTTTCAGTTTTGTTTCCTTATTTTCAGTTTCAGATTTTGTTGGCATGCCAGTATAAAATAATCATTGAAATGTAATAGAGATGAGGAGGGAAAAAATTACAAAATTTTAAACTTTAATTATATGTTATAATCATTATAATTATTTATAATTTCATTTAAGTTTTATATTGTTGAATTCTGTCAAACACATTACTCCAGATTACTTTTGCAGATATCCATTATTATTTGCTTCTTAAAATGTTAATAAATTAAGTTACGAATAAAATCTTTTTGTAAAACAATAGAACCGACTCCAAAAAGGAACTACTATTCAAACAACTAAAAATGAAAGAAAAGTGGCAGAAAATGGAACTGTAAATTGCGCCTAAAAGTATAAAATAATTTCCTTCGCCAAACAACCTATAATACTACAATTAATCATAACTTTTGAAGTCGGCGCAAAATTAAATAAAATTTAATTAGTTTTTAAAGGTTTGTTTTTAGGTCGGTAGCAACAAATGCTGTCGTCTCGAGTGATCCATTTTCATGTTTCCTTTATTATTTTATCACTGTATACAATTGGTCCATTGTATTAAACATAAAACATAAAACATTGTATAAAAAATATAAAACATTGTATTAAACATAAAACATTAGTAGCACCTACATAGAGCAGTGAACATTCTTCACAATGCGGTATTTATGTTTCTACGAAGTTAGAGTTTCCTTTGCAAATTTGGTATAACTTTGATAACTATCATCCTTGATGGCTTTTGGATTTGGCGATCAAAACGTAAGGCAAAAATATACACGCAAGATGTATATTTTCATAATATATATTATACGATGTGTTGTTTCATATTCTTGATTACTCTCTTGATATACCTTATCAAAATAATCATGATATCCCAAAGAAAGTAAATATGTTTGCCACATAATTTTGCGATTTTTCTTTCACCAAGGACGTCAGATTCCAGCATCTTCGCTAACTTTTGCTGCTTACGAAATATTATTTATTTTCTTGAATCAAAGTAGTTTTCGGCTGCGTTTTGCAGGTAACAATATGAGATGTGTATTTTGAATAGGATTTGATTTTTGTATTGAAAAAAGGCATCAATTTTTATTTAATTTTGCGCCGACTTCAAAAGTTATGATTAATTGCAGTGTTATAGGTTGTTTGGCGAAGGAAATTATTTTATACTTTTAGGCGCAATTTACAGTTCCATTTTCTGCCACTTTTCTTTCATTTTTAGTTGTTTGAATAGTAGTTCCCTTTTGGAATCGGTTCTATTTTTTTACAAAAAGATTTTATTTTTCTCTTTTCAGTGAAAACTTATTCATAAAGCAGAGCATCAGAAGACGTTCGACGGAAATTTCACAAATCACAACTAGGGGAAACCGGGGTAATAAGAGACAGGGGTTATAAGAGACGCAGTCAAAAAAACCTCCAAAAAATATTCGTAGACAACTTTAAAAATATGTAATATTAAGTATCATGTGTATTCTTTACTACAATACACTTATTGAAAAGTTTATATCACATTTTGAATTTCTTTTTATACGATGAAAAAAAACCTTCACTTTGAACTTACCCTAAAAGTTCGTGACATTTTCTACATTTTTTGTAATTTTTTTTTGCGGGTTAGATGTTTGGGATTTATTAATGTGTGACCTTTTGACAAAGACTATGACTTTTGATGTACAATTTTTTAAAACCTTTAAAGCATTCTTCATTTACATGTTCTAGGCATGTTTCTTATTACCCAATTTTTTTTTTGTGTGTGTGGGGGGGTAATAAGAGACATGAGTCTCTTATTACCCCCACTGTTAATTCCTGTGCCCCCTCTCCCCCCCCCCATTGTAGTTCCTGTTAATTCTGCTGACAAGTTTACGAGGAGTTTACCTAGTGTTACGCCTAGTCTAAGTTTACCGAGAGAACTTTTTTTTTTTCACTTTAAATCAAAAAGCAGTTTTACTCATTAGGCTAGACCATATTTAAGGTTTATGATTATGTAAATTTATTTTTAGAATGTCTATAAGTTAGTATTTAGTCATTAATACTTCATTACATAATAAATAAATTCATTTATAATTACTAGAAATTTTTTTATAACATTTTGTTCGCTTGTATACATTTCAAAGATACGGTTTTTTGGCTATTTTCGACTACACTTTAAAAAATGCGTAAAATATTTTCTGCCCACTTTAAAAATTATATTGATGTTTTTGGTTAATCCCTAGGTTATGTTGATTATGTAGAACTATCATTAAGTACAATATTATATTATTTAAGGCTTAATATTAAAAGAAATAAATTTCACAAACACATTTATGACAGTTAATATTAGAGAAAACATATTTTTTGAATGGTTGTACATAATAAAAATTAAAAACTATTGGCTGATTCAGAGTTGTTTCCAGGTGTCTTTTATTACCCACATGATTTTACATTGCTATATATGGACAGTTACAAGCCTGGTCTCTTATTACCCCACGCGGGGTTATTAGGAACAAGGATTTAATGAAAATTTAAATGTTTTTTTAAACAAAAAATTTAAGTTCAAAAATCACCTAAAAAATCAAGAGGAGTCCATTTAACGAAATTAATACGACACATTTATTTCAAGTTATTTAGATTAATAGTATAGATTTTATTAATATTTTTTGTCTCTTATTACCCCTTTTGTCTCTTATTACCCCGGCTTCCCCTACCAAGAAAAGTGACATTACTCAAAAAATGGTTTATGTCACTGAAAAATACATGAAATGCACCCAATGTGAACAAAAAAGTTGCATCTCCATCTAGTAAGTTATCCACTCGAGAGACAGTTGTGCCAGTTTTATTCTAGTCAAGTTATTTTTAAGTTGATTTTTCTCAAATGCTGCATTTTTAATTTGTGTCACTTTTCTCGCCTTTATCGGATATGAGCAAAAAATTATCTATTGAACGAACATACGTTAAATTAAAAAGTTTTTAGAAATGTAAAGAACGGATACGCTGTATTCGTAACCAAAAATTCTGTTAGGCATATATATTGAACTTTACAGTGAATACCTGTCACCCGCTGCGCTGGAAATTGCGCAGCGTAAAGTTCAAACAAAGAGCAAAATACGCATTGCAGCTGACGAACAGAAGTTTCAACATCGATACTTACATACTGCTTTTACCAGTGTAGCTTCATGCGTTCAGCAGCGAGAGTAAGAACAGACTTTTGTGAGTATCCTGCAATTTGTTTATATCTTAATGAAATCATAATAAAACCTATTTCAGGCCAAGATCATTACGACAACAAAAAAAGTATTAAAATTAAATCATCTCTTACGAAGTTATAAGCTAACAAATTTCAACAACATCGAGAAACATGGTTTATATTGAGAACCTCTTCCTTTATGAAGTCGGTTTAAAACGCCTATGCGTTAATCGATGTGACCGCTTACAATAACCATACTTTGAATTTTACATAGCATAAATGTCATCTGCTACGCTGCAACATATGCAATGTCGTTCAAGTGTGCACAAAATAGCAAATTGTGACCATTTTTATAATTCACTTTTTCCCCCTGTCTTGAACCGTTTCCGAGATAGGAACGCTAGCATGAATGTCTAAACTACCTTTTTGTACTAAATCGGTGATACTCTTCAGCTTTGTAATTCACTTTTTCTTTAGAACCGTTTTCGAGATAGGAATACTAACTCCGCTATTTTCCACTAGGTGGCCCTGCAAGCGGTTTAACCTTGTACTGCATGGCCACTTTGCTATACTTACATACCGTTTTTATCACTATACCTGCAGCCGTTTAGCAGTTAAAAGAGTTGGGACTGATTTTTTTTGGGGCACCCTGTATTTTCTTTAGATCATAAAGATATTACAATGGGACCTATTTCAGACCAAGACTTTTTCAACAAAACAAAAAGTATCAAAATCGGAGCATCCGTTCAGAAGTTATGAGCTAACAAACATAAAAAAACATACGGTTTGAATTGAGAACCTTCCTTCTTTTTTGAAGTCGGTTAAAAAGTAATTTATTTTATTTATTTATTTATTTATTTTGTATATACAAAGAAAAATGTGTTGGATAATTGGAAATTAATCTCCGGTGTTCCCCGGTGATCCCAGTGATCCCTGGATTTGATCTCCGGTTTTCCATAGGTTTATACACTCTTGAGATGTCCAGAACACAATCCGACTATTCTTTGAAAATGCTAGTCTGTCTATATTTTTGTGTGTGTGTTATCAAAGTTTTGTGGACTCTGAATCAATTTAATCAAACTTGATGTTTAGTTATACTTTAAAGTAATTTGCTAAATATCAGGAATATTTAAACAGGTATTGACCTAAACGTCAGCTTTGGTGCTCATTAGCCTTTGGAATGTATCACCAAATATGGGTCGCTTCTATGCTGTAAATTTCACCTTTTATGGGGAGATTATATCAGCTTCTACAGTGCACAAATGCACCAAACTTAATATGTGAAGCATATATTATGTAAAACTACTCTGATTTAATTCGGGTGCGTATATTGACCAACTTGTGGCGCTGCTCTCCTGCAATTTAATCCCGTTAACATAATGGCAATAATTCAGTTTTTGTTATATAAATAAGTTTTAGTAATATAAATAATTATAAATACACTAAACTTGGTATGTGAAATTAATATCGTATAAAACTTCGCTAAATCAGTTTTCGTGCTTATCTGACAAATGGAGGCACTGATATGCTGCAATTTAATTTCATTCAAGGGAACGCAATAGCTCATGTTCTATGATTTATAAATGCTCTAAAATTAGTACGTGAAATAGATATTACGTAAATTTTACTGATTGACTTCGGGTACATATCAAATGACAGGTGACACTGCTTCGTTTCGTTTCAGTTTTCGGGATGGCTATACCTCATCTTCTATAATACGAATACTTATCGAACCTTGTATGTGAGATATATATATAATGACAAAATGCGCTGCTTCAATTTCGGTATATATCCACCGACAGATGGTGCTGCTATTACTTTCTACGATTTTCCAGATATCTGTATTTCAGCATCTTTTGGTGAAAAATGTATAAAATTTCATATATAAAAAAAAATTATAACAACCTGCGTTGATTACATTTTTATGATTAAATTAATAAATTTTAAAATTTTATGGATGCTGTATCTCACGAACTAATGAACGTAATTTATTCAAACTCGGTTTACTTGGATTGTGACCTAAACTGGTGCCGATTATATTTGTTAATAACTCGTTCAATAGGTGGCGCTGTCATATCATTACTTTCAGAATTTTCAATATGTCAGAATAGGACAAAATTTCGTATAAATGTACATAAGTGAGCATTGTTTTTAACTTTTCCATGGAAAATTAAATATGTGTACACACACACACACACACACACACACACACACACACACACATATATATATATATATATATATATATATATATATATATATAAATTTACATTAGTAATATTTAATTTTTAAAAAAAGTATGGGCGATTTGTACAGCTCATTGCTTTCTCTATCGTATTAAAATTTTCAATATTCTTGCGAGAAAGGTCGTCTATGTTTTAAAAGGAAAGGATGAACCCTAAATCTGTGATAATTTAAAACAAAGTTATCGACTTTTCACATTTTTCATTATGTAAAATACATTTCTTAAGATACATATTTTGTATACTACAGAGCTACCAACCTATTCCGGCAAATTGTTAGTACCGCCCCTTTTTCTACACCACTTAATTTTTAGAGTATTTGTTTTCTTCATTCATTGCAAATTTATTTGAAGAGAATTACTCTAAAAATTAAGTGGTGTAGAAAAATGGGCGGTACTAACAATTTGCCGGATTTGGTTGGCAGCTCTGATACTATAAAATTGATTTTTTTTGGATATTTATTGTTATACTTTTTTGAGATGAAAATCTTACACCTTTGCCATGGAAAATAATTTTGATATATTATTTTAGCAAATAATATTTACGGCATCGACTTGTACAGGAAAATATAGAAGAGAGTTTTATGATGGCCTCAATATACCAATTTTTAAAAAGTTTGAGTTTTGAACAGTATGAAAAATCTTTATTAGAAACGGGTGTTATTAAATAAATTACTTAATCAACAGAAAATTTCGCCGCATGTAAATGGTCATCTGCAGTTGCGCAGGAAGTTGGTATTCGTAGGCATAGGATCCAAAGTCCAAAGCTTCTGACTACTGCCTGCTTACTCATCGTATTTTGTATTTACATTCAGATTTGAATTTAACTTTCGGATACGCTACAGCTTCAGGATACAGATAAGTTCACTTACTTTTCCTTTTTGTAAAATTTTGCATACGTATGCACTGAAATTTTACAAAATTTAGTTTATTAAAATTTATTAAAAATCCATATAATATTTTTAAATTAAATTTTAAAATTTTAAATTTTTTACATATTTCACGCTAACTCCTAAATTTATTTCGTTCGATATTTTATTATTACAATTCAACGTTGCATTCTAAGCTAGCAAACCCATGCGAATTTTTCGCACTTTTTTTTCACTTTTCAAATTTGAAACTCATAAATATTATTCCGAATTCCCCATCTGATTAAAATTTTAATTTACCAGAAGCCAAATTATTATTAGTACCTATAGCGCAATAGTGAGACCAAGATCATTCAAAGAAAGGTTTCAAAATAAAATTCATGGTTGAAGAACCAGTTTCATACTTCCGCAGGCAGTACAGTTATAGTATAGGATTTTCATGATGCCTTTTAAATTTTTTTTTGCGATGTTGGCGGTGACTTTTTATTTTTTTGGTATAATTTTTTGTTTTTAAAAAAAACTAAGTATTATTTTGATTATATTTTTATGTTTATTATTTTTAGTCAATTTATGACAATAATTCATATTCCGTATAATCTTTAAAGTATTTCTATGTTTAAATGACGCTTATAAAGGTTGAGGAAGCAATTTTTAAAAATAAAGTTTTCCATAAAATAATGTAAGCATGCAAATGTCGTAATTTTTTCTTATTAGTTCATTGAGTTGAGTCGGTATGCTTAAATATTGTTCATTTTTAAATATTATTTTTTTATCCTCGCGTACTTCAATAATTACACTACTATCGTATCGTTTCGACAAAAATTAATTGTAACTGATCCACGTTATAGAAATATTATATAGGTTTGAGCATATATGTTTACATTTTACACTACACTGTAGAAATGTAAAAGCAGGAAAAAGTATTAAAAAAAAAAGTAGTTACTAAGGTGATTCTTAATATTTCTAAATGTTTTAAATTTTGAAGTTTATTTAGATTATTTTTATTTATATATTTATTTATTTTATTTTATTTTATTATTATTATTATTTTATTTGTTTTGTTTGCCGAATAAATTTTTAATTAATCATTTATTTATTTTTCAAAATGTTTTCCACATTTTATACTGTTATTTTTCACTTGCATGGTGTATGTAAAATTTATAAACTCAAAATCAAGAATTTAAATAAATTTTGCATACGCATGATTTGAAATATGAAGATATTAAGTAAATTTTACTGAACCTATTTAAATAAATAATATAAAAAAAATTGTTTTTATTTATTTATTAATTAATTTATTTATTTTTTACGTATTTAAAATACACCGCTGTCCAAAATTAAAGGAACAAACCTGCTTTTCCATTTTCTTCTTTTGTGCATAACTTTTAAACAAATAAACACATGGACATAAAATTTGGATGGCATATTCGTTATCATATCATTAATCGAATTTTACATAACTTTAGCATAAGCAATAATTTTAAAGTAATAATTATTAATTTTTCTCAAAAGTAAGCTTTGGAAAAAATGAAAAACTTCAACAATTTTAGTAAAGAAAACTTAATGAAAAATTGTGCTAATGATGCATTATAGAGAAGTGAAGACGAACATGCCCTCAAATGTTAAAAACCAAATCCTAATTTTTCTTTCTGTGTTCGCTTTTCTTTTAATTTAATAACGGAATTTTTGAAAAAAAAAAAAAAAAAATGTTATTACGAATTTGTATAAACTGTGACCATCACCAGAATAATAAAAACGTCGATAAATAATTTAATAATGAACGTCTTATCCCATTTTCATGTTTCTATGTAAAAATTTTTAAAAAATATTCACATGCAAAAAAATGAAGAAAAAAGAAGAAAAAAAAATGACTACAAGAAGAAATATACGGTTTTAATTTAAAACGTATATCTTTAACCTATCTGTAATGCATCTTCATGACCATTTTTCATTAAGTTTTCTTTTCTAAAATTGCTGAATTTTTTCATTTTTTCAACGTTTACTTTTAAGAAAAATTTACTGATATTTAGTTTAAAAATTATTACTTAAGCTAAAGTTATACAAAATTCGATTCATGGTATTTTAAAAAACATGCCATCCAAATTTTATACTTCTGTGTTTATTTGTTTAAGAATTATGTGGAAAGAAAAAACGAGAAAACAGTATATTGTTTCAATCTTGTACACTTGTGAGTAGTGTAAAAAGGACAATGCACGCTGTGGCACGCTGTGGCACGCGCGCCACCACCCTGTTGGAGCGCGCCTCCGCGCCACCACCGTGCAGGTGAACGTGTCCTTTTTACACTACTTAGTCATCATCTTGAACGAGGGATGTTGCCACTGGAAGAATAGAAACTTTTGAGGCGTTGCCACCGGAAGAATAGAAACTGTGTGTTGCCACCGAAAAACTAGAAATTTTGGGTATCGCGAGTTATTATCTTGGACGAGAAGTTTGGTGGTGCCATCTATCGGGGAGAATGGGAACTTTTAATGAATTTAGGGACTTAGTATTTTTTTCACGATATCGGGACTTCAAAATTTTTCCGAGTTGGAATTTTTGCGGGGGGGTTAGATTCGAACCGACAGTAAAATAGTTTCACGGTGTGATAAGTGGATAAGGGTTTTATTTATCAAGCCATGAAGCTATGCTTGTGAGTGCACTTATAAAGTATATAAAGAGAGGCATCGCGCCAAGGGTTCTGTTGCCACCAGAAGAGTCGAAACATTTTCGCGTTTGAAAATGAATTTCATAGAATTTGAAGTTTTAACTAAATAAAACAAAGGGTTGATGAGTGTTATATAAATAAATAATTAATAATGAATGGTGTTAACTTTGATCTTAAAATTTTAGGCGTTGCCATCGGGAGAGTATAAACTTTTGGACCGGTGACATCGAAAATTATAAAATATTTCCGGTGGAACTTAGTATTTTTGACTGAATGAAACAATGGATGACTGAAGTTAATTAATATAAGTAACAATTACTAAGGGTTTAAACTTTGAGTGATGCCATTCGGAGATTGGAAATTGATTATAAATATTCCTATGTATTTTGAGAACTTAGCATTTTTAGAGATTGAAAATGTATTTTGTTACGATAATAAATAATGAATTTAAATAAGGATTCAGAATTTTAGTGTTGTCACTGTAAATTTATATTAGGAAATTTTTACAGAATTTATAGAAACAAGATGATTCTAATACTGCATTCTAATCTGTTAATTAGTACATTTTATATTTTAGAATTTGAAATTTAGAAAATTAGACATTTTTACAGATTTAAAAATTTTTACAGATTTTAATTTTACAGATAGAAATTTTCGTATTTTGAGGGATAAGCGTCATCGGTGGATTAACACAGATTTAAAAACAATAATAAATAATTTAAAACACATATTTTTCAAAAATGAATGTCATGCAATAATATGTATAATTAATTATTTTAAAACAAAAACGATACACATAAATTTAAAAACAAAATTTATGTTTATCGTTTTTGTTTTAAAATAATTAATTATACATAGAATTGCATGACTTTCATTATTAAAAAATATGTGTTTTAAATTATTTATTATTGTTTTGTTTTTAAACACATATTTTTTAATAATGAATGTCATGCAATTATACGTATAATTAATTATTTTAAAACAAAAACGACTTTATGAGCAATAAAGTTGTATAAACTAAGCTTTATACATATCATGACTTTATGTTAACACTAAATAAGTTTCACTTTTAAAATTTCTTTAAGCCCTAATTTACAAATACTATTATTACATTCGTTAAAAAATGAATGCACATGCACTTTAAAAAATTACTATCATATAAATTTAACAAAAGTTTTAAAACCAGTAAATGATGTTATATACGTTATAAATTAAACTAAATACAATAAATTTTATATACAATAAAGTTTTATACTAAAAATTATATAAATTAAACTAAATATAATAAAAATTATATAAATTAAACTTTATATTCTCACTAAATAAGTTTCACAATTATTTAAACTCTAACTTACATTCACTAAAAACTGAACACACATGCACTTTAAAAAATTACAATCATATAAATTTAACAAAAGTTTTAAAACCAGTAAATGATGTTATATACGTTATAAATTTTATATACAATGAAGTTATATACTAAAAATTATATAAATTAAACTAAATATAATAAAAATTATATAAATTAAACTTTATGTTAACACTAAATAAGTTTCACCCTTAAAATTTATTTAAGCTCTAACGTACAAATACTACTGCATTCGTTAAAAATTGAACACACATGCACTTTAAAAAAATACTATCAAATAATATTATTTAAAAAAAAAAATGCATACAAAGAAATACAGTAAAGTTATAAATTTTACAAAAATTACTATCATATAATAATATTAATCTAAAAAATTGCTTACAAAGACATACAGTAAAATTATAAATTAAAAAAAAAAAAAAATACTATCATATAATAATACTAATCTAAAAAAGTGCTTACAAAGTTTTAAATCAACAATGAAATTTTATATTCAGTAAAGTTATAAATTAAAAAAAAATTACTATTTATATAATAATATTAATTTAAAAAATGCATACAAAGATATACAGTAAAGTTATAAATTAAAAAAAAATGACTGTCACATAATAATATTAATTTAAAAAATACATACGTTTAAAATCAATAATTAAATTTTATATACATTATAATTAACTAAACTTTATGCTGTTACTATTAAATAAATTTATCCTAACTCAAAAATTTTAAAACTTTACATAAATTTTATAAGCAAAAAGTTATAAGTACATGAGTATGTTATTTAAATTAAACATTATATTGATACTACACAAATATTATTTAACATTTATTCGAGTTTAACGCAGTAATATAATTTATACTATCTTAGTTAATTTAAATTAAACAGGTAAATACTTTTAAACTTTAAATAATAAAAATAAGTTATTTTTTATAAAATAATTGATATAAACTATAATAATAAAAAGGATTAGTTATATTTAAAAACTATCAGTTACTAAAAGTTATTTTGTATTACACATTTCTATTTAAAATTTCGAAATAAATTGCATAAAAATTCAATGCATCATTTTAAATGAAAATAAACAGTTTCCTTAAAAACAGGTAATACGGAATATTTTAGGAGTCATAGTTATCACCTGCAACGAAAAACCCATATAGTTGATGAATCATATGTAATATACGCTGATGAATCATGAGTAATAGTGATCAACACTATCTCATATAAAGATTAAGTTAAAATCATTAATAAAATACAGCGAATAATTAGGAAAATGCAATAATTTTTTTCACAAAGCATATCATACAATGAGTTATTATTACCTACTTAAATGATTATTACCTACCTATCACTTAAACGGTATTTAAATAAATACATATAAAAGTAAGTTATAGTTAAGCAATAAAAATTCGTTTGTGAAAGTAGTTTTATATGTTATGCAAAATTTAGTTTTAATTATACAAAAAAGTTTATAGTGTAACAATAAGAAAAGTTTATAGTGTAACAATAAAAAAAACGTTTACAGTGTAACAATAAAAAATTCCTTATAAGTAAATACCAACAAAAAATATTTTTTAAATTGATTTATCTCTCTTCAATGAAACAATAAATATTCTCTTATAAAATGTTTGTAAAGTTTTACTAAAAGTTATGTTTTAATAAAATTTTTAAGATATAAACAAATAACTTTATTAGAGTATAGAATAGAGATACATATTAAGTTAAATAAATTATCAAATAGTAATAATAAATTATGAAACTTACTTAAAAATTACTGAAGAAATTTCCCTCTAGCGAAATGCAGTCTTGCACACAAATGCGAAAAACTGTTTTATCGCTAGACGATGACTCATACAGATAAGAATGTTGAATCATATTTAGCTCAATAGAATACTTTTGCTGTTAGAGTTCTGTGCTTCTACAATAATATAAAATAGTTTATAGAGATCATTTATTTAATATCAGTTGTAAACTACATTTAAATAATGCAATAAGAGTTGAACTCTGCAATTAACCTATTAAAATATTAAACTTTTTTTTTTCTTTTTTTAATTCTGCTAAGAAAATAATGTGTTTAAAACAGGATTATTTTACGATAAGTCCCGCTTTTTATATTTAATAAACAAAGTTTTAATAAAATTTAACTGTAATTTTTAATGAAAGATTTTAAAATCACTTAATGGGATAAAATAAAATTAGAAATCTTATTGTTTTTAGTAATTATTTAAATATATGCATGCAATACTTTCCAGAGTGAAAATTTCACGAAAGTTATACGGATTGTAATATATCTTGATCATTTGCATAACCGGTAAATTGTATAAGTGAGAGAAATAATCTTTTAATGTGAGTATTATAGTAATGACAAATTTATACATAATCAGGTTCACACTTTATATAAAACAATCCTATATTTAAGTGTTACCAAATTTTACTACACAATAAAAATTCACATACGGATATTCATACGGTTTAAGACCGATTAAATAAACGAGGATCCTATAAGCGAAATGCATGAGAGTCTTTCCAAGGAATCCTATTGCATATTTTAGCAGGTTTTAGAGAAAACCAAGAAATACTCCAATCGACTAGGTTGATGAAATGGATTCGAACCCAACACTTCCCCTCTTTAACCATAGAATCGATAACAAATCGCAAGATTGATGACTCATACTAGAGTCATACAGTTGTATTAAAACTTACGTTTTCAGTTAATGAAACTTCTAATGAGACAATTATTTTTACCACCACGTAAATGAAAATTTTTATATTATTCCTGTGTGGATAAATCTTTAAATTATTCATTACAAGTATAAACTTATACCATTAAATATTTAACTTTTGGTCCTATAAGTGGATTGCTTTGTGTGGGAGTCTTTCTATATTTAAGCGAGTTTTGAAGACAACCTCGGAAAACTCCAAACAGATAGGTTGATAAGTTGGAATCGAACCTGGCATTAAACACAGAATCGTTTGTCTTCCAAAATCCTTGTAACAACATGTTTATGAACTTCATAAGAAAATGCTTAATAGGTTTGAGCTTAGTAGATTTTGTATGCGTTAACTATGTAACAGCGAATTAAATATCTATAGTTGTAATTTTTTTTCACTATATATTGTTTAACTATATTTATACACCATGCATTGTATAATATTTCCCGGAGTAAAAGTTTAAACTAAGTAACTATTCATCAACATAAGTGTTGAACTAAATACATAAGACAGTATATGAATAAACGGTTAGTAATGTGAAAATGCTGATTTGTAAAACATTTTGAAAATAGTAACTCATAAATTTATTTCATATCTTTATACTTATGCACCCACACACGCTTAAGTGACTTATATAAAACAACACTATTATTAAAAGTTTTACTAATTTTTCAGCATACAATAAAAAGTAGCAATCAATATTCATTTACAATAAATAATTTAATGTTATTAAACCAAAAAATAATTTATTTTTTGATTCGATTTAAATAATTAATATTTATATAGGGTTGTTGGTTGACGAATGTCGTTCAATGAACAATTAAACAAAGGGTTTGCGGATTATAATTAGATTGTAAACGAAATATCGTTACACGTTTTAAATGACTATCCTCCTTCATCATGATTTGAAGGGTAGTTTCGAAAGACTGTCCTATCTTATTTATAAATTGTCAGATAAAAGAACAACACTGATTGGTTGAATCGGGTCACATGATAAAATACTGCATTCATATAACTTTTTAGAATTATGTAGAACCTTTAATAAAAAAAAAAATTGTACGTATTTTAGGGACTTAGCATTTTTGGAGACATTAGTTTTCATGGAATTAAAAATTAAAGGTATTACATAGGATGGAAAACAATAACATACCGTTAGTTAACAGTTAATTTTTAACATACATTAAGGTTAGTGCATGACTTTCATACAATCAGCTAATTAATTTAAAACAAAATATACATTTTCATAAGGGTTGTGCAATGATTGCTTCAACAAAGTGTTTGTAGATTTTAATTAGAGGATAAAACGATATACGTTTCGAAAACCCTTCATCAGGATTGGAACAGTCGTTTCGAATGACAATCTCCCTTCATCAGATAGCTTTAAACTTTTATTTTGGAAATTTTTTCAGAATGAAACAAAACAATAGATTTACACTTATTGAAACCCCAACTTATAAATAATTTGTCTTTCATTAAAAACGTAAGTCGCATGTACACTTTTAAACAATCAATAAATTTTATACTCAATATACATTGATTTACACTATAAAATAAAGTTTACATTCTCACTATGCATTAAATAAGTTTCACATTTAAAATTCAAGATGAATTTACTTTTTCATTCATTAAAAATTGAACACGTATACAATAATAATTTTAAAAAATGACCATTATTTAAAAAGTTATAAAACAGCCAATAAATTTTATAAGCTTTTACAAATAAATATATTTAACATATTATGAAGTTTTAAATCACTCAATAAAATTTTATATAGGGAATAAAAAGTTATACATATTATAAATATAATGAATATTATATAAACTCATTAAAAAAATTTCACACTTAACATTTAAACTCTAACCAAACAGTCTAAAAGTAAATTTTTATCCCTGTATACATAATCATCAACCTTTCGTTTCTATTATAAAGTGAAATATGACTCATCATGTATGAATCATGCTTGAACATGCTTTAATTAAAGTTTCTAATCAAAGTTATAAGAAAAGGAAACACCTATGTAATACAGTATAAATATTCATGTTTTTTAGTTAAGCAAAAAAGTCATATAATTAATTTACAGAGTAATTATAAAATAATGAATAATTAAGTTTAAGAATTTTTTTTTCAAAGTTTTGTAGGATATTAACTTACAGAGCACCTAAAACTTTAAATATTTAGAAACGATTTTACTGGTGGTTTTAAACTAAGCATGTATAAATAATAAAATCTTATTGAATTTAGCTTTATAATACCGTAAAGATTTTATACACACATATTTTTACACTGTTTTAATGAAACATCATCAATGTTAGAAAATAATGCACATGTACAATCACCAGAACTCACCAAGTGGGCTATTCCATAAAATTATTTCGCATACGTGTAATAACATGTCTGGCTTAACTAAATACTGAATTGTCATTATTTCAGGAAAAGTTGGGACTTACCTTAAAACACGTCCTACTCCCTTAGCACACTTGGAGGAAATGAATGATATGAGACATTCTTCTCTATCGAGCTCCTAGTCACGTGATCATGACGTCATCCTCTCATCAGTGACGTCACCGATTGCTTATCAGCTACCACAACACGCAGGAAATGTCCTTCAGTACACAGTGAAAAATATTCAAAGTCCACGGGACATTACACGAAACGATTCCATTGTCTTATACGGTAAATTGAAATATAACACGCGGTTAATCCTTTTTATTATTAGGGTTTATATCAATTTTTTTATAAAAAATAACTTATTTTTATTATTTAAAGTTTAACAGTATTTACCTGTTTAATTTAAATCAACTAAGATAGTATAAATTATATTACTGCGTCAAACTCGAATAAATGTTAAATAATATTTGTGTAGTATCAATATAATGTTTAATTTAAATAACATAGTCATGTACTTATAACTTTTTGCTTATAAAATTTATGTAAAGTTTTAAAATTTTCGTGTTAGGATAAATTTATTTAATAGTAACAGCATAAAGTTTAGTTAATTATAATATATATAAAATTTAATTGTTGATTTTAAACATTATATGTATTTTTTAAATAAATATTGTTATATGATAGTCATTTTTTTTTTTTTATAACTTTACTGTATAACTTTACTGTATTAAAACTTTGTTTATTAAATATAAAAAGCGGGACTTATCGTAAAATAATCCTGTTTTAAACACATTATTTTCTTAGCAGAATTTAAAAAAAAAATATTTTAATAGCAAGTTCAACTCTTATTGCATTATTTAAATGTAGTTTACAACTGATATTAAATAAATGATCTCTATAAACTATTTTATATTATTGTAGAAGCACAGAACTCTAACAGCAAAAGTATTCTATTGAGCTAAATATGATTCAACATTCTTATCCGTATGAGTCATCGTCTAGCGATAAAACAGTTTCTCGCATTTGTGTGCAAGACTGCATTTCGCTAGAGGGAAATTTCTTCAGTAATTTTTAAGTAAGTTTCATAATTTATTATTACTATTTGATAATTTATTTAACTTAATATGTATCTCTATTCTATACTCTAAGAAAATTATTTGTTTATATCTTAAAAATTTTATTAAAACACAACTTTTAGTAAAACTTTACAAACATTTTATAAGAGAATATTTATTGTTTCATTGAAGAGAGATAAATCAATTTAAAAAATATTTTTTATTGGTATTTACTTATAAGGAATTTTTTATTGTTACACTGTAAACGTTTTTTTTTTTTTATTGTTACACTATAAACTTTTCTTATTGTTACACTATAAACTTTTTTGTTTAATTAAAACTAAATTTTGCATAACATATAAAACTACTTTTACAAACGAATTTTTATTGCTTAACTATAACTTACTTTTATATGTATTTATTTAAATACCGTTTAAGTGATAGGTAGGTAATAATCATTTAAGTAGGTAATAATAACTCATTGTATGATATGCTTTGTGAAAAAAATTATTGCATTTTCCTAATTATTCGCTGTATTTTATTAATGATTTTAACTTAATCTTTATATGAGATAGTGTTGATCACTATTACTCATGATTCATCAGCGTATATTACATATGATTCATCAACTATATGGGTTTTTCGTTGCAGGTGATAACTATGACTCCTAAAATTATTAACTCCGTATTACCTGTTTTTAAGGAAACTGTTTATTTTCATTTAAAATGATGCATTGAATTTTTATGCAATTTATTTCGAAATTTTAAATAGAAATGTGTAATACAAAATAACTTTTAGTAACTGATAGTTTTTAAATATAACTAATCCTTTTTATTATTATAGTTTATATCAATTATTTTATAAAAAATAACTTATTTTTATTATTTAAAGTTTAAAAGTATTTACCTGTTTAATTTAAATCAACTAAGATAGTATAAATTATATTACTGCGTTACACTCGAATAAATGTTAAATAATATTTGTGTAGTATCAATATAATGTTTAATTTAAATAACATACTCATGTACTTATAACTTTTTCCTTATAAAATTTATGTAAAGTTTTAAAATTTTCGTGTTAGGATAAATTTATTTAACAGTAACAGCATAAAGTTTAGTTAATTATAATGTATATAAATTTTAATTGTTGATTTTAAACATTGTATGTATTTTTTAAATAAATATTATCATATGATAGTCATTTTTTTTTTATTTATAACTTTACTGTATATCTTTGTATGCATTTTTTAAATTATTATTATATAATAGTAATTTTTTTTAAATTAATATTATTATATAATAGTAATATTTTTTTAATTTATAACTTTACTGTATATAAAATTTAATTGTTGATTTAAAACTTCGTAAGCATTTTTTTAGATTAATTTAATTATATGATAGTATTTCTCTCTCTCTCTCTCTCTCTCTCTCTCTCTCTATATATATATATATATATATATATATATATATATATATATATATATAATTTAACTGTATGTCTATGTAAGCAATTTTTTAGATTAATATTATTATATGATAGTAATTTTTTTTTTTTAATTTATAACTTTACTGTATATCTTTGTATGCATTTTTTTTATTAATATTATATGATAGTAATTTTTTAAAGTGCATGTGTGTTCAATTTTTAAAGAATGCAGTAGTATTTGTAAGTTAGAGCTTAAATAAATTTTAAGAGTGAAACTTATATTGTGTTAACATAAAGTTTAATATAATTTTTATTATATTTAGTTTAATTTATATAATTTTTAGTATATAACTTTATTGTATATAATATTTATAACGTATATAACATCATTTACTGGTTTTAAAACTTTTGTTAAATTTATATGATAGTAATTTTTTAAAGTGCATGTGTGTTCAATTTTTAATGAAAGTAAGTTAGAATTTAAATAAATGTGAAACTTATTTAGTGAGAATATAAAGTTTAATTTATGTAATTTTTATTATATTTAGTTTAATTTATATAATTTTTAGTATATAACTTTATTGTATATAAAATTTATTGCATTTAGTTTAATTTATAACGTGTATAACATCATTTACTGGTTTTAAAACTTTTGTTAAATTTATATGATAGTAATTTTTTAAAGTGCATGTGTGTTCAATTTTTAATGAAAGTAAGTTAGAATTTAAATAAATGTGAAACTTATTTAGTGAGAATATAAAGTTTAATTTATGTAATTTTTATTATATTTAGTTTAATTTATATAATTTTTAGTATATAACTTTATTGTATATAAAATTTATTGCATTTAGTTTAATTTATAACGTATATAACATCATTTACTGGTTTTCAAACTTTTGTTAATTTTTATATCATAGTAATTTTTTAAAGTGCATGTGCGTTCAATTTTTAACGAATGTAATAATAGTATTTGTAAGTTAGAGCTTAAATAAATTTTAAAAGTGAAAATTATTTAGTGTAAACATAAAGTCATGATATGTATAAAGTTTAGTTTATACAACTTTATTGCTTATAAAGTCGTTTTTCTTTTAAAATAATTAAATATACGTATAATTGCATGACATTCATTATTAAAAAATATGTGTTTTAAATTATTTATTATTGTTTTATTTTCAAATTTATGTGTATCGTTTTTGTTTTAAAATAATTAATTATACATATAATTGCATGACATTCATTATTGAAAAATATGTGTTTTAAATTATTTATTATTGTTTTTAAATCTGTGTTAATCCACCGATGATGCTTATCCCCCAAAATACGAAAATTTCTAGTTAAATCTGTAAAAATTTCTAATTTCCTAAATTTCAAATTCTAAAATATAAAGTGTACTCATTAACAAATTAGAATGCAGTATTAGAATCATCTTGTTTCTATAAATTCTGTAAAAATTTCCTAATATAAATTTACAATGACAACACTAAAATTCTGAATCCTTATTTAAATTCATTATTTATTATCATAACGAAATACATTTTCAATCTCTAAAAATGCTAAGTTCCCAAAATACATAGGAATATTTATAATCAATTTCCAATCTCCGAATGGCATCACTCAAAGTTTAAACCCTTAGTAATTGTTATTTATGTTACTTAACTTCAGTCATCCATTGTTTCATTCAGTCAAAAATGCTAAGTTCCACCGGAAATATTTTATAATCTTCGATGTCACCGGTCCAAAAGTTTATACTCTCCCGATGGCAACGCCTGAAATTTTAAGATCAAAGTTAACACCATTCATTATTAATTATTTATTTATATAACACTCATCAACCCTTTGTTTTATTTAGTTAAAACTTTAAATTCCATGAAATTCCTTTTCAAACGCGAAAAAAGTTTCGACTCTCCTGGTGGCAAAAGAACCCTTGGCGCGATGCCTCTCTTTATATACCTTATAAAAGTGCACTCACAAGCATAGCTTCATGGCTTGATAAATAAAACCCTTATCCACTTATCAAACCGTGAAACTATTTTACCTTCGGTTCGAATCTAATCCCCCCCCCCCCAAAAAAAAAAAAAAGTGTGAAAAAAATATTTAGTCCCCAAATTCATTAAAAATGCCCATTCTCCCCGATAGATGGCACCACCAAACTTCTCGTCCAAGATAATAACTCGCGATACCCAAAATTTCTAGTCTCCCGGTGGCAACACACAGTTTCTATTCTTCCGGTGGCAACACCCCTTCGTCCAAGATGATGGCTAAGTAGTGTAAAAAGGACACGTTTACCTGCACAGTGGTGGCGCGCGCGCCACAACGTGCCACCGCGCCACCACCGTGCAGGTGAACTGTCCTTTTTACAATACTCTTGTGTACTTCTTTTAACTAGTTTTTATTTTTTGTTTTCCATTGATTGTGTATTATTATAGTTTAAAAATAGAATATGTAACATAACTGGGCATTAAATTGAGATTTCATTGATATTTTATAATTTAATAAAATATTTCTGTGTTTGAATGCTAAAAGTTTGCAATAAGTTTCAAAATTTAGACATAAAAAATATTTTTAAATTTTTTTGCTTAACTTATCAAAATTAATATCCAAATATGGTTATATTCTATTGTTAAATTATAATGATGCAAAATCTAGGGGGGAGGGGATAATAATTAGTTAGCAGGGCTCATATAAAAAAATTTCAAAATATTCCAAATCTTGAAATTTTTTATTTGTTTGTTTTTGAATTCAAATATTTATCTAGAATATTCAAAATACTTGATCTTTTGTTATACCATATTTCAATGCAAGTATGTAAAATTTTATAATACTAAGACAATTTTTTATGAAAAAAAAAAAAGATAAAATAAAAACTACACAAAAAGGAAAAAAGAAAAGAAAAGATAAATAAGATAAATAAGGAAAGGAAGGAAAAAAATATAAGTAAATAAAATAATAAGTGCAAAACTTTGAATAAACACTACAAAATTAAAGAACTCGAAGCAATTGTTTCGGATCGAGAAAAGACACAACCCTTCATCAACCGAACAAAGTAGGCACGAGTGCTGCAAAAAAAACTGCAACGTAGCTCTTGTGTTTGCAGCACTCGTGCCTACTATGTTCGTCTGACGAAGGGTCGTGCCTTCTTTCGACCCGGAACAATTGTCGCGAGTTCTTCCATTTTATTATACATGAAATACATTTTTAGCACGTTCAAAGAACGTTCAAAAATTGTTTACATAACGTTGTGAGAACGCGTGTATAGAACGTTTTCAGAATGTTTCTACACTATTTTAGAACGTTTACAGTACTTTTCTAGAACGTTCTGAAAATGTGTATAACGTTTTGAAAACGTTCTAAAAACGTTTAGAACGTTCTGAGACCGTATACATATAACGTTCTCAGAACGCTTCTATAACACCGATGGTGATAGTTACACGTTCATTGAACGTTCTCTGAACCGCACTATTGTACGTCTTCAAGACGGACAGATAGATGTCTATAACACGTTCAAAGTGAACGTTCTTAAAACGTGTTTGCAGAACAATTTTTGAACGTTCAGAGAATGTTTCGGTGCTGCTTGGGGAAATAGCTAAAGAAATATTTCCTGTATCTTGATCTGAAACAATTGATTCGAGATTTTACAATTTATATTGTTTACAATTTATTGTGTTTACTTACAAAGTTAATTGCAAATTTAATTTATTATTATTATTTGAATTTAATCAGGTTAACATATAGATGTGTCAAATTAAAAATTTACCAACAATTAATGAAATACTATTTTTTCTTTTTTCATATTTATGATCAGCTACGTGCCTTAGAGCCATTTTTGAAATTCGTTTACAATTTTCATAAAGAAAATATGGAGTAAACGTTAAAGACTTATATAAAAAGTGACTATTACTGCATTTTTTTTTTCTTTAATAATAATTTAAGTTTGAGTAACTATTCTTTTATTGCCTTTTTAATGTTTAAAGATCTTTCTTGCAATACCTTTAATGAGTACTTTGATTTTTTTTTTCAAATGAATTGATTTAATAATAACCAAAGAATAATAATAACGCTTTCGATTTTGATTGTACGAAAAAAAAAAAAAATGATTTGAGCATCAAACGAAATGATTTTAACTTTGGATATGCCAATTTAGCAGTAATTTGTGAGCATTGTGCGAAAAGGAAGGAAAATGACTCTAAAGACTGGCGAGGCGTGGGAGGGGTCACATGAATAATGATTAGAGGAAATGGAAAGGGAGAAATACAGACTTAATGTAGGTGGAGGTATTTAAGGAAACGAAAGAAGTCTAAATGATATGATTGCAAGCTTTTAGGAGAAAAGAAAATACATACTTCTCCATATAAAATTCTAAAAAATGAAATGATAATTGCTTAAACTGGCAGATAAAAGATGTAGCTTAATAAATTGCTAACGATATCAATCTTTTAGATGATTGTAGAGAATTCCATAGAAAGATTTTGTAGGGGAGCTTTCAACATTTTTCCAAATATTGATTTGATTTTTCTACATCTTTAGAATGACATTTCCTTGGACAAACTTAGTCTAATGCTGTTAAAGAATGCTGAAGTGGTATGGGTTTAACCCTTTAATGTATGCCATAAACTCGTTTCAAAGAGTGCTATCAGCTGATCATAATTATGGAAAAATAAATAAATAAAATAGTATTTTTGAAAAACTTTTGGTTTGAAACATCTCTAGATTAACCGGATTAAATTGAAATACTAATTACTTTTAGGAATAAATAATTCAAACTGTAAATAGCAAAAACTCGCAACCTTTCATTAGATGACAAAACTAAGCACGAGTGTATCCTCAAAGTAGCAACGTACACTCAGAAATTGAAAGTGACTTCCGCATATAGTTTCCTCTGAAATATCATTTGTTAAATTTCGGTGTTGCACTGCTGTCTAATGAACAAAGAAGCAACACAAATTTAAAAAAATATTAAAACGAGGGAAAAATTGAACAACTGATGCAAAAAAATGTTAAATGTTTTGTTTCGGTACGAAACCAATGAACGTTAAAGAGTTAAGTGACTCTGTAAAACATATGGTTTGTTAGTTGGTTGGTTGGTTGTGTGGTGTAAGACCGATTGACTACGCGAGAGTCCTAGGCCTATCGCTGGAATGCCCTCCGTACAGGTCTTTTTAAGGGGTGCTAGCCCTTAGTTACGCGAGTTTCGGAGAAAACCACGGAAAACTTGGTCGACGAGCACGACCAACTTTGAGTGCAAATCCTCTCGGCCACTGATAAAACGTATTAATACATACATTTTAATTTTGGTACAGTTTATTTACGTTTTAATTACCTAATATTTTTCTTAATTTATATCTGCTTGACGTAGTAAATTTGGACTAAAATATTTTTTTAATTGTGCAATAATGTGTAGTTTGTATTACCTATATACATTAAAGACAATTTTTAAGTGTATTAAATGAAGGGAACTTTTCTGGGGGAAAAAAAAATCTGTTCATATGTAAGGGCTAGTTGGTACACTGATTCTATTTCCTGTCACCATGGTGTTAAAGCCCTGTCATCTTACTAGTGTCTGTTGTATGCATAGATGCACCATCTACCATAACTTTATTAACACTTTCCAACAAGGTTGAAAAGTGTTAATGACTTCGGTTTCTCTCTCTGTCTGTCTGTCCGCGCTCTAACTCCCGTAAATATTTATGGAATTTCTTGAAACTGATATATGTTATTCAAGTTCACTATCCAATGTTCCCTATTGAAAATGGAGTTTATACCTCTACTGGTTTGTGTACAGGGACACCCGAAAATATTTTAAAGCACTGATTTCTATAAGAGGTATTTCTATAAACCATATTTTCATATCTTTACTGTACACATATCTTAATGAAATTGAAATGCGTTATTCAAGTTCATTATTGGATGTCTCCTGTAGGAAAAAGAGTAAATATCACCACTGTTTTATGTACAGGGACACTCAAAAGTATTCCAAAGCATTGCGTTCTATGAGAGATATTTCTGTAAATCAAATTTTAATAACTTTATTTTCTACGAAGTTTATGAAATTGAAATATATTATTTGTGTGCATAAAAGAATGCTTTGCATAGAATATAGCATGCTTAACATTAGGCTTACAGGGTGACACAAAAATATTCATTTATATTAAAAGCTATTAATAAAAAAATTGCTAGAATTGTACTTTCGTTTACAATAAGGGTTTTTAACACTTTCTAACATTTGTCAAGTGTGAATATGATTTCAATTTGTGTATATGTCCGTCTGTCTGTTTGTCCGTGCTTTAACTCCTGTAAATATTTATGGAATTTTTTGAAACTGATATATGTTATTCAAGTTCACCATCGGGTGTTCCCTATTGAAAATGAAGTTTATACCTCTATTGGTTTGTGTACAGGGGCACCCAAAAATATTCGAAAGCTTTGTGTTCTATGAGAGGAGTTTCTATAAACCATATTTTAATACCTTTACTGTATAGAAACTTTAATGAAATTTTAATATGTTATTCAAGTTCCCTTTCGGATGTTTCCTATGTAAAATCGAGTACATTTCTAACTTTTTTGTGCACAGGGGCACTTGAAAGTATTCCAAAGCATTGCGTTCTGTGAGAGTTATGTTTATAAACCATATTTTCATATCTTTACTGTACACATATCTTAATGAAATTGAAATGCGTTATTCAAGTTCATTATTGGATGTCTCCTGTAGGAAATAGAGTAAATATCACCACTGTTTTATGTACAGGGACACTCAAAAGTATTCCAAAGCATTGCGTTCTATGAGAGATATTTCTGTAAATCAACTTTTAATAACTTTACTTTTCTACGGAGTTTTATGAAATTGAAATATATTATTTGTGTGCACAAAAGAATGCTTTCCACAGAGCATTAGATTTACAGGGTGACACAAAAATATTCATTTATATTAAAAGCTATTAATAAAAATTTGCTAGAATTGTACTTTCGTTTACATTAAGCGTTTTTAAAACTTTCTAACATTTGTCAAGTGTGAATATGATTTCAATTTGTATATATGTCCGTCTGTGTGTTTGCCCGTGCTTTAACTCCCATAAATATTTATGGAATTTTTTGAAACTGATATATGTTATTTAAGTTCACTATCGAGTGTTCCCTATTGAAAATGAAGTTTATACCTCTACTGGTTTGTGCACAGGGCCACCCAAAAATATTCGAAAGCTTTGTGTTCTGTGAGAGGAGTTTCTATAAACCATATTTTAATACCTTTACTGTATAGAAACTTTAATGAAATTTTACTATGTTATTCAATTCCCTTTCGGATGTTTCCTATGTAAAATCGAGTACATTTCTAACTTTTTGTACACAGGGGCACTTGAAAGTATTCCAAAGCATTACGTTCTGTGAGAGTTATTTTTATAAACCGAATTTAAATAATTTTACTTTGTACAAAGCTTAATGCATTTGAAATAAATCATTCGTATGGACAAAAGAGTGCCTTCTATATAATATAGTATGATTAGCATTAGATTTACAGGGCCACACAAAAATATTCAGTTACTTTAAGAGCTATTAATAAAAATTTGCTAGAATTGCACTTTCGTTTACATTAAGCGTTTTAACACTTTCTTATATTTTTATTGGGAATATGATTTCAATTTGTGTGTCTGTCTGTCCGATTGTCTACCTTTCTATCTGTTTGTTTCCGGCTCTTAGCGTCGGTAAATATTTTTAGAATTTTTTAAAAATGATACAATCAAGTTCACTATGGAATGTTCCCTATTTAAAATGACATTAATAGATCCTGTGCAACTAGTTATTTTACAGAGACAACAACAACAAAAAAAAGGTCAATGGATTGTTTTAGGACAGAATTTTTTAAAAGTTATATTTAAAATCTTTCTATTGTAAAAATCATAAAAACATTCACATGTATTTTTAATATTCTATAAAATAATGTTTTGTATAGAATATGATATGATTAACTTTTTCAGATTAAAAGTTATTCGATAAACAATTACGTACAGTTGGAAAGTGTTACTAATCAATGCGTGCTGCATGATTTTCCTTTCTTGTTCTGCTTAGAAGCGGCATGAAGGAGAAGCCTATGTTTAATTGTTTTTCTGACTTTTTAGTAAATTACATTGCAAATTTTTTGTTCTGGTAAATCTGTAGAATGAATAGAGGCACTGATTGTGGCGGTTTCGAAAGAGGGATTGACTGTTATATTAAGCATGTATAATAATTTTTTGTTTCTGATGTTTGGATTCTGAGTTACCTATGTTGTGTTAGATATTCTGTGGAGCTAGCTGGCATAGTTAAGTATGGACTGAGTTGGCATAGCTATGGCGTAACTTTCTTAATGATAGTTCAAAAGTTTATTAACTTCTACATGATGAAGAACTTTCAGCTTCCCTCAGCTATGATATGGGGAAGGTTTTCATTATACATTCAACTATTTCCACGAATCTTGGAGAATCTCAAACAGATGGCAACTGATCGCAACGAACAAGACTATTTACGAACCCTCCGTAATATTAAAGGCCTACTAATAATCAATCTAAATAGAAAATAAATGATTTTTTTCAGTGAAAGACCAGGCCTCTTGTACCATTAGAAGATTAACTTAACCGATGGCAACGTATTTCATGTGTTTATCATGATCAAGAAAAGAAAAAAAAAAAAAGTTATTCCATGACAAATCAACCAGGTCATAACACCCACCGATAGAGATGTGAGTCGAATTTCGATACTTATAGAATACTTACTTTCATGTTGATTTTAGAAATGTCAATTATTTTCAGATTGATCAAAGAGTTTTCAAGTTATGAGCTTTTAAATGTATGCTAAAATGGCCGATTTGCCACCATTTTGAATATTGCACGTAAAGGTATGAATGCCTATAATTATTTTAATTTTTATTATAGAAAAATCAAAATTTTTTTAGTTAAAAAAGAAGTAAGCTTTTATTTACTAAAGATTTTATATTGCTAAAATAGTACAAATATTTATAGTAATGAGTTTTTGTCATTTTTTTCATATAAAATTTTAATAAATTTAACTGATAATTTCATGTATTGTCCCACATTTAATTTTCACTAACATTTTTATACAGACAACCCAAGGTATGTTTTTACGTTTGATTAAAAAAAAAATGATGGGCGGTATACAAGCATTTTAGTTAAATAAGAATCATTATTAATTACTCAAATGTAATATTTATTTTTTGAAATTTTAAGCTATTTATGAATAAAATTTAAATTGTAACTTTGATGAAATACAAATTTAAAAACTTTCAAGAATATGTAAAATACGTTGAATATTTAAAATATTACAAGGAGACTTGGCGCTGAATTATTAAAACCAAGTAAAAACTACAGCGTCTAGAACGCCCAATAGAAAAAATTGGGAAGGAGACAGCTGTTTCTAAAGACGGTACACTAAAGGCTACCGAAACAGCTAACTGCTTCCAAATTTTTTCTGCTTGGTGTTCTAGACATTGTAGTTTTTACTTCGTTTAAATACGTTGAATTTTTATTTAATTTAATGAATTATTTTTAAAAAATTGTCTAGAAAATAAACTCTTCTTAATTCGGAACAATTGCCAGTGCAGAGGAGTTTCATTCAAACAATTTCTTGCTTTCAAATATCTGATTTTTTTTTTTTTTTTTTTTTTTTTTTTAATGGCAGGATGTTTATCTTTAAACATCTTCATCAATTTATCAAATTCGGAAGTTTTTCAATTTGGTTTTTTGTCTCCAACAAAATTCTCACGTATAAGAAAATCTTCATTCTCTTTTATATCCTAGACTGAAGCAGATTTCTTTCGCAGTGCAATTTTAAATTGTCCCAGCTTTTGATTTTTCGTAGATACTTTTCTTTATTCAACAGCTGCATGTTAGACTTTCATTATTATTTTTATTATTATTATTATTATTATTATTATTATTATTTTTTTTTTTGCGAGCTACGTTTGGTACAGTGCCTTACAAAAAATCTTCCGCAAATGAATCGCTGGATTCAGACGAAACATTAAGTTTATAATTTTCTGATAATTCTGTTGCTTTTTTTTTTTTTTACATATTTAATAGAACTTCTTAACAGAAATGGCATCAATCGGCACTTTACATTCATTAGTTAACCTTGATTTGAAGTTATCACACAAAAATTATTATTATTATTATTATTATTATTTTGTTATTGTTCATTGTGTTTTTTTTTTTTTTTTTTTTTTTTTTTTTTTTAATAAACTGGGATTCAAATCAAATAAAAAACAGATTTTTATTTATGTTTGTTTGTGAGAGGGGGGAATTTTGTTCTTGTGGATGAAGTATTCATTGTGTACTGGTCACACGTGTACTGACTACGTTTCATCAGCTTGTAGGTAATACATTAACCTAAGAAGTTCTTAATTTACAGCGGAAAATTCAGATATCTTGAACACTAGTTAAATTGCAATTTAGCCCAACAAAATTTACAGGACTACTACACAATACTTCATTTTGTGTAGTATTCGTGTAAATTTTCTTTAAAATGATTAATGAATAATTTTCGTGAAAATGATAAAACCTTCAGCTCAGTACAGCAACACTTAGTAATACATCAAAGAAAATACAACCTCTCATATTTATACTCAGAAAATACCAAAAAAATACTTTTGCCGTGGATGATAGAAAAATACATTTTATGCCAAATAAGTTAATCTGTATGACTAAAAACCAGTCTTCTGATAAGCAAAATATTTCGAATGGCTAAAAAAAACAATCTTCCAGCAAGCAAACTTGTTCTGGTTGGCTAAAATCTGAACACCAGGATTTTGAAAATTATTCTGATTGAATGAGAGTTTATTTTCTAGAAAATTCTTTTGGTAATTGATTAAATTGATGAAATATTCAACTCATTTTCTATATCTTGAAAGTTTTCAAATTTTATATCATACAAAATTACATTTATATATACATATATATATATATCATCAATCATCATCATCAATTTCAACCTTTATCAATCCACTCCAGGATGAAGGCCTCTTCTAGGTGATTCCAAATTGCCCTGTTTTCTGCAATTCTTCTCCATTCTGCTTTTCCAATATATAAATTAAAATTTCAAAAATCAATATTACATTCAAGCAGTTAATAATTATTCTTATATGACTAAAATGCTTGTGAATCGCCCATCAAAATTTTTTATCAAACATAAAAACATGGTTGTCTGGTGAAAATAGAAGGTGGGACAATGCATGAAATTATCCGTTAAATTTATTCAATTTTTGTATGTAAAATGACAAGAATTTCATTGCCATAAATATTTGTACTATTTTATCAATAGAAAATCTTCAATAAATGAAAACTTATTTTATTCTAAACATTTTTTTCATTTTTCTATGATAAAAATTAAATTTATATGTTTAAGTGCAACATTCAAAATGGTAGCATATCGGCCATTTTGGCATATATTTATAAGCTTATTTCAAAATAATTGACATTTCTAGAATAAGCACGAAAAGTTCTCTAAGTATCAAATCTGTGATGGCAGGTTTAATTTTTAAAAAATCCTGGTAGATTTGACATGGAATGATCCAAAAGTGAACAAAAATGGTGATGGAAGGACGAGAATGATTCACTTTTGTATTACCAAAGTAATATTGGAAAATATCGAACCCACCTGTTTAAAAAAACGAGCTCGCAACTTTTACATTCGTGTTTGATTTCAAACAACGAGCTAAATCTATGTTGTAAACAACTGTAGGTAGTTCTAATACTAAGCAGAATTTATTCTTCTTGACGAATTCATCATTTGTTTATTTATTTAAGCTGAAATTTTTGGTCAAATATCATTAAAATGAAAAATTTTGAAAAGATAAAATATTTTTCCTCAAAAATTGCGTTATTCTTCCTAAATATCTCTAACCATATCACATCTACCAACTTGCTCCTACCGCCATGCCATGCTCCCGGGGTAAGTTGATAAAGTTGTACTTAGCAAAAGTGGGGTTTTTTTATTATTTAGACACGTAATTAATTGAAGGGCCATACATGATTTTGTAGCCAAAAGCCAAGCTTACAGAGGCATTCATCAGAATTCCTCTAAGTATTGCACAAAAAATAGAAAATTCGAAAACCAAAATCTATGCCAACTAGCCCCGATCTGCCCTACTTTTTGTACACAAAATGTCCGACATCAAAAATGTAAAAATCCTAAGCTGAATAAAACATAAAAATTTGGTATTACATACACAGAGCAGTTATGTTTCTTCTTCTTTTCTTTTTTAATATAGCATCATAAAATCTTGTTACACTGCTAAACATTTTGAGACGTTGTTGACCCAAATTTTGGTGTTGATATACCTGTGAATAGGGAAAGCAAAAAATCTTTCTTGCGGTTAGGTGCCTTATCTGAAAATTGAAATAATTCCAGATTAAAGAAAAATTTGTTTATGTCGAGTTCAGATAGTAATAAAAAGAAACCCATCTGCGGGCCTTGAGTTCCGAGGTGAAGGATTCAGACCAGGATGTTTTTAGTGACTGGGGAACAATAGGTCTTAGTGTTAACGTGCAAAAAAAGACCGTAGAGCAACAAACCAAATAAATTTGATCAAAATATCTCTAGCTAATCAAGATATCTGATGTCTTTTTTTTCCACTTCAATATTTTCTCTAATTTGGGAAAATCATTGAACCTCATAACAGATCTACTGATCACTCTTCTAGAAATAGTCAATCTTTCTTATTGAACCACACATTTCAGTTTTTGTCTCTTTTCTGATTTTATACTTTTGTCGCAAACAATGGTTCAAATTGATAACCAGTTTTCATGCATGTAGAAAAAAATAATAAAATAAGTTTAATAATTAACATTTTAAAAAGAATTTCAAATGAAGCGAAATAACTAGTTTTCGATAAATTGCTAACTGCGTGGAAAATTACTTACTTACGTAGATTTATTCGGATTTACTGCCTATGAAACTCCCTTTTGTGAAAAGAAATTAATTTAAAAAAATTATCTAATTAGGTGAAGGATGAGTGAGTTTAAACAGACTATAGCTATGCAATGAGTAATTGGAAACGATCTGGGATTCAACCTGTAGAGATGGTCCGAAGACATATCATTTTGAGCATCCGCAAAGAGATTTATCTAAGTAAAGTTTTTTTTTTTAGGAAGTTGAGATCCTCTGATTTCTTTGCACTAGTGAACTGTTTAACAGTTTTTAAGCGCTTTATATTATTAAGAATTTTATAGTTCTTAATAATATATATAGTTAATACTATTAAGGCTGAACATAAGTCTCTTTCTTTCTTCCCATATTATCCAGTGGGATTTCCGTTGTTTCATTTTATAAGAATATCTCATTCAAAAGTTTATATTATCTCATATCAGTTTTTCGAATTCTGTTTTTTAATATTGCTCTTTGAATATGTTGAATTTTAGAGCTTAGTGAGCAATTTTTCGAAAAAATATTTAAAATTTTCAGAACTCTAAGTTTGGATTTCTAAACGGAATATTTAAATATATTTTATTTTTCAAAAAAAAAAAAAAAAAAAAAAAAAAAAAAAAAATGCTTACTAAACTAAAAGGCGCCATATTCAAAGAGCAATAATTTTTGAATGAGATAAAACGAAGCAACAAAAATCCCATAGGATAACATGGGAAGGAAGAAAGTGACTGATGTAATGGCTTTTAATCATTAAAAACAACTTTCATTAACCAGACAATTTTAATTCCAAATACCGTTTGGAAGAAATTTTTTCATCATCTATGTGGAATATGTGCCAACATTTTATTAACCCTTTATTTTCAATATGGCTACATCAAAAATCAAAAGAGAAAAAAAAAAATTTTTTTCAAGAATCTTCTACATTTTTCTATTTATTCATGTTCAATATAACAAATAAAGTAAATTTGATGTTATGATTTGATGTTACCTCCCGATGCCCAGTAGCAGAAAATTTCTGTCTTCGAAACAATTCTGTCCTCTAGACGGACGGTGCCAGTTTCGAAGCCAGGTAATACTCGATGGCCTAACCATTCCATGTTTTTCGTGGTTTTCTCCAAAACTTGTGTAAATAACTTGTAACAGATGTTACAGAGGGGAACGTCTGCTCCCACAGTGTGTTATCCAGCGTCATACTGCACAAACGCCTAGCATCATGGTGTAGGGAGCAATTGGGTATAATTCTCGATCCCATCTAGTGCACATTGCGGACAACTTCAACAGTGATCGCTACATAAGGGAAATTTTGGAGCCAGAGGCCCTTTCCATTCTTCGACGCATTCCGGGTGCTGTATTTCAGCAGGATAATGCCCGTGCATATGTTTCTCAGACTGCACAAGCCTTCTTCAGTGCACAACAGGTTTCGCTTCTTCCATGGCCTGCTTTTTCCCCGGATATGTCACCCGTGGAGCATGTCTGAGATTTCATTGGTCGACGACTCGCTCGTACAACTGATGGGACGCACAGTAAAATTGAACTTTGACGTCAAGTCGAAGCCATCTGGAATGTCATTCCCTAGGATGACAATCAGATCCTGTATGATTCAATGCCACGATGACAATTCTTTCGTGGTGTTGCAATTTTCACAAACATGAGTGTAATATTCGGTTGCTCATATTTAAAGTTATTAAAACAGATGTTTATTTTAAATAAGATATTAGCCATTTAAGTGAATTTCTTATTCTATTACACACACAAGGTAAGCAGAAGCGGATTTAACCTTGTAGCAATACGAAAATAATCGTGTGTGGCATCTTCACCCCATACATGGTGGAAGACGCAAAATGGTTCAGAAATAAATTAAATGATCTTTAAATTTTATGTTTTTTTTTTATATACTGTATATTGTAGTGTAAAATATAAATGGAATTAATAATTATAATTATAATATTATAATAATTATAATTTTTTTAATATTATTTTATCAAACTTTCAAGTCTTCTGTAACAATCTCTCCTGAATACAGCTCGGAGCAAGGCAGCCACAGTAGGAAATGGAACTTCTAGGTGTTCAGTCGCTGGGGTGTATTCTTATAACCCACAAGCAATACAATTTCGTGCATGTGCTATCTCTGTTGGTTCCAGTAATGATATCGCTGTTTCTTTCACAAACGGCGCATGTGACAATAGGGCTACAGCAGTTGCTTCCACCAGCACAGCTAGAGGCAGTCGACTGCCACCAGTAGTTGACTCCACCAGCACAGAAAAACCATTGCCTCCACCAGCCTTGTACATCGAATCCAAAAATTGATAGCACGAAGATTGCGTTGGTGGTCATTTGCGCTAAATTAAATGTTGTACAGGCTAACATTCAAACTTGTACCCCTATTAGTTTTAGCAAAGCATTTTTTTTTTTTTTTTAGTTTACAAATTTCTTTGTTTCTTCATATATATTCTTCATTCACAGGTAATTTTCCAATTGTCTTACTTTTCTTATTAATTTTGGCGTTGCACCTTACCTCATAACTGGTGACATCTTTCCCGGATATATGAGGAAAGATGCCACCCAACAATTACACGAGTTTATTTCACATTAAATTTCTTAATTATGTACAGATTAGGAAAAGAATTAACCCGTTAGTAGTCGCTAGTTGGTCGATTTGCCGCCCATCCTTCAGTGTTGCCAGAATTTTTTATTCAATAGCCAGAAAAATTTTTAGGAAGAACATTGTGTATTTTTTTCATTATCATATCATTTCAATTTTTAGATGTACTAAGCAAAGCATCCTTATATATGGCGTCTTCCCCCAATTTACCTTAAGTCAATTTCTCTGCAGTGTGGCTATCCCCCCCCCCCTCCCTTATATTAGACTTAGGAGTACCCTTATATTAGGTATCCCTTATATTAGTTTCCCTTATATTAGGAGTATTTTTAGTCCCTAGTATTTAATATAGTTTTTTTTATTTAAAACTATATTAAATATTATATACTATATTTAAAAAATTATTGTTTTCAGTTTTAATAACAATTTTCACATTGTAAGTATAAATAATTTTGTGTTTGTAAGTTGATCAAAATTATGTGTAAGAACAAATAAGGAATTTATCTAGTAAAATAAATTCTACTTAGTGTTATAGCTACCTATAGTTATTCGAATAGAATCAACTCAATATTTGAAATCTACCACGAATGTAGGAGTTCTATGCTCATTTATTTGAACAAGTGGATTCATTTTTCGCAAAATTTTACGTTGATCGTACAAAATTTAATTATTTTCCTCTGACCATCTCCACTTTTTCCCCTTTTGACCATGAGGAACATGCGAAACTCATTGCCATTGATTACGTCGATTTTCCTAAATTACTGGCGGGATTGGTGTTTTACCAAACACCAAAGTCACTGTTTTTGTACTGAAGGCGATCAGGAGGCCTTGATCTCGTTTTTTTGTGAGTGTTCGTTATTTTTGTGAGGTTTTTCGTAGTTCGTAGGAATTATAGACTGAAAATCCTCTCCATCGTCTTGGCAGGAGGATGAGGGTGAAATCGCTCCTCTTAATATCTCTCCCAGAACGATCCCGTATTGAGTGTAGGGCAACGACTCAAATGTAAGGCGTTCATATTGGACAGATTCTTCAACCTTTGAACTATCCTTAAAGGAAATCAAGCTATACCATATCTATGTTTTAGCTACGTCATCTGATCGCATATTTAACTATGCCAACTAGCCCCACAGAGATGCTCAACAAAAGATAGATAACACAGAATCAAAAACATCATAAATAAAAGGTTATGATACATGCATGCAACCACAGTTAAGCACCCTTTCAAAAACCGCCATAAGCAACGCCCCAAGTTAATGTAGAGATTCACTAAACCAAAAAATATTTCCTCACCAGTCATAAAAAGGATGAAACAAAGATTTTTCCTTCATGACGCTTCCAAGCAGACTGAATTTAAGGTAGATGGTGCACCTGCACATGCCCTTTCCACTAATAAAATGACACCGCTCTACCTCTACTGTGGTAGAAAATGCAAACTGAGTGGCAAATATCCGTTTGTGTCCACTAATCCCAGTCTCCCCTACTTCATATTTATACATTTCAGTGCATATGTATTCGAAACTTAATAGCACTTTCACAATAATAATAATTTATAACGTCCATTCCCTTAAAAATCCTCAATAACAGACAATGAATATTTACGTCTTAGGCGTCGTCATCGTTCTAAAGAAAACAAAATTTTCAGACTGAGTTTCTATTTTGTGTAAACTTTGTTCTCTTTAGATCGAAATGAAAATTAATTTTTTTTTCTTTGGGGAAAAAACAGGGTTGGCAATTTAAAACTGTCCTTGCTTTGAAAAATGTAAAACTTTCTTTTTATAAACTTCATAAAAGGGAAAGTATAAATGAATTATTGGTAAAATATCAAATTTTAATATACAGTACTAAAAAGAAAAAAAAAAAAAAAAAAAAAAAAAAAAAAAGCTACCCCGCGACTAATTTTGTCGCAGATCATCGTATAAATATGAGGCTGAGGCCGATCGATTGGTAATAACATCTATTTAATAATGATATAGTTAAATTTTTCATATGGCGTCGTATGCACTTTAAAACTTGCATCAGCCTCATTTTTTCAAATAGTAACATCGATTTTCGTTTCCATATTCGAATTGCTGATATCGAGTCAGTAAAGAAAAAGTATAATTTACTCGTATACATATTTAGATAATTCTTAACAGAGTTACAAACGAAAATGTATGAGAGATTCCTCCATAAATTAAAAAAAAATAAATTAAGATCTGACACATAAATTTATTATATTCATTCAGAAAATAACCGGAAAAAATTATGACTATTTTAAATACAAAATAAACTAAATAAACTAAAGTTGGTAAATTATGAAATAATGTAGAGAAGATGATCAAATTATTACAGTTTTTTTTTTTTTTTTTTTTTTTTTCGATTTTCTAAAAAAAAATGCTAAGGCTTGTTACTCTGACATATTTTTATTTATTTACTAAGATTGTGAGTTCATAAGGGGTTTTTCCCAAAAAAGAACTTTTGAAACGTGGTTCAAATAACTGGATCTTCAAATTAAGTATGCAGCATGTGAAAAAACCCTTATGAAATTTCAACTCTGGAAAATACCTAAAATCTAGCTCGTTCTTTGGCCGACAATTTGCTTAATTTTTACTTTATTCAAATGAACTTTTGACAAATGTTGCCCAATCTATCTAGCTTAAAACCTATGTAATAAAATTTTTTCTATCTTTCACGCATACACAATAAAAAAATATTTACTATAAATGCTCATATCTCAGCAAATATTATACGTGTAAATTTTGTTTCAGGATATTATCTACATAAGGTTTTCTCAATTTTTCTGCATGTTTTGTAAAGTTTTGTGGAAATCCGTTCTAGTTATAAGCAAAAAACTTGCCAAAAAATTAATAATTTTTGAAAAAAATTAAATCTGCCTAAATAATTACGCAATTTCTACAACAAAACATATAAATAATGTATGTAGTATGCGCAACAATGTTTTAAAATTGCAAATCATTTGTAGATTTTTATGATACAGGGTGATCAAAAGTATTTTTTCTCTTCTTCAATTTATGATTGGCCTTCTAATTCTCTGGATTAAATCGATAGTGGAAAATGTGAATTCTTTGCATATCTGAAGTTCCAGACTATTTCTTCAAGTATGTTTTTAGAAAATAGAAAAAATGTAAAATAAAAAAAAATCTAATAAATTGATCACCCACTGTATATATCTAAACTTACCTGAATAACTATATTAATTGCTAGGTATGCAAGGTTAAGGTTAATTATCGAAAACATTAAAACTGTTAAGTCTTATCGTGCTAATATTTTACTTTTAAGCATTACTTCGTAATAAATGTAAAAATGTACAGCCGTGATTATTCAGCTTTAATTGAATATAAATAATATTGTGCCCTTCTTTCCAATTAAAAAAAAAATTGCACGCTAAAGAACATTTGAACGCCAATAATTTCTCTTTTTATTAAATAGTAAATCACTCCTCAAAAAGGCTGCTAGATAAACTACCATTATTTCAGGAAAAATCTAATATTAAAATCTCATTATTTCTTTCATTACTCTAATGCAGCTATCGGCAAACTGCGGCTCTTTGGCTCAGTGTTGCCAGATTGGGGACTCTTTTAATTCAACTCTCACCAATAATTTTGAGAAGTGATGTTTTATATACATAATAGACGATTGATCTTCGAAGTGATTAGGCAACCGTTACAATTAAAATTTAATGGTAGATATTGAATAAGAAAATTCCCCAATCTGGCAACACTGCTTTGGCCCCATAAGTATGACTCTTCCACATGAGAACGCGCACATACAGTCGGCAGCAAAAGTATCCGAGCATTAGCAAAAATTCCTATATAAAAAAGTACACTTAATACTGTTTTGTTAAATAAATCCTTGTCGAATCATGTTCTTAGAATGACTAAGGACAGGATTCGACAAGGATTTATTTAACAAAACTGTATTAAGTGTACTTTTTTATATAGGAATTTTTGCTAGTGCTCGGATACTTTTGCTGCCGACTGTACAATGCAATTAAAATTTCATAAAAGATTAAAACCGTGAATTTAAAATTGAACGAACTGACACTTTCGCATTTATTCCAAACTAAAATGGATCTGTCTTTTGCAAGGAAAAATTGACGCATAACAAGAAATCGAATTTAGAGAGACACTTTAGAAGTAAATGCGTGTCATTTAGCACTAAATATCTTATAGGTTATGCAAAGGAGAAAGCAGTTGTGGAGCTTCAGAAGAGTCAAGAAAATTTAAGTTCTATATTTAATTGCTGGAGGCATATTCTTCCAACAATATTAATACTGCGTTTTGTGGTTGGTCAAGAGATTGACATGAAAATTAAAACATATACAGACGGCAAATACATAAAATGGTATTCTATAAATGCCTCCGCATACGAGATTTTAAGAAAAAACGCAGAAAAATTAAAGAATTCACGTTATTTTATAAAACAGTAGAAGATAGAAAAGTTAAAATTATTTCGAACAGAGTTAACCAGCAAGTTAAGGATCTGAAATTTGTTTGAGTTTTATCAATAGTAGTTGACGAATTTTAAAACAAAAATGGTATCATTTTTATACCATTTATTTCACCAGCAGGTTCCAAAGAATATTTAGGATTGTTGTCATTCAAAACTCAAACCTCTAGAGAGGATTGAGTACTTTCAAATTCCACTCAATAAATTTGTCTCAGTTTGAATACACGGGGCGAAATATATGATCCTAACGTAAGAAACGGGTTTGTTGCTATTTTGAAAAAGAAAATCATTTATGAAGAAGCGCTAACATCTCTAGAAGAAATTTAAGTTATGGAATTGATAATTAAAATTATACACTCCATTATAGCTAAATGTTTTAATCATCAACAATTTAAGAAACTTTTAGTTGAAATTAAGAGTGAATACGCACATTTTTAGAATAAGCGGCTTCACTTACTATTAAGTGTTTCGTTACCTTATTAAAAAAAAGTTACAGTATTTCTCCTTAAGAACCCACACTGTAAAAAAATAACTATTACCAGCAGCAAGAAACTCTCTGTGATTGGAGAAAATAATTATTTTCTCCAATCACAAAGAGTTTCTTGCAGCTGGTAACAGTTATTTTTTTACAGTGCAAGTAGCACGGGAACGTTGTGTGAACGTCTAATAACGGTTACAGTCGTTCAAACACCGTTTTTCGTGTCAAGAGAACGTTCGATTAGACGTTCAGAAATAGTATTACTTAGAACGTTCTGAAAAGGTTTGCTTTGTACCATCTAGAAAACGTACAAGTCTAGTTCTATGAAAAACGTTCAAGTGTATCACCGTCGTAGCACGTTCTGTAACAGTGTGATTATAACGAATATGAGAAAAGGCCTTTTTTTTTTTTTTTTCAGTTTTTTTTTCCTTTTTTTCAGTTTCAAATTTTGTTGACATGTACAATAATCATTGAAATGTAATAGAGACGCGGTGAGAAAAAATTACATAATTTTAAACTTTAATTATATGTTATTATAATCATAATAATTATTTATAATTTTATTTAAGTTTTATGTTGTTGAATTCTGTCAAACACATTACTCCAGATTACTTTTGCAGATATCCATTATTATTTGCTTCTTAAATTGTTAATAAATTAAGTTACGAAAAATTAATTTATTTTATTTATTTTATTTATTTATTATTATTATTATTAATATTATTTTGTATATACCAAGAAAAATGTGTTGGATAATTGGGAATTTTTGATCTCCGGTTTTCCATGGGTTTATACACTCTTGAGATGTCCAGAACACAATTCTATCATTCTTTCAAAATGCCAGTCTGTCTGTTTTTGTGTGTGTGTGTGTGTGTGTGTTATCAAAGTTTTGTGGACTCTGTATCTCACAAACCAATGGATGGAATTTAACCAAACTTGATGTTTAGTTAGACTTTAAACTAATTTGCTAAATATCAGGAATATTTAATTAGATATTGACCTAAATATCAGCTTTGGTGCTCATTAGCCTCTGGAATGTATCACCAGATAGGGTTCGCTTCTATTCTGTAAATTCTCCCTTTTATGGGGAGATTATATCTCAGCTTCTACGGTGCACAAATGCACCAAACTTAATATGTGAAACAGATATTATGTAACATTACGCTGATTTAATTCGGGTGCATATATTGACCAACTGGTGGCGCTTCTCTCCTGTAATTTAACCCCGTTAACGTAATGGCAATAATTCAGTTTTTGTGATATAAATAATTATAAATACACTGAACTTGGTATGTAAAATTAATATCATATAAAACTTTGCAGAATAATTTTGCGTGCATATCGGACAACTGGAGGCACTGGTATGCTGCAAATTAATTTTATTCAAGGGAACGGAACGCAATAGCTCATTTTCTATGATTTATAAATGCTCTAAATTTGGTACGCGAAATAGATATTACGTAAATTTTACTGATTCACTTCGGGTACATATCAAATGACGGGTGGCACTGTTACGTTTCAACTTACGGGAAGCCTGTACCTCACCTTCTATAATACGAATACTTATCAAACCTTGTATGTGAGACATATATATAATGACAAAATGTGCTGCTTCAGTTTCCGCATATATCCACCGACGGATGATGCTGCTATTGCTTTCTGCGATTTTTCAGATATCTGTATTTCAGCATTTTTTGGTGAAAAATGTACAAAATTTCATATATAAAAATGTTAATTATAAAAACCTGTGTTGATTAAATTTTTATGATTAAATTAATAAATTTTAAAATTTTATGGATGCTGTATCTCACGAACTAATGAACGTAATTTATTCAAACTTGGTTTACTTGGACTATGACCTAAACTGGTGGCGATTATATTTGTTAATAAATCGTTCAATAGGTAGCGCTGTCGTACCATTATTTTCAGAATTTTTAATATGTCATAATAGGTCAAAATTTCGTATAAATGTACATGAGTGAGCATTGTTTTTAACTTTTCCCTGGAAAATTAAATATGTATATATATATACATTTATATTAGTAATATTTAATTAAAAAAAAATATGGGCAATTTGTATAGTTCATCGCTTTCGCTATTGTATTAAAATTTTCAATATTCTTGCCAGAAAAGTCGTCTATACTTTTAAAGCGAAAGGATGAACCCTAAATCTGTGATAATTTAAAACAAAGTTATCGACTTTTCACATTTTTCATTATGTAAAATACATTTCTTAAGATACATATTTTGTATACTATAAAATTGATTTTTTTGGATATTTAGTGTTATATTTGTTTGAGATGAAAATCGTATACATTTACCATGGAAAATAATTTTGATAGATTATTTTAGCAAATAATATTTATGACATCGATCTGCGCAGGAAAATATAGAAGAAAGTTTTAGGATGGCCTCAGTATAATAATTTTTAAAAAGGTTAAGTTTTGAACAGTATGAAAAATATTTATTAGAAACGGGTGTTATTGAATAAATTGCTTGTTCGACAAGAAAGTTTCCCCGCGTGTAAAAGCCATCTGCTCTGTTTTTGCACAGGAATTTGGTATTTCTTGGCGTGGCTCGTTGGATCCAAAGGTCCTACTGCTTGCTTACTCATCACATATTTTGTATTTACATTCAGATTTGAATTTAACTTTCGTTCGGATACACTACAACAGCAAACAGCTTCAAGATACAGACAGATAAGTTCGTTCACTTACTTTTCCTTTTTATAAAATTTTCATACGTATGCATTGAAATCTTACAAAATTTATTAAAATTTATCAAAAAAACATATAATATTTTAATTAAATTTGAAATTTTTTAATTTTTTACATCTTTTACGCTAACTCCTAAATTTATTTCGTTCGATATTTTATTATTACAGTTCAACGTTGTAGTTTAAACAAACCCATGCGAATTTTTCGCACTTTTCTTTTCTTATTTACTTTTAAAATTTGAAACTCATAAGTATTATACCGAATTCCCCATCTAATTAAAATATTAATTTACCAGAAGCCAAATTATTATTAGTACCAAATTAATATTGTGCAATTGTGAGACCAAGATCATTCAAAGAAAGGTTTCAAAATAAAATTCATGGTTGAAGTCCCAGTTTCATACTTCCGCAGGCAGTACAGTTATAGTATAGGATTTCCATGCTGCCTTTTAAATTTTTGTCGCGATTTTGGTGATGACTTTTTATTTATTTTGGTGTATTTTGTTAAAAAAAAAAATAATAATAATAATTCTTATTTTGATTATATTTTTATGTTTATGATTTTTAGTCAATTTATGACAATTATTCATTATCTGTATAATCTTTAAAGTATTTCTATGTTTAAAATAAAGCTTATAAAGATTGAAGAAGCAATTTTTAAAAATACAGTTTTCCATAAAATAATGTAAGCAGACAAATTTCGTAATTTTTTCTTATTAGTTCATTGAGTTGACTCCGCATGCTTAAATATTGTTCATTTTTAAATATTATTTTTTATCCTCGCGTATTTCAATAATTACACTACTATATCGTTTCGGCAAAAATTAATTGCAACTGATCCACGTTAAAGAAATATATAGATAGATTTGATCATGTATGTTTACATTTTACATTACACTGTAGAAATGTAAAAGCAGGGAGAAGTATTAAAAAAGAAATAGTTACTAAGGTGAATTTTAATATTGCTAAATGTTTTAAATTTTGAAGTTTATTTATTTTATTTTTATTTATTTATTTCTTTACAGAATAAACTTTTAATTAATTATTTATTTATTTTTCAAAATGTTTCACCATATTTTATACTGTCATATTTCACTGCATGTGTACGTAAAATTTATAAACTCAAAATCAATAATTTAAATAAATTTCGCATACGCATGATTTGAAATATGAAAATATTAAGTAAATTTCACGTAATCTATTTAAATAAAAATAATAATAATAATAATAATAATTTTTTTAATATATTTTTAAACGTATTTAAAATACACCGCTGTTCAAAATTAAAGGAACAAACCTGCTTTCTCATTTTCTTCTTTTATGCATAACTTTTAAACAAATAAACACATGGACGTAAAATTTGGATGGCATATTCGTTATCATATCTTTAATCGAATTTTACATAATTTTAGAATAAGTGATAATTTAAAACTAATAATTATTAATTTTTCTCAAAAGTAAGCTTTGGAAAAAATTAAAAATTTCAACAATTTTAGCGAAGAAAACTTAATGAAAAATTGTGTTAATGAAGCATTATAGACAAGTGAAGACGCACATGCCCTCACATGTTAAACAAAATCCTGGTTTTACTTTCTGTGTTCACTTTTCTTTTACTTTAATAACGGAATTTTTGAAAAAAAAAAATAATAATAATAATAATTACTAATTTGTATAAACTGTGAACATCACCAGAATAATAAAAATATCGATAAATAATTTAATAACGAACGCCTTATCCGATTTTCATATTTTTATGTAAAATTTTAAAAAAATTATTCACACGCGAAAAACTGAAGAAAGAAGAAGAAACAAAAAAGTGACTACATGAAGAAATATACGGTTTTAATCTAACGCATGGATGAGCGTACATTTTTAACCTATCTGTAATGCATCTTCATGACCATTTTTCATTAAGTTTTCTTTTCTAAAATTGCTGAAATTTTTCATTTTTTCAATGTTTACTTTTGAGAAAAATTTACTGATATTTAGTTTAAGAATTATTACTTATGCTAAAGTTATATAAAATTCGATGTATGGTAGTTTAAAAAACATACTATCCAAATTTTATACTTCTGTGTTTATTTGTTTAAGAATTATGTGGAAAAAAAAAAAACGAGAAAACAGTTTAACGTTTAAATTTTGTACACTTGTGTACTTCTTTTAACAAATTTTTATTTTTTGTTTTCCATTGATTGTGCATTATTATAGTTTAAAAATAGAATATGTAACATATCTGGGCATTAATTTGAGATTTCATTGATAATTTAAAATTTAATAAAATACTTTTGTGTTTGAATGCCAAAAGTTTGCAGTAAGTTTCAAAATTTAGACATAAATATTTTTAAATTTTTTTTGCTTAAGAGCCCTCTTCACTCACCGCCGCTGGAAGCCGAAGCTAGTGTTATTCAATGGGAAATTTTTCTTTACAAATAACTGATTAAGTAATACATATTTTTAAATTCTGTTTTCACATTATGAAAATTCCCAGCTGTTAAATTGACGGACCTTTTTTAAAAAATTATTTTTTTAATTTTTTATATTTTACTTCGAAGCTGCAAAATACGAATTTTCAATATGAGATTTTTTTTCATTTTGCAATTTCAAAATAAAATATTAAAAATTAAAAAAATACTTTTTCAAAAAAGGTCCGTCAATTTAACAGTTGGGAATTTTCTGAATGTGAAAATAGAATTTAAAAATATGTATTAGTTAATAAGTTACTTGTAAAGAAAATTTCCCCATAGAATATCATTGACTCGGTCTACCGGCGACGGTAAGTGAAGAGGGCCGTTAACTTATTAAATAATTATCCAAATATGGTTATATTCTATTGTTAAATTATAATGATGCAAAATCTAGGGGGGGGGGAATAATAATTAGTTAGCAGGGGGCATATTATCTTAAATTTTTTCAAAATATTCCAGAACTTGAATTTATTTATTTGTTTGTTTTTTGAATTCAAATATTTATCTAGAATATTCAAAATACTTGATCTTTTGTTATACAATATTTCAATGCATGTATGCAAAATATTATATTACTAAGACAATTATTTATGAAAAAAAATAATAATAATAAAAAGATAAAATAAAAACTACACAAAAAAGAAAAAAGAAAAGAAAAGATAAATAAAGGAAAGGAAAAAAAGAAGTAAATAAAATAAACAGACACTATAAAATTCAAGAACTCGAAGCAATTGTTCCGGGTCGAGAAAAGACACAACCCTTCATCAACCGAACAAAGTAGGCACGAGTGCTGCAAAAAATCTGCAACGTAGATCTTGTATTTGCAGCACTCATGCCTATTATGTTCGTCTGATGAAGGGTCGTGTCTTCTTTCGACCCGAAACAATTGTTGCGAGTTCTTCCATTTTATTATACATGAAATACATTTTTAGCACGTTCAAAGAACGTTCAAAAATTGTTTACATAACGTTGTAAGAACATGTGTATAGAACATTTTCAGAACGTTTCTACACTATTTTAGAACGTTTACAGTACGTTTTCTAGAACGTTCTGAAAATGTGTATAACGTTTTCAAAACGTTCTAAAAACGTTTAGAACGTTCTGAGACCGTATACATAGAACGTTCTCTGAACGCTTCTATAACACCGATGGTGATAGCTACACGTTCATTGAATGTTCCCTGAACCGTACTATTGTACGTCTTCAAGATGGACAAATAGACGTCTATAACACGTTCAAAGGGAACGTTCTTAGAACGTGTTTGCAGAATAATATTTGAACGTTCAGAGAACGTTTCGGTGCTGCTTGGGAAGGGTGTTCACAATCGAAAACTAACGAACGATTAGTGGATCCAGAAATTTTATTTCTTAATAGACGTTTAAGTTCTTAATAGACTCATTTAAATTAGTTTAATTGCAAACTAAAGCCAAAAGTAAACACATTGTTTTCGATGTTAGAAGATATTTCCGCACGAATTCCTTCAGGAATTCTGCAATTGCAATGATGCGGAAGGGCTAGACGGACAGTGGCGCTATATGCTTAAAAGAAGCGGCAGCCAGGCAAAACATCGCAGTACCGGATCTTCCAACACCAAATGTGTTGTCGATAATGCTGGGGGACCCCAGTGAAAACGTTCCGGCCAAGAAACGTTATAAAAGGTTGTTTTTATTTGTAATTAAGTAATTTAAGTCAGTACTTCATGTAGAGTATTGGATAAAATTTGGCACTAATTTGCTTATTTCTATTGTCATTATATGTGTTCATCTAGTTTACTTTTTCTTCATTACAACTGAATTCTTCTCAAGAACAACATCTATGATGATTACTTAGATATAAAATTCATAGTAGAAAAACCAACCATAGAACTTTACTTTCTCGAATTGATTGTTCAGATTCTGGTATCAGCAAACCATTCCAGAACCCTTCAGATGACAGAAAAAGAATAAATCTATATTAATAAAATCAGAATTTTAACTATAAATTTCTTAGAATAAAAATATTTTACGATATTTTCACGTTTCACACATTGTGAAAGCTAAAAATAACCTCAGAAAATTTTCTGTGAGTGTGTGCGTGTGGCTCGTTGTGTCTGTATGTGTGTAACGCTATTTTTGTCCAGGTATCACGTGAGAATGACTGGACGGAATTCAACGACAATTGGCAGAAAATCAGCTCTGTACCCAACTAAAAATTATATCTATCAACTTTTGCAAAATTACCTTTCCCCGCCCTTCTCTTGGGAGGTAGGAGTCAAAAACACGTTTGTAAGCATAACTCGGCTCTATATTACTTTACGGTGAAGAAATTGCACATGGAGAGAGCTGGGCTAAGTGCAGCCGTTATTTCTTCTTAAGAAAAAGAAGAAATCACAAAAGGACTTAATGTAAAGAAAAATCATAAAACGACACATAAAAAGTATCTGCCAGAATTCATAACCCAACTTTACGACCAGCACTTAAAGACCACACAAATGGAACCTCCAAGTTCCCGCCCAAATGGAACCTCTGAATCATGAGAACTATGCCAGGAGATCTAGAAGCAAGCAGATTGCAGCAGAAGAAATCCAATAAGAAAATGACAAAATTATAATAAGAGGGGCTCAAGAAAAAAATTAGAATTTTTTTTTTTTTTTTTTTTTTTTCCCAATCTTCCCCAAAGGTCAACTGGGAAAGAAAAATAATTCGCTCTTGACCGAAAGAAAAACACCGCTCTTCAAATTATGAGCATTACTAGGTAAAGGGCCTAGCCTTGACCATAGGAAAAGATAATAATTGAGTAAAACAGTGTGCAAAAAAATGTTGTTATAATGTGCTAAAAAAAGGAATATGGAGAAGATCCTCAACTTGATGATGGGAACATCTTACGCCCTGGTTACACCTGCCTTTCCCCCAACCTGTTAATATGGTGAGAAAGTTTAATTTAATTCTTTGGTCAGTCTGCTCTAATTAAAATTGCCGAGTATCTAAAACTAAAGAAATTAGATTCAACCCAACTCCTTGGGCTCATCTATAATGTTTGTGATTGATCCAAAAGTCTTTTATTATAAATTATGTAAATTCTTCTTAGACTTCTCTTAACTGATGAAACTTAATTAAGAAATTGGTTTAAAATAGATCAGATTGATATTATTTAATGAGAGTAATTTTGTTTTATTATAATTTCTACATTCCTTTTCAGGTATATGTTGATAAATTTAATTAAATGAATCTTTGGGCGTTTGACAACGCGTACCCAGATACATATTTGATATCCAAAACTATACTAACTCTAAACAAAATGACCACCTATAGCTACTGATGGGAAGGTAATTAGCACCTGCTTCTGTCTATCTAACAGAGAGATTAAATTTGAGTACAAAAAACCATATTCTGGTATTTTGGAATTTCGATTTTAAGGATAGAAGTAAAATCAATTTTCGAGGAGAAATATCATAAATTCCGGATTTTCGAGTAGAACTCTACCAAAAATGGTACAAAGATGTTAGAAACAGCCATGCGTCTTCTTTAAAATATTTTCAAAAAGCCCTTTTTTTTTTTTTTCTTCCCGATTTTTGTGGGGGCGTTACGAAGGGGCAAATACGAAACACTTTCTTTTTTTAGTTCTAAATTTATCCTGGGAAATCTATGAGAACTGCGGTCAAGAATTTTAGTGCGTGGATTGTTCATATGCATCCGACACCTATAGTAACGGAATTTATAGAATTCCCTCCCTTTCCCTCCTGGAGGGGGGCAAAAGGCAAAAACACGTTTGTAAGCAGTAAATTCCGGATTTTTGAGTAGAACTCTACTAAAAAGGGTACAAAGATATTGAAAACAACCATGCGTCTTCTTTAAGATATTTCCAAAAACACATTTTTGTTTTTTCTTGTGATTTTTTTTTTTTTTTTTTTTTTTTGGGGGGGGGGGGGAGGCGTTATGATGGGGCTCTAACAGCACAAAATGTTCCAGAAACGTAACAATCATATAACATCGATACATTGTAAATATTTCAAAAATGTTTCGAAACGTTCAGTTTGCTGTCCGATTAGTTTATAAAACGTAGAAATGCCCGCGATCGTAACAAAAAATCAGATACGTAACAGAAATGTTTCAGTCACTTAAGAGCGCTTTCACACTTGCCCACACGACACCGATAAAACGTATTCGATTGTCGTTATCCGACATCCATGCCGGCAACATACAGTTCTATATACTACGTGCTTTCACACCCACCGATTTGAGGACGTATTTGTCGTCCCGATAAGCCGACATCGTTTGGCTGTCGTCGAACAACCAAGCTCCCCATAGAATCGTTCCGATAATTTTCTCTCATTCTCCGCCATGTTGGTTTTATAATCAACGTGAGAGTTTTTATATTTTCAGTATTTATTGAAGGAATGATATTTCAGTGCTGTGGGTATATATAAAATGAACATGTTGATGGAATTGATTAAAGAAAAAGAAGGATAACTAAAATATATCTCATTGGAGTTGAATTATGGAAGCAGATTGTCAAGTTTTCAGATGACGAACTCGGAAAGTAAAATTTCCTCGGAAGTGAAAAAGAACAGGTAATAATATTTTTGGGAATTTCTTTGTTAGAGTATAAATTAAAAGTGTATAATGTAACATGGTACAATTAATTAAAACTGTAAATTTTATGTGCATTATATACAGTGTTTAATAGATTGTGTGTTACTGACATAAAAAATGACTGTGCTCATTTATTTCCGAATAAAAACGCGTGCTGTTTTATAACTTTGATAAACAAATGGAATTTTATTTAAATGGTTTAATAAACGCTCGTGCTCGTGTACTCTAATTTTCTAGATAACTATTATATACTATTATTCTAGATACTCTATTTATAAATGTTGAACTAAATTAACAGTATCAAGTTTAAAACTAAATTGATGCTCTAATTTTTTGTGTATTTGTACCCAATATTAATAATGGAGATGGTTAATTTTTGGGTTAAGTTAAATTTCTGAAAGATTTTCTTCAATTATTGCATTTTTCACGTATATTTTGAAATCCTCGTCCCCTTTTATTTCTCTCAAATAAGTACATTAATTATTTTGTTTTGTGTGTTGTTATTTTTTGCAGAGATATAATTATACACCTAGTATCTATTATATATGTAATGTTTTCAAATATATAAGTATACAAATAACAAATAATTCAAAAATTTGACCATTCAAGTAATTTTTATTGACATCATGCATATTTAAATTATATCATTAATTCAAGAATATGCTTCCTTTGTTTTATAACTGACTTGATTTTAACACTGCATATAATGCACACAAAATTTATAGTTTTAATTAATACTCTATTATATACTTTTGATTTATACTCTAATAAAAAAATTTTCAAAAATATTATTACCTATTCTTTTTCACTACTATATAAATTTTATTTTTGAGTTTATCATCTCAAAACTTAAAAATCTCTTCTCTTGATTCATCTCCAATCATTGATTAAAAAAAAAAAACATTCAGAAAGAGATAGCTTGCATAACATTTTTAGAAGCTTTTTCTATTTAGAAAAACATAACTACACTTTTCAAAATTATATATATATATATATATATATATATATATATACACATACTGATAATAAAAGCTTACAATTTATAAAATAAAATAGGGTTACCACATGTAAATTATATTTTTATCCGTTGGTTTGTCATAAAAAATAATAAAGTCACTTTTTGTACTATTTTTGACAATTTATTTGTTATCCATTGAAGCTCTCCTAAATATATATATATAAACAAACAGAAAAAGATGAATAACTAAAAATGTTAATTTCTTATTACTGATCAATAATTATGAGCAATGATTTACAAGTAAATTCCTTCCAAATATTTTTAATGGGGGGGGGGGGGGGGCGGTTGATTTTTCACCAGTTGTAATTTTACAGCTTTTTCTTCTTATTATTATTCATAAAAGTATTAAAATAATTGAATACTAATTAAAGTGTCATCCATTGAAATGTTTTGAAAAAACAGCTGATAAATTTTACTCATACCTCCTCCAGGAATCTCTAATTATGTGATACTACTAATAAAAGGCAATTTTTTTAAAGACTAAAATTTCCATATCTAAGGAAAATTCTTCTATTACCTGAAGAAGATAGTTTTAGAAACTTTTCCAATTTAAAAAAGCTAGTCATTTTTTAAAGAATTCAGATTTGAGATAAAGAATGAAGCAGATTTATATTAATCTCTTTGATGGGTGTCACTTAAACAATAGGGGGGAAGGAGGGGAGATAAAGGTTATTGAAAGTGCTAAAAGTATGAGATCATTTGTGAAAAGAATTGAGAATTGTATGTGTTATAGACATTGGATATAAATCTTCTGAAATTCAAAGTTGCAGTGAAATACAAGGGGGGGGGGGGGGGGAAGGGCTTACAAGCAAATGCAAGTTTTATCTCAAAATGAGAATTTACAATTTTCAGAAGAGGTGAAATTTTAATTGATTAATCTTTTTTTTTTTTTTTTTTTTTTTTTTTTTTTTTTAGTTTTGTTAGCTGGTTTTAGTATTTTACCCATTTTCTCAATGCTACATTAAAAGTTTATTTGAAAATCATTACTATGGGGGAAAAAAAGAATAAAGATTGAAAGAGAGAGAGAGAGAGAGAGAAAGAGAAAAAAAAAGATTTTTATTTACTGTTTGTATCAGATAAAATACTTTTTTTCTAAAGATGTTATTCTATAACATGTCTGTATTTTTGGTAAGCATACTTAAAAGTATTTAAATTATTATATAAATTGCCAATATAGCAGAGCTTGTTGTCAATTTTATATTGATAAATTATAATATAATATTAAATATACTTTTTAAGGCACTAAATATTATGTAAAAACGATTCATTAATAACAATTAAGCTTATTAAGAAATGCAACCTCTGAATGAGGGACACCTCTATATAAAGGAAAAGTACCTGGTCCCAAAGCTGTCCCTTATTTAGAGGTAAGTGTGTACATAAAGCTTTATCAGAATTATAAGAAACGTTAAAAAAAGAAAATCAATTGTATTTATATATATATATATCTAGGTTTGACAATAAAAAAAATGTAGGTTAATTATTAATGAAATGTTTTAAAATTTAATGTTTTACCTTGAAACATACAGTCCCCCCCCCCTTTTTTTTTTAAGGTTACTTAAAATAAAGGAGCAATGCTTCTTTTAAAAAAATATATAATAATATTAATAATAATATTAATAATAAATAATAATTGGGATTTAATAAATAAATTTTATGTGTTTGTTAACAATATGAGAATGTGCAAATATTTTTCTAATTAATTAATTTAACAAATATATTTTGTATTTGGAAAAGAACGGTTGTATTCCTATAATTCAAATGCACCAAGTGTCAAATTGTTTTAAAATTATAAAATAGATTAAGTTGATAAAATTGCGAGAATTTATCTCATTTTTGGGGTCTGATGTCTCATTTATTAAACATTACCATGAAATTAAATTTCAAAAAAAAAAAAGAAAGAAAGAAAGAAAGAAAAGAAAAGAAAAAAGTAAAGTAAACTTTTGATTTTCTGTTGTCTTTCGTTTTGTTATATAAATTTGATAATTATTTTGATTAAAAACTTAAATTATCAATAAAAGTTCCTTCACTAATATAAAAATAATTAAAATATTTCGCAGGATCTTTTGTAGTTTTCCAAAAGGCATGTAAAAATCATCTTCCACGTATCTTGATTTTATATCATGCATACAGCCAGTGAATTTCGTAGGGCGATGCGATATGATAAATATGACAACCGCAATTTGATATACGGAGGAGCTATATTTGAATGCGTGCTAGCTGCTAGCACAGCGCAGTCTCGGAATGGAATGAAAAGGAAAATCCCCGTTTTGAAGGAACGATATCGGAGTAGTGTGAAAGCAGTGTACTATCCGACACGATATTGTTCCAATCGTTGCATTATTTATCAGCCGATTTAGTCGCTGTCGTGTCGGTCAGTGTGAAAGCGCTCTAACAGATAGAACATCAAAAAGGGCAAATGTTTCAGAAATGTTCCAGAGAACATATATAAATGTATTACGATCATGAAGATTGTAAGCTTTTTGCAACATAACTGAAACATTTTGTGCTGTATGGGGGCAAATTCGAGGCTCCCCCTTTAGCGTTAAATTTGTCCTGGGAAATCCATGTCCTGTGATTGAATTGAATTTAGGTCATGAATTTTGGTGAGTAAAATTGTTTATATATATCCGACACCTACAGTAACGGGATTTTAAGAAATTCCCCCTTCCCCCCCCCCTCTTGCAGTCGTGGGGCAATAAACACGTTTCCAAGTGTAATTTTGCTCCAAACTATCACAGTAAGATTAATTTTTATGTGTGGGCTGGTTATACATAGCCAACATGCATTATAAAAGGATTTTTTGAAATTTCCCCTACCCCTCTTTTTAAAGGTGGGGGAGAAACACGTTTTCAAGAGTAACTCTGCTCCAAATTATTTCAGGAAAGCGATTTTTTGATGTGTGGATTGGTTATGCGTACCCAGTACACACACCACAAAGAGATTTTGCGAAATTACTTTCTACATCAATAAAAATGAAAAAAATTTAGTTTTATATTTAACAGAAAAAAAATTAAAACGTATTTTTTTTTTTTTTTTTTTTTTTTTTTTTTTTTTTTAAATCTTGAACAACACGGTTTCAGAGAACACAGAACCAATTAATCGTGTTCTTCGGGAATTACCAGTACGCACTTTGGCGGTATTTCGCGAAACTTACCCGCGGGGGAGGGAGGAGCTTTTTGCTCCTTTGGGTAAGTCTGCCTAAGACAATGGGGACCAGGCCTCATCATGTTGCGAACACGAAAATCACTACTGAACGCTGCAGGAACTTAACTAACGCTTTGACTGATTTCAGTGATTTTTATATATAATTTTTTATTTTTAGAGATTTTATCAATAATGATGTGGAATTTTGAGAATTTATTTAAATATAGTGACCAGTGAAGCGGGCAAAGCCTGCTAGTAAATAAAAATATAAATTAAATCAGTTCCATATGATCACAAAATTATTCGTGACTCAATGACTTTATTTTTTTTGATGAAATTATTCTTTTTAGCTGTATTTGGGGAAAATTATACATTAGTCATTAAATTATTATTAAGTATAGTGGTATTTCTTTCATATAAAAGGACTTTTTCTAATGATTTTTATCAATATTATATGCGTTATGTTTTCTGATTAAGCATCTACTTTTGATGGAGTTTCTTGTATTATTTGATTTTTTATGATCATATAGAAGTGTGTTTTAAGATGGAAGGAATCTTCAAATCTAAAAGTCCGTTTGCATGTTAGTCAGTTTGTTTAGCAATCCGCTAATCAGTTAGTTTGGTAAGACAAGTATTTCAAGAACAAATGATCCTAAGATTATTCAAAATTTACGATTTCTATATTACTATTTATGATATTCATAAATGTGTATTGCGAAGATTATTTTCATCATAAATATATCGAATCAGTTTTAGAATATCATTTATGATGCTGATATAATCATCATTTATCTAGTACGAACATTCTACTTTCATAACTTTGTAAGCTATTCAAAATTTACGATTTTATTAACATAGCAGAACAGATTAATATTTCGCAAAACGTGCAGGATGATTAATATTTTATCGTAAAGATGTCGGGCTAGTTTTAAAATATTTACGATGCTGGCATAAAAATCATTAAACAAGAACATTCTAATTTTAAAATTTGTTCAAAATTAAAATTTTCTTATCATAGGAGAATAGGTAAAAATTTTGCTTATATGTCAATTCTTTCACATAATTGTTTTTGCATTGAAAATATATGGAATAGCATGAAAACCTAATTACGAAATTAACTCCAATAAAATTTATTAGCATACTAGGATAAGGTTAATGTGTCGAATCGGAGGCAAAGCATTACAATCTGGACCAACACATTTCATGACCTGTAGTAGAAATTCCAGAAAAACTGTTCTAATTAGTAAGTTATTTAAGCCTATCATAATTTTTTAGATACCTTTCATTCATTTTTCTGTTTACTGATTAAATTTCAACAATTAAAAAATTTATTCTGGGTAAACTTAATGTAAGTTATTTACATTCCATATTTATAAAATATTTTTTATGAAGTTTTAAGAGTTTCGATTATTTCACTTAAGGATATCCCCGTGATCCCCTTCTAAAAAAAAAAAAAAAAAAAAAAAAAAAAAATGCCACTGATCATTAATCTGATTTTATAAAAGTAATAAAATTTTCAAGTGCTGTTTAAAATGCAAATTTGAAATCTATAGAAGTAGATTACATTATTTGTTTATTTGAAAAGTACTTTTAAAATGTAATAAAAAAAGAACTCTGTTTTCGCACACTTTGATTTAATGACAGAGTCCTATACTTATTTAGCAACAACCTATTTTTTTCTTTTATTGATCTAAATAAAATTATTTTTACTTTTATGCCTTGTTACCCTTTAAAATTTTAAATATTCTTGATAATTTTTTAATTATTAACTATGACCGAAATGGTTGAATCCGTTTGCTTTCTCTAATGTTTTCTCGGCCACTGACTATACCGTTAATAGTAAAAACTGATTTTCTTAAAGATTTACAATCTGTCACAATTGTAAATTTGGACAGATTTTTTTTTTTTTTTTTTTTTTTTTTTTTTTTTGAGAACTAAAAACTTGGTTTTCATCAAAATGAATAATGTTGTCTGATAATTCGGAATTAAGACAAACATAAGTCGTTGGCCAACTAGCAGATAACTAGCAGGTTCACTTGGTTAGTTGGGATAGTTACAGTTGGCCAACGACTATATTTTATCCCCTACATTGTTATCTTATTTGTTGGCCTATTATAATGAACAACGTTATGAGTTTAACAACAATTGATGTGTTAAATTAGCAGAGAACGGCTTTTTCTAACCAATGCTCAACTTCCAAGAAAATGTATAATTTTATTACACGCATTAAAATATCGACGAGGATATTAGTTATTCACAAGAAAGTATACAAATAGCAAATAGTAAATACGAAAATGTATTAGGAAAATAAAATAAACTGCATAAGGGTAAACGGTTTGCCAATGATTGGTCCATTAGTCTAGCTAACGGCCATTTATAATCGTTGGCCAAAAAAAAAAAAAAAAAAAAAACGTTGTTTTAATGTTGGCCCATATAAGTTTTGTTTGTGGGGTCGTTTATTAAAATGCAATGAATATTTTAACAAACGTCCATCATCCCTGCACTCTGGAAATTATACGTGAATGGGAGAGATGCAATAAAACAAAAGAATAGCGAATGTATGAAGACAATGACGTGATGATGGATGAAAGTCGGAGAATTAAAGTGAGCTATATGTAAGTCCATAGCCTCCTTAACCAGATGTCTGTCGCGTGGCTCTTAAGCTTGGCAACAGTTCAAACGGTAGACAGCGCCACCTGGTACAAATTGCGCGACCTTTTTATTCAACTGTCACCAAAAATTTTTAAAAGTGGGATTTGAAATGCAAAAAACGCGAATAGAATCGAAGAAACGTCGATTATATGTATCACATATCACTTCTTAAAATTATTGGAGACAGTTGAATTAAAAAGTCGCGCAATCGGTACCAGGTGGCGCTGCCTACCGTTCGACCTGTTGCTAAGTTTAAGAGCCACGCAACATTCATCTAGTTAAGGAGGCTATGGTAAGTCTGCATATTAGTTAAATTCATCCTTTTTCCTTTCTGGTGTTATCCTATAGGATTTTTGTTGCTTCGTACTATAAGGCTATCTCATTTAAAAACGAAGATTTTCGGATTCTACTTTTTTATTACTCTTTCAAAACATGTCGTCTTTTAGTTTTATTATTATTATTATTATTATTATTATTATTAATATTTAGTTGAATTTAAATAGTTTATTTTATTAAGTAAACTAGGACTCTAATTTTCAATCTCTAAAAGAAATAAAATACTTAAGTTTATGTTCGAAAATATTTCTCACTAAGCCAAAAGGCTACATGTTCAAAGAGTAATATTCAAAAAAGCTCATTTTTGAATAAGATATCCTTCTAAAACAAAGGAATGAAAATTCTCTAAGATAACATATGAAGGAAGAAAGCACAAACTGAGAATTAAATGAAGATGATGAATTTAAACGAAAATGAAGAATGCCCATGGTAAAATTTCAAGCGTAATTGAGGGTACACTCTTACGTTTGAAGCACATTTAACGTGTAAAATGTAAATTTCCTCAAAAATTATGAACATTTAAAAGTAATGGAGTTATTTGTTGGCTCTCGGTTGAAAATTTCTCAAAGTTTTTTTCAAGATTTTGTCTAAACTCTAATTGCTAGACATTAAAATCAAACGATCTACAAATTTAAAGATCACGCAAAAATTCAAACAAAAGAAATAAAGAAATATGACACTACGAACGGTTAAAAATCTAATTAAGAAAAAATACAATTGGAAGTAGGAAAACTGAAACTTTATTTGAAAAAAATAATTTAATAAAAATACATATAGACATGAATTTTTTTCCCAACTTTAATTAGAGGTCGATTATTTTTCTGAAAGAAAAGACTGATGAAAATGATAGCAAAAAATTTCCTTAAAAGAAATATGCATTCTTTTTATATAAATATATATATTTTTTCTTTTTCCATAAATAGAAAATGAATTAGATTGACTTTCTCAGGAAAAAAAAAATATTTAGTGAAAGGGAAAAAAACACTTATCAAACTTTACTCCTATATAAAAGGAAGAGTATTTATTTTTATGATTAAACTTTTTCGTTTTTAATTGAAATTTTTTGTAATTTTTTCAACCTTTTTAAGTATTTTTTTAGTTGTTTTGGAACATTTCATTATTGAAATGTTTGTTCTTTTTTATTTCTGAACGTAAATAATTCAGTGTCAATGCAAATATCCTAAGGGAATTTTTTGCCTTTCCCACTTTACATAGTTTTTAATCTTATACCAATGTAAGTTTTAAATATTTTATTTGAAAATCATTTGATTTAAAAATAAACAGACGTAAAACGAAATTTTCTGGTCATCTTTTATTATTTTATCAGTTTTGATCTAAAATTAATTAATTAAAGTAGTATTCATTATCTCGTATTATTTCGAAAGGGGCGATTTCACAAATTAACCAATTACCTACGAAATGGGAACCTGCCTATTTAGTTTTCCATTTCATGCACTTTTAAATGTTTCGAATTAATCGAAATTTAGAAGAATCGAATATAGGATGAACTATTCTAATGTAATAACTTCTTAAGGAAGATATACTTTTAAAAAGAATGATTGGTAATTTTAAACTGAACATTTATGGTAAATAATTTCACTAATTCACCAGTATATTATTACAACTTGCTTTCTAAAATATAAATAGAATTTGTTTGCTGTAACATTGAGATAAGTTTAATCTCTCAGGTGAAGAACATCTGGTGAAAAGATAGTTAGCGCTCTGGCCTTCAGTCTCAAGGTGCCGTATTCGAATCCAGATTTCCACATGAATGCTCGTATTCATTTAGAATCCACTTTGAGTCCTTTAGTGCAGGTCTGATGAACTCTAATGGGCGAAAAGTGACAACCTAAAATGATTCCATTTATACTTCATTCGCAAAGCATTGTTAGGACACATATTCTTGAAACGTTTCGAATGTTCTCGAAAGAAAAAAAAATATTTTGTTAACAGAGGATATTTTAGAAAAAGCCATGTGCAGAAGTCACTTTCAATTTCTTTGAGTACACCTTGCTACTTTGATGTGACACAACCGACGAAGAGACGTGCTGTTATTTTGACCTGAAACAACTGTTGCGAGTATTTACAATTTATAATGTTTACTTAAACTTTAAATTCCGAGTGTCGCCTTTCGGCAACATGCAAATTTTGTCTTCTAAAGTATTATTAGAATAATATTGAAGCTCTAATTCCTCATATTTGCAGCAAATTAACCATACTTAAAATAAAGTATGACTTTTTAAAGTATTTTACTCGCGGTTTATTTAAGTGAGGAAAGAAGTAAAACATTTTTCAACTCATTTAAAAATAATCAGGCATTTTTGGGATAACAAATTATTTACCCATTCAATTAATTATTATTTGAATTTAATTAGGTCAATATGTAGTTGTTTTAAACCAAAATTTCTGAAAAATTAAAAATGTTTCTAGATTTCTGATCAGGTATGTGTCTAAAAGAAAATATGGAGTGAATGTTAAAAGGTTATTAAAAAAAAAAAAAATCAAATCAAGTCAAACATTCAAAAAACAAAAACGTCCATACCTAATAATACTTTATTGTTCTGAAATATGTGCTTTTAGTTAGACTAAGGTTAAAAATGAGGTTTTTTTTTTTTTTTTTTTTTTTTTTTTTTCCCTTTTAGATTGAACATAATGTGAATACAGCAATTTGTGATAAAATTAAAAACTCGAAATTTTAAACACTTTTCCTGTTTTATATTTCAATACATTAATATATAGGTCGAAAAGAAATCCCCGCTTTTCTGAGTAAAATTAATTAACAAACAGCTGTTTAAGTTGGAAGTTAATTTTTTATAAATTGAAGTCAGACAAAAATTTATTTCAGTAAGCAATTACTCGGTGTTTTAAGTAGTGTTGGAAGAAAAATTTAAACTGTATAGTAAAATTTAAAAATCACTATTTCTAATTTTTTTGATAAAAACACAAAACTCTTAAAAAAAAAAAAAAAAAAGGATAATGTAGAAATACATATCCTTAACGTTAAATAGCATCAAAGAAAGAACCATTTCATTCTTAAAAAATGGAATAACATTTTAAATGCGCTTGCTTATTATAAACAATTTGAAGATTTATGAATAAAAAATAACTTTATTCTAGCATTTATTTTATGTTTCTGTAGCTAAAATGAAAATAAATGTTAGATGTTGTTCTTCAAATAAAAATTCTGAATTAAATGCATTTTATATGCTTGTGAATTTCTATTCTCTTTTTCTCCTGTCTAGCATAAATATCTCTTAATTATTCGTTGTGTTGTCGTAACTTTTTCATTTTTTTACATATACGTCTTATGCGTCTAAAGACCGATATTTTCTTCGTACAACTAAATGCTAGTGAAACAAATTTCTTATTTATATATGTATAAGCATACGTAAAAAATGACACGTTGCATTAAAGAGCTAAATTTATACTGTATCTCACTCGCACAATTCGTTCTTATGATTTTTTTTTTTTTTTTTTTCATGTGTTCTACAAATACAGACACAGTGCTAAAGATGAAATTTTATTTATTTATTTAATTCCATAATTGCTAGATAATGATCAATAAACTTCGATTATTTATAGATTTTCATGGATTGCTAAAATTAACTTTTACAGAAGTATACTTCTAAAAATTAATTCAGCCAAATTCTCTAGTATATCTCACTTCTTAAATTACTCGAAAGCTTTTCTTTTCTTTTTCTTCCTTTTTTTTCACTTGATCTTTATTCAGAAAATAATTGTCAAGTATAAAGCGTTCGAAATGTTAAGTTGTTATAAGTGTTCACTTAGGTCTTAGTGTAAAGTGTTCACAACTGCCGAAATTGTCGCACAGTGGGGCATTTGACTGATTTAGCCGGCCAAAAATATTTTTCGCTGCAAAATTGGTGAAAAGCTTCTCACTTGATAGTTTTTCATATTAGAATACCTTACAGTAGTTTTCTTACAATAGTATATGTTTCATATGTGTATGTTTTTCTCTATAAATTAAATTTGACTATTCCATGCGTTGTGAAACAAAATTAAACATAACAGAAAAATGTAAAAATGCTAGCTCAAATTACTTTTGGAATTGTTAAGTTTCAAAAGAAAACCAATGCCATCTTGCTTCACTTATAGAAAAATGTATGCACCAAATACAGGTCAATTATATCACTAGAGAATGTAAACATTTTAGAGCACTAAAAACAATTCCAAATTAATCAAAGCTCACTGCCTTTTCTGACTCATATAATTCATTAAAAGTCTTTGTTTGAAAACTGGTATGAACTATTCTTAATTAGCTATGTTAACGAATCAATGCTAACCCAACTTTTTTTTTTTTTTTTTTGGGGGGGGGGGGGGGGCATCATTATTATTAGGCAACCCTTTCTATTTAGTCTAACTTTTACTTTATTATTTTAATCAAATCCTGCTACCAAAAAAAATAATTTTATTTTTTTTCTGTAATTTTATCCCAGAATTTAAAATGTTGAGGTAAAAAAAACCTTAAAGACTACTTACACAGTTATTTTAATTTCAAGTTTTGATTCTTTTTCTTTTGATTAACAAAAAATAAATAAATAAATAAATAAATAAATAAAATGATAAATAACAGAAACAAAGCAGATCTAAAACTTTCAAGCTCTATTCTAGAAAAAGAAGAATTTTACTTTCAGAATTCATATTTATGAAACTTTCACACTTTCTAAAAAAACAATAAACAAACAAATCAACATTCATCATTTTTTTTTTTTTTTTTTTTTTTTTAAGCACAAGTACATAGTAGTTGGGTTTGAATATACTAATCAACTACTCAGTATGGACTACTCGACTAAACTGAACATGGTAATTTTTTTTTTCAACCTTCACTTATTACATATCAAACACAAACAATCGTTTCACTTATTACTTATCAACCCATTACAAATGTTTACTATGTAAGATATCATAAATTTTGAAAGACAATAGACATACATTTACCACCATGGTTATTAATTAAACAAATTTTCATTATAATTTAAACTTTAGAGTCAAAGTAATAACAATGTTAGTTTACAAAAAAATATTATGAAACCTCTGTATATAAATAATCAGTAAGAAACAAATAAATTTTCAACTTACATTTGGTGAGAGAGACTCATCGTCAAACAAGGGGCCTTCCGAAGTTTAGTGCGGCAATTAGGAATTCGCTTGGGAGCCCAGTGAAGTCTTGAAGTGGAGTTTACAATGGGTTTCTACACAGCACAACATTTCTACACAAACTGAAGACTCATTGTTGCAGAAGAATACTTTCCGACCCTATTGCAGAAATCTTTCGAACCAAATTGAAGAACTATAGGCTCCGAAGAATAAATTAATGACCATACTCACGAAAATTTCAGTTTCCGAAAACGGATTTGCTGACCCCCCCCCCCCCCCATACATAGGGCTTCGCCGGAAGGGTTGCTCAGAAAAAATTTAAATTACGTAACCCCAAGAGTAATTATCTACAAGCACAATCTCCAGGGCTTGTACGGATTCATGACGCTGCTTCTTTGTGTCTCCGACCGCTCTATTTGAATACCTTAGTGGCCATTATGCATCTCCGTACTCTCGCTGCCTGTAGAAAACACTCGCATACTCTCTCTCGGTTCTAAGAAGAAGAGCTCCTTCACCACTGATTCAATGAATAAATAAAAATGCCAAATTAATCCAAATAAAAACTGATTTTTTGACTATCCATGGGAGCCCCCCCCCCTTTTCAGAGGACGAAACGTTAGCTGTGTTTTCTGGAGGTACTCCAAGCTTAATGATATTTTTTCTTCTCGAAAAACCGAACACACACGCTCAGTGTTGCCACTCTTACAAAATTAGTAACAGAATTATAAATCGCAGATTTGGCTCGTAGATACCTAGACCAGGAGCTAACTTTATAGCTTAAGTTTTGCCTTATTTCCTTTTATTTTCAAAATTGTTTGACAAAATTAATTTGCAGGTACTGCTTTTTTAAGTTATTGTTTCTAAATTCGTTTAAATGTAACTTTAAAATTATATTCTTTTTTAACGTGGAAGGTTGCAGTTTTGAGAATGTTGGCGATATTCTTAAAATTGCCAACTTGTTTGTTTCATGATAAGAAGTTCTAGCTCACATAATCTGTGTAAAACTTTAAAGGCAATAATAAAGTTAATCAGGTAGCCCACCTTTTTCTGCCGCCAGTATTTTCCCAGATGGGATGAATAATGGGGAACACTGCGCCAGCTCTTATCATATCAGCATCTTATCATGCCTTAGGAAAGACCGTACGAAATGGCTTCGTCAGAAAAGTTCTCAAAGGGATTCATGTTAGTTGCAGGATTTTGTTTGAGCGGGAAATAAAACTAGTATGTTGTGGCCACCACAAGACTTTCTTCTATATTTTCCTATACATATTCAATCAGTAACAATATAAAAAAAAAAAAAAAAAAAAAAAGTTTTTTTTTTTTTTTTTTCTTTTTTTTTTTTTTTTTTTTTTTTTTTTTTGTGAAAATTAATACATATTCAATCACTAACAATAATTAAAAAAAAAAAAAAAAAAAAAAATCGAATTTTTTTTCTGTTTTTTTTTTTTTTTTTTTTTTTTTTTGTTAAAAGTAAAAAAAATCGATAACTTTGTTTTAAATTATCACAGATTTATGGTTCAACCATTCGTTTTAAAGGTATTGACGAGATCTTTCGAATGATATCCATCTTCAAAATTTAACCCCCCCAGGGGGGTACTTCCCCCCAGGGGGGGAACCGATGCCCCCCCATGCACAAATTTTTTTTCCTAGTTAACTACTACTATCATCAATAATTCAAATTAATTTTACAATCACAAGTTTAAAATAACTCTCATTATGCCCATTTATACGGAATTTGTCCTATGCTGCCATGTTAAAAATTTGCATAAAATGCGATTACAGCGCCACCTGTTGAGCTATTGATCCCCAAATCTAATGGGCACCAGTTCATGTCAGGGTGCAACTAAATACCAAGTTTGGTTAAATTTCATTCATATGTTCGTGAGATACAGCGTCCACAAAAAAATGATACAGACAGACACACAGACACACAGACAGACAGACAGACAGACATTTTTTAAAAACTATCAATTCGTGTTCAGGACATCCCAAAACGTGTAGATCCGTCAAAAAACGGAGGTCGAAAATTTTCGCGAATCCAATACTTTCTCTATATTACATATAGAAGAAAGTAAAAATAGTCTTAAGTAAAGCAAACATGAATTCACTCTAATATCAGCAGAATATTTTAGAACCAATTTTTAAAGAAGAAATTCGACCCTTATATGAAAAGGACATTGATAAAGTTAAGCTTCATTTGGACAAAGCCTCTAATCACTCGTCGAAATCGACTGTCGCCTTCTTAGCAAAGAAAGAATCAGATACAGGAATTAAATGTATCGTATTATATGAAATACCTGTAAAATCACCTGACGCTTCTCCAATGGACTTTTGCACTTTCGTTTATTAAAATCAGCCTTAGGCAAACGGCATCTAAGAAAACTGAATGGACTTTGGAAAACGATACAAGAGGAATGGAATAAAATTGACATGACAATACTAAGAAAAAGTTTACTTTCATGGAAAATTCGAGCAAGACCTATTGTAAAGAACCATAGCCATCAGAAAGAAGCAAATCGACTCAAAAAATATAGCATTTATTCATAAAACTCAACTACTAAAATCGCTTCCATAAAATGTGAAAGACCTTCTGTATTTATTTTTCTAAATATATTGCATTAACTACACTTCTCGGCATGAAAGTTGCCTCTGACACCATGTCAGCATATTCTTACTTATGTAAAATGACCTCATGAATCCAAATAGGATGCCCATTTTGCCCTATCACCCACCATTTTTTAGAATGGCCCCCTATTTTTATCATTTTTTTGGTGATTTTATGGTTATAAGTTTGATTTTTAGGAGGGGGGGGGAGAATTTTTTAACGGTTAAATATCTTCTGAGGGGCTACAGAGTTGGAAAATTCTAAAACATAGACATTTGCGACAAGGGATTTTTTTTTTTTTTTTTGGGGGGGGGGGGGGGAGGGGGGGAGATTTGCCACTGAAATTATGCTTTATATATCGTATATATTTTTTAATCTGTTATTAATGTTATTTTTTAAACTTTATTTATTTATTTATTTATTTATTTTTGTTTTTAGGTGTTAAATTAATTATTTTTCATTCTTCAAATCAAATTCATGGTCATAAAATTATCGAACAGGAAAGAAATTGACGGACGGGGTGATGTAACTAGAAAACGGTAGGTGACTACGCAAAATGGGAGTCATATTCGGATTCAGGAAGTCATTTTACATAAGAATCAGCGAAAATGGTATCAGATCTCGATTTTTTTTTTTTTTTTTTTTTTTTTTTTTTAGAGCAGTGCTGTTAGAGTTTTATTATTTAAAAATGTATTTAAAAAAAAAATTAATTTCTATTTTTACTATCAATTCATATAAAAGTAATAAACAATCTCTACATACATGAATATTTCCCATATATATTTTTTACACATACTACAGTAATATATTAGTAAACATCTAAATTTTGTTCAGTAAACATTTTCAAGTATATACACTAAGCGACACAAAAAAGCCGCACTTGGATATTTTCCTTTTCACCTTCTACAACCGCCAATTTTATTGTTTAAAAAGCAAATTTTCGAACAGATTTTTTTATGTTGTCCTCCACATACACTTTAGCATTGCGTCCAGTGTTAAAAACAAAATGCAATTGTCAGGAGAATTGTAATTTTAGAAATTATTCCAAAAATGGTAAGAATAAGGCGGTTAACGATGCCACAAAAAGTATTAATTTTTTAATAAAAATCAAAAAATATTTTAGTACGTGAGATGGAAAAATAATTAAATGTTAACGAAATATCGGTAAAGTGGTTTTCAGCAAGATATAAAATTTTTTGGCCGTTTAAACTGGAAATTTGGCTTTAGGTGGCTATGTTGCTCATCCACGCGAGATGACCGTAAGTTAAAAAATCATTGCTTATAAAATTGGTTTGTATTACATTTAGAACATAAAAGAGATTCAGAATAAGTGTTTAAAAGCATAATTTCTTTAACTACAGTGCAGCAACTATTAAACAAAGCAGGTTTAAATGACAGAAAATTTGAAAAAATTCAATTCTTAGCGAAGGGAATTAGGAAAGCAAGACCTCAGATAGCTAAAAAAAAATCAAAAAATGATTAGTTAATTATTGGGCTGAACTGGTTCTCTCTGATGAGTCAAGTTCAACTTATTTCGATCTAAAGAAAAACAGCAGATGTGGCAACGAAAATATGACCGACTTACACACTGAATCGCACTTTTAAAACAGTGACATATTTTCCGTACATTATGGTACGGAGGTGCATAACTTTTCAAACAGTCGGGCAAATTTTTATGCCCAAGGGATCAATTAACTCGAAATAATACACAGTCTTTATAAAAGTGGTGCCTGACCGACTATTTTGGAGGTATCTTGGACATTTTCGCAAACAGCATTTCAAGATGAAAATGTACATTACTACACGGCGTCTGTGGTAAGTATATTCACTTCAAATTGTCAAAATTTCCTATCCATTCCCATGAGAACCTATAATTCTGTAAGTAATCATATCTTTTTTCACTTTAAGTTAAATCCCACAAAAGATATAGTAGAATTTCGTCTTTACCAGACATGGAAATAGTCCTAATCGCGATCCGCTCGAAAATGTTTCGTCTATAAAAAGGCGAGCGAGAGGGGAGAGGATTCAAAATTTGCAACCTATAACTCTGCCAGAACTAGAAAAAAAATATTTGTGATATTTGGCACATTGAAATTTCTGAGATTTATATTAAAACACTTTATAAAACTATGCCATTGCGCATTAAAGCAATAATCCCGTATAAATGTGGAATTAATCCAATGCAGAATACATATTTTTAATAAAAAATTGCTTAGATCAAACAAACGAATAGTTTTTTTTTTTTTCATATATTAAAATAAAACTTGTTTATTTCCTATAATAAATCATAATAGAATACAAAGTGTATGGTTATTGCATTATATTCAAAAAGAAAGTTTTATGCAGATTTTTAAAAAGTACTTCGTAGAGTGCAAGAAATCGAATGATTAAATCGAAATGTACATAGATATCATTTCACCCCTTTGGTATTATGCAAGCATGACAGTTTTATTTGTTTCAAACATTAATTTTAAAGTTATTACAAATAAAAAAGGTAAAAGTCATTTTTTCTGCAGTGCGGCTTTATTTTATTTTTATTTTTATTTATTTATTTATTTATTTATTTTGTCGCTTAGTGTTATTTACTAAGTGTTATTTTGTTCGCTAAGTGTTATTTACTTTTTTTTTAACACTTTCCAGCAAGGTTGAAAAGTGTTTATGACTTCGGTTTGTCTGTCCGTCTGTCTGCCTGTCTGTCCATGCTTTAACTCTCGTAAATATTTATGGAATCTCTTGAAACTGATATATGTTATTCAAGTTCACTATCGGATGTTCCCTATTGAAAAAGAAGTGAACACCTTCACTGGTTTATGTACAGGGACACCCGAAAGTATTTCAAAGCATTGTGTCCTATGAGAGGCATTTCTATAAACCCTATTTTAATACCGTTACTTTACACAAATCATAATGAAATTGAAATATGTTATTCAAGTCCGCTATCGGAGGTTTCTCATTGAAAATGTAATACATACCATCACTGGCTTGTATACAGGGATACCCGAAATTATTCCTACTGTGTTCTATGAGAGGTATTCCTATAAAACAGATTTGAAGGACTGTACTTTACACAAATCTTAATAAAATTAAAATATATTATTCATATTCACAAATGAATGCCTTCTATATAATACAGTATGATTAGCATTAGATTTACAGGGCCACACATAAATATTCAGTTACGTTAATGGGTTTTATCGGAAATTTGCTGAAATTACATTTTCGTTTATATTTATCATTTTCTATTTTTTTTCTATTTATCATTTTCTAAATGTTTTTAACACTTTCCAATAAGGTTGAATAATGTTAATGACTTCGGTTTGTCTGTCTCTCTATCCGCGCTTTAACTCACGTACGCAACTGGTTTGTCTACAGGGGAAAAAAAAGAAAGCCAGAAAGTTTTGTAAATTACATTTAAAGAACTTTCTATTGTAAAAATCATGAAGATATTGACATTGATTTTTAACATGCTAAAATAATATTTTATATATAATATGATTTTGTTATCCTTCACATATACAGGGCTACACTAAAATATTCAGATACATTATGGACTGGAATTAGAATATAAGGGCTACGTTTTCTTTAGTGTTAAGCATTTTTAACACTTCATAGTAATGTTTAAGATTAGGAATTCAATTAGTTTGTCTGTATGTTTTTCAGACCTACTGTCTGTCCATTGTGTGATTACGCAGGCGAAGAGTATCGAAAGTTATACAATACAACAATTACGTATACATTTGGAAAGTGTTAATAATCAATGCGTACCGCATAATTTTGCGTTCTTGTTCTAATTAATCATTTTTTGTTGTTGTTGTTGTTGTTTCTTCTTGAGAAAACACTTTTTCTTGATCTCACCATTTTACCGCGCCTGCGCGAATAATTCAAGCTGAAATAAGCAATTATTAAAAATAATAATAATTATTTTTATTATTTAATTTAGTTTTCATTTATTTGTAAAACAATGTATTATTGTGATATCTTTATTATTCTAAAATATTTCGCGTATGGAAATAGTTTATACATCTCCCTCCCCCATCCCCCCAATAATAGCTAATAAAATAAAAAATATTTTTTAAAAAAATGTTAATCACATGCTTTTGTCATAAATCATGGTATGGAGATTTTGTTATCATTTATACACAAAAGTTAATAAATAAATAAATAAAAATAAAAATCGTGTGAAACATTACTGAAAACCGTAAAACTATGGAGCCATTTCTTTTCATCTTTTTTATTTGAGAAGAAATATGGCAGAATGCCAAATTCCTAAAATGAGATCGAAGAAATTTTTAATAATAAATTACATTTCAGTGCTTTAATGCATTCTTTGTTTTTGCAAAAGTAATCATCTCAGGAGCCTTTTCGTATTTTACAGCAAAATGATAGGCAATTTATTTTTAAGAAAATGCTCGTTTAATTAAGCCGATTTATAATATACAATTGATTTAGTATATCATCGCAAAGACTTACCTCGTGTGCATAATACTAGTTTTGGATATTGTAATAAAAGTTTAATAACGATAATCATTCACTTAATGAAATTTTATTTTAAACATAAAAACATTAAATATTCACGAAAAATAATTTCTTTTGGATGACAGAAAAATATAAAATGTTAAATGATAGAGTAAATGAGTAACAGAATGTAAAAATTCCTTTTCAAAGAAATTTTATGATTTAAAACAAACCTTTTTTCCCCCGCTGAGCATCAAGATATAGGTATAAATAGGATTAAGGCCAATTGTCTCCACATAGGTACCTAAGTAGATCTCGGTGGGATGCTCTCCATGAAGGCCTTTTCAGAAGCCCTAGCCCGCATTCACACGGATTTTGGAAAGAACTACGGAAACTCTGAACGACTTGAGCTACGATATCGAACCTGGGACCTCTCACTACTGAACATTAATACTAAAACATTTTAAATAGTGAAATAAAATTCCCTGAAACACTAGCGTTTAATAAACTTGAACAAAATCTTTGAAAGGAAATCTTGTAAACTGTAAAAACACGCGGGAATTGTTTAATAAAGTACTACCCCATCAGAGGAAACAAAAATAGGCAATGTAGCATAGTACTACTTTTATGTCAATTTCCATGCTGCCATTACTCATCCCTACTTTCTTTTGCGTGGTGAAAAGTCCTACGTAATTTCGATATCCGAAACAATGGTTGCTTGTTTTTATGATATTTGGGGCTTTCTTACAAAGTTTTTATTCGTCTTGTTTTAAATACTGCTCGTGAAGAATGAAAGAAGTAAATATTATATGAATGATGAGATAAACATTGAAAATTCCTGTTAATTTTTATTTATAATTTCAACATGAAAATTTAACAAAATTTAACAAGGTGCTCTTTGACTAACGTTAAACTTCATATGAAAACAATTAATTCAATCGTATGAAAAAGAAAATGATTTTAAGTTGATTCCATTTATTTTATTTAAAAATAGAATGCTATGGGAAAAAAAGAGATCCAATCAACGTTAAAGAGCTGATTACACAAGTGCTCATTTCAGATTCCTTCGAAGCATTCTCCCTGACAGACAATAAATGAAAATACTCTAAACATGATCAACCTCTTTGAAAACAAATAAGGTCAATGTGCCTAAATGCGATAGCTCACAAACTTTTACTCACAATCTTAAGGCCTTAAATGAATAATTGGCAATTTCTTTACCTGCTATAGGTCTTGGAAAAGAAAATTAACATCCTTTTAAACTTATCAAGCCAATAGACTCTTTGCAAGAATTCAAAAGTGTTCATTGCAAGAAATTTGGTTTGGGCGATAAATTTTCTTTTTTGACAGAAAAAAAAAGAGAAAGAAAACATTGGAATTATTGTTTTAATAATTTACTATTTGAAATGAATTGTAAAATGCTTATGTATTAATGGAATATTAGTTGTTATCTTTCTTTTTTTCCCAAGTTATCGATATTTACCAGAATCAAGAGAAAAGTTCAAAAGAAAAAATAATTCTATTATATCTAATTCGAATAGGATGCATACAAAGATTAAAATAAACTTGATAATATACATATATTCATTATTGCTTTAGTATGAACTATATGCTTATATATTTATGAGTCATTCTGAAATTAAATTTTGAAATTTCTCCGTCTTAGACAATGAACTTTAGACTCAGATATTCGTTTTTTTAGTTCGGTACTGTAATGTCTCTCCTCAAATAGTGGTGGGAATAAAGTATGCCTGAAGCCATCTAAATTAAAATAAAATAAATCTAACACAAAACATTTTCAAAATAGCTTCAATAACTAAACATTGTGAGATGCGATGCTTCATAATGTAGACATTCGATAATATATATATTTCTTTATTATTATTATTATTATTATTATTATTTGGCCACGTTCCTCTCTTTACTCCTTCTCTATTTACATAGTTTTACAGATGGGGGAGGGGATTAAAGTAATTGAATATTGAAAATTTTCATTATTTTGTGTTCAAATTTTATACTCACCACATTCCAAGATTTACCAGAAAGATCGACCTACTTTTCTAATGTATACAGTATACGCATAACTTGTTAAATGTCTTGTTGAATGTCTATATTTGATGTGTGGATATCATTTGTTTCACATTTTAAAAGCTAAAACTCACTCATTAAACATTAATTCGCATGAATATCGCTATTAATTTTTAATACGCTAATTTTTAAACTAGCTTGTATGATTTGAGTAAATCGTTTGCATTTTTCGACATTTTTAGAAGCTTTTTATAGGAAATTGGATTTTGTCATCACGTCTTCATGTCACGCTAAAAAACAAGGCGCCTCCTCTTTAAAGTAAATGTAAGCAACTTCTTACGTCGTTCGTTGGCTTAGCGTGTTAAAGCGTCATGTTGATAACGCGATGGGGATGGGTTCGGTCCTCAAAGGCCGACGTACTACTTTTTTGGAAGATAATTAATAGAAATGATGCCATTTGTTAAAAAGAAAACCTTTCTTGGTTTACGAAGTTTTTTTTTTTTTTTTTTAGTAACTAAAAAAAAAAAAAAAAAAGTCTTTTGTTTCGAATGGTGAAAACGTGGCTTGACAGAAGACAGACGTTTGAAACATCATTTCTGTTACATTTTACAGGAAAAGGGGAAACGTCATTCAACTTATTTTACTTTAATAATTATTATGTCTCACCAGATAGTGTAATATAATTATATGCACACCAGATAGTGTAATTAAATTTAACACCGTATGAATAATACATAACAGAACTTGAAATATATTTGCAGTAATTTCTAGATATTGACTTAATATATCCGAATTATTTTCTGTGATCTTGTAAACAAATTGTAATTTTTCCCCCCGTGCCATATTCTATACAAAGAATGCTTGTATCTATATCAGTAAATTATGTCTACTAGAAATTCCGTAATGTATTTGAATTTGGTTGGATGTTCCTGCACATAATCCATTTGTCTGAATACATTAAAAAATTTCAAATAACATCCCCATACTATTAAGATTTAGGAGACCATAAAAATTGTAAATCTAGGAAAAACATAATTTCGAAAATCTGACTTAAAATTAACACTTTCTATATCATATATAAGTAATAAAATGTTAAAAAAAAAAAGAGAGAGAGAGAGAGGAAAATTTTTCCCGTTAAAAAAAAAATCATATTTTGTTCTTTTTTTCCTGTATATGTATGTTTTACATAATTTATCATTCCCTAGAAAATGCTGTGAATATATATGAAGAGCAGACATAAAAACCGTGTTTTCTCCAAATATAAAAAAAAATTGAGTTAGTGATTTTTCTTTAATCTCAACATAAAATATTACAAAAATATGCTATTATTGTTAATTCAAACTAATTTTATCCCATTTTAAACTTACTTAGAAATTGAGGTTTTATCATCTAGAACCTGTCTCCATTCAAATGATGAGTCCTCCAGCCAACCAATCAGAGCTGTTCTTAATGGTCATTTGACCTGCACACGTACCAGTTTTTATGTTTGTTCATTTTGTTCATGCTATGTTGGTTTATACTTTTTAATTCAAAAAGTGCTTTATCCACACTGGAAACATTCAAAGCATGTTTCCTCCTCCGGTTTTCGATCAAAACATGATTTCTCCAAATTTCAAATGCATTTTTCTAATTAACTTAAAGTTCATTAGGTAAAGTATGTCTTCATATCTTCTTAGAAACCAGTAATACATCTAAACAAAAAATAATTAGAGTTTAAATGTAGATTTTTTTTTTATTTATTTACTAGTTTTTGTGTTTTCTGATAAATTGTATCCGGAGGAGAAAACACGGTTTAAATGTCCGCTCCTCATATATATATATATATATATATATATATAAAGCTATCCCTTAAATATATATGATACCTCTTATATATATATATATGTAAAAGAGAGAGAGAAATAAAAGCTTTTGATACAGAATATATTTTTTTCATGGTATATGCTTCCAAAGTTTCATGCATTACCTTTCGACGGTCAGACACACAGACAATTCGTTAAAAAATGTAATTTAAGGACTCAAAATGTGAAAATATCTCAAAAACTCAATTTCGAAAATTATATCCAATAACTTTCTCTTGTATACGTAAGAAAAATAAAGAAAATAGAAAGTGTATTTTTACAATTTGTCATGTTTCTAAAATTTCATTAATTTCTAACAAACACAGGAATCAGGAATGTATTAAATAAGCTTATCATAATCCAACTGTGAAATATGTATTTAGATTAGACTAGGCCCTAAATAATCTGAGTATTTCACTCAGATAATCTTAGAATCAATCATGTTGGCATAGCTCTGCTTATCGTTTTGGCGATTTTATTCTAATCAATAGCCCTAACGAAAAACCCCTTAATTTTGTAATTGGCTAAATGCTGGAATTAACAGTTTTTGTTGATTGGATAATTAAAATATATCGAAAACATTCTTATTTTATTAAATATAAATGGAAAAATATAGACATTTTCACGGAAATAAATGTAATAATTAATAATTTACATTTTATTGTACATTTTATGACTTTAAACAGTTATCTCTAATTAAAGAATACGTTCTTATTCTGTGTTTAAAACACCGGTGCAGCCATCTACAAACATATTCTGGAACTAATTTCCCTCCTTTATATTTGAAAAACAGGCTGAAATTTAGTGAGTTTCCCCCATAATAAAATATTAAAAAGATTAAATCAAAATTTCCAAAAAGTCATTCGATCAAAATAATACATACGTATATGTAGAAAGTTTTTTTTTTTAATCCTAACTCTATTTTTCTGTTCAGGAATATGTCAGAACTTCACACTACAACTAGTGGATCTGCAGATCAGGAGCCTCAACGTCCTATTTGCATCAGACATTTTTCAATAGGTCATTTTTATTTATTTCTTATTATATAATAGTATATATTGATTCGATCGACTTATTACCATAATCAGATACATTCCTGAGGGGGGCTGCCGCCCCCCTCAACCCCCCGCTGTATCTCTCTTTCTATACCTATTTGTATATCATATAAACTGCTACGGAATTGTAAATAATTGCATTTATTTCTGTATAAATTTTTTCAAAGAGGCTTAGTAAGTCTATAAAATGCTAACTTTGTGCATTTCTAGTCGTTTTAGCGTTAAAATAGCCTAATTTTCCTTTAAAAACGAATTGAAAAGCTCCAATAAGGGAAGAAATGGATTTGGCGCCAAATTTGGCGACTGTTTCCCTCCTTGGCGATTTTTTTGGCGACCTTGGCGAGAAAATCCTTATTAGGGATATACCAAATATGGAAGCTCTAATCTCATTGGCTGATGAGATACGATCATTTTCCAGAACAGTCTGTGTTCGATAGAATAGTATAAAAGGAGCATTTTTTTAGCCAAGGCTCCCAATCTCAGATCTGTGTCGGTTTCGTCAAATGCTTGCTTTGCTTTGAGCCTCTTTGAATGAGACTTGCTTTATGTGTTATTGCTAAACAGTTTGTACTGTTGTTTTGCTGTTAACGGCTGTTGTTTAAGCTATGTTTACTGGTTGAATTGAAGCTGATACTTGGTTTATAGACCTGTAATATTCTGGAACTTTCTGTGAATAAATCACTGAATTTTTGCAAGTTTCACCTTTCATTCTCGGACAACTTACAAACCCCCAAGTACGCAACAATATGCATTCTTATTAAACGACCGTCTTGTATTATTTCCCGGAAATTCATAAATACCGAATTTCATACAAAAAAAATTACATAGCATATCGGAAATATTTTGCGTAACCTTTAAACTAATTTATCAATTCTATGCCCACAATTTTCAACATGAAAACAGGCTTTTAAAATTCTAATAAAATTTCATTATATTTGATGGGGTGTAACCATGTTAAAATACACTTTTAAGAAATACCGACTATACACCATAAAAGTACGAAATTCCTTTATGTATCCCGGAAAAGTAGCCACAGTCATTATAAACGCCAATAATAAGAATAAATCTAATTAATTATAACTCATTAATCTTTCAAACTAATTTGACATCATTTGGATGATTACAGTACATACTCGGAATTATTTTGTGTGGTCCCATATATTATTTAGTCTATACATAACCTTTTTTTAGAGTAAACATGATCTTAAGCATCTTTATAATGTATGTTAACTTTATTAAGTTCAATTCAGCATAAACGCATTAAAGTGCGCGCTTAAATTAAAAATTCGTCCATAGGCTCTAATGTTACGAAATTCTTTCGTGTGTCTTTGTAAACGAACCATAAACATTGTATACACCAGTAAAAACTATTCAGCTTGTTTTGCGTTTAAAATTAATAATTGTTCCAAATTTAACATCGTTTGGATGACTAAGTGACATTGTCAGAACACTTTTGTAAGGTCCTGTACATTAATTAGAAAGCTTAAGAGCACATATTTTCTTCAAGCAACATAAGTTTAAGCATCTTACTCACGTACTCTAGTTTCATTTTCTTCATTGCAAAGTAATGATATTAAAATGCGTTTAAACGAAATTCACCCCATACGCCGTAATGTTAAGAATTTTGGCGTGTCCCTGTACACAGTTTATAAAAAATATAGCAATGAAAATTATACAGCTACTTATATGGAAAGCTGGAATGTGTGCGTCAATTTGCAAGTCAATCGAAGGATTTTTGCGGCCGCTATTGCGGTACATACAAATTCTTCCCATAGGCCGTAAGGATAAGAAAAATTTTGGCGTGTCCCTGTACACGAACAACAAAGGGAATACACACCTAACATTATACAGCTAATTCCGTTGGGCTCGTGAATATGTGAACCAAATTGCAAGTCTATAGCGTTATTTTTGGGGCCGCTATCGTGGTACATACAAATTCTTCACATAGACCGTAATGATAAAAAAAACTTTGGCGTGTCCCTGTACACGAACTACAAATGGAATGCACACCCAAAACTATACCGCTAATTTCGTGGGGATCATGAACATGTGTACAAAGTTTCAAGTCAATAGCGTGGTTTTTACGGCCGCTATCGCACGACAGACAGACAGACAGACGGACGGACCGACGGAACCCAAAATCCTTTTGAGTCTCAACAGAGGGCCTCCACTGACGTTTCCGCAAAAATTGGCTTGATTTTTGCGGCGGCTATCGCGGTACATACAGATTCTTCCCATAGGCCGTAATGATAGAAAATCTTTGGCGTGTCCCTGTACACGAACTACAAATGGAATACACACCTAAAACTATACAGCTGATTGCGTTGGGCTTATGAACATGTGTACCAAATTGCAAGTCGGAAGCGTGATTTTTGTGGCTGCTATCGCGGTACATACAAATTCCTCCCATAGGCCGTAATGATAAGAAAAACTTTGGCGTTATCCCTGTACACGAATTACAAATGGAATATACACCCAAAACTATACAGCTGATTTCGTGGGGCACATGAACACGTGTACCAAATTGCAAGTCAATAGCGTGATTTTTGTGGCCGCTATCGTGATACATACAAATTCCTCCCGTAGGCCGTAATGATAAGAAAAACTTTGGCGTGTCCCTGTATACGAACTACAAATGGAGTACATACCAAAAACTATACAGCTGATTTCGTGGGGCTCATGAACACGTGTACCAAATTTCAAGTCAATAGCGCTATTTTTGCGGCCGCTATCGCGCGACAGACAAACAGACAGACAGACAGACACAGCCCAAAACCGTTTTGAGTCTCAACAGAGGGCCTCCACTGACGTTTCGGCAAATATAGAAAAAGTCAATTTCTGAATTTTTTTTATTTATTTATTTATTTATTTATTTTTGTTTTGTTTGTTTGTTTTTTGAAAAAAATATTTGCATTAAAGGAAAAGGGGAAAATTCATACGATTTTCAGGAAACTAGACTAGCAGATCTAATTTATTTTAAATATGTGAAAGTGAAAACTGTTTTTATCTTATATCAGAAATGATACCCAAAATTGAGCTTTTCATTTGCGAACTTAATGTAAGATCATAATAAAATGCAACAGAATGAAAGTTTTGTATTTCGAGAACTATCCACAAAGTTTTTTACCAATGTTTAAAAGTTTTCTCTAGGAGAATATTTTTATCAATACAAAAAACCCTTAACGGGTTAAAAGTTTGTGACGCAGCACTGCACTTTATGGCTATAAGAATTAGAAATACGGGTCTTAAAAATAATGATATCAAATTTTCAGTGACGCTTTGATATTAATTAAATTATACATAGATTTTCTTATTTGAATATGCTTTTTCATTTTATTTATATTTACATTGTAAACGTTATTTTCAACATAAAATAATATATAGCATTTACTCATTGATACCTTTCCATTCACATCTCTTATACTACGAAAGCATGTGTTTTAAAAGAAATTATATGAAATTCCGGTAACGCAGTGGTGTTACATTAAATAATTTGTTTTTAAATTTCACTGCAATTATTTTGTTTTGCATATTAAAGTATATGTGCACATTGAAATATTGCTTTTAATTTTCAAATACGCTGTAAGAAAAAAATTTTTGTTGTTGCAATCACTTTTTAAAATAAAACCAATTTTGAAAGTTAACAACGTATCAGCATGAAAACAATGTAAATACAATGAATATTTTTGATAAACAAATGTCATATAAAATACAAGTACCTAAATAAGTAACTCATTTAATATATATATTAAAGAAAGAAAAATATTTTTTTTTATTTTTTTGTGTTTATTTTTGACGCCAATTCCCGATAGAGGGAGCCAAAACGATTATTTGATATTGAGTATTTCCAAGGCTGAACTGGATCCGACGCTACACCGCGGCGCGAAGGAGCGTCGGATCCAGTTCAGCCTTGGTATTTCAGATGGAAGAGAAGACTATTCGTCCGCGAATCTGCCGCATCACGGTATTTTCGGAGTAAAAAATAGTTCGATTTTTAAACTGAGTTATAAAAAAAAACAAGAGTTTTCCTAGGGAAAAGGGAGATGTCAGGCACATCAGATAAAAGCGATTAATATCATATATCAATTAAACGACATTCGACCGAGCCATGTTCGAGAAAAATTTGTTCTACACATATGCCGCCCATTTACAACTTAAATAAGCCAATTCATATCGTAAAATATATTGCACGCAGAAATGTAGCGATTTCAGGGTAGGATCAGACAGAAGGTAAAAGACTATTTTGAAAATATCAGAAAAAACATCCCATATTTCCTGAGATATTAAGTGTCGGCTTTCAGCAGTTTCTTTGATCTCAAATTAGCTGTATATATGAGTGTCGCAGTTTTCGTTCGTATTTTCCGCTGAGTGTCGCCGCGTTCGTTTGTTTTTTCGCTTGCGTCACTAGAAAAACTGCCGTTTTTCATGATACACATTCACCATTCTCCTTCCCCCCCATTCCCCCTAAATTCGGCAAAAATCATCAAATAGTGATTGTAATTTTGCGCTTTTTATCTTTAAAAGTCAAGTAAATTACTTTTATATCGCGATCATAAATACTTTTTACATCTGACAGAAGCATAAGTTGGAAAATATGACATATTTTGAATTAGTGGTGTTAAAAAATATTTATAGCATTTAGGCGTTTTGTTACTTCTTACACCTCATTTCGAATACACTGCTCTGCATGAAAATCGGCTCCAGTACCATTCATGCAAATTCTTATGGAAAATGAATTCGAATAGGATACCCTTTGTCCCATCACTCACCGTTTTGGGTTGACGCCCTCCTGTTTTTGTCATTTTTCGGTAATTTTATGGCTATGAATTTGATTTGGAGGGGGGTAAAGGATTGTTTTAACCGTTAAATATTCTCTGAGGGGCTACAGAGGTGAAAAATTCTAAAACATGAACATTTGTAGCAAGGATGAAATTAAGGGGGGGGGGGGATTCCTCATTGAAAACAGAAATTAAATGTATTACATTTTATTAATCTATTATTATTATTATTATTATTAATTATAACTTTTTTTTTTTGGAGGGGGGGGGGGGGGGGTAAGTGTTAAAAAATCTATTTCTACCCTCCAAATAAGATTCATGGCTATAAAATTACCGAACAGTGATAAAAAATTGCGGGAGGGTGTAGCGTTCCGCAAAGACGGTGGGTGATGGGGCAAAATGAGAGTCCTATTCGGATTCAGGCGGTCATTTTACATAAGAATCGGCAAAAATGGTATGGGGCTAGATTTTTTTTTAAATTTATTATTATTATTATTATTATTATTTTTGCAGCGCAGTGTTATTTACCCAAAATAGGGTCCTTTGTAGTCAGTTGCCCTCTTTTCTCCCTCCCCATGTAATGAGGTTTTTGTTGCTTTGTATTATCAGGTATCTCGTTAAAAAAAAAAAAAAAAAAAATTCGAACTATTTATTTATTTTTTTTTTATTTTATTTATTTATTTATTTTTTTTTTTTTTCGTTTTTCCACTTTTCGATTAAGTATTTTTTTTTTTTTTTTTTCCTTCTTAGGGAGCAATTCTTTTTTAAAATAAATTTGAATAATTTATTTCATTAAGCAAACATAAGGGTTTAATTTTCATTCTTGAAAAGAAATATTTAATTAAAAAAAAATAATTAAGATAAAATGCAACATGTTCAAAGAGTAGCCACTAAAAATAATCCGAAGATATTCTTGAGGAAATAGTATTTTCTTAAGACTTTCTTCAAATATTTTAAAATATTTTGAAGATTTATCTTTTTCTATAAAATATCTTCAGGAATTTTGAAGACACTATAAAGACATTTTGAAAACTTTCTTAAGAATGGGCCAAATAACTTAAGATATTCTGTAGATTTTCTCTAAAATTATCTATCTTGAGATAATTTTTAGTGGGGTTCAGAAAACTTTATTTTTAAACGAGATATTTTGATAACAAAGGAACTAAAACCCCACTGGATTACATGGAAAGTAAGAAAGACAACCAAAGGAGCCTTAAATACTGAGAGATATTAAATAGATACGAAAAATAAGATTACTCAGTATTTTTTATTAAGTTTAAGGGGTTACATGGATTTCGAAGACTTAAGGAAAGCACATTTTCTCCATTTATTACAAAGGAATTTTTATTGAGAATTTTGAGCATGTAAAAGAGCAACATAGAAACTAAATTTTAGAAAATTTCGAATAATTCAGCCGGCGGGTCCTGGTTACCAGAAAAGCGGTGAACTATCTCTCAAAAACTAATGCATCGATTTTTTAGAAATTTTGTACAATTTTTTAAAAATAGAATTCAATAATACTTGAACGAATGATTTTTTATTATTATTATAACTAAATTTAAAAACTATTCGTCGAAAAATGTACAAAACATTAAATTGTTTTTGCATACCACTCTGCTAAAAATTCAAATCTGATTAAAAAAAAAAAAAAAAATCGTTTGTTCAAGCACTAGTGAATTCTATTTTTAAAAAGTATGCAAAATTTTAATAAGATCGATGCATTTGGTTGTGAGAAATTGTGCCCGCTTAATTTTCTAAAATATTATTTAAACGTTGCTCTGTTATACATTTAAAATGTGGAATAAAAAAATGTTATTTGTAATATCAAAAAATAGAGAACTTTTAGCCTTTGAAACGAATGTAATCCTTTAAAGGTAAAAAACTACCTACACCCAGAAATTGTGAATAACTGGATTTTATTTAATTAAAAGATGCAAATTGCATGCCTTAAATAATTTTGTTGTCATTGGCGTGCCTGATTGAGCTTATTGGGGAGGGGAGGAAGAGCATCAGAATTTATTCACAAGATGTAATGATGTATCAAAATATCTAAATTGTCAATTAGAACACTATTAGAACTATAACACCATAGATTAATCAAGACAGCATTATAATAGTATTATACTGATTAGAAAATAGTAATCACTTCGACCTACAAATTAATAAAAATTTCGAGTGACATTTTAAAAGTAAAGTGACAGATAGTAATTAACTGAATATGTTTGCGTTTTAATGATCAAAACAAAAATAATGAATTTTTTGTTTGAATTGAAAGGAAAAAATTAAATAAAATAGTTTGAAAATATATTTGAAGGGGACGTTTCACGCAGATATCTTTTAAAAATGGTGAGGGATTACATCACCTGAGGTATTCCTACCAGGCACGCTCGTGCCTCATGTTTAATAGCGGTATATATCTACGCAAAAGAATGACGAAAATGATCAATAAATTATTCAAAATTTCAATGTTTTAGACATTAATATTCTTCAGTAGGCAATTAAATAAATGTTCTCTAAACACAGGAACTGTAATTAAAATAAATTAAAGAATATTACACTATTCTTTTAAATAAATATTATGTTAAAAAGAGGCACACACATTATATGGCACATTAAAAAAATTAAAAATAAGAGCATAATGTGTTCACATTTTACATTTTGTCCAAAAAAGTACCTTAATTAGTTTTTTTAACACATCAAGTATGTTTTAGAATAATTTAGTTATTAGATGAAATTATTTGGCAATACATATTTTTTAGTATGATTTTAAAGAAGATTTTTTTTTTTTATCCACACTAGCCTAATATCCATCCTAAATCTGTAATTAATGATTTGACAATCACTGCTAGTGATATTATGAGGACGAATGCTGATAATCCTGGTAACAATAATTCAATAAAAATCAATGATGACTTTTGTATTAATTATTATTGTTCTGACAGCCTAAAAGCTGTGAGTACAATAAAGTCTAGAATATGCAATGTTCCGTAATATGTTCAGGCATATCATATTAGATAAAATATCAAGAATGAAAATTTTTGAAAAGTTTCTATTATATATATTTAAAAAATAAAAAAGTAGCCCCAAACAGTCATTCGAAAACTACTTATTAAAAACCATTATATCAATTCATAATGCACCCAATTTCTTGGAGAAAATTTAGTTTTAACTTACTGTAAACAGACATTTTTTCTTATATTAAACTGATTATTTACTTTTTTGGAAAGAAATGAAACAACTTTATAAAATTAAGAGCAATGAAACTGTTTCTTTTTTCCTTTTGTTCATTTACTAGAACGTCAAATATAGCCTAAATGCGATAAATTTATTATAAATCATGTCGTAATTGGGCAAAATGACCTTAAATCAAAAAATATGTCAAAAACTTTCATAAAAATTGTGACCATTTATTTTAACTTGCTCATCAGAATACTATATGACTCTATATATTAGGTTGGTTTCAGTTGAATACTCGTTGTCATACTCAAAAATACATTTTATAAAACTGCTCAAAAGTAATCTCGCACTCATTAAATGGAACTATAGAGATGTTGTTTAGGCAAAAAAAAAAAAAAAAATACCTACATTACACGATTTAGGATAGCTAAAATTTAAATTTCTGATATTCAGATGCATTATTTATACATAATTTTATGCATCTTATTTTTAGAAATTCCTTAGAAGTCTACTACATGAAGAGAAACCTCGATACTTCTACCTTTTTTTCCGTGCTTAAATTTTTCTCTACACGAAATTAAAATTAATAAGCAGAGATAGTTAAAAAAAACTTCATACCAGTATTTGGGAATAGTAATCTTCGTCTTTTTAATCTCAGTTAATGACATTATTCATCTTTTTTTTTTTTTTTTTTTTTTTTTTTTTTAATCCACTTAAATGAGATTTTTTACATTTTTATGACTATAAAAAAAAATATATAATATTGCTACATCAAGAAATAGTGTGTAAAATAGGAGATGTGGGTAAAGAAATTGATAAAATACACAATTCATGGTTACAAAATGAAATTTTCAACATTTTTACTGAGAATTTTGATGACAAACTGATTAAAAAGCTACAATTATTGCAATCTCACTTATTGAGAATGTATAAGTGGTTGGTTATATTCGTTTTAGAAATTCTTTGCCGAATAATTGGCATCGTACAAAAATAATAATTGAATGATTTATATGTTCTTTCCAAATCATGAGATTATTAACATTAATCGAATGACGCAATTTGCAGAAGTAAAATAACGATTTTATGTCGTTTCAATTAGTGACCTTATATCTTTTTTTAATCAGATAGGCTTATTTTTTCACTCAAACGTACAAAGAATTTTTAGGACAATTTATTCAAACTCAAGGCATTTTAAAACAAGAAATAAATATCACCAAGCTATAATAACAAAAAGAGATTAAATGTAAGTTTTTATCTATAAGATCGAATCAAATAAAAATTGTAGCCTCTTCCATAAGGTAATTCCGGGACAGATGCCCCACTTAAGGAAAGGGAGCTATAAAATAAATTGGGTATTAACAATGACAACGAAAATTTGTGGGAAATACATAATATATATTGTTTATTAGAACTAAGTAGTTTTTTTGTACCGTATTGTAAATTTTCCAAAGAAAAAGTAAAATTGCCGCACTACTATATTTGACCACCTTTCCCGTAGTTGCCGGTGAGATGCCCCACTCACGTGGGAGAGATGCCCTACCTGTAAAAAATATAATAAAAGGTTTTAACAATGGTCAGTAGTTTATAACAATTTTTCAGTAGTTTATAACATATGAAACGTAAGCTGTTTTAAAAAAAAATTTCGACCTTAGCATTAAATTATAAAATATTAAAATATTTAGCTACCGTAGACAAGATGTAAAAATTAGAACAAAACACATAAACTATTCAAAAGTATTTCAAATATTTTTTTTTTCTTTAATATATGGGAAAATATCATATTTACAGCTTAGAAAGTATAATAAAAAAATATTACGAAATATGTCGAATTTATCAGATAATATTTTTCTTTTTCTCTTCTCTAATTTTCGCTTTTCCGCAAACATTGCACAGATCTCCGTACAATGTGCATGATTAATGCAATCATTTATGGCACTTTATGCAATTTATCCAATCTACTGTTTCTTTTGTAAAATAATAGTTCTCCTCCCATTCGAGGCAATTGTTTGTAAGATCACTTTTGTCATTTTTAATAGATATGTCCATCACCAGCTGTTTTGACGCTTTGCTAAATTTAACAGCGGATTTTAGCTTTTTTTTCTTGGATGTGCTCTTGGGATGTGATGACCTTACCCGACTGTATCTTTCTTTTTCGGCATCTTTCCTTTAACTTAGGTACAGGGGGAATCTGTTGCAATATTTTTGTCGGGGAGGATGTTTATTCAGTTGATTCAGAAATTTGGGACTGTTTCACAGATCTGTTTCAGTTCTTCACTTATGGAAAAGAAGTGGTTTGAAATCGCTGCTTGGTTTAGAGGAAAAATTCCCGTCTCCCCAAAACCATTAATAGCAGTGTCAACAGAAGCTGCCCTTTTCCAAGCTATACCAATCAGTTCTGCAGCTTGTATTCTCCCATCGTCCTTCCTGGATGATTAACAATTTATTTCTTTGCTTCCTCTTTAAAGTAGTGTTTTAGTGACTTAAAAAAAGACCGGTCAAGAGGCTAAAGAGCTTGTGTCGCATGGCTGGTCAGGCATACAGTTATAATGTCATTCTTGTCCGCAAAGTCCAGCAAAATTCCAGTGAAATATTGTCCTTCTGCATTGCAACAAGCAATGACTGTAACATTTTCTCCTCTCTCTGTAGACGTCAAAAGATGAACATGTATTGCCCCTTTTGTAGCCACGATCTTTCCTGGAACTTTATTTAACTGACAGCCGGTTTCGTCCATATTATAAATCCTCCCCTGTCTGGTAAAGAATTGATTTTCTTCAAACGCTTTTGAAAGAATTTAAAAAAAAATGATCAACACTTTCTCTGTTCATGCCTTCCCCCCTTGCTAAAGAGAGCCCCTGGGCTTGACTAATACTTAGTTCTGAGTTTCTCTTAAAAAATGATGACAGCCAGGCGTACCCAGACATTATTGCTTCTAAATTAAATCGATTCTTGAGACCTAGTTTTTCAGCAAACTGAAATGCAACTGTCCTAATTGTCTCTCTGTGAGGTGCAAATCCAGATTTTTCTAAACGTTGATTTTAAAACGTTTTGAAACGTTTTTTTTTTTTTTTTTTTTTTTTTTTTTTAACGTTTGGATGTGCTTGACGAGATGTTTTTCGTTTTCAAGTCCAAACACTCTTTGTGGCCCCAAAGAACTTGCTTTGGTTTTATTACCCATTTTTCTTCGACGACGACGAAGTGTCCGAGAAGGAATTCCATAGTACTTAGCAGTTTCATTGACACCAATTTCCCCTGGTTCTAGTCTCCTGAGAGCCTCTTTTAAATCGTCTTCTGTGCAGGTCTCAGGAGCTGCTCCAGTACTTTTTCTTTTGTACAATGTAGGCATCTTTCCTGAAACTAACAAGAAGCACTGAACAACTGCATGAACAAATACAATAATATACACTCACTGGCACAATATTAACCTACAATTTTGTTAGCGCCCAAGTTTTATTTATGTTATGTTTTAAATGTCAATATTGAGTTTAAATGTCAAAGGTCAGTCTGACATACCTGTGCGTTTTCTGCTTTCTTATCTGGGTTTAATCTGTATTTTTGTAATTTCGTTTTGAGTTGCCACTTCTAGCGATCACGCGAGTTTGAATTTTATTTGAAGAATTTTAATCTAAATTTCTAGTTGAAAAAAATATTTTTAAGTTGAAAAATTTTCCATTTACAAATATTAAGCATTTTATAAAAACAATGCGATTTAAAAAATATTAGTTTAAAACTTAAACAATTAAAAGACTTTTCTCCCTGAAAATGTATGTGGGGCATCTCACCCGAATATTATCTGGGTCGTCTATCCTTTTGGTGTGGGAGAGATGCCCCGGAAACTGTCCAAAGTACAAGACAGCAAAAATGGCCGCACAATGCCCGAAGTCGACTGATCAACTTCTTACTACAGGTTTTTAAGCTTATATTAAAAAAATCCCTACTTATTAAGTAGTGACTGCCTTACAATGCAACACCACTCTTATAACAGAGTAGAAAAAGCATGGTACTTACTTGAAATATTGTTGTGGTAGCAGAAAACAAGGAAATGACTTCACGTAACTTCCACAGCACACTATTCAACATCTATCTGAAATAATAATCGGACTCGCAGAGCCATCTAGCGTTACGTCTCGAAATTACATAAAGTGGGGCATCTCTACCGGTGGGGCAACTCACCCGGAATTACCTTATATTTAATTTCCTCTTAGTTGTTTTCAACGTGAAATAATTTTTCATTCCGCAACATTTTTGCTCCATTACAATTCTACACTACAATTATTAGTAAAAAAAAACTGGAGCTAATTTTTATATTGGATTATCATTTTTGCTTTCAGTAGCATTAGATACAAACAAATATGCTATTTTTGTTTAATTGTTGTTGTACAAGGAATAATATTAAAAATTTGTGGGATGAAATTTACGGACAATCCATAACAATTTAACATTACTGTTTGTAAGCGTTTATTTGTAATAGAATTATAGTGAAAGAACAACAAAGAGCCACTTTGTACGTAATAAACATAATAAAGCCAACACCACTAACTTTTAAAAACTTGCAACAATTACTTCGTTTTCATGAAGGAAGAAAAAAAGGTTAATTCATTTTTTATTTCATCAGACAAAAAGTAGACTCGAGTGTGGCGGCCACTTTAGTGCTGCATTTGTGACTACTTTTTTTTTCACTTATGAAAGACCCGAGGCTTTTTTCTTTCAAATTTATTGCGTTTGCTTGCAACTTATTTATTTATATTATTCCGTTTTCACCAATTCTTCCACGCATTTTTAACTGCTATAAACTCTATGTATCGTTTAAATAGCAATATGTGACAAGATAAGTTGAACTGTACTTTAAATAATTCTTTCTATATGAAATTGTATTTAAATTTGAAAGCAATTGCAGTTACCTTGAAATTATGTATTTTTATGTTTTATTGTTTAAATTGATGGGCATTATTAAAAGGGTTTTTTTATTTATAGAAATAATAGAATAGAATAATAAATATTTGACCAATTTTTTGTAAGTGAAAGTAAATATATACCGTTGCCCACTTCAAAAATTTCTAAAAACTGAAGGACTTTATCTCGTCAACTCTTTCTATTTTTCTTTCTTTGTAAAATAAATAAATCTATACTAATATATAAAAAGGAAAAGTTTGTTTCTATGTGAAGGATAATCTCTGGAACTACTGAACCGATTTAAAAAAAAAAATTGTCACTAATCAAAAGCTACACTATTCCTGAATCCTAAGTGCTATAGGCTATAATTAATCGAATTATATTTCTTTATTTCAAATTTTCAATATTTTAATCAAAATTCTCATAAAAGTCATGAAAAAAAAAATTGTGGCGAGAGCCATTTTAACTGTGAATGCCGTGACTACGAGGTAAAGCATCGGGCTACGAATACAGAGATTGTGAGAAAATTATTTAAATCTAAATTGTTTATTTCTCATTCATCCATTCATTTTTAACAGCTTTTTGAACAGAGCTCTGTTCAAAAAGCTGTTAAAAATTCCATCGTTCTTCATGACAATACCAAATTCTCGGTTTCCCCTTCTTCAGCAATTTGTGCAGGTTTCTATGCTTTACATATAGTTCATAAAAAAAATGTTCCCTTCAGACCTATTGTTTCGAATATTGGTACTGCTACTTATCCCCTCTCTAAATTTTTAGCTTCTATTTTTTCTCCTTTATCCAGCCCTAATAGTCATACTACAAAAAATTCCTATGATTTTGTTAGTAAGTTAAATAATCTGAATCCTGCAAATTGCTCAATGTTATCACTTGATGTGAAGTCTTTATTTACTAATGTCCCCACTGAAGATGCGCTTAATTGTTTATAAAAAAAGTTACGCGAATTTCATTATTCTGACATTGAAATCAAAGAATTTGTCAATCTAACTAAACTCTGTGTTTCCCAAACTACTTTTGAATTCAATAACAAATTTTATAAACAGTGTGATGGTTTAAGTATGGGTAATCCTTTATCTCCTATTCTTGCCGATATCTATATGCATTATTTTGAGGAAAAATTATTAAAGATGCTAAATTTAAAATGCTGGTTACGTTACGTAGATGACACTTTCATTCTTGTTGAGAATCCGTTTGATGTTTCTGCCATTCTTAATATTGCTAATGCTATTGATCCCCATATTCAGTTTACCTTCGAGTTAGAAAATTGTAATCAACTTCCCTTTCTTGATGTTTTAGTTACTAGGCGCGATTCCTCTTTTAACCTCTGTGTACAGGAAACCTTTCTCTGTTTCTAACCCTCCCCATGCTCTCTCTAATCATCCGGCTAAACAAAAAATTGGCACCTTTTACACTTACGTGTATCGTGCCCTTAAAATTTGTTCTGATACTTCTTCTCTTAAAGAAGAACTCAAGTATTTAAAGTCTGTTGCTATTAAAAGAGGTTTTAGACCCTCTATAATTGATAAAGCTCTCAAAAAGTTCAGTAGGCCAACTTATAATTCTACTCTTTCCATTAATGATAAAATTAAACCTGATAATCCTGTTGTCTTGCCTTTTTATCCCCCCTTATGTTTTAAATTAGCCAAAGTTTTGAAGCGTTTCAATTTTCACGTTATTTTTAAACCTGTCAATAAATTCCAATTTCCTTTAACCAAATCCCCTGTTCCTGAGCTTCATAAATGTGGTATCCATAATGTCCCTTGTAATAATTGTGATTTATCCTATATTGGTCAAACTAAAAGAAATATTGAATGTCACTTACGTGAACATTCTCGGTATGTTGTTAATCTAGAAATTTCTAAATCTTCTATTGCGAAGCACAGTTGGGAATTTGATCATAGTTTTAATTTTAAGAGTGCCAAAATTATCTTTCATGCCAAACGCGTTTCCGAACTGGATTTTTTGGAAAATTTAGCTATTTACCTTAATCGTGATAAAATTGTCGATGAAAAATCTGATTCCACTTTGCTGTCTACAGCCTGGAAAAATTTGTTTAATTCAATTAAATAATTTCCTTCATTATGTTTATAACATAATATTAGCTATAATAAAATAATTCTAATAATAAAAAATAAATAAAAAATAAATAATAATAATAATAATAATAATAATAAATGGATAAATTTTATTAAATTTACTTATTAGTTTAATATTATTGAAATTTAAAAAAAAAGAAAAAAATTAATTGATTACTCCCCTTTCTGTGGTGTGTGTGTTCCTCTCTGATTGGTCCTGCCCTGCATGATGCTTCCTATTGGTTGTTTGTGTTGCTCCTCCCCCTCTGGATTTTGCCCTGCTTTCAGTCTTGCTTTTGCCTCCAAGGCAGGTACACGTGTTTGCACCTGATGAAGAGAGGCTACGTCCTTTCGAAACCGGTTGTGCTGATTTAAAATTTATGGTGTGTGAAGAAGTTTTAATTCCTTTCTATTGACTGTACGCCAGTTTTTGAATTTATTTTTGGTCAATATCCAAATCTTTTTGTTGTTTTTGTTGCTGTTGTTTTAATGTAAAAAAAAAAATAAATAAATAAATAAATAAATAAAAAATAAAAAAATGAAGAACTAGTTTGAGGGATACAAAAAAGTTCGCAATTCTGTAACAAGTTGAGATAGTTTTAAAGAATCATAATGTCTTAGACTCATAAAGGAATTCACTATCCATTAATGTATTGTATATTTTTGCAGAATGATAGGGTTATACTTGCCCCACACCATGAGAACAAAGTGGAATCATGTAACACAATAATTTCATCATTTTTGTTTTTTAAGTGGCACATTTTTAAATTTATATTATAAAAAGCTTATATTTTAATTTATTTAAGCCAATTAGTTGTAATTTATGCCTAAAATTTTTCAGAAGTGTAAGTATAAGAATGGAGCAAAATGAGGTAAAAATCAAAGAATATTAAATCTTTGTTACACTTATCTATCCTCCACCAACCTTATTCTATAGAAACTTAGACAGAAAATAGATATGCATACTATTATTGCATGATGTAAATAATAAAATATTTGACATTATTATTTATAGATTTGGACGGGTTTTTATTCTTAACATTTAATGTAAAAACAATTTTGTTTTAAAAAATTGTGTTTGTGAAATGCAGTAAATAGTTACTTCCTTTTGTTTAATACAGAATGTTAATGAAAGAAAATGTTTCCTATATTACTCCAGCCAGAACTAAACGAGTGAATGAGACAAGTCTGATTCGAGATAAAATGTGAAGCAATAACTCTGCTCAACGAGAGAAGAAATAGAATGAAAAAATCCTGCTGATAAAAAAAGAGGAATCTTTCCCCTAGAGGCAATTATCATTACCAGAACTTCTGGGGCATTGCAAATTAGTAACAAGAAAATATTTTGCTTTCTTTTCAGTCTGTCTCGAGGTGCGGAAAAAAGGAAGCAAATAAATTAAAAATAACTGTTCAAAATAATCAAAATTAAGTTTTTTGACTCAATTGTTTATGATATATTTTTTGAAAACAAATATTCAATTTTTAGAAAGCCTGAAGGAATCCGTATTTTCACTGGTGAATTATTTTATTTCTTTTAAATTTTATTTGAAAATATTCGAAACGATGAAAATGCACTGAAAACTATAAAAAGTGTTTTACTTCTTCTGAAAATATAAGTATCCGCATCAAATGAAGGCATTTTTTTTTTTTCGTTTGATATTCATTTACAATCGTTAGATATCATTTTACAATCAAACACAATCTATTTTATTTAAATATTATTACATAAATAAAGTTTGTTTAAATTAAATGAAAGATTTAATTAAACTGAAAACTGCATATCCGATTTCTTATAAATGAGGTTTAAAAGGTTATACATGCCATATTTCAAAATAAACTCATACTTGAGAACAAATACAATTTCATTATGTTCTAAGAACTTCAACATCTCTCAATTCAAGAGATAGGAAAGTTTGGATAAGGAAGACTCTATACTCGCCATAATATTCACAAATCTGCTAGATCCCCCATTAGAAAAACTAAAATGAATAACCTTACTGATGAAATTAAATGTGAAAGTATTCATTATAAAAATAAACAAGAACGAAAAACCATGTGGCATGTATTGATTATTAACACTTTCCAACTGAACGTACCCATTATATCGTATATCTTTCAATCTTCTTTTCCTACGTTATCACGTAACGGACAGACAGAAAGACTAAAGGCATTACAAATAAGCTACTTGAATTCATAATCATTCTAAAACATTGTTTGAAAGTGTTAAAAATGCTTAACACAAATAGAAATGCAACCTTAATTCCAAACTGCAGCCCTTAAAGTATCTGAATATTTTAGTGTAGCCCTGTAACTCTGTAGATTAAGCATTTCATATTATTCTTATATAAAATATTATTTTAGAATACTAACAATAAATGTCAATTGTTTTATGGTTTTTACAGTAGAAGTTTATTAAAATGTGATTTATAAAAATGTCTCTTCTAAAATGCATTACATTGGTATAGTTTTGGGCGTCCCTGTACATAAAGCAGTTGTACAGAACCTATTAATGTCATTTTAAAAAGAGAACATTCCATAGTGGACTTGTATAACATACATCATTATTATAAAATTATTAAAATATTTACGGTCCCTGGAGGCGAACGGACCTACAGGTACAAAACTTCAAATCATAACCAGCCTTAAAAATTGTTAGATAGTGTTAAAAACGCTTAATGTAAACGAAAATGCAATTCCAGCAAATTTTCAATAATAGCCTTTAATGTAACTAAATATTTTTGTGTGGCCTTGTAAAGCTTAATGCTAATCATGCTAATGCTAATTCCACAGAAAGCATTCTTTTTTGCATATGAATAACATATTTCAATATCATTAAGATTTTTGCAAAATAAAAATATTAAAGTTTGGTTTATAGAAATACCTCTCATTCGACAGAATGCTTTGGAATACTTTCGGGTGTTCCTGTACACAACGCAGTGGTGGTATTTACTCCATTTTCTATAGAAAACATCCAATAGTGAACTTGATTAACATATTTCAATTTCCTAAAGATTTAAGTAAAGTAAAGGTATTAAAATGTGGTTTATATGTAGAAATACCTCTCATAGAACACAATGCCTTCGAATACTTTCGTGTGTCTCTGTACACAAACCAGAAGTGGTATTCACTCTATTTTCAATAGGGAGCATCCTATAGTGAACTTGAATAATATATATCAGTTTGAAGAAATTGCATAAATATTTACGGGAGTTAGAGTGCGGACAGGCGGACAGACAAACTGAAGTCATTAACACTTCAATTTTGTTGGAAAGTGTAAAAAAAGGAACATTTCATTAATTCTCTTACTCCCACTTTTAACCTTCTATTAAACACTTAAAAAGAATCCTGACCATTTCGTCCCCACGCCCTTCTTAAAAAACAAAATAGCGAATTTGTTTGTAAAAAATGGCAAGAAAGCCGAAAACTTGTTGATCAATATAAAACCTAATTGCGCCCACATTCTAATGTTTTTGAACAAGATACCATGAACATAATGACTTCATAATGACTCCATTCTCTTGACACCCTCCTTCAAAGCGATTCTATGAAACCGACCATGCCCTAGATGATTGTTTCATGCATTAAATTATTCTCTAATTGAAATACTCTAGGTTAAGATGGGATAAATAATGTTGCCCTAAAACACCTCCCTATAAATTATGCCAATATTTTAGGCATACTCATTAAAGTTATATTTAAATACTCCTATTTCTTCCTCTCCATTTTATCCCAATCCAGAAACCCAAGAAAGACCCACGAATTATAGTCTCTCTTCCCTCTCCCTCTATTGGTAAACTTCTTGAACATAATTTCTCATCAGACTTATCCATTTCCTGACGAACGTCCCTGAACAATTTGGTTTTGACCTGACCCACGTTCACCAACGTTGTTAGTCGGCCATCCCTGAGCATTCCGCCACCCACTGTTAATGCTATAGCTGAATTTTGCTTATGGAATCATTTTCATATTAAAGCATGCATCAACGTCATTTATTCGAGTGGTAATACGCATTTTTGGCTCCATATTAAAATTTCTGAGACAGTTCAGAAAAGGAACTACACTTTTAATTAATTCTTCATAGATGAGTTACAAGCGAAAATATATTAGGAGTCCGCCCATATATTTAGAATTACAAGATAAAAAGAACTTTTTATATACCACATTTTCAAATTTTCTGTTGAATCATATAAACTTGCTAATTCTATGTATTAATAAATGCATTTTTATTTTCATTTTCATTTTTTTAGTTTTGATGAATTATCCCATCAACTTGAAAGAAAATGATCAAATAAAGCGAACAATTATGAGAAATTTTCAAACATTTATTAATTGAATAAAAGTATTAAAATAATGCATTGCCATCGTGTTCTGAGCTATTTTAAAAGTTTCAAATGTCTAGCTAGTCGGGAAGTTAGTTAAAAATCGATTGCATGATTTGTACTGGACAAACAGACAAGAAAGAGAGTTAGAGAAACAAACAAGAAAGTGAGTTTAAAAAAAAAAAAAAAAAAAAAAACATAGTAAAATGAATTGTGCCGTCTAAGTTGCAAAATCAGCCATCTCCAAAAAACAGAATTTTGAGAAAAAGATGATTTTTCCGCACTTAGCCAAAATTAGATAGGAACTAAAACTCTAGTTTTGTGATCGTTAGGCAGTATATTTGAAAACTAGAAATAAAGTAGCAGGTGCACGTGAAGGAAGGGGGTTATTTAAATTTTTATTTTGAATTTGGCAGCCTTTGCAGCTTACTCTGGAGATGGCCGGTTTTGCAACAAACCAGAACTCAATTTTCGCTAAATTTAGTACAAATATTGGATCTTTAGTGTTGCAAATACACAAAATGTTTTGTTCAATTAAATTTTATTTTAAAATAACTGATTTCTTTTATCTGATGAAAATATTACTAATAAAAAAATTGTAATAAAAAAAATGTTGTTGTTGTGTTGTTACTGAAAGACTAGCAGGGCTAAATCAGGTCCATAAAATTATGCACCCAAAAGAAATCTAAAACCAATAAAGGATTGTAAATCATAGGGTAACTTATTCATGTATGGAGAAAATAAGCAGCTTCTGTAGTTAAAGACTTGAACACTAAAGGTAGAAGACTGATTCAGTTCCAATGTCAGCAGGCCTTAGCTGGACATAGTAGATTGGCCTTTACGCTAGGGTGACCCTACCAAAAGTATAACTCCCGACGTACTTCGCCCATTCCGTCCAGGAACAACGTCTCTTCACGATGTGTCGGCCAGCTGAACGTGAGGGGGATAAAAAATAACTAATATCCATAAAAAGGAATAATTCTAGAAAATTATGAAAATGTGTTCCCAAATTCATTAATCACGAGCTATTCTTTAATAGAATGGGAAATTATTCGAGTTGTAAACAAACTTTCATAAACACATCGCTATAACATTCTGAATCATCATATGTATGCTATTAAACTAATAACATATGATTAATTAATCCCAATGTGCTAATTAAGATGCTATTATGTTATCAATTAATATTGTTATTACAAAGTCATAGTACATTCCCTTTTAGCTTTGGCTTTCTTCATTTTTCACGTCGTGGGGTTACTTTTCCACTTCCTTGATTGATTAGAAGGTACTTTTACTACAAACTTCTCCACAGTCGAAAGAAACACGAAATTCAATCATTAGAAACTCTGAATTCACCAAGAATGAGCAGTCACATGTGAGAGAAAACCATGTAACACTAACCCAATCAACAAGTGTGTTGTTGCAGTCCGGTGGAGAAGAATCGCAATAGCGCCGATACAGAGATGACCTGTTTTCAAACAAATAACGGTTGTTTTTACAGCAAAATGTGCTGGCAATATGGGTGCCAGCACATTCTGTTGTTAAAAAGAAGTAATTTACGGAAGAAGCACCTGTAAAAGTGCCTCTCTTTATCGATGTTTCCGCAGTAAATTACCTTATTTAACAGCAGAATATGCTGGCAATATGAGTGCCAGCACGTTCTGCTGTAAAAACGACCATAATTTTTTACAGTGGCCATAGAATTTGACCGGTTTTGTAGCACATCGTGATTTTCGAACGCAAATAACACAGGGATGGATAAGCTTTGACATGGATTCCTGTTTCTAGGTGTTGAAAATGTTTACTTAGAACTGAAAAAAACTGAAAAAATGCATTTTCCAAATTTAAGAACTTGGCCGGTTTTGCAACTAGACGACACAATTATGATCTCGCATAGACTGTAAACTATTCCTTAAGATAAAAAAGTATGAAAATTTTAAATATAAAATAAAATGAAGTTAAATTTCTGAGGATATAATATTTGTATCTAAACTTATTTGAATAAATTTGAATTTCTAGGTATTCAAAGTATAAGATCATTATCTGAGATTGGAATTAATCAGATAAAAATATTATTGCGCCTTTACCTTCGATAATAGATTTTCTAAATAAAAAGCCTTTAAAATAAGAAATGCCTAACATTTGTTTCAATATACTAACTACCAATAAGCGTTTGGACATTTTCGAATTTAGATGTTTTGCCAAACATCTAGAAAAACACTTTACGAATTATCTTGAAACTTTGGGAGCAAAAAGAACATGTTATACCTCATATATTTCAGCAAAAGTTTTGAAAAGGAAAGGAGGTCCAGTAAAAAATTAAACAAAAATCGAAATATTTTGGGTCACCCTGTGAAAAGTAATGCATGAAATGCGTTTTGGCTGTAGCATGCGATTATGAGGCTTCTTCTAACTATCTGTATTAAATTTTATGAGGATACCACATTTAAACCTGTATTCTAATCAAACACTTACGGCTCGCATCTCAATTTCTATCGCAAAGTTTGTGAAGGAGAGGAATCTGCCTAATCAAATCTACTGAGCTAAAATAATAACTGCAGCAAATTCTGGTGCTATTTTGAAGATCAATTCTTTCTCCCTAATTTCATTTAATTTACTTTACAAAAAAAAAAAAAAAAAAAAAAAAAAAAAGCTTAATGCATTCTTATCAACTTTATATGAAAAGTACTTATGAATTCTATTAATGAAATATGAAAGTAAATAATTGTATTTGTTTATTTATTTTATATGTTTAATTAGTTTTATAAATGTTTATTGTACATAAAAATTTTTGACTTCTGGTTTTCGATGCATTTACACGTTTAGAGACTTCCTGAATAAAATTTGACATCGTTTAGAAAATGTATGTCTACCCATGTGTCTCGACGTTTGTTACATAAATTTTAGCTCTAGGTCAAGAACTATTCAATAGAATTTCATGAAAGTTGTATTTAGTTGCAACTTGACCTAAATTGACGTCCATCAACTTTTCCTGGACAACCATCTACCAACAGGTGGCGCTGTTGTCCCGCTTTATCATAATCTTTAATATAACCGTAAAAAAAAAAAAAAAAAAAAAAAAAAAAAAAAAAATGTATAAATGTGCACAAGGATGATAATTTTAATCAATCATTATAGAATTGAAAAATTTTGTTTATAATAACAGGCCTATATTTTAACAAAGCAACAGGCCTATATATTAACAAAACACTTACGCTTACATCTCCCTATTTATCCCAAAGTTGAGGGTGAAAACCAGTTTCCCTAGTGAAGTTCACTTGCAGTTAGAACAATAACTTGAGCAAATTCTTACATTATCTTTGCATAAGATTCTTTCAAAATGGTCTGCGATTGTTGCAGCGAAGGTGAAACTATCCTTAATGTACAATATGGTTGTAAAATACTTTAATTGTGGGAAAAATATCATATTAAAAATTTACACTTCCGTGGAGTCCTACTTATACAAAAATTTCATCCTGGTTGACTATTACCATTATAAACAAAGATTTGTTAAAAATAATCCTCATTGGGTATATCCCTATGCTGTCATATTAAAGATTATCATAAAACAGGACAACAACGCCACCTTTTGACCGATATACAGAAAAAGTTAATAGACAACAGTTTATGTCAAGGTGCAACTAAATATAACATTTCATGAAATTCTGTTCAATTGTTTTTTATATAGAGCTGACACAAAATATATGTCATACACCCCCAGATAAATGGATGGTTAAACATCATCAAAAAATGGCGAAATAGTATTCAGACGGTCTTAAAACGTGTAAATACATCAAAAACCAGAAGTCGAAAATTTTTACGAATACAATACTTTCTTCTATTTTATATAGAAGAAAGTATAAAAAATACAAATAAGATCATTTGGTTACAGAAAGTGACATATTTAATGAATTATCGATGAAAAAATACATGTACGAAGTGGTTAAATAGTTTCACAAAATTATTTTTTCTCATAAAAATAGCATCGATTAAAAATAAAAATATACATACCAATAAGGAGATTCAATACTAATTGTACCAATAAGGAGATACTAATTGTACCAATTATACCAATAAGGAGATTCATGAGGAGGGGGAAAAGAAGCAGGTAATAATTACATATTGCAAGCACACTACTTCAAAGATGATACAATTTTCTTAAGAATATTCATTTTTAAAGTTATGTAGAATGTTTATAAATAAGTCTAATTATTTTTTCATATTTCATAAAGCTAACAAGAATGCATTAGACTATATCTTTTTATATTGTAATATATGCGTATCGAATGCTTTTTGCCATACCCACATGAAAAATTAAACTAGGGAGAATGAAGAACTCACCAAATAGCAGGCAAAGTTATTTGCTCCAGTTATTATTTTAGCTCAGTGTACACGACTAGGCAAATTCCACTCCTTCACTAATTTTGCGATAGAAATTAAGATGCAAGCTGTAAGTGTTTGATTGGAATACAGGCCAACTGTGGGGAAGACGAGACGAATCCCCACAATATCTTATCAATAAACAAAATATTTTTAAATAATAACCCAGCGCTCTGTAATAAAAGCCCCTATACGAAACCTTCATATTAAATAAAATACTTTTGAAAATAATAATCCAGCCCACTGTAATAAAAAAACCCCATACAATGTTTTAAATTGTAAAAAATTGGCTTTCATCTAAAAAAAAAATCTGATGGGCACTTATCTTAGTCTCCGCTTGAGAAAATAGAAAATTTCAGATTCACAACAGGTTCTAAGAAGAAATGGGAGTTACAATTTTCTACAAATAACTTAAGCCCCTGCCTCTGGCCCTCCGGCCCAATCAAGAACGGGCATAAATGTGCATAAATAAAAAAGTGTCCAAAAAGAAAGAAAAACTGTAGGAGTCAAGAAAGAGAGGAGAGAAAGATACTCTGATGACAACTCCGGGAGAAGCAAGAAAAAAAAAAGATGCGGCAGAGTAACAGTCTCGTGTCCGATCCTGCCCAGTGAAAGGGCCTTCCTGGCCACAGGCTAACCCCCGCTCACATCGTCTGGTACCTGATAGAACTGGCCTCTCTGGACCCAAGGTCTCAATGTGTTGCTCGCAGTTAAGAACCTCTTAGTAGATGGATAAAGAAATAAACATTGTTCGACAATGTTGATATTCTCAGGTGAGACTAAATACAATGTTTTTTTAAGTTTCCACCCCCCCCCCCCGTTTTTTTAATAAGAAAGGATAGTAAAATGAGTAAATAAGAAATGGAGCCTCGTAAGTTTATAAGAATAAAGCATATCTGAAACAAGAAATTTTTCTTTGTGATAAAAGCAGAACCTCTTGAATTATAAGAGTAAACAGGTTTAAGATAGAGAAAACTTTTCTCTTTGTGCTTGGATCTGAAATACAACTCCAGGAATAAATATAAAATAAAGTATATTATTAATTAATTCTAGTTATTCTACCTTTTTTCGTCTAAGATTTACTGGTGTGTGAAACATAACTTGTACCATAACTTAAAATTTGCTGGCCACTAATACAGTGCGTGTCGAAATGATAGGTCCACCAGTGAAAACGAAAGTTATGTTGGTAAAAAAGGTTTTATTGTGTACAAAGTACTGTTTTATAAACTACATTACTTCATTCAATGTAAAATAATACATGAATAATATACAAATAATAGGAATAATAAGGAAAACAAAAATTACATGAAAAAGCTGTTTCAAAAAGATAGGTCCACTGAACCAAGCATCAAATTAATGTTGAATTAATAAGAAACTTTTCCACCTTGATTCAGAACAAGCTCATAAATCCTATTCGGCATGGTTTCTACAAGTTTTTGCAAACACTTTTCCTCGATTTTTGACCATTCGGAGGAAATAGCCTTTTTCAAGTCTATAGTACTGTTGTACTGCCTTCCGCCTGCATACACCGCTCTTGCGAATATACCCCACATGTTTTCTACCGGATTCAGGTCGGGGCTGCAAGGTGGCCAATCGATAACATGTACACCATTATCCAGAAACCATTCGAAAGTGGACTTTGCAGTGTGCACAGGAGCATTATCCTGTTGGAACATAAAGAATGGGCCCCCAATGTGCTCTGCTTGTGGAAGAAAATATTGTTCAAGCAGCTGTTGATAGCCTGCAGCATTCAAACGATTGTCTACAAATGCTATATCAGTTTTTCCTGCACCTCCGAATCCGGCCCATACCATAACGGAACCACCACCAGCTTGCCTCTTCGAGAATATCTCTCTATCGTTACGCAGATCGTGCCAGTAGTACTGCCAGCCATCTGGACCATCCAGGTTGAATTTCTTTTCATCACTGAATATCGCGCGATGCCAATCTTGTTTCCAGGACATCACTTCATGTGCGAATTTCAATCTCTTTTCTTTGTGCTTTTTAGTCAATTTCGAAGCCGCTTTCCTCTTCACGTAAACTATATTGCCGAACTTCTTTACCACTCTATGGACTGTAGATTTTGATATTGGAGGGTTTTGTTGTCTGGCCACAGTGGATAAGATCATATTTTCAGATTTTAACTCCTTTACGATAGTCCTCCTTTGTCGGGGTGTCACTTTTGATGGGCGGCCAGATGATTTTTTACTGCCATAAGCATTTCTAAGTCGCAAATAATTGTTTACAACATTATGTGATCTGTTTAAAAGTTTACCTATTTCTCTATTCGATTTTCCACACCTTTTTAATGCATCAATTTTCCCCTGCTCAACCAGCGAAAGACTGCAACGACGACCCATTTCGTTTGATTACAACGTGATGTTCAAATCTGTTTAAACACCTCCACAGCAGCCAGCATAATCCCGCAGTAAGACTAAGCAGCGATATTTATGCAAATTTTTTGGAAATAAACGTGAATGGCAAAATTTCTGAAGGCGGACCTATCTTTTCGAAACGGTCTGAAAATGAAAATTTGCATAAAATAAAAAGGAATTATTTATTTTTAAGAAATTTCTTCGTAAATAATTACAACAATTACTGATTAATTACCTCTACCAAAAAAGTGATTCTTATTCTCAATTAAGAGTCGAAATTTTGAAAAATGTGGTGGACCTATCATTTCGATACGCACTGTATTGGCATTCAAGAAAAATGCAGGTGTGTATGTACAATTATATATATTTTAATCAGAATGGTTGCATATAATGTTGTTATTATTATATTTATATTAATAGCTGGAAGGGTGATTAGGGGTTAGAGATCCCAACTTAGTCATTGGAATGGATTTAATTACTTTTGACTGATTTATTTTAATTTTAATACTCACCATATCTCCATCCTTCCAAAATAATTAATAATTCCTATATGTGGTGCCGTGTAGAAAAAAATAATTAAAAAATAATAATTAATAATAATAATAATAATACATACGTACACATATATATGTATGTGTGTATAAAAATACGAGAAAGGTTGAGAATCAATACATAATCTCCCTTCCAGTTCCTAAGCAATATACAGTGATTATCTATAAATGTTTTTCTTTTCCCTGTCTTCTTTTCCCCATGGTAAATTAAATTAAATATAACCTCTTTGATAAATAGATATCAAAAACTATTATGTTCACAAACGCGCATAGATTAGATGCATAAGAGGGAATATCTGCATAGAACAGCAAAAGAAAAAAATTTAAGTACAAATAGTAAAACAAAACACAAAATAAAGTTAAGTTTAAATATAGACAGCATCATAAACGTTATTCCAAATTCTGATGCAAAATCAGAATCTAATATAGAAACCTTTGTTAATCAAATCGAGGAAAAGATACCAGATTTAATCAAACTAATTTTAATAAAAAATAAAATAACAGGAAAGCCGAGAGAACTTTTGGCCAATCTATCAAAACTAAACAACGAAAAAGACTAGAACCTATTTAAAACAAAATTGATCGAGACCTTTAAAACACCTAAATCATTCCAAAGAACGCAAAACTTATTCATGGAACTAAAACAGCAACCCAATCAAATCTGTCAGTGAATTTGAAAAATTTTTCAATATAACAGTAGGCAAATATCTCGTGGAATCAGGCCATGAACAATAATCTATTTAAAAAAACTTTAAAAACCCAAATTCTTAATGTATCATATCACATAAATCTTTTCGAAGCTATGATTTTGCAAATTTTTTTGTATTAAGGTGAAATGATAAATTTCAGCGGAAAAGATTTTGTACTCTTTTATAAACCACGAAAGTCTAGCGGTAAGGCAGTCGAAGATTCGATACACGCCTGTTTAAGCTTGTTGCTTTTGGCTTTTTTTAAGCTGGTTGTGCCTATCAGTCATTACAAACGTAAATATGCATAAAAACTTTTTTTTTCTTCTTTTTTTGTAAATAACTACATAATTATTTTAGAATTATAAAAATATGCATACAATGTTGCTCCCTGCAAACAATTTTTAAGTTTTAAAAAATATTTTAAATATGTTTGAGTACTACTTTGTGAATTTATCGATGAGTTAATTTTTATAAAACATTTTTATGTTTGAATACTAAATTTTTACCTTAAATTTAAGCATTCGAACATAAAAAAAAAGGTTTCTTCGAAAAACTCTTCAAAAATTCATAGGATACTGTATAGTCAACGAAAAATTTTCTTTTATTAATTGACATCCTTTCTACTAATTATCTGCAAAAATTAACTCACCTGGGTATTGAACACTCGACCACCGCGTTACTAACATGGCGCTCTAACCACCTGAGAAACGGAGAGACAAATGAAAAAGCTTATATTTACCTTAAAATGGAGGCGCATTTTTTATTAGCTTGAGATTCACAAACATACCGTAGTGAATGATAGTAAGTACATAAAAATTTGGGGAAAAGTAGGAGCGAAAGACCTACTACACACAATCAAATTAACCAAATTTTTAGAGGCGTTAAGGGCAGACTTTGCCTTCGAGGTTAGAAAAAATGCCCCTACCACATATCAGGAAGCAGTAAAACTCACGAAACAAATTGAAAACGCATATTCAGTCAAAAAATATCCACACACGGAGCAACCAGAAGCCCATGCACTTTGCGACACTCTACTGAATTTATCTAAGTCACAAACAGAGGAAATAAATTCATTACATGAACAAAAAAAAATTAAATTTGAAAATGAAAACAAAATAAAAAAGACCGACGCTAAGTGGTGTAACATCTGTAAAAAATCAACACACAATACAGATAACTGCTAGTTTAATGCAAAAAACAACCAATATCAAAATAAAAGAACATATGAAAATAATTTCAGCAGAAGTCAACAAAACAAAAAAGTTCCCCCATATTCGGCGATATCGCAAAACTACATACAATTCCCATTTCAGGATATAAATAGTAAACATAATTTTGAGCAACAAATCCCCATGGGAATATCCCCGACACGTTACGCGAACAATACATTTACCTCATCCTATTCATTCTCGCAAAATTATGGTAATCAAAGCTTAAATAGTCAAACATCCTTACTAATACAGAATACACAACAAATGAAGAATCCCCGTGCTCAATTTAATTCGATACGAAACAATTATCACAAGGGAAATGAATACAAACAAAGAAATTACACAAATAAAAATCACGGTACCGGGCCTAGAGCTAACTTCCTGGAAAACTGAATAAGGGATTTTCTCAGTATAATAAAACTGCCTCTAGACAAAAAAAAAAAAAAAGAAAGAAAATACTGTAGGGGTCAAGAAAGAGAGGAGAGGAAGATACTCTGATGACAATTCCAGCAGCAGCAAGAGAAAAAAAAAGATGCGGCTGAGTAACAGTCTCGTCCCCGATCCTGCCCAGTGAAATGGCCTCCCTGACCACATGCTAAATCCCGCTCGCATCGTCTGGTACCTGATAGAACTGGCCTCTCTGAACCCAAGGTCTCAAAGTGTTGATCGCAGTTAAGAACCTCCTAGTAGATGGATAAAGAAATAAACATCATTCGACCATGCTAATATTCTCAGGTGAGACTAAATACATTGTTCTTTTAAGTGGCCATCCCCCCATTTTTTTTTTATAAGAAAGGATAGTAAAATGAGTAAATAAGAAATAGAGCCTCGTAAGTTCATAAGAATAAAACATATCTGCAACAAGAAGGATGATTAGGGGTATCATTGGAATAGATTTAATTACTTTTGACTGATTTATTTTAATTTTAATACCCACCATATCTCGATCCTTCCAAAATCTTTATTAATTCCTATATCACATTCATGGAGATATAACGGTTTCTTTAAAAAAATTGCCCTTTTTTAACACTTTCCAACAAGGTTGAAAAGTATTAAATTCTTCGGTTTGTCTTTCTATCTGTCCGCACTCTAACTCCCGTAACTATTCATGGAATTTCTTGAAACTGATGTATGTTATTCAAGTTCCCTATCAGATGTTCCCTATTGAAAATGGAGTGGATACCTTAACTACAACCCAAATTTAAAAAAAATAGAATGCTTGTCACTTTTCAAAATTAAGTTTAATCTAGCAAAAAATAAGTACAAAATAGACATTTAAATGAACGTGTAACCTTTCTTATGCTTTAAAGTATACATAGCATTTGATATACACTTAATTCAAATTAATACTAAACTGAATTATCAAAAAGTTTACAGTGATGATGGTTTATATAGAGTCAAAATATTAGAATATTAAAACAAAATAATAAATAAATAAAATTTCAAACAAAACAATATTAATACTTTGTCGCGACCCCTTTTGCTAGAATCACAGCTCTGATCTTTTCAGGCATGGATTCCTCCAGCTGTTTACATTCACCGTTACTGATACTGTTCCATGCACTCTTTAGTGCAGCAATGAGTTCAATTTTGTTGGTGGGAACTAAGTTCTGAACTTTTTCTTTAGATTATGTCACAAATTCGTGATCGGATTTAGATCCTGAGAGTTACTTGCCAGTTTAATACCGAAATCCTTCTTTCTGTTAGCCATTTACGAGTCGATTTCGAAGTATGACACGAAGCGGAATCTTGTTGAAAGATAAACGCGTCTTTGCATAAATCCTCAGAGAAGTGTACCATGTAGTGCTCCAGTATATCTTGATACACTGCGGAATTTACACATTGTTTTAAAATACATAATTGTCCTTTTCCAGAAGCACTCATGCATCCCCATACCATGTCGGATGTTGCAAATTTGACGGAACGCCTTATACAAGATTTTTCAAAAGCTTCACCTTATAAACGCCAAACTCGAACACCTCCTTCGTCAACAGATATTTGTAATAACGATTCATCACTGAATAAAACATTTTCCCAGTCTTGTTGCCCCCAGAAGAGCTTCTCTTTGCACCAGAGGAGTCGTGCACGTCTCTGTTTTATGTTCAGCTATGGCTTCACTTTGGGGACCCGCGATTGAAACTCCAATTTATGCAATTGCCTAAACATAGTTGACTTTGACATGGCAGCTCCAGATTCTTTCCAACACTTATTGTAATAAGGAACACTTTTAAAGCAATTATTTTGGACGATTCGTTTTAATTTGCGTTCATCTCTGGCAGCCGTTACAAGCTTTCTAACACATTTACTCCGTTTATTTTTTAGTTGCCGGTTCTTCTATATTCCTTTAAAACCTTTGAAACCACCGTAGACTGCGAAAGTTTCACTTGATCGTAGGTAAACTGATGCTTTTTTCCAGCTTTAAACAATGATACAATACACGTTTTCGTTGTTTCCGAAATATCACGTTGACGACCCATTTTAAACGAAAGACTAACTTAAGATCTTCCGAACGCCAAGCTTTATACTTGTCGCAACCTATCGGTTTACAGATGTGTAAATTTTCCTCTGCATTTTAAATTTATCTATGGAATAAATTGATTATTCTAATTTTATGAACCATATAAAAATTCAACATAATTTTTAAATGTGTTAAAGACCCTTAAATTATTAAAATAATATCTATATAGTTGTTGAAAATTGTTTTGCCAATTCCTGAGTAACATACGTCACTTTTTTATTTACATACGTTCGTTTTACACAACGCACTGTCAAGTTTTGTTTAGAAAATACTGTTTTTCTATTATTTTGAATCTGGGTTGTAGTTGTATACAATAACACCCGAAATTATTCCAAAGTATTGTGTTCTATGAGAGGTGTTTCTACAAACCATATTTTAATACCGTTACTTTACACAAATCTTAATGAAAATGAAATATGCCATTCAAGTCCACTATCGGATATTCCCCATTGAAAATTGAGGAAATACCATTACTGATTTGAACACAGGGAAGTCCGAGAGTATTCCAAAGCATTGCGTTCTATTAGAGGTATTTCTATAAACCAAATTTTAAGAACTTTACGTTACACAAATCTTAATAAAATTAAAATATACTATTCATATGCACAAAATAATACTTTCTACAGAATGCAGTATGATTAACACTAGATTTACAGGGCCACACAAAATATTCAGTCACATTAACGGATATTATTGGAAATTTGTTAGAATTACATTTTCGTTTATATTAATCGTTTTTATCACTTTCTAAATGTTTTTAACAGTTTCCAATAAGGCTGAAAAGTGTTAATGACTTCGGTTTGTCTGTCTGTCCATCAGTTACATTGAGGGCTTTTACTGGAAATTTGCTGGAATTGCATTAAGCGATTTAACACATTTTAACATTTTTTAAGTGTGAGTATGATTCCAATTTGTGTATCTATATGTCCGACTGTCCATCTGTCCATCTGCCCACCCCCAGTGTCCATAAATATTTTCAGAATTTTTAAATATATATATATGTTATTGAATTTCACTATAGGAAGCTCCCTATTTTAAATGGAGTAATAGGTCGCAACCGGTTTGTGTGCAGGGACACCAAAAAAAAAAAAAAAATGTCAATGCTTTGCATTTTAGGACAGACATTTTTATAAATCACATTTAAAGAACTTTCTATTGTAAAAATCTTAAAGATATTGATATTTATTGTTAATATGCTAAAATTATATTTTGTATAAACTATGATTTGATTAACCTTCAGATTTACAGGGCTATACTAAAATATTCAGATACATTAAGGGCTACAATTAGAATATTAGGGTGACTTTTTTTTTTTTTTTTTTTTTTTTTTTTTACCCTAAGCATTTTTAACGCTTTCTAACAATATTTAAGAATGATTAGTAATTCAATTAGTCTATTAATGAATCATTTTTCACTCAATTCACATGCAACTTCTCACGTTGAGAGAATTTCTCTCAAATCATTGAGCTGCTTTGAGCCATTTTTGAGAGAAATTGGGCTTGATTTGAGTTACACTACGCTGGATCGAACTCGGGTCCCCGTCTGAACGCACTACAACTTTGCTACGCTTTTATGCTAAACGCCATTCTCAAACGGAGAAAATATTATTTATGAATTTTTACCTAACATAAACTTCCTTAAAATAACACTATTGATTGAAAATTGAGGAAAAATTCTTCAAAACAAAACCTCTATGACATTTTAAGAGCTTGCAAATTAATTCTGCGTAATTTAGTATGTTTAGAAACATAAATTCTTCCACGCAACGTTGCAGAATTACTTGAAATTGAAAAAACAGTATGTACTATTTTCTTTATGCATATTATTTCTGATGTTGAGTTTAATTAGAATTAAAACATTAAAATATTATATTTTTTGAACGTTTCATATACGTTTTATTAAATTAGTTTCAATGAATTAAATAACCTTAGACGTAAATAAATTTCTACATTATATAAATACATTGTTATTTTTCTGCATATTTCTTTAAAAAACAGTTTTTAAAAAGACATTCACTGCTTATTTTCAGTTTTTCATGACTAACGCTCGTGATTTGAGGAACTCTGCTATTTTTTGTCAGTTGTATACAAAACATTTGTTATATTTATTAGAAAAAAAACTTTGATATTTTACTTTTCCAATTATCAGAAGTCTTCAATATATTTTTTACAAATTAACGATTTATATGTATCTAAAAAATATTTTTCATGTGTCACTTAAAATATGATCGATAGATGGTGCATTTTTGATGCACTAAATGAAAAATGATCGAAATTCGATCAGGACTGGGCTGATATTTGAACGATCATTTTGACTGAAAAGATTTTTTATCAGAAAAAACTGATTTTACTCAAATTTGATTTTTTCCTAGAAATTTCTCTCAGATTATGGCTAAAAATATTCCGTCCACTTTTGAGTAAGTAAATCCGGTCCCACATTTTAAGACAGAATATAGCCAAAACAAATTCTATAAATTAAATGATTTCAATTGTTCTAATTTACATTATTTATCTATATAGGTTTTGAATAACCATTAATATTAGTTCGTTTAAATTCTGATTTTGTTTTCCATGATTTTAATTTTACATACTAAAACCCATTTTTCAGCTTAGTAAGATTTCTGATTAGAAAGTGTTCCTTTATAATCTACAGTACCACTTATTATTATTATTATTATTATTTTTTTTTTTTTTTTTTTTTTTAAGGAAATGCTGATTTTAGCTTTTAATCTTAGTTAAACTTAATATTTTTATTTTGCCATACAAAGAGGCAACATTACACAATTAGCAGCCATTGAATTTAAACTTTTTATCTAAATGATGGTAAAACAATTTTTTTCCCCCGAAAAACTTGAATAATTAAAAATATAATAACATTTTTTATAATTTAAACACAAAGTATTATATTCTAGATTTAAAAACAAGGTCATATAATGATCAAATAGAGACTTTATATAATTCCTAAAGAAAAAAAAAGTTGCTGCGAAAAGGCGAAAAATTAAAATTTCAGTTATTTTTTTCCGACAGATTTTAGTTATATGCCTCCGTAGAGGAGGGGAGGCACAGACCCCCCCCCCCTCCTTCCAGCTGGTGCCATTTTTTTTTTCTTAAGATTTAGATGCATTTTCAACCCTTTCGTTGACCAATTTTTTGCATCCATAAAATAATAAATATTATATTTCGTCATAAATATATTTCAAAAGTAAAAAGATATAAATAATTTTTGAAAATACGAGTAAAAGAGAGTAAAAATTGATATAGTTAACAAAGCAACTAAGAGGTGTGCTTAATATTTGTACCTAATATAACCACTGATGCCATTTAACATCATAACTTTTCAATAAATAAAATTATCAAAATTTTGAAAGTAGTACATGTTACAATTAATTAGCATTAAAAATGATATAAAAAATATTTGAAACAGTTAATTCATTTAAATGGCATAAAAAAAGGAAACTGATTTCGATATTATCATCAGAATGAAGTAAAATATCCTTTCTTTCATCAACAAAGATAGTGAAACCATCTAATATATATATATATATATATATATATATAATTTGAATTATTTAGTACCATTGTAACACTCAGCAGACAAAAGATAGATGAAGATACCAACATAAAATAAATCTTAATTGAGTTTTATTTCGATTAAAATTATATATATATATATTTCTTTTTTTTTTTTTTTCAGTTTAAAAAAAAAAAAAAAAAGTGCATAGATTCTAACATTAGGTTTCCCCACTCGTCACTTTTTTGTGCACCGGAAATTTTTAATAGTATATATTATTTAGTATTTTTTTTTTTTTTTTTTTTAATATTTTTTAAAGATTAATTAAAGTCAATCAAAAAATTCTTTTAAGGAAATTTCCGGTGCCCAAAGAAATGACCAGTGGGAACCTTATAATATTGTTCATTTTGAATCGGTGGGAGTATGTCCTTCTAAAACTGGAATCTGTGTATATGCTACATAAACTTTATTGGGTGCTATTTGTTGAAAGACCTGCGATTCTGTATTCTGATAGCCAAGAACTCATTGATTAGTTAAATAGTTCAAACCTCACTTAGAAAACAAGTTTTTTTTTTTTTTTTTTTTTTTTTTAGATTTAATTGTGAAAGTTTTGGGAAAACTATACAAGTGAAAGAATTTCCGATTTTCTCACAAAATTATTAGTTACTGTCGAAAAACTGCATTTCATCTAAAAAATGCATTGAATATTAGTAATTACTTATCATTCTTTAAAATTGAAACCTTTTTACACAGGGTTAAACGTAATAATGCTCAAAGTGTTCTACTTTTATTTTCAATACAGAACGCAAATAGATGGCAAGTGTTTTTCTATCTCTTTAATCACATATCTGTAAATAAAGTCTCGCTTCGAGTGGTTTTTACAAATATAAACAAAAATTTCACTAAAAAAAAATTAATTTAAATATTTGTTTAATGAAATTTCTATTTTGAAAAGGGGAAAGTGACCAACATTAATAGTCTGGGCATCGATTTTACTACTATAAACACAGTTTTATAGAAACAGTGGAGTTGTAATTAAACTTCCACGAGAAACAGCTTTCTGCAACTGAAGATGATGAACGAATTATCACCAAGTTTGTTACGTGAATGTTTCACGAAGAATTAAAAAAAAAAAAAAGCTCCAAATTACGCATTACTAGGCTCTTTGTTGTGTAAAGAGAAAGAAATAATAATAATAAAGGGAATACACATATGGAATGAAAAAATAGTGTGAACATTTTTCATTAGATTTCGACGCCACGTGATACATTCAATTTGTTAAATTTGCTATTTTCACACTAATTTATTATTATTATTCCTTGAGCGTATTCTATGAATCCTCCACATAAGAAATTTCATGGTAGTCTGCTTGATGCAGGACGCTGTTTATACTTTTTTTTTTCTTTCAAATATTGAAAAGTCTTTTCATTTTTTTTAAATCTTTAACGAAAAAGCAGGCCATTTCTACGTTATCATTATTAATATAAGAAAAATTTTGATATTTTGTCAGTCTTCATTTAAATCAATCTATGTTTTCTATTATTACGGCGTTTACCCACTTGATTGAATCTTATTTTAAAATAATGAATAAATAAATGTGTACATTTTTCGTGGAAGATGTTCCAAATTATTTCTCATACCAAAAAGAAAAAGATTAATTTATAGCGTATGTTATGACAATTTCTCAGCATTTTTTTTCTTTTTCTTTTTTTTATACTTTCTCACTTTCAGCAATTTAATTTAACAGCTATGATTCTTGTTGAAAAATGATGTTGTACATTAGCAAAGGAATAAATGATGTCTGCTCTAACTCATTAAGTATTTGCTATCTCCACAAATGTTCCTCTTCCGACTAATACTTAATTAATCACTACGCGTATCCTCACTAATTAACTCATTATTAGCAGGATTCCCGATAAATATCAACATGTATTTATGGACAGGGGATTCATTTTTCATTGGAAATAATATGAGACAAATTCTAGTTACTGATACATCAATTAATTACATCAAAATATATCTAGAAACAAATAATCACAAATATTCAATTATATACATATATATATATATATATATGTATATATATATATTATGTAGAACATTTATTGTATATCATACATCAGCCAGATAATTGGTATAGACTAGGCAAAATGAATCTTAGCGCACTATCAAATCGCAATAAACTGATTTTACTTTAAAATAAGAAAGTATTTATCATTTTATTTTCGAAAATTGATCGAATCCACCAGTTTTAGAACATGTCTGTCTCTCTGTGTGCGTCTTAAATAAATATTGTGGGCACTGTATCTACCTAACCAATGGACAGAATCTTACAAAAGTGTAATACTTATAATACCTATAACTAACATTCGTGCTGATACATTTTTGAGATGTATAAAAAAAACAGGTGACGCTGTCATGCTGCAATTTCCTCCACATAAAGGAAGGCTATACCTCAACTTCTATTGTGTAAAACTGCACCAAAACATGGTCTTCGCGATGTATATTATGTAAAACTCAGCTTATTTAATTTAGTTGCATATACACCGAGAGGTGGCATTGATATATTGAAATTAAATCCCATTTACAGATTCTATGTTATAAAAATGCACCAAACTTGGTATGGGAAATACAACTTCTAAAAATTAAGCTGTTCGAAATTCCGTAAGGTGACGCTGCTACCTTTGATACTTATAATTTTTCTTTCTGTATGAAATTTGATTCAATTTGTCCAAGAGACGCTTAGACATAGCCATTTGGAAAGAAATAGCAGCACTATCTGTTGAGCGATATACACCCAAATTTAATAAGCATAATTTTTCAAAACACACAACTTACATAGCGTGCTTGTTAACTACAATACTTGTTAACTAATAAATAACATAGAATCTGATATCTGAGGCATAGCTTTTCCGTAAATGCAGATAAATTTCAGCATAGCAGTGTCACCTTTCGTTCTATATGGACCCAGATTTAAGCAGTGTCATTTTACATATTATCCATGATACATACGAAGTTTAGTGCATTTATACATCAGAGAATCTGAGATATTGCCTTCTCATAAAAGGAATCAAATTGCAGCTCAGCGGAGTCACGTGTCAACCGCGATGTATACACAAATCAAAGCAGCATAGTTTTACATAATACCCACCTCATGTACCACGTTTGGTGCGTTTATGCTCAACAGAAATTGAGATATATCTTTCATTTAAGTGGGGTGAATCAAAACATAGCAGCCACATATTGAGCACCAATTTAAATCAAGGTTTAATAAATTATTAATCTTACTTAAATTCCGCCATTCATTCACGAAATACAAATTTTTCTAACACACGAACAACATTTAATGAAAACATGAACAAATATTTATCAATATGTTTTCTCCCAATTAAATTTTACATATGCAATTCGGTGCAATTTTCCCCAATAGATGCTGAGATCTGACCATCTGAGAAAATATTAGCAGCGCTACCTTTCAGTTTGTATACACCAATATTCAATAAGAATAATTTTTGTTAATATATATCTCACACATAATGTCTGATACATTTATGTAGAAGCTGAGATATAGCTTTCCTGTAAACGGAAAACATTGCAGAATAGCAGTGGCACCTGTAGTCCGATATGATCCAAAGTAAATCAGCATAGTTTTATCTAATATATATCTTACATGCCAAGTTCTATACATTTACATACTATAGAAACTTAGATATAATCCTTCCCAGAGTGGTTCAATATGCGGAGTCTTACATAATATATTATATATCTTCTATAGTAAGTTTGAACACTGTAGATGCTGAGCCTTCCCTGAAATGAGAAGAAATCGCTGTACGATAGCGCCACCTCTCAGGTTATAAAATCCAAAACTAAACAGCACCAATTCAAGCGAAGTTCCAAACAAATATCAAATTTGGTTAAATTAAGTTCATTGGTTCATGCGATACAATTTTCGCACAATTTTGCTAACTCAAAAGCACTAACATTTTCAAAAAATGGTGGAAAATTTATCCAATTTTATATATGTATATATGCAGAAGATAGTAATAAATCTTTTTTTTTTTTTTTTTTTTTTTTTTTAAGTAAGTAGTCATTCTGCTAAGTGAAATGAATTATGTTTTGCCTAAAAATATACTTTTAAATTAGAGCTGATACTAATTACTATATATATATACACATCTATATCTATCTACCTATCTATCTATATATATATATATAACTTCCATAAACCAAATCTTTTTTTAATTGCATATATGTTCAATAATATAAAATTTTGACAAATTCACACTCAGTAAGCTTACAGTGCGTTGCATGAATAAAAACGCACCTTTTCCGATAACCAGAAATAGAATTTTTTGAATTTTTAAAGAAGGAATATGGCTTGAAGTTATTGCATATGACTAACAACTGAATAAGGTGCTTTGAGCAAGTATGTTTAGGCTCATGCAAGCTTATGTAATGAATGTTTAAGCATTTTCTTATTTTTCACTGTTTTTTGTTTGTTGCACGAAATTAAACGCACTCTGTATTTTGCGTTTAAAATTTAACAGAGCCTCCGGAATTAAATTAAAACATAAATAATCGTGTTGCTAAAATTCTCTAAAATCCGTTTTAATGCTTGAGTGCAAAATTTACGGAGTTTGTACAGGATGGTAAGAGGAAGAACTTTGACAGTAGACGAGAGGATAAAAATCGACTTTATGCGTGGTAAAGGCTTTAGCAATCGCGAAACAGGGCTCTGAATCGGAATTAGTGAGAGTGTTATGCGAAATTATATAAAGAAAGGAGCAAATTATGGGATAAAAGCGTATAAGAAGCGAACAGGAAAGCTCACCAGTTACGACAAATGTCGAATATGCACGCTGAAAAAAAATAAGAATATTTCCTGGCGAAGATAAAGGCTCAATACAAGCTGGGTGTTCATCGGACAGCCATATGGAAAACTACAAAAGCTGCAACATTAATTAAATTTAAGAAAATGAAGGCGAAACAACCCTCACTCAAAAGCACAAGGATATGCGGTTGGAAAGAGCAAGAAAATGGATTCTAGATCGACTAAATTGGGAAAAAGTCATCTTCTCAGATGAAAAAATATTTAATCTCGATGGCCAGCACGGATTTCATAGTTACTGGCACGATATGATAAACGAAGAAATGTATTGTTCAAAACGTCAATCTGGAGGTGGGTCTGTCATGGTGTGGTCAGCCATAGGTTTTAAAGGGACTTTCGAATTAGAGTTCGTGGAGAACAGTATGAACTCTGTAGATTATGTCCAGATGCTCACAAGGAACCTCGCCATCAAGCAGTCAAAAAATCTGGAAGAAATTATATTTTTCAGCAAGATTGTGCATCTGTACATACAGCACATATCGTGAAAAAATGGTTCCGTGACAATAAAATTAAAGTTCTAGATTTGCCCTCAAAAAGCCCCGATTTAAACATAATGGAGAAAGTGTGGGATAATTTGGTTCGCCGTGTTTACGCAAACGGAAGGCAGTTTAACACGAAAGATGAACTAAAATCGGCAATTCTGTTAGCTTGGAAGACAATCTGCTTGGATGACCTTATGCCACTATATCAGTCAATGCCAAGGCGTTTACTGGCTCTTCAAGAAGCCCATTGTGGCTTTACAAAGTATTAGATACAGTATTTGTTACTCAGTTATTTATTTTTTACATGTGCATTTAAATTCATGCAACATGTATATTTGTCATAAATTCAATAAAATTATTTTTTTTTAAATCATATTGGTTTTTCATTTTTTTGACCCATAATTTCATTTCTTGAATCATACAAATACATGGTATAGAAGAGTAATACTCTTCTATACCATTCTAATTATTAAAGCTAAGGTGCGTTTATATTCATGCAACGCACTGTATTCTACCACTCTAATGGCTGTTGTCCCTTAGAATGAGGAATCTATAGTCGAGACCATAGTGATGCTACATCTATACACATTACTGTCTTTTAAGAAATTGCCAGCTTTAACAACTTTTTTCTGTAGGAATTTTTAGAACAAAAGATTACGGGAACAGAATGTGAAAGTGCATAAAATTAAAGGTATTTTTGAATATCTTCATGACATCATAAGAGAATAGTTTTTTTTCTCAAAATCACATTAATTATACCTTTCGAATGACACATTTTTCTGTCCTCTACTTCTATAATTAATGTGTTAAAAACGTACAACATATTTCATGCTTCCGTATTAACATAGATTCCTTTGTAAGCAAGGTTATACAGATGATACAAATGATAGGCTCCTGGGCGCAATAAAAATTTTAATTTAATTCTAACTCGAAAAATAATGATAGAAATGAACTGCAAAATTGGAAACCCATATTTTTGATGATGCATGAACCCCCCCCCCCAACCAACCAACCAACCGCATATACTTATAGGACGATTTGCAACAAAATTAGTTTGGGGCGGTTTATTTATTTAATTATTTATTTTTATTTAATTACTTATTTATTTATTTTTTTTATTATTATTATTATTTTTTTTTTGACTGCACCTACTAAAAATAAAGCTGCAATAGAATGTATGGGGGGAAAAAAAGTGAAATTAAACAGAAAATATTATGTTTTTTTAATATCGTTAAAAAATCGGTATTTATGTAAATTTACGGCTCCGCGATAAACGCTAATGATCGTTGAAAATTTCACAAAACGTTCAGATATGCATAATAATGCATAGAAACACGCACTTTATAATGCGGCCTTGAATTTGTATGAACTCTGCTAATAACTCTTATACTACGTTTGTGGGGAAACAACCCTATCTACTCAGAGTTAAGCCATAAAGCCACTGATTTTGTTTTTGTTATCAAATTGGAAATCAAGATAAATCAATGCGTGCAACACTTGTGCCAATGACTTCCATAATATTATATTAATTTAAAGGTCGTTCAATGTTCCTTACAGTACCCATGATTTCGAGAGAATCTACAACAGGCCTGTAGGATACTCCTGTTTGGCAAGGAATTTCTAAAAGAAACATTATCAACCCCTTTAGCAATTCTCAATAAATGCACTTATTTAGTCGCTTCTTATACATTTTGGCCCATGTCGTGATAGCTTGTTCTTGAAATTTTCAATAAAAGTGTTCCACGTTTTTTGAATTTCATTTTGAAACTATGAATTCTCTGTTTCATAATCCACTTCTCTTATTTCACATACCAGAGCTAAGTATTTAGTGATATGGAAATATCTTGTCCTTTTATGATCATAAAAATCTACAAGAAAAAACCTCACTTTAATGGACTTACAAAAATTTCATTAAAATTGGATGAGCATTGACATTAATATACTAATTATGAAGAAATTAAACGCTCTCATTTAATCTATTACCATGAGTTTTTATCTTTTAAATCTCGTTGATAAATTTCTCGTTGATGAAATCACTATAAAAATTAGTAGAAATTTTCCCTTTGCAATTTTTCCTTTTTTTTTTTTTTTTTTTTTTTTTAATATCATTTCAGCAACCCACCCAACAATGCAAACCAAAATACGCCCCACAACCTCCGCAATCATTCAACTGCCCACCTATCCTCCACCTTTTCGTTTCATTTTTATATATAAATATTTATATGCAGGTACATACATACAAAAAATATACATTTTTCTTAATATATTTAAACACACCAGAGAAAATTATAGATGGATCGAGATTAAACAAATTTTTAGAGAAAAACACTTTGAGTAGTATCATATACATTTTATTAATATTTCTGTTTCTAAATTTAATTAAATATAAAGTGTTAACCCTGAAAAGAAAGTTAAGGATAATGTTTTGATGTACAGAAATGTGTAAGCGTAATTTGAAATGAGCAAATATACTAACCTTAAAGCAAGTAATTTATTATTATACAGTTTTATTTATAAGAAGACAATTTTTAATGAGTTTTAAATTAGTGGCATAACTAAGGTTAAAGTCATCAAGATTACCATTATCATATGAAATAACTATAATGTCATCAATGTATATAAAAATTTTGAATATTTTTAAATTTTAAATTATGTTCATAAAATTACAGATATAGATCAGCAAGCATACCTGAACTAGATCCGTCTTGAGGAATACCAACTTTTTGAAGATAAATTTGGTTATTGCGCATTATTTAATTATTATTAATTATAAATTATTCAGAATTTTAGATTAATTTGAATCAGTAAATTTCTAATTTCTAATTCATCCTTATATTTATTGAATAATTAATTATGATAAAGGTCTAAGAGTTTAATATTATTAAGTAAGTCTTGAAAAATCAAATGTCTGAATATTATTAATTTTCTTTTTTAAATATTTTTTAGATAATCAATTAATTAATAGCTGTTTGTTTTGACAATGAATGTTATTAGTTTTAATGGTAAGTGAATAAATTTGACTTAAAATGTTTAGTGTTCGCTTGGTTATTATAAGTAGGGGAGGTGTTGTACTTTGGGACGTTTGTACCTTGGGACATTGACAATTTCAAAAAGCATATTGACAATACATTTTTTTTTCTAACTGTGACTCTAACAAATAGATAACAGCACAGTAAAAGGCACCATCAAAAACACTTAACACAGGACTTAGGGAGTGAAAGAAAATTTCATCTCTAAAAGTGAATATTTTTCTTATTCTAATTTCAATTTCTGAATTAGTATTCGTAAAACTATTCTACTCAATTTTAAATGGATATTGAACAAAAGATTTTTAAACGTTTTTGTTATGAGAAAATAATGATACTGAATTTTGATTGACCACCATTTTGATTTTATTTAAAATATGCAGTGATTGTACCTTGAGATAATAAACCCTGTTGTACCCTGGGACATGTCTCAAGGAACAACATATGGCATACACATGGTTCTCAATAATTTGAGTATTTTAGAATAAATATATCTTTTAGTATGTCTTAATAATAATAATTTAATATTAGTAATATTTTAGCATAATTTCATTTGTAACAGATTCAATTTAAGTGTTAAGTGAAGCTGCTGAATCTACAACAGCAAATGCGACATATGAGTTAAAAGCTATATGTGTAACAAAGATCATTTTCAGGTTCACAAGCTGTGACACCCCCAATAATGATTTTGGCATTTCCCAAAATTTCAGCTTGAAAAAATAAGGGCAATAAAAGAAAAGTAAAATCTTGCATTTAACGAATTCTTCAGTTGAAATTGAAGTAACAAAAGTTGAAATTGTAGCAACAAAGCAGAAAACTGCTGCATCTAGAATGGAAAAAAAAAAAAAAAAAGAACACCTAAACAACACATTAGCAGTTCTCAGAATCTAATGTTCATAAAACAATTTTATCAAGTACAGATGATGACAGCACTGAATATTATCAAACCACAGACATATTAGAAAAATAGAGAGATTACCTTTTTACAAAAGTATCTGAAATAATAAAAGAAAACTATTGTTGCTGTTGTTGTCGTATGCCACTCGGAAATTTCGAGCCCCGGTAATGGAATTGACCGGTTTTTTTAAAGAATGAGGGGTGCGTCTTCCGTTATTTAGTAGCGCCTCATAGGGAGGAAGTACGACTTTAGCTCCAGAAGCTGGTGAAAGATGGCAGCACCAGCCAAACAACAGGAACACGAATTTTGTTCCGGATCAGAGCGAGTTAAACCAATGTTCCGGTACCCCCAGAGACATAATTTTTGTAGGGAACTTGGAGGACTTTGCGACCATGACGGAGTTTAACGTGCACCAGTCGCCATTAGCGTACACGACGGTCTTCGGCCGGCTCGAGGACCGAACCCGCAATCTTTCGATCACGAACTCGCTGCTCTTACCAACCAGGCTACCGCGGCCTAAGAAAACTATTATATTTCATGTCTGAACCCCTAGAACATCCCTTGGTTTGATCCTTGATCTGAAATAGTGGAGATCCTTCACAATGAGGTTTTTGAAGTGTATATTTATCAATATATTTAGTTAATTTACGAATATTTTTTTATCTTTCATATTTATTATTATTTTCGTAATACATCAGCGACTGTTTTTTTTTTTTTTTTTTTTTTTTTTTTTTTTTTTCTTTTTAATGCCTTAAAATATTATTGTTAACTATTTGCATAAAACGGGTTTAGGTTAAGACTTTGAATGAATCTTGAAACATGTCCCAAGGTACAACACGGTGTTGTACCTTGAGACAGTTTACACTTCCTACTTAAAATAGCTGGAAATGTTTTTATTTTCAAACTGTTTGATTTACAAAATATATTATGCAGCAGAATGTTGGAGTATTTAAATGTTGTATTTAGAATTCAAATTTAGCTTTAATTGTAGAAGTTAAAAATTAAAATGTAAAAAGCGTCCCAAGGTACAACCCCTATTGCATCCAGTACTAACAGTGCAGAATTTAATAGGTATTTTATGAAACTTGGGCATCAGTCCCAAATATGGATAAATAAAATTTCCAATAGGAAGATTTAGAAAAAAAAGTGCTTTTATTTTCTGAAATACAATAGTTTTATTATTATTATTATTAAAAGAGATAAATAAAGATGATAGATTTTTTTTAAAGCTATACAGAACTTATTTAGAACCAATTGTTTCCATTTGTTGAAGTAAGCCATAAGCTTATTATAATAAATAGATGTTTTATAAACAGGTATATATCATGCAAAAATTCTGTATAAGTATGTGTAATACTGAGTTTAGAAGGAAGTCTATATTTGGTACTATATCCCATAATTTCTGTTAAATAAGGATCATTTACAATATTCAAATTACCAGTAATTGTTTGTCCATGGTCACAATTAACATATTTTTTAAAAGAAGGATTTTTGCATCTGCATGCGTAAGTATCATTAGACGAAGAATTTACTGAAAAAGAATTACGATAGTAGATTTTTCTACTAAGTTGAATTGGATATTTAAAAATACACGTTATTGGTAAACCGTTAATTGGGAACATGCAGGTTTTATCATTAACAATGCAGTTAAATTTATTTAAAATAGGATTTGAAAAATTAATAATCATTTGAGTATTAGGATTAACGTGTTTAGTTTTTTTTATTATTATTATTAATAATATTATTTATTTAAATTTAGTTGATATTGTTCGATTTTAGTCATAATAATATCATAAAAAGTGTCAGAATAATATTTATTGAAAATTAAGTTTCATAAAAACATTTAAGTAAGTATCAATAAATTTTTTTTTTTACAAATAATTTTCCAATTAAATATATTTTTGAAGGTATTGTGAGTAATAGATTTATTTGAAATAGAAGTTAATGATTTTCTTCTTTTGTTATGCGAAGTCTTGTTATGCAAAGCGTGATTATAGGAGAGTAATCATGAATGGGGTTAATATGTGATCGAACTCGAACAGTTTTATTGAAGCATTCTGAGTTGAATATATAAGGATAAACTGCATTATAATATTTCACATATGATGATTCTAAAAAGAAATGTTCATTTTTATTTTTATGAATTTTAATCATTAGTATTATGGAATTTAAGAAATTTAAAGTGTTTAAATTCAGCAACAGATTTACGAATATCCCCCAATTACAACACATGAGAAATTGTGTTTATTCGGAAATGAATATAACCCGGAACTAAATAACTATAAGATGTGTTTACTTGGAAATGAATATTTTTGATGAAAATTTGGGGCTAAATATTTTTTGGAGTGCTAAATTGATTGGACATATTCTCATTACCAGCAAAATTCGCATTCCATGTTGACCCTTTATTCGCCGGTTGCAACATAAGGCAGAAATTGGGTTTGGTCGGAAATGGATATAACGATTTTGATGAAATTTTGCAATTAAGTGGTTTTGGGGATGCAAAATCAATCAGATTTATTCTCATCTACAGGAAAATTTCCGCTCGCTGTTAACACTTAATTAGCCGGTCCTAACATATGGCAAATCTGGGTAAATCAGAAATGTATATAACGATTTTGATGAAAGTTTGTAATTAAGCGGTGAAAAATCGATTGAAGTTATTCTTTTCTTCACGAAAATTATTGCACGTGATTAAACCTTCATCAGCAGGCTGCTCGGAAATGGATGTAATAATATTGATGAAAGTTTGGAATTAAATTATTTTGGGGTATAAAATCGATTAGACATATCCTCATCTTCGTGAAAACTCACGTTCGCTTTTCCTTTATCCGACTGTTGCAAAATATGGCAGAAATTGGATTTAAACGGAAAGGGATGTGACGATTTTGATGAAAGTTTGGGTTGTTTGGTTTGAAAATACAATTAGACTTATTCTTATATTTAAGAATATTCGAGTTCACAGTTAAACCTTGAACTGCCGTTTGCAAAATATATTAGAAATTGGGTTTTCTCGAAAATGGATAAAATGATTTTGATGAATGTTTTGGGTTAAGGGTTGTTTGGGAAGAAAAAATTAGACTTTTCCTCACATTCAGGAAATCTTGGGTTCACTTTTTATCCACCGGTTGCAAAATACGGCAAAAATTGGGTTTACTCGAAAATCAATATAGCGATTTCGATGAAAGTTTGTGGCTAAAGGTGTTTTTTAAAGTGCAAAATCGATTAGATTCATTCTCAAATCAGAAAAATTCCCGTTAACTGTTAAACCTATTTCATTCTGTTTTAAAATCTGGCACAAATTAGGTTTACTCGGAAGTGAATACAATGATTTTGAGAAGAGATTGGGGTTAAGGGCTTTATGGGGTGAAAAATTGGTTGGAGTTAAGAAAAATTCGCATTTGCTGCTAACCCTTTAAATCAACGTCGGATAAAAAATATGACAGAAATTGGGTTTACTAAGCAATGAATCTGACAATTTAAAAAAAAAAACGTTGAGTTAAAGATTTTTTGAGAAGACGAAAACTCATCGGATTTATCTTCATCATTAGGTAAAATAGCGTTCACTGTTAACCCTCACTCTGCCTTCTGCTAGGAAAATTAGTGTTCATTGTAAACCCTCATTCGAACCGTTGAAAAATGTGGCAGAAATCAGGTTTACTCTGGGTTTTCTCGAGAATGGTTCAAATGATTTTGAATGAAACTTCAAAATAAAGCTGCTTTGAAACGATAAAACCTATCTGATTTATCTTCATCTTCTGGATAATTATCTTTTGCTGTTAACCCTTATTCTTCCTGTTGAAAAATTCGGCTGAAACTTGGTTGTCTGGGAAATGGGTCTAACGATATCAGTAAAAACTTCAGGTGAAGTGCTTTTTGAGATGACAAATCCATCTGACATCGTCTTCTTCACGTAAATTTGTCACTGAAATTCTTTTCCGTCCATTACAAAATATGGAAGGAACATGATTTTCTCGGAAATGAATCAAACGATTTTAATAAATCTTTTTTTTTTTTTTTTTTTTTATGAGAAACCAATGTGACATATCCTTATCTTCAGGAAAATTAGCGCTCACTGCTGATTTAACCCTCACTCCAAATTAGCAAAATATGGCTGGAATTTAATTTTCTTGGAAATTGCTCAAACGATTTTGATAAACATTTAAGGTTTGGGTTTTTTAGAATAATTAAACTAACGGAATTTTCCTCGTCTTCAGGAAAATTAACGTTCACAATTAACCCTCACTCTGCTCGTTGCAAATCTATGGCAGAAGTTTAGTTTTCTGGGCAATGGCTTTAACCATTTTTTTTAAAAATCTTAGCATTAAGTGTTTTTAAGATGAGAAACCTATCTGATTTATTCTCATCTTCATGAAACGTAGTTTTCACTCTTAACACTCATTTCTCAGAGACAGGATTTTCTCAGAAACTATTTATATAATTTTGATAAAAACTTAGATTTTTACTTATTTTAATTTTAAATTAATTTTACTTATTTATTTATTTATTTATTTATTTGATGGAAGGGGGCCACTGAACGCTATACAGTGGTTTGGAACGATTTTATTCCTCGTAGTTTGTTACATTAATAAAAAAGTGTTTTCCAGAGAGTCATCGAACATTTAGTAATATCCAGATTTAGGGAATTTCAAAGATTATAATTGAATTGTAAATAAAAGTATTTGACTTTCTCTTTAGAATATTTAGAGTTAACCGGTAACGCGGGCTACCCCAGGGGGGGGGGATGGCAGAAACTTCTTTTATTTATTTATTTATTTATTTGTACTGGAATGATTTTGATAAATATTTAGAGTTAGTGTGTTTTTAAGATGCTGTTCCGATCCGAAGTACCCTCATCTTCAGTGTAATTGGCTTTCACATGTAACCAGCACACCACCCGGAAAAAATACGGCATAAACTTTGTTTTCTTGGAAAGCGCTGAAATGATTCTTGGGGGGGGGGGGACTTTTAGATTTTTTTTTTAAGATAAAAACACGCTTTCTCTTATATATATATTTCTTATTACAACATATCTACACAATCGGCAGTTACTAAAATCAAAGCCAATAAATTATTTATTAGTGCTTTCAAAGCACTGAATTGATTTTTAGTGCAACAGTCAAAGAAAAGCAAATTTAACGCGTATCATTGATTGACAGGATTCTTACGTTATGATTGGTGAATACATGCGCTGTAACTTCAAAACTTACAGATCTTAGGACTTGAAAACTGATTAGTTTCAAAAAGTTATTCTTTATTTCTTAATATTAGACTGTTTTATGCTAATAACAGATTTTTCTATTTTCAGATAAAAGAAAAATCATTCTTCTTTCAAGAACTTTCTAAGTAGCTAAATGTATATAGTGTTCCCACAAACAATTATTAATTTTGGAAGTTCTTTTCAAAAAGTACAACTTATGTACATACATTTTTGTTTTTTTAAATTTAGCATGTTTTTATTAAATTCAATTCTTGTTTGTTTGTTTGTTTGTCCAGTACAAATCTTGAAATTGACTTTTCACTAACTTCTCGACTAGCTATAGACATTTGAAACTTTCGGGATAGCTCAGAACACGGTGACAATACTTTTTTAATACTTTTAGTCAACTGTTTCAGGTCTCTACTGCCTTCGGCAGCGTTTATATGATTCAACAGAAAATTTATTTAACTAACTTCCGACTTGCTAGACATTTGAAACTTTCTAAATAGTTCAGAACACGATGAAAATTCATTTTTTAGATATTTTTAACCAACAGCTTCGGGACCGTACTGCCTTCGGTAGCGTTACCAGTACAAAGCTTGCAATCGATTTTTAACTAACTTCCCGGCTAGCTATTATGAAAGTGAAAATTATAAATCAAATGGCTAGCTCAAAACACGATAGCAATGAATTTTTTTAGTACTTTTAGCCAATTGTTCTGGGTTCCCGCAGCCTTCGGTAGCGTTTATATGATTCAACAGAAAATTTAAAAACATGGTATATAAAAAGTTCTTTTTATCTTGTAATTATTTAATTTTTTATTAAAAATGGCGGACAGAATTACCGCCGTCTTCTCTGTATCGCACTGTCAGAACCACGTTTTCACTTCCTGTACACATAATGAGATTTTTCAGATAGGGAAGACGATCTTTGTAGCACTTTTTTGGAATTGTTGGAACATAACGTCACAGCCAACAATTCGGCACACTGAGTGAATCTAGACATGTTTGTTGTAGGGGGCCCAGGTCGAAAGTCTTCCATGGGATTCATTCTAAAGGATCTTAGCACATATTCCCGTAAGTTTCGGAGAAAACTGCTGACTCAGACTAGGTCAACTAGCACGAATAGTTTTCTCAATAAAATATACAAATGAAATGAAAGCAATAAAATCTTTAGAAGATGTGAAAGATAGGGACAACTGTGGTGTTGTTATGTAGGGATTGAAGTCAATAGTCTACTCGTGGAACCTGGGACTGGGTGGAAAGGTTTTTGTTTGGAGAATTTCTGAAGGATTTCTAGCCGGTATTCAGACGAATTTCAAAGAAAATCACAGATAACTCTGAGCAGCTAGACCGACAATCGGAACCGGTGTTTGTACTCATAACCTCCTATTTACCAACTTAAAAAGCAGAATTTCTCGGCCGCTGGTGGGATGACCATAGTGACAGCGTTTGAGTTCCTTTTGATTTTTCATTTTAACTGACTAGATAATAAATAATTTAACTCAAAATTAAAGATCATATTCATTTTAGAATTATTTATACTGGTTCAGTAGAATGAAAAAAATTTTACGAATTCAACAAAATGTGTAATAAATTCATAAAGAAATCTAAAGATTGCATTCTCCTTATTTTTATCATTTCTTTTCTTTTTCTTTCTTTTTTTCTTTTTTCTTTTTTTTAATAATTAACCATAAATAAAATAGAAAATAATTGATTTAATTTTAAGGATTTAATGCTGATTTTAAGATCATTAATTAGAATCATTTGAGTAAGACAACATGCCAAGCATATTTTTCCAGAACCCCGTATTTTTGTGGTTAAAGATTATTAATATTTATCCATTGACATTGGTAACAATTTTGCAGAAATATTCCATTTAAAATAAGAAGAACCAATGAACTGTGTGATATGGAAAACATATATATATTTATTATTATTTATTTATTTATTTATTTATTTATTAGTAACTAGTGGTCGCCCAGTGGTCGAAATTCGACCATAATTAATTAATAAAATCGCAATTAATCATAAAAAATATAATTGCGCATAACATGGTGAACGACCATGTGCAGCAGTCTATTTTCAAAATAATTTTTTGACTTACTTTTTATTGAAGGTTCATTTGAAATAAGTCCATCATACAATGATTTAAAATATTCATTTTGACTTAAGGGCGGTAATATTGCTTTACCCTTATGACAACATGAAGTGAATGCAGTTCTGTCACCTAAAGTGACTTCAGATTCAAAATGTTTCGCATTGCAAAACCTGCATTCCAAATCCATTAATCCACAATCATAACTATAAAAAACTTTTGGAATGACATTTCGTGCACATTTAAATTTATCTGTCAAATTCACTTCTTCATTCTGTATAATATTAACACTATTTGTATTTTCATTACTATTATTATTATGTGTCCGCAAATATAGATTCCTTCTTCTTTGTCTCTCACTCCGACCCGTTAATGTTCTATGTCGAGGCATAATAAAAGTAGAAAAAAACTTTCATCGTCAGTAGAAAAAATCGTTATTTTTTTTTATTTTAGGTTGATTTCTTTAGAAACTGATCTATACAAATTGAATGAGTTGAGTTGAGTTGAGTTGATTAATTAGTATATATATAATGCAAAACTTGTGTGTTTTTAAAAAATATTAGCATTCTGCGATAACTCTTTCAGATGAAACTGGCTATTTAAAAAATAACTCATTGTTATTAACTTTTATTATTGTTATTAACATATTAACTTTTTATTATTAATTGAAATTTCAAAATTTTGGCAACAGTATAAAAAAATGAAAATGCTAATTTTAATCTGGAAATAAAACCCGATAATATAGGCTTTGAATTGCACCTTTGTCGTTTCACAAATGTTCCAATTTCTCGTCTTTGTCGTTGTATTTTTAAAAAATATTAGCATTCTGCACTTCTTCTCTATATAAACTATAAGTGTGCGAAATTTCATAATCCTCCGTCCGCGCAATTTTCGTAAAAAGGGGTACAAAGTTTTTGCTTCACGTATTAATATATAGATTCCTAAAGTTTTTTTTTTTTTTATTATTATTATTATTATTTTTTTTTTTTTTTTTATCGCTCAATATCTCGAAATAACGTACAAAGCGTAAGCAGAAAAATAAACATATAAAATTATTTCAAGAAATGTTAAAAAGATGAGTGTCTCTTCTTTTTTCTTTTTAAGAAAAAGCAGAAGAATGCGAAAAAAATAAAATTAGTAATTAGCTTTTTCTTTTCCACTAGAGAAAACAAAATTCTTTAACTATTAAAAAAAGTTTATTAACTTAAGAAACGTCTTGTGGTTTTAAAAAATCTCTTTTTTAAATCGAATGATGTTTACAGGAAACAGTTTAAATAAATATATTTTGTCGTACTTACTTTTTGTCATTTAACCGAAACAGAATTTATTTTTATTTCTATCCTAAAAAAAAACTCACTCTGTGTTGCATCAACTACAGTTCAAATGTTATTTTTCTGATTTTATTTATTATTGTGTATAAAATGTTTGACTTAATTTAAAGCATTGTTTTTAATCGATAGTAATGTTTCTAAAAACGTAATATTGAGTTCATTTTCTAAATGCTTCTTAAAAAGGCTCTTAAAAAAAAATGTTGTTTTAATTTATTGTTCAATAATTAATTTGTATTCTTACAAAATAAAAGTGTTAGGACTAACTATTTTATTATTATTATTATTATTAAAGTCCCTACTTGTCATTTAAAATTACTATTCTAATTTTTTAAAGAAATGGGCCATTTTTATAAAGAGTAAAAGTGTGCATGAGATTATTTATTCTTTAAAAATTCATTCGTCTGTTAATTATTTAGTAGATATTTTTAAAAATCTACATAATCTGCATAAATCTACATTAAGCAATTCAAATATTACTAAATTTTCAGAAAGAGAAAGCAACGTGTTCTAAATTTTAACTTCCAAAAAGCTTTTAAATTTTTTCCGCGATAATTATAAGTTATTTAATTATCATGGACAAAAAAAGAAGAAAAAAATGTACCAAAAATCTTTTTAAATTTTTAGATAAATTGGAGTATAAGGTCGATTTTTATGCCAACTATGTGAAAAATGCCAGATCCGGAAATTGAACCCGGGCTCTCCGCTTAACGTTCGGATACTCTACAACTGAGTCGCCCTGCCTGATAACTAACTCGGGTTATCAGCCAGAATAAAATTTCTAATTTTTTTTTATATGTTTATCCTTTCACCATATTCCTTGTTTGCCCAAATTCCCAGTTGTACCAAAGTAAATACAAAACAAAATTCATTTCTTTCAGTTCTGATGAACTAAATGAAAGAGAAAAATACTATTCCTTTAAAGCAATTGCATAATGAAAGTAAGTGTCCTTTAAGTGTACAATTTCATTAAAATATTATTATATATATATATATATATAATCGATATAGTATCCACAACTTGAATATTACTTTTAGAGTAATATTCGATTTTATAATTTTTATATGATAAATGCAGGGCGCGAAATTTCCGCTCGCCAGCTCGCCATTGGCGAGTGGAAATTTTACTGTGGCGAGTAAAATTTCAGTCTAAATGTAGATAGAATTCTTACAGTATGCGGTACTACACAAAAAAAATAAAATAAATAAATAAATAAATAAATAAATATAATTATAAATTTAAAAACGCAAAATCAGGCTAATCTTAGGTAAGGTGACTAGACATCCTCTTTTTAAGAGGACAGCCTTTTTTTTTTTCAACGATCTTCCCTCTTAAACGAAAAAAAAATTACAGGAGTTAAGTCCTTTTTTTTATGTTTTTCATCCTCTGACATCTTTTTTCAAATTCAAAAGATTTAGTCCTTAATTTAAAAAAATTCGCAAAACTGGGAAGGTCAATCGGCTGTATCGAATACAGAGATGCCAACTTTTATAATTTATTCCGAAGCATTGTTAGCCCCGCCCTTTTTTCACACCGGAAACTTTAAAGAATGATTTTCCTCTTACTTAACTATTGTCATGCACCAAAGAGAAATATTGTATAAAATTTCTGCTGCGAAAAGAAGGCAGGGCTAAAATTTCTCCGGAATAAATTATAAAAGTTGGCAACTCTGCGAACAATGAACACTAACATTTTCCTGCGTTAGGTTCGCAAAAGAACTACTTTCTAATAAACTTGCCAAAGCATATTATGGTTTATGTCTATTCAAATTCTTCGAATCGCACAAAAAAAAAAAAAATTCCTATATATTTATGGTTCTTTGATCCAGAACACGGAATCACTATTGAAATTGTCATGAAATCGTTAAGAAGGTGATGCCCCGGTTGATACACAGTGGGTTGACGTGTGTTCTCACTTTTCCATGAATAACATTCCTCATAAAAATAGGCCCAAAAGTGACCGAGAAGTTCTGTCCTCGAAGCTGGTATACGTGAGGAGCTGGGTTCGATACCCGGTCGCGCTCGTTGGCTTTGCCGTTACGAGTTTTCTGTGGTTTCCTTCGAAACTAGCGTAAATTTGGGCTAGGACCTCTTAGAAAGACCCCACGGAGGACTCTCCTACTCAGACCTGGAGCCCTAGTGCAGATAATTGGTGTTAATGATAACACTACCACATCCTAATATGCAACAGTTAGTTGAATTCATTTTATGTCCTCCTAGCAAAAACTTCCTCACAAAGCGACTGCTTTCTTCAATGAACAAAATGTAGACATGTGAAAAAAAATCCCCTGTATATACCTACTTTAAAAACTTATTAACTACTAAGACTAATTTAGGTTATACTTGTGAGAACTTTTATAAAATGTTGATAAAGAATGCTTCATTAAAACAAATCGTTTCATCTGCCGAATAGTAATTTTATTTTTTCATTTGCCAAATTTATTGTTTCTTTTATGATTATGATCGCAATACAAAAGATGTCTACCAACTTTTTTTATGAAATTGCATGACAGTACCACAGAAAAAAAAAAAAAAAAGTTTTGTTTATAGAAAAAAAAATTAATAATAATTAAAAAAAAAAAAAAAAAAATCTACATTGTCCAGTGACACCTATATAAATTAGGGATTTTTCCTCTCGTATCCGTATATTATTAATTTAAATTAAGGTATACTGATCCAAATTCATCATTTGAGATAAAAATGTTTCTACAGTTTTGTGTAAAATCGCTTTGAATCGGTTTTTTAATCATTTTCATTCAATTTTGTGTCCTCTAAAATGATATTTTCTTCAAAATTGAATGTCTTCTATTTTTTTTTTTTTTTTTTTTTTTATAATAAGAAATTGCATTATTTCTCCTCTTTTTCCAATAAAAAATTCTGGTCACCTTATATATAAAAAGTAGTGTAAGTTAATAATATTTTGGGGCGAGTGACTTTTTTTTTTCGCGAATGTAATCTAAGTTGAAATTTCGGGCCCTGATAAATGCATATGCTGTCTGTCGACTACAAGAATAGCTCCCGTCAAAATGTCTGTATCTGTCTTCCGTGGAAAAAAGTTCCGCTTCATTTTCAACAGAGGAAGCCAGAAGAAAGGCATCCACTTTCGATGACTGAACGTCTTGATGGCGTGTTGGGAGTGCGGACTTAGGGAGTGAGGTAAACTGAGCAGTCGCCCAGAGCGGCTAATATTTACGAAGTTCGGTTAAAAATTGGGTCTGCTGAAATTAGCTATAATGGCAATACTTCTGGCACTTTTTGTTTTTTAAATGACGAAAGAAAAAGGGGAAAGTTTTCAGACTTTGATAACCTTTCGTCTTTGATATCCCAGCAGTTTTTGTCAGCTTTATAAGAAAATTTTGAGAAGCAGAGCGAGATGAAAATGATTTTAACGCTATAAGAAGGCATTTTGTTGTTGTTGTTGTTGTTTTGTGGCTTCGATTGCTGTGATTCAAGGAATATTATAATGAGAACTATAGCAAGAATCTCTTTAACATCGCCAGGTGATATTAATTCTAGAGCACATTCAGGAACAGCAATAGGCGAGATATCTTGCTGATTCTCAAACGAGAACTACTAGAAGACAAGAAAAACTAGTGAACCAGTGGCGGATCCAGAACTTAACTTTTTTTTTTGGGGGGGGGGGGCTAAGAGTTTTCAAGATGTTATTCCAGATCAAGGAAAAATTTACAATTGTAACATCCAATTGGGAATGTTAGGGCTTTTGGGGGGGGCTTCAGCCCCCTAGCCCCCCCCCCTTAAATCCGCCACTGTAGTGAACAGTGACTTGCAGGTGCTGAACTGTTAATGGCTGGAATACAAGAAGAAGCTTAAGAACAGGCACAAGCAGCTGGTAGAAGGCGAGAAGGAATTGGCGAACAGAGAAAAAAAACAATACAGATGCTGAATGGACAGTAGTTAAAAGAGAAGATGAATCTGAACAAGCATGAGCCGTGCGTCAAAAATACGCTGAAAGAAAAGCTGTTCAAAGATCAGAAGAAACTTAGGGAATGACTAGCCACATTTTTTTCGAATGCTCAACAAGCAGCAGCTACAAGATAAGAAGAAACCGAAGATCAGGTATAAGCCAGGTGTCAGGAACATGTTAAAAGGAAAGCTGATCAAAGGCGAGAAGAAATTTACGGGCGAAAAGCCAGGTTGAGAGACGTCATATTGATACTATCGAGCATTGAACGCTACCAATTGGACCCTATGAGCACTTTGTGATGATTTTACTTCATATTTAGCTTTTTAAAATATTGTCAGCATTACCAATAATAGCAAATGATTGCGTAAATTGTTGTGCGAGAAAGTAGCACAGAGAATCACTTGGGATATGGTGTTCCAAAAGGGATAAGTTAAATGCTTCAAATTTCTGAACTACTAGAACCTTGGATAACTTGTCTTAAATTTTAAAACCAGTCCTGATAAGGCCAAGTAAGCCTGCTAGAGTTATAACTAAATTCGAGTTAAAAATGTTTCTCCTTAACTTACACAAAAAAGAAAAAAAAAATCTAGGGTAATTTTATATCTCCTGCATCAATGTGTGTATGCTTCAGGATTTAAAATAACTTCAACAACACTTTTTTCTACAAGGATCGAAATCTCTTCCATCTGCAATACGCTCATAAAAAGGAAATCTTTGATTACACCTACAGGCTAAGTTTATCACTTTCCGTGGTTGCGGAAGCAAAATTGGGGTGCAGCACTTTTTAAAATAGAGGTTGCAGGGGCTAGACGCTTGTCGGCTAAAATCTTTCGCCCTGGGCGGCTAAAAGTGTAGGCATAGCCCTGCGCGTTGCCGATGTTTGTATTATTGTTATTAATTGTTGGATTTTATTCTTGTGATCGAATGACAGTAGCATACTAGGCATTAAAGAATTTTTAAGATTTTTTTTTTCTAATGAGTTTTTACGTGGCAAGGGGCATTGCAGATAAATTTAGTCATTGTTATTAATTTAACTGCTTGAAAATACACTCCTGCTCCAAAGTTACGCAAGATTTGCAAACGATCAGTTTCTTTCCATTTAAAAACTTACCTTTCGATGAAATGTTTTTAAATATTGGGTATTTAAAGAAAGGGTCTTCCTCATGTTTTTTAGAGAAGATTGGTTTGAGACAACATTTAGGGGGCTGGTAACATATTGAACAAAATCAATAATGTTTGTGATCACCCTGCGTATTATTAATTAAACGAAATGGTCTATAACTGTAGGATATAAAAATATAGGCTTAGTTCAATTTGTGGATGCATTTGTGTAAAGATAGCATGTTAAATAAAGAAGATATAAGCTATTTATTTTAAAACTTAAAAAAAAAAAAAAAAAAAAAAAAAAAAAACAGCATGTTTTTTATTTATAATATGCAGAATTTTAAACGAAAATTATTCCTACTTTTAGATAAATTAAAGAAACATTTTTGAAATAATATGCCGCAATCAGAATACAAATAACTTAAATAACTACGAAATATGAGCATTTTTATGTAAAGTGTTTTCCCTGCGCATGTGCGAACGATAAAGGGAAAAAAAACTTTTTTTTTTTTTTCCTAATTTAGTAGCCAAATGTCTTTTTCACCTTATACTACAATCATTGTCAAATATAACTGAAATTCAAAAAATTGTACGCAAAAAGGGTAAGCAGTTTTTCAGTTATTGACCGAAGTTGATTTTCTTTTCAGAAGTCGTTTACACAGTAACGTTCTCTTTATAAATCAACAGATAATTACAGTAAATTACATAATTCTGCTTAATGCTTTAAATACGCCTATATAATAAGAAATGGTAAGAGACGCGTCATGAATGTTGTAATAAATTTTATTTTATGGTTTAAATCATAAAAATTTGCTTAATTCCTTTGTTAACACTGTTCGGCATAAAAATTGCCTCTGACACCATTTCAGCATATACTTATGTAAAATGACCTCCTGAATACGAATATGACCACCATTTTGCCCAATCACCCACCGTTTTCTAGATACACCCCTTCCCTCATTTTTATCATTGTTTGGTAATTTTATACCAATGAGTTTGATTTTGAGAGGAACGATGATTATTTTAACTATTAAAATGTCTTCTGACCTGAGGAGCTACAGATGTAGAAAGTTCTAAAACACGAACATTTGTAGTAAGGAAGAAATTTGAGGGGATTTGTGCCCAGAAACCAAGAGAAAATCACTAAAAACAATCAGTTTCTGTTTCTTTTTTTTTTTTTTTTTTTCGCAATATTTCTCTTACCAAAACACCCCAAATAATAAAAATTATACAGTGAAATTTTTTTCAAAATGTCGGGGAATGGAGTAAAGTCTTAAAGCCCTTGCAAGAAAGTTTGACTGATTCACTGTACGACGTTTGATTTTAATAACTCCCATGTTAAATGTTTTGGGCAGTAAAACATGAACAGTAAAATATCCTCCTTTGACACGTGTTAAAGATCACCACCGTCGAGAACACCATAAAGTTCACTCTTTTATCGCAAAACGTGTACTAAAAGTAGATAACGACTGACGACTACAATGATAAGACCAATGACCTTTCGATAGCGAAAAATATGGGTTTATAAATGTTTTTTGCATATCTAAAGTTCTGAGCCAGTATCTTTTTTTTTTTTTTTTTTAAGAAAATCGAAAAGAATGTCAAAAAAAATTAAAAAAAAAATTCTAATAATTTGATCATCTACTTTACTTAAAATCCAAAGGTTTACACCTTTGCATTTTAAATAAAGTAGGTGATCAAATTATTAGAATTTTTGGTATGTAATAGCATAAGATCTTCCAATTTATGAATTATGAATTATTTTTTATGAATTAATTAAATATTTCAGGCATTTTAAAATATTTCTACTGAAGTACTCTAATAATTTAAATTTATAAATTATTGAAATATTAAAATTAGATCTATTTCTAGTAAACAATAATTGAAACGTTTCAACTTAAATTATTAATAGTTTAAATTTATTTTCATGGATCATACTTGCATGGATTTATTTCTGTCGAACGAAATTTTTTAGAACCACAAATCACAGATCAAATTTTACTGAACTGAAATTACAAGTAAAAACATCAATTTCAGTAAAGTAAACATATATTTAGAGCAAAACATGAAATGCAAACTTATTAGTACCTTAGTACATCAAAAAATAATTGATGCATTAATCAGAATCTTTATTTCGTCTTCATTTTTCTTGACATTTTGTAAGATTTCATTCTATTCCATATATAGGAACTTTTTTTCCAACAGATTCCCACGAAAGATAAAAACAAACTCTTTTCACGATTAAATGTTTCAGAAAATACTTGAATGAATAGAGTGAAGAAACATTTTTATGGGAAACAAAGATATGGGGATGTCAGAGAACAAATATATAAATAACTAGCATTGAGATATGGGATGCTATCATACACTGAGAAAACATTTTGTGACTGACATGTAGAAAGTAAATTATGGTTCTCGTAAATATGGTTCTATGCCATCCTCATAAATTCTTGTACCCTTTGAAAGCGAATTCTAGAAACCCCTATTAGAATTCTAGAGTGTTTGCCTATATTATCGAGGGGTCAAACTTGTTTAAAAATCTCTGCAAAGAAATGCGAACGCAAGAAGAGAGTTTTAGCGCTTATAATTCGAGTTTATGACCCAATTCCAGAAAACCAAGTGAGAATTTCTCGTTGTACAATATATTCATACTATTGTTTCATCATTTAGAAATGTATAGACTATACCATTTCGTCTATCCAGCTTATTCACTTGCTTTATACAGAGCTCAGAAATCTATATTTATAGTTTAGGGATTCAGAAATTGTCTATTTATTCGTTCTATATGTAAGCTGTATATACACTCCTTCTCATAATTATAAGGACACCCGTTTTGATATATTAACTAAACATTGAACACTGTTATTTAAACAAATATATTTTTAATTAATTTGAATTTCATTAATAGACTATATTTAAAAAGTTTTATTGTTTTTCTATCTTAAAAAACTTTAAATATGGTAAAAAGATGATTTTTTAGGTGTTCACAATTATAAGGACAGCTCGAATTTTAGTAATTTTTTTCAGTTATTCTTTAAATTAATATTTTATGGAGTCTCTTTTTAGGGTTAAACAGTCAGACATTCTCTCTGGTATATATATATATACATTTTTTTTTTTAATATTCAGTTTCAATACCATTTCGTATAGCATATATAATATTCTTAATACATTTAAACTATTTAAAATTGCTTTCCACTTGCATGCACTTTTCTAATATCATAAGTTAAGGTTTTTTCAACTTTTAGGCCATGGGAAAGGCAATAATACAGAAGTTACTTTCTTCAAACTATTTCCTATTGCTCTAAAAGTAGAGCAAAAATGTAAGTCTTGTAGAAAAAAAATATTACCCCCCCCCCCCCAAAAAAAAAAAAAAAAAAAAAAAAAAAATCTAACAAAAATCTGATAAATTCACGTTTAAAATTTGCGGATATTCTCTTGATGTTCATAATAATAGAAAAAATTACTAAATTCATTCTGCCTTCAGTAGAAGCAGCTCCCCAGAGCACCATAGATCCACCTTTAAAATGCCCGATTCATATCTGCCTTTAAAAAATCTTCTCTGCCTTTCGCTATCTTCAGATCGTGCCAGTAACTGTTAAAACCATTTAGTTAATCAAGAATAAAATGTTTTTCATCCGAAAATGCAACATTTTACCATTTAATATTGTCTTTATTCAATTTTAACACAGACGTTCTTTCCCCCATTAAATGCTGATTGATTATTACAGGTTTTTTATTCATTTTAACATATTATTAATTATTTTAAACATGCTAAATGTGGACCCTAACCTTTCGTTGAGAATTACGAGCAAATTCAGCCACAGTCATTATGAGTAGAACAGTAAGAGGAATTATGAGTCTTCGATCTCTGTAAAACAACTCTGATTTTGCATCAGATCTTTCTCCTATCGAACCAGCAGTTCAACGTTTGATCACATTTCCTTCAGCAATTTTAGACCTTTGAATTTCATTAGAAATTCGGCGGATTGAAATTATCCTTCCACTTAAAAAACACATTTATCATACTTCACTACTTGAACGTTCTTTTTTTCGAGGAATTATCAGTAATGTCCGTACAAGAAAAATTGAAGCCTTATATATGAATTAATCTAGCCCAGTAGTTAAAAAATTCGCATGTCAACTGTAATTTTTCGTCTAGTAAGTTAAATAAAGCGAAAAAATCTGGATTGTCCCTATAATTATGAACATCTAAAAACGTGGAGAAAAACACATTTTGCATTATTTTTTATTAATTTTGTTTCATATTAAAAAAATTATAGCAATTTTGGTTTTTAGAATACTAGATATAATAAGTGCACTTAGTATAATCTTGTTCACAATTATTTTTACATTAGTTATTTCAAAATATAAAGTGTCCTTATAAATATGATAAGGAGTGTATTAGGGCTGGAGTATTTATCAATATATCCCCAAATATCAATATTTTTTTAATATCGCAATAACGATATTAAAGATCTAGCTCTGCTGATATATTCCTCTAACGATATTTCTTAGCGCACACTGAGCGATCGATCGAAGCGCCGATAAATAATGTTCCCCACTAGCACCTATCACCAGTCACCACGCTCGGAATAAAGAGAACGCCGAATAGCTTATTCACAGTGTTTTCTAAAAAAACAAACAAACCGTTTGGCTAGCGGAAGTGACGATACCCCTTGTGCGCGCCACAAACCTGCATCACCGCGCGCCAAGCAAAGCCCGAAAAAAAAGAGACCTGAATAGCTTATACTAATGCAACCCCCTTTTTCCCCTCCTATTACTCACTGACTAAAACTCCCAACCCCAAACAATCCTTCCTCTCCAATCCTCTCTTTCCATACCGCAATGTATCTACTTTCTTTATCTTTATTCGTGCTATCTACCAAATCGAAAATATCACTGTCCAAAAAGTCAATGATATTCATCAGGAAAATTAAACTATCACAGTATATTGACTTCCCATAGTATATTGACTTCTTACAGTATATTGACTTCTCATTCTACATTCATGCATTTCCCTGGCTCTAAACGATAATATGAAAGAATTTATACTACCGTTAGTATAATTTCTTTGATAATATTGCACATCATCGCTCGTGGATCGTAGGTGTAATACCACAGACAGGCGATATAAAAACAAACGCTTATTATGACGAATGAAAACAATATCTTTTGTTTTAGCTCATTTCCTGCTATTGGTTCATTGATATTGGTTTATTTCAAAGTATCGATATCTTCTGGCCAATAAGATGCGACATGTGTTTAACTCGCTTTGGGCTCAGTGATGCCAGATTGGGGATTTTGTCCCCATTTTGAGGATTTTTGAGGCTTTTGGACCAAATGTTTGTGGGGACTTTTTTGGGGAATTCTTAAATTTTTGGGGACAAATCTGGGGAGTTCTTCAACTCTCTGTCAATGTTGGTAACGTAATGATTTATCCCTACGACTAGAGACTTTCAATATCTTTATTGGTATTTGGGGATTTTTTTTTTTTTAATTGCCTTCTTTTGGGGGAAAATCTGAATTTTTATCACAGAAAAATCTGCTTGATATTTTTTTTTTTTTTTTTTGAAAAAATTTTTATTTCCCCTTTTCAGTAGAAATCAAATTGGGGATTTTTTCGAAAAAAACCTCCCGAATTGGGGAAATTTGAAGACCTGTTTGGGGAAATAATTTTCGACCATCTGGCATCACTGTTTGGGTTGTACATCAGTCAGATAGCTCCCTTTCTCCTTTCCCATGTTATCCAATGGGATTTTCGTTGCTTCGTTTTATAAAAATATCTCATTCAAAAATGAAGTTTTTCGAATTCTGTTTTTTGAATATTACTCTTTGAACGGGTCGCCTTTTAGCTTGGTGAACAATTTTTTGAAAAAATTAATTTAAATATTTTATTTCAATAAGTAAATTATGGACTCTGTGTGGATCTCTAAGTAAAATATTTAAATTTATTTTTTCGAAAAATTGTTCACTAAGCTAAAAGACGACCTGTTCAAAGAGTAATATTCAAAAAACAGAATTTAAGCTAAAAGACGACATGTTCAAAGAGAAAATATTAAAAAAACAGAATTCGAAAAAGTTCATTTTTTAATAAAATATTTTTATAAAACGACGCGACAAAAATCCCATTGTATAACATGGGAAGGGAGAAAGGGTGCTATCTGACTGATGTAAAATAAAGTTTTATCTTCAGTAATTTTACAGTGACAGTTTCTTTATAGAATTATATAATATTGGATAGTTTATTACTTTTTTTATGTAGCATTTATTTTTTCTCTTTCCTTTTCTTTCTTTCTTTCTTTTTTTTTTTAAGCCGTACATGTAATTTCAAAATGAGTTACTTTAAGTAACAAAATGAAACTTTAACATAATTTTGTTTAAATAATATAATTTTTATACTGACAATGTATACATATATATATATATAATATATATATATAATTCAATTTTCAATTATTGTGAAACTATTACGAATGTGAATTGAACACATATACATTTAAAAAATATTGTAATGATTTGGTAAGCAGATACAAAAATAAAAATGACAAGTAACTGACATTTAGGATGCATATAAGAGTTTTAAGTAAAAAATATTACTCTCTACGACCAAAAAAGGTGTATCCAATGGCAATTCTTAACTATTTAGAATGATTTTCCTTTTTATTTAATACCTACATCTTAAGACAATTTTTCTTAAGCTTTATTTTTAGTAGAATTATGAATTTTGATATACTTGGTACAAATAAAACACAGATCGCATATTAGCTGTGTTAAAATATGATTTTAAAATAATTAAAGCTTAAAATGGCAAGAATAGAGGACAAACTATACAGAGGTATACTAAAACGCAACAGTATAAGTTATAAGAAACACAAAATATTGATTCACTTTTTATGCTTTTTTTTTTTTTATGATAAAGCTATGGTAGTAATATACCAGAAAATACATGGAAAACACTTTATACTTGTATACTTTAAAATTCGTGTGCATATGTCTTTAAAAAATAACAAATGTCTATTTTTTCCTATCTTGAAAGAAATATCGCAATATATCACTAATATCGATATTAACTTGGTGATATATCGCGATATTTAATTTTTGATATCGTCCAGCACTAGAGTGTATATATTTTTTTTTTCAGTGTAGCAAGTGAATGCTTACCTTATGTAAGCATAGTCATTACTAGATTAAGTAGATTAGATTCAACTCTTGCCAAAAATATATTTATTGCGAATTAATCGAATTAATTACTTGTATTGTTTTATTATCTTAAAAGATAAATAAATTTAGTATTATTTAACGTTCCGCCAACAAAACTCATAAAAAAAAATGCACTGATTAAAAACATTTCATAACTGATTACGAATAAATTTATTTACAGGCTAATAACGCTATTACATTCAACGTTACGTTTGCTATTTTAAATATTTAAACTATACATTAACTTTAATCATTTTAATTTCAATATTTTTAGAAAGTTTTCTCCTTTTTTTTTTTTTTTTTTTTTTTTTTTTTCCCTCCTTAAAAAAAAAAAAAAAAAAAAAAAAAAAAAAATTATATATTGGCATGAATCAACAAAGTTTTTCAATAAAATTTCTTAAATATATGTACTATATAAAATGTATAGATGCGTTGCGTAAAAAATAAAATGAAATAAAAATATCTTTAAATACTAAAAAGAAGAGTTACTATTTCGAAAAAATAGAAATGGCTGAAAAGAGAAAAATATAAGAAAAATTTTGAATAAATAGGAGAACAGAAGAAAATAAAGAAAAAATAACAAATCAGGACAAAATTGACAGGATAATTACAATAAGAAGAATTTTTTTTTTTTTTAGGTGTACTGGTTAATAATGCGGATTGTTTCCGTAGAATGTTTTTGATGAGCGTCGTGTGTGGACTATTTCGATCCAGTGACAAGTGTTAAGTCGTCCAGGCAACGAAGGCCAAAATTTGACGAATGGAAAAAAAAAAAAAAAAAAAAAAAATTCGTGTAGTTTTGAAATTTGGCACAGTCATAGTTGAGTGTATTCTGAACAACATACTAAAAGTTCCCGCCTGTGGGAGGTGAGCGGGGGGCATTTAAATGGAGCACTTTTCAGTTTTTATTAAATATCTTTAAAACTGTCGCATTTAGAGAAAATAAGTTCAATTACAAAATAATCTATGCAAATTTTCCTATAATGTCCTTTACTTTAACATTGTATGTTCAATAGTCTATAAATATTGGGCGATGAAAAATCCCATTTTCTTGAAAAATGCTGTTTTGCGACAGTAAAATCAACTAAAATGTGTAATTAAAAGGGTTCTGGTCAAACATTTTTAATTTACGTAAAAATTATGTACGAAGGGGCTGCGTACAAGTAATACAGCAAGTTAAGTTTTTTACGTTTTTAGTAACTTCGAGGCAAATAGGGTAAAATAGCATTTTGAGTACCAGTTTAGATAATAACAAAAACTAAAAATTGACAAACAGAAAAAAAAAAATCATGTAGTTTTGAAAGTGGGCACAGTCACACCCGAGACTGTCCTGAAAAACACAGTAAAAATCCTCCTCCGGGAAAGGAGGGGCTGCGCGGTAGGCAGGAGAGCATTTAAAGAGGGCATTTTTCAGTTTTTCTGAAATATCTTGAAATCTGTGGAATTTAGAGAGATTTAGACGGAGGGTTAATTTGGCTTTCAATTTTCATCTGCCTGTAGCACCTGCAATAATACCTGAGCCAAGCGGGTACCTTTAGGAGACGAATTAGAAATTGAGCATATAAATCACAAAAGATGGATCCTAAGAAAAATAATAAAAAATAAAAAAATGTGTGTTCAGTGTTCATTATATATATTACAGATAAACGTTAACTGTTTATGTTCTAAGAAAAAAATAAATAGGAATTCAAATATTTAAACTAAAAATGTGTTCATAATTATTTTAATGCATGCTCGTATAATGTAGTTTTCCTATGCTTTATAATATTATAATTATAATATAAATATTGTGTGTATTTTGTATATATTATCACTTACACGAGATTTCTTTTTATAAATAAATTTAAAAAAAAAGGGGAAAAGATCATTCGCGTTGTATGCCTTTTCAAAACAATATTATTTAAAAAATGTAATCGCGTTTATGTGGAAATAATAATAATAATTTTGTGATTGTGTAACTTTTCCCCCCTAATCTCATTGTTTCTAAAACATATAGCAAAAATATAAAACACCCATTTTCAATGCCTTTCAGCAAACGACCCCCCTCCTCTTTTACCCCGGACTTTTAATATGTTGTTCAGGACACTTACCGCAAGGACTTTGGCCATTTGCAAAACAATACGATTTATTTTCCTTGCTCACTAAGATAAAAGATGACAAGTTAAAAGAGTAGAAAACCCATAGAAATTTACTATATCACTCTTATACAGCCCTCTTTCATTGTTTTAATTATCGTCTTTAGTGATTTTACAACTGCATAAAAAGACCTTTTTAAATATAATTTTTAATTTGCCTGCATTTTTTGAATTATTGATCATTAAAAAAATGTAATGGCTATTTTTGTAGCAGATATGTAATAGATTAATTTTAAATATTAGTTTTATCTGCTAAATTCTATAGTTTTCAGGATACTTCAGAAAAGTGAAGAAAGCCTTTTAAATGACCTCCGCGAGCGGAAAATTTTAGTATATTGCTTAGGACACGTTAGTAAATTATTGAGGATACCCATTCCTTTGATTATATCTATTTTTAAAACTATACTCTTTTTTTTTTTTCTATTATTTAATTTTTAGTGCTCGACTTCCGGATTGATACTCAAAATATCGTTTGCACCTACTTGCCTGAAAACTATTTGAAACACACAACATTTGCTGTATCAACCTTACATAGCCCCTTTTCCATATACATATATATCGCTATATATAAGGTGCGCCCAAATGAAAAGGAGACCTTAGCTGTAGCAGCGTTATATCAAATCCCAGTGAGTTAATGTGTTGGCCGATATATGGCATGGTGGTATTGCTACATGCACATGCGCAGTTAACGGCTTCGCATCAATATCCTCATTGCTGAAGAGTCATTTCCGTAGTTCGTTGCATGATGGATTCCTCCAGATCAGCACAAAAAGATCGGCTGTGGATGAGCTCATACGGCAGAATCGCCGGATCACCACACGTGAAATTGCTGTTGAACTGTCGATAAACAAAGGAACTGCACATCACATAATCCACAAAAGCTTGGTTATGGCAAAGTTTGTGCACAATGGGTACCCAAGAATCTGTCAGAGAATCAGAAGACGGAGAGAATGGATGTTTGTCTGACCCATCTGTTGAGCCATCCACTCCCTTCCTACGCGCTGAGATCAGTGTATCAAATGGCAATTATTTATAGTTGTACTATACCACATGAACTTAAATTATAATATTGTAATTAAAATTTCTTCACATATAACTTTAGTCTCATTTTCATTTGGGCACACCTTTTGTGCTGATCTGCAGGAATTCATCATGCAACGAACTGCGGAAATGACTCTCCAACAATGAGGATATTGATGCGAAGCCATTAACTGCGCATGTGCATGTAGCAATACCACCATGCCATATATCGGCCAACACATTAACTCACAGGGATTTTATATAACGCCGCTACAGCTAAGGTCTCCTTTTCATTTGGGCACACCTTATAAATATATATTTCGTGTAAGTAGAAAATATTCGACCTGAACCATTTTAATTACGCACACTAGTTGATTTTGCTATAGCAAAACAAGTATTTTTCAAGAAAATGTGATATTTCTTTCGTTTACATTTCTATACTGTTGATCGTATAAAGGAAATGTAAGTGGCATTTTTGCAGCAAAATTTACGTAGTTTAATTTTGGAAATGAGTTTTTTTTTTTTTTTTTTTTTTTTTTTTCGTTAAGCTTATGGTTTTCAAAATGTTTAAGAAATGTAATTAAAAGAGAAAAAAAATTTAAATGCCCCCTCTACGAGCCCCCCTCATTTACCTCTCACAAGCGGTGACATTCAATATGTTATTTTGCGCTATTATCCCTATGTTTGTGCCCCTTTTAAAACTTGCATAATTTTTATTTTTATTTATTTATTTATTCTATTCGTCCACTTTTTGGTCTTCGTTAACTGAATTAGTACTCAAAACGTCATTTGGCCTCTACTTGCCTCAATGTTATTAAAAACAAAACAACAAAAAAGAAAAAGAAAGAAAAGAAAAGAAAGAAAAAACTTGCTGTATTACCCTTACGTAACCCCTTCGTATATAATTTTTACATAAGTAGAAAATATTTAACATGAACCCTTATAATTACACATTTTAGTTGATTTTGTTATTGCGAAAAAAAAATTAAATAAATAAATAAATGAAAAAATTGAAGAAAATGTAATATTTCATCCCCTATATTTTCTAAACAATTGATCATATAAAGAAAACGTAATATATATTTTTATAGAAAATTTCACGTAGATTAATTTTGTAATTGGATTTTTTTCTCCAAAGCCTATAGTTTTTAAGATATTTAATAAAAATTGAAAAGGGCCCCCTTTAAATGATCTCCCTGCCCCCACTCACCCCCCACGGACGGGGACTTTTAGTTTGTTGTTCACAACACTCTCGACTATGACTCTGCCCATTTTCAAATCTACACGATTTTTTTTTCCCCTGTTTGTTAATTTTTGGTCTTCGGTATCTGAATTTGTACTCAAAGCGCCATTTGCCCCTACTTAACTTAAAGTTATTAAAATTATTTTTAAAAAAATCTTGCTATATTAGCCCCTTTGTTCTTAATTGCTACATAAGTTGAATATATTTGACCAGAACCCTTTTTATTACACTCTTTAATTGATTTTACTACTGCAAAGAAAGTATTTTTCAAGAAAATGTGATATATTTCCCTATATTTTCTAAATTATTATTCCTACAAAGAAAATGTAATAGGTATTTTTGTAGAAAATTTCTCTTACAAGGAAACATTCAAAAGGTGTCGTCTTCAGAAAATATTGAAAAAAAAAATATATGTGATTCTACTCTTCATAAAACACTAGAAAGTGAAAAAATAATCGGCTGAAATGAATTACAGCGACCACAAAAAATTATCAAAAAGAAGCATATTTGGCGATTTCACACTGCTAGGCGATTGATTTTGAGTACTTCGCAGAGAAGCAAAATACGGTTCTGTTCGTACACGGTAATCTCAGTGCTAGCGAACGTATCGCCTTTCAGCGCTAAATCGCCCAAAATGCTTAATTTTGATAATTTTTTTGTGGTCGCTGTAATTCATTTTAGCCCATATTTTTTTCACTTTCTGGTGTTTTATGAAGAGTAGAATCACATTTTTTTTTTCAATATTTTTTTGACGGCGACACCTTTTGAATGTTTCCTTGTTAGATTAATTTTGTAACTGAGATTTTTTTTTTCTCAAATTTTATAGTTTTCAAGATATTTAATAAAAACTGAAAAGTGCCCCCTGTTTAAATACTTCCTGCCTCCCGCTCACCTTCCATGGGCAGGGACTTTTAGTATGTTGTACAGGACACTCTCGGCTATGACTATGCCGAAATATATAAATCGAAAATATATAAATCGCCCAAAATGCTTAATTTTGATAATTTTTTTGTGGTCGCTGTAATTCATTTTAGCCCATAATTTTTTCACTTTCTGGTGTTTTATGAAGAGTAGAATCACATTTTTTTTTTTTTTTTCAATATTTTTTTGAAGACGACACCTTTTGAATGTTTCCTTGTTAGATTAATTTTGTAACTGAGATTTTTTTTTCCTCGAATTTTATAGTTTTCAAGATATTTAATAAAAACTGAAAAGTGCCCCCTGTTTAAATACCTCCTGCCTCCCGCTCACCTTCCATGGGCAGGGACTTTTAGTATGTTGTACAGGACACTCTCGGCTATGACTATGCCTAATTTCAAAATTACACGTTTCTTTCTTTTTTCGATTTTCTATTTTTCCTATTTTGACAGGACATATTAAAACTTCGTAGGTATATTTATGCTTAAACTTGGCACAGCTCGTACAAAAGAAAAAAAAATAAAGAGCAAATGCAGGAGGTGTTGATTCATTACTTTATTTTGAAGAAAAGTGCTGAGGAAGTTATCGTATACTCCGGAAAGCGTATGTGTGCATGCTCCATTTCAAGGTACGTGTGAACTATAATTCAATGCTTTAAAAGAGATTACTTTTAAGTGAACAATAACGAACGGTACAGTCGGTAACAAATGTCTCCGAACACTAGCAAAAATTCCTATGTAAAAAAAAGTATACCATATACAGTTTTGTTAAATAAATTCTTGTCGAATCCTGTTCTTAGTCAGTCTAAAAACAAGATTCGACAAGGATTTATTTAACAAAACTGTATTAAGTGTACTTTTTTTATATAGGAATATTTGCTAGTATTCGGAGACTTTTGTTACCGACTGTACATCAACTGAAACAGTTTAAAGACCGCAAGTAGCGATGAAGATGCATAAGTCAGATATATATATATATATATATTGTCTCAAAGCAATCTTATTTCTAAATTTTCATCAAAATCATTTGAACGTTTCTTGGGAAAATTGCCATATTTTACAATGGTTGAAGTAAGGGTAAACAATAAACGCTAATTTTGCTGACTATTACTAGGAACCAGATGAATTTGTCATCTCAAAAAATGCTTAATCCTAAATGTTCATCAAAATCTTTATATTCATTTCTTATTTTAAAAAAAAAAAAAAAAAAAAAAAAAAAAAAAAAGAACTTATTTTCATATTTTTTAAAAGACAGAGAGCAGATTAACAGTGAGCACTAATTTTACGCCAGATAAGCATAAGTCGAAATGGTTTGTCGTCTCAAAAAATTTTTATCCTTTTTTTTTTTTTTAATAAGATCGTCAGATCCATTTTCTAGTAATCCAAATTCTACCATAATTTGAAACCAACAATTAATTGGTTAGCAGCGAATGCGAATTTTCCTGTAGATGAGGATAAATCCAATCGATTTTTCACTTTATAAAACTCTTAATCCCAGTCCTTCATCAAAAGCATTATATCCATTTCCGAGTAAACCCTATTTCTGCCATAGTTTGCAACAAGAGGATATAGGATTAACAGCAGACGCAAATATTCCTAATATGAATCTAATGAATTTTTTACTTCCTTATACAAAGTATAAGGAAATATAGTACAACAGAATAGTAACAACACAAAGGGACCATGCGCTATCAATATAATTCAGATAAACCTTCATTCTAGCAAAGACGCTACAAGAGACTTATTTGGCTACCTCGCACAGCAAAAAATCAACATAGCTTTAATTCAGGACTTTCACGAAAATAAACACACTGGGAAAATCTCGGGCCTGGCATCGGGCTGGCAGGCATTTAGGACGCCAAATAATAGGGCGGCTATCATAACTAAGCTAGGAACGAATCCACTTGAGATTGTCAATCTAGAACACACAGTAGCGATATTAATCGAGAACACAAAGGAAAAAATCACTATAATAAACACTTATGCCCCTCCGAGCTCAAAATTTCAATCGGTTCTCCAGGAAATAGATCACATTATACAAAGAACTCAGGGAAATATCCTTCTGATAGGGGATTTTAACGCTCACTCCACCCAGTGGGGGTACGATGAGGTGGACACCAGGGGCAGACAGTTGACGGACTTCCTGGCCCAGCACTCTCTACTGGTTAGAAACGAACCAGGAGCCCCACCTACGTTCCAAACAATCAGGAGCAGGTGTTGTCCAGATCTAACGATCACAACGGCCAGCCTCCTGAACAACATTAAGGGCTGGGAAGTAAGTGACGATCACTCTGGAAGTGATCCCAAATTCATTAAGTATACGCTTGACTACAGCAATCACAGTTATCACAGACATAAACTAGAGACAAAACATGGCAAATATTCGAAATTTGAGAAAAAATGTTAGAAAACTCAGCAAACGCTTGGTCGGTCCAATAACATCAGCACAGGACAGGAATACACTAGACATAATTACGGCAGAACTTCTCAGTGAACTTAAAACACTGGCCTTCGCCTGTTACAAATTACGAAAAACCCTGGATCAAAAAGAACCCACTTGATGGACCGACAAAATCAAAATTGCTAGGAGTAAAGTAAGAGCTTTCCGCCGTAGGTATAAATCCCAGCCAGACCATGACTTGAAACAACATATACTGTACAAAAGAGAACGAGCCGTATATAAGAAATTGATAAATAAGGAAAGATCTAAGGCATGGATAGCTTTCTGTGAAAGCGCCTAAGATACCTACGGCCCCCAATATAAAATTGCCTTAGGCAAAATGTCAACCCCTGCGAACCTCTGTAATGTTCTGGATGATAACGACCTTGTAACTATAGACAGCACCTTAAATAGATTCCTGGATTCGCTTTATCTAACCGACGCTAGCATACCACACAACCTAAATCCGCATTGCAGAAAATAGCCCTAAAAATGTAACTTCACAAGAACTAAACAGGATAATTAAAAATATCAAACAGAATAAAGCTCCTGGCCATGACTACATCTATTACAATCTAATACAAAGAATAAACCATACTAGCCAAAACCTACTCCTGGCCCTATTTAATAAATGTCTACAGATGAATAATATGAAGATGAAGATAAATATCTAATAAATGTCTAAAACACTTTCCGAAGCGATTCAAAAAGGGTACAGTGGTTCTGTTCCATAAGGAAGGCAAGGATCCAAAAGACCCAAAAAACTATAGGCCAATATGCCTCCTTCCAGCTATCAGCAAAATTTTGGAAAGAATAATACACGGCAGGATGAATCACTACTTCGCAATCTCTAAATATTGCAACCCTAATCAATTCGGATTCAAGCAAGGCACCTCAGCAGAAAACGCGCTAAAAAATTATTAAACAGTATTCAGCAAGACAAACTATACAAAAAACAGACACTTTTAATATCAATAGACATAAAAGGTGCCTTTGACAATATCAGGTGGCCAACACTCTTAGGAAACCTCCAACTATCCGGCTGTCCAACATACCTAGTCAACTGGATAGTTAGCTTTCTGGAGGACAGGTATGTCAAGCTGGAGGAAAATGGAATAAGCAAGATCAAACAAATCTTTGGAGGCTGTCCCCAGGGGAACTGCCTAGGACCGCTCCTTTGGCTACTAATAGCGGAGACAGCACTTAATCGTAGCTGGGGGAACAACGTTAGGATCCAAGCCTTTGCAGACGATTTCATATTAAGTATAAGCGCGAAAGACACAAATACTTTAATTAACACAGCAAACACAGCATTAGTTGAATTTGGCAATTGGGCAAACAGGAACAACCTAACTATTAATTGGAGCAAAACAGAACTGCTGTATCTTAACAGGCCACACACAGGAAACCTCCCAACTGCAAATTCATATAAAATTAAAGGAATACGCTACAACGACATAGAATTAGAGACTAAAGAAACCATGAAGTATCTGGGAGTGGTCCTTCACAAAAATCTTAAATGGCAGTCCCATGTAGAACATCAGGTGAAAAAAATCTATAAATCCTTTAGCTTGTTCGGGCGCATGGTCTCAAGGGGATGGGGGATAAAACCTAGCCTGATTAAAATATGGTACAAAACAGTGGTGGAAAAGACACTGACCTATGCAGCCCCAATCTGGGGCAATAAAATAACACAGCAAAGTAAAGACAAATTATTTAGCTGCCAGAGACACTTTGCTCTGGCTATTGTGAGGGCTTATAGAACAGCCCCGACCTCCGCACTTCTGGCACTCTCTGGCCTGATTTCAGTACACCTGCAACTAAAATATGAAGCTGCGTATGGTACAATTACAAGACTACAGAGGAACTACCAGCTTCAAGAACACGTATTCAACCACACAGACTTTACAAAAAAGCAGAACATTTGGTGGAAACACCCTGCTGACTCCCCAGAGCCATTTATAGGGTCTTCTGCTGACGACACACATATCTACACGGACGGGCCGAAGCTGAAATCAGGTGCTACAGGATCGGCCTTTGTAGCTTTCAAAAACTCCCAAAAAATTCACGAATGGTCAGTGCCTCTAAGAAAGTGTAACAGTGTCTTCCAGGCCGAACTACTGTCAATCCTCAAGGCAGCAGAATGGGGCAACACAATGGGTATCACATACAGTATCCACTCGGACTGCATGTCGGCCATCTAAGCAGTATCCAAACCATTTTCCACCGATGAATTGATTCATAAAATTCACAATGAAATAGTTCGATCTGATAAAAACTTCAAAATTGAATGGGTTAAGGCCCACGTAGGGAATGAAGAGGCTGATAAATTAGCAAAACTGACAGCCGATAATGCAAACAATAAAGAACAATACTACTTAGAAAAACCAATCTCATACTTAAATAAAAATCTCAAAAAGCTTACTCTGGACCAATGGCAGTTCGAGTGGGACTACGGGGACACGGGCAGGCTAACTCACAGATACTACCCAACAGTAGACACAAAGACCCTAGTTAGCTGCAAGCTTCTATCACAAATATACACGGGCCATGGGGCATTTTCGGCCTATCTTCATCGGTTTAAGAGGAAGAAGAGCCCGGATTGCGCCTGTGGCGAGCTAGGAACATCCTTATATTACTTACTAGCCTGTCCGCTAACGGTAAACCTCCATCTGGCCCAAATCACACAGGCCAATGAACAACTCTGGTATAAACAACTAGCCAACAACAAACACGTACAGAACAAGGCAAAACACATAGTCAGTTGGATCACAAACAACATAGACGACATTTCACAGTGATCAAAAGCCAACAACCCTCGAGCAGCAGGAACCAGCCAAATACTGTTAAAACCCAAAGAAGAGGACCTGGCAGATTTTTATTTACTGGATCAAGGGACTTTTTGTTTATTTTAGGTCATGATCGTGGTTCATGACGTTAAAGCGGCGGGTACCTATACAGTCTGAGCCCCGGTAAAAATAAAAATGTAAAAACAGAAAATCTTGAAATAAAAAGTTTTAAAAAAAGTATAAAAATGTAAAAAAAAATAAACTGTTATAAAAAATAAAATGTAAAAAAAATTGTAAAAAAAAAAAAAAAAAAAAAAAAAATTTTTTTTTTTTAATTAAAAAAATTTAAACTGTTCTTGGCTTTTAAGTCCGTAAGTCCGCGCCACGCCCATGACTGTGCATGAGTGTATTTTTTTTTTTTTTAATTATTATTATTTCCATTAGTGTATGAATGGCGTGGTCAAAAAGCAACCATGTTGACTTTTACCTTTGTAAAATAGTTCTTTTATAAAATGTAGGATGGCTAACAAGTTCCTTGACGCAGTCGGTGATCAGAAAGCAACCATAATGACAATTTCATCAGCAGGTTTATTCTCAAAACTTTCAGGTCCGATGGACCTAACTATTGTTAGTCCATACTTAGTGATTCCATCACAAAGAATAATTCCTAGCTAACCTATTCTTTTTGGTACTCATCTAGTTCTGATCACAATCAATACCTTCTTTTAATGTTACAGGTTTGAATGCGTGTCAAAAAGGAACCATAATGTTAATTACCTTTACCGGATTTGTACAATATTACTCAGAGTGCAGGACATAACAGGTCGCACAGCATACAATTTCCGGCAACTTAGTCTTTTTGGTACTCATCTAGTTTAGACGTGCACTTCTATTCTCAATTGTAGGGGTAATACCTTCCTTGTTAAGCCTTGAACTATTTCCTGTCACTTTTCTTTTTGGTACTCATCAAGTTTTGACCCGCACCAATTTTAAGTTACTTGTTATTTACTTGCTTAATTCTAATTAATTAATTAATTAATTGCTTACTTAACGAATTTAGTTTAAAAACTTACCAGAAAATTAAGTACACATGATCTAAACAATACAGTAAACAACAAAACTGTGCTGTCTTGTCGTTGAGATAGCAACTCGGACAGTAAAACAAGAACCCACTGATTTAAAAAGCTACCATCCACTCAGCTTCCTCTTACTTAGACTACAGTACTTAGTAAGCCTCAATTCTTATTTTCTAACAATAATCTACTAACAACCTTCAAATATTAAATAACTAATTTATTTAATTACTTACTTACTTTAATTTATTTAATTTTTATTATTATTATTATTTAATTTTATTTAATTATTAATTTTATTATTTTTTACGAGGGTGTGGCAGTTTCTGGTCCTCGTTAATCTGTGCTGCACCGTCAAGTGCTCTATGGGGTCGTTTAGCAGTCATCGGGCTACCAATGCGGGGTACCATCCCCCCGTGGTGGATCAAAATTGCTATGATCCCTCTTTCTCTTCTCCATTCGGCCTCCCTGCGCATAGTAATTTCCCTTCCAATTAGGTGTATTTAGGCCTTGCCACTTCAAAAGCTTCTAAATTTTCGCTATGCGCCCAAAAATTATCTTCCATCCCCCAGTGCCTTCACATATTCAATTTTTTTTTTTTTTCTTTTTTTTTTACAACGTCATTTTTCCTTACTCGTTCAGCTTCTCTTTCTTAAATCTTAAGTGTTGTCCCCTTCCCCTTTTCAAATGGCCTCCACTTTTGGTTTTAATTATTGTGTGCACTACTACCTTTAGCGGCTCCCCCAGCGGTTTTTTTAATTTTAATTTAATTTTATTTTATTTCTCCCTCCCTGCCTAAATTCAAAATTGTTTTAATTTTTGTTGAATTCCGGTTATTTCGACTCTCAGCTAGTAAGTGCACTTATTCCAAATTCCATGACATCCAGGAGCGTGTCTGTGCGTTTCCACCGTGGCTATCTTGGAGGGTGTGGTGTGCAAATCGAGCTATGTGTCCAAATCAGAAGTCGCTACCCTGCAATTCCTGAGCTCTGGTGTTCTAGTCACATTGCTGCCCAGAAGTGACGTAGCAGTTCCATCTAGTTCCTGAAGATGATGGATGAAGTCTGAACGAAGAATCTTCGGACACAGCTCGTTCTATTTAGCTACTAGATTACTGTCTGGTGTAGGCAGCTTCCATGCGGTGATCTGGCGATTTATTCGCTCTGGCGGACGGCATCCAACCCGTTAAGCTTGACCGAGCCCAGACAGGCAGGGGCCGTCCAAAAGTTTCTAAGGAAGTACAGTAATCCCGATTTGCGAAATGGATTTTGTATTTCGCATGACTCAAAAATGAAGGTTCGTAGAATGTTGCAAATTTATATGTGTGTGAGTGTTATGAAGTCTAGTTGTACACCTGAAACTTTGGTTTTAATACCAATTCAAGTTTCAGAGATATCAATGAGTTTACACGAATTTTTGTGACGTCTGTATGTAAGTATGTGGGTGTGTATCTCGCATAACTCAAAAACGGTTCGACGTAGAACGTCGCAAATTAGTATATAGGTTTATTATAACATCTAGTTGTGCACCTCCCTTTTTGGACTTTCTATGATTTTCCGTTTTGGAGACATTTAGGAAAATTATATTCGTAATGACCAAAAATATAAATGTTTTGGCAATTATTTATGAACTACCATCATAGAGATTTCAAAAGAAACTAATGATAGAGCTAGTAATGATATTGTTATGAAAGTTGAAGACATTTTTGCGAGTAGAAAGTTATGCTTAAAGACATAAGCAGGTTCTAGTCGACGAATGCATTTTATTTAATGAATATTCAGCCAGTAGATAGAGCCCGTAATGTATCTCGCATAACTCAAAAACTTTTGGACGTAGAACGTTGTAGATTGGCATATATGTTTGTTATAACATCTAGTTGTGCACCTCCCTTTTTGGACTTTATATGATTTTCCGTTTTAGAGATAGTTAGGAAAATTTTAATCATAGGGACCAAAAATACAAAAGTTTTGGCCATTTTATATGACCTAACATCATAGAGATTTCAAAAGAAGCTAATGATAGAGCTAGTAATGGCATTGTTATGAAAGTTGAAGACATTTTTGCGTGTAGAAAGTTATGCTTAAAGACATAAGCAGGTTTTTGTCGATGAATGCATTTTATTTAATGAATATTCAGACTGTAGATACAGCCTGTAGATACAGCTCGTAATTTTATTGTTGTGAAAGATGTCGACATTTTAGAGTATAGAAAGTGATTCTTCAAGACAGAAGTAGGTTCTAGTCGACGAATGTATTTCATTTAAGGAATATTCAGCCCGTAAATAGAGCCTGTAATGATATTGATAAAAAACGTTGTCGACATTTTAGCGTGTAGAAAGTAATTTTTCAAGAAATAAGCAAGTTCTAGTCGGCGAATGCACTTTATTTAATTAATATTCAGTAAACAAATGAATAAATCTCTTTTTTATGCTACAAAAATTAATATTCTTGAAACAATCCAATGAAATGATCCGTTTTACTACAGAAATAAAATAAATTGCGCTAAATCAGGAACAACCGAATATTTTGAAGTCTGGATGGAATTTGAATTCATCGAAAGTATTGTCAGTGGTTTAAGAAATTTTCCAGGTAGTTTTGCGCGAGAAACCAATGCGTCATTACAAAATTTCCAGAACTAGACTCCTATTGAGGTAAAGTTTCGAAATTTTGTATATCCCTTACTACTGTTTTTCGCCACATTTTAATGCCTAATACAACGCTAAGTCAAAGACCACCTTCGTGGAAATGAAAAAACTTTCATCTGTTTCCACTTTTACTGTAATACTGTGTAGAAAGTAACACGTAAAGATATAGGCAAGTTCTACTCTACAACCATCAAAAATCACTCTTCTTTTTTTTTTTTAGTCTTGTGAGTCATTTATATAACTTTCGAAGAATTTAGTTCCGCGCAATAAACAAATGAATTTTTCCAGAATATTCCAGAACTTTGTTATTATTGAAGTTAGAACTTCCAAACTATGGCAACCCTAAACTACAAATTTTGGTCAAATTCCTTCGCAAAGTCACCAAGTTCGATGCCGAATCGCCAAATTCGATGGCAAGGCCAAAAATCTATGCTGGCTACTAATTTGCGGTATGGCGAAATTAGCGATAAAATTTTACGGCAAATGTTGTTTCAGGATAGCCAGGAAGTCCTGAGCCTTCTGTATTCAAATGTTTTTTATTGGACTGAGCTGTTCATTTGCCAATGAGATATTGTGTTACAAGCCGTTAAGTACTATACCTGGAAAAACTTTGTCTCGACATCATATATAATCGTTTTATTGTGACTTTTTTGGTTGAAGTGGTAGGTTTTTTTTTTTTTTTTTTTTTTTTTTTTTTTTTTTTTTAAATGTTCGTAGACTGAAACCTGCCTATTTATTTACAAATCAGTTACCTCACACAAAACTTTTTTTTTTTTTCATAAAAATATGTATTTTCCTATGGTTGAATAAGGAAGTCATGTGGTGTCCACATCAGATTTTTTTCTTCAGAGACACTCTCAATCCCAAATTCTCATAAAAATCAATATATTTATATCCAACGAAACGTAATTTCTGCCATATTTTGCAACTAACGGATAAAGAGATGACAGCGAACATAAGTTTTCCTGAAAATGAAGATGAGACTAGTCGATTTTTTGCAACAAAAATCACACCAAATTTCATTAAAATTGTTATATCAAATTCAGAGAAAACACAATTTCTGCCATATTTTGCCTGTTCAAAGTTTAACAGTAAACGCGAAGTTTCAGCATATAAAGAAAATTCTAACTGAATTTTCACCCCAAACTACCCTTGACGAGAAACTTTCATTAAAATCGTTTTAACTTTTTCTAAGTAAATCCAATTTCTGTCATATTTTAGAGCTGGCAAATAAAGGGTTGACATCAAACGTGAATTTTTCTGAAGATGAAGATATAAGTCTAATCAATTTAGCACCCACAAAAACACCTAATCCCAAACTTTCATCAAAATCGTTATACCCATTTCCGAGTAAACACAATTTTGCCAAATAAAGGGTTAACAGTAAACGCAATTTTTCTTTAAGTTGAAGCTAATCGATTTTTCACCCTAAAGAAAAATCCTAAACCCTATTTTTCCTCAAAATCGTAAAAGCCGTTACCGAGATCCCCCAAAAATATATATGTATGTATTTAACAAGTCAAGTAATTAAGTCGTTTAATGTATGAGAAGGATAAATAAACAGAAATCCAAGAATTTATAAACCGATATAACAAACCTTTTGATAATTTCTACCGAAAATATCCGCCTAATTTAGTCATGCGCTTTACAATTTACAAATAGTTCTTGAAATTTTTGCACTTCCGTTGATCTTTGTTGTTCAGTTCATTGTATTCAACTCTATCCATTTAGTTTTTTACAAGAAATACATTTTATGTTGAAATTAACATATGCATAACGAATAATTTTTTTTTCTAAATATCCACCTCTATTCAAGGTGGTCCTAAATCTTTCCTATGGAAATCAATCTCCATTAAAATCTCATGTGCCTCTCCATCATTTAACTAGTGATAATCTCTAGTTGATTAAAAATAATCTGTATGGAGAGAAAAGAATATTTATCAATTATTAATGAAATTCAAGCTTGGGAAATAAAATTTTCTTTCACTCAATTTGATTCGAAATTAGTAATTTTCACTTTAAATATTCTTCACTTATATTAAACGAATCGATCACGTGACTTCTCATATAACTTTCATTCAATAATTTCAACTTATTCCTAAGTTTCACAAATCTTCAATAAAATTTCGAATGGTCACCATAGGACTTAATGCACATAAAAACAATGCAAACAAAATTCTTCTAGACATTCTTAAACGAATTTGCAACTTACTTAAAGAGTACATGGAAAATCCCGACAGGTTAAATGAAGATATTTTTGCAAAAGACTCAACGATTTGTATTTTACTTAAAAATACAGATGAAACTGGAATTTTTTTCCACAGTTAACATGCACATTATAGTCCCTATTTAATGCAAAAGAAATTAATTAGCTGAATAAATTAGTTTTCTAGAGATAATTAACTTTTTATATGTTTATATGAAAATTTTTTAACTATATGTCCAATCGGTACACTTTTCTAAAAATCTATTGAATTTATCACCTTAAAATTTGGCATGGTAGCAGAAAATGTACTATTTGAGAATAATAAGCAGCAATTTTAAGTTTGGTTGAAAAGAAATAATTTTTTTTTTTTTTTTTTTTTACTAAATAACTTTGAAAATCCTAAAAATTTTTAGAACATATTTCTCCTTATTTCCAAAAATTTTCCACCCAGATTTACATTGTTGGGTATTTTCATAGAAATTAATTAGTTACACAATTTTGGAAAATTTCAACTATCTATCTTAAATAGAATTTTAGAAAAGTATACCGCATTAAAAAAAAAACATATTTTGAGAAAAAGGCAAAACAACTGTACGAACACCTACATACAATGCTTAAAATATATTATTTTAAAACCTTCCAGCACCATAATCATTTTGTGTTAGCATTTCTGCATCATTTTTTTTCTGTTTTATCATTTTATTTTTCACTCTGGCTGATTTGGAGAGATTTTGGGAACTTAGTGATGCTTCTCGAACTTGGGCCTCATCAATTTTTCTCAAAGAATATTTCATATTATGGCCGGGTTCACTTCCCAAATTTTTAAGCACCATCATTAAAGCAAATCACAGCATCTAATACACCCAATTTCAAAGTACGTATTGAAACAAAAATAGTTTTGGGTAGGCGTTCCCATAAACAATGGTTGAAACTCTCGTTTGGATTCTGAGTTCTACCATGCATGCATTTGCTCAAAAGTTTTCTCTCAGAAAGAGAACAGAAAACATTTTTAACAGCAGAAAGTACAGCTTCTGGCAAAGAATGTTTGTGATGATAATTTTCACCATTGTTTAAGGCTTTATTGCAACCACACCAAGTTTCCGAATCTATAGGGCATAAACCATGTTGAGGGTTTTCATCGGTTGAAAGCTTGTGGAAATAAATTGCCCATGTGTATTTTACCATGTCATCTATGGATGTACTTTTACTGCGACGAATTGCCAAGCCATAATAGCTCTGAATTCGCATGATTTCAGCATCTGTCAAGCGACCATGTCCAGATATCTTTTTGCCATCAGAAAGTTTTGAGGTCTGCAATTCATTACGAATGTTTTTTAATCGAGTTCCCATTCTTTTTTGTACATGAGCAATGCATTCCAGATTTTCAATTTTGACGTCAGGGTCATAAACTTTTGCTTCATTAACCTTATTGAAACCTCGCGAGTCACCATCTCCAAGATAATTCACATATCGCACTCTTCTCGATGACTGAGAGCGTTCAAAGATTTTCAAGACACCATCAACTTCCATACCTCCACTATACCCTTCAAAATTTTTGATGCAGTTGTGGGGTCCTATGGATTTATTCCTACATATAGTACAATATTTTGTGAGGCATTCAAAGTCGACAACTTTACCATTGTAAAGTGAAGTAACACATACGACTCCATTCAGTGATGAATGGCCACGCTTCTGCCATGTACCATCAAAAGCAGCAGATATATCAGTGTTACCATCATTATCTGCAATAATTTCAACAAGCTCTTTTCATTGATTCATTAACTACTTCAGATAATGCTGGGAGCAATATTTTGTTACATTTTTTAAACTTAGATGAAGGAGGAGAAATTCATCAGTGCACAGAAAGTGTCTGCAATTTTTTTCCCCTTTCCTAAACGTCTCATTGCATATGTGAGACGAATGCTTATATCATAACACTTTCTGGATATTTTAGATGTCATTGTAGTTGCTGAATATCCACAAGAAGTGCATATGTACATTAAACTAACAGCAAGTCCTTTTCGTCTATTTTCTTCTTCAATGACATCAAAACTTTCAGTTTGGCCACAGTTTTTACACTTTGCAAAGCTGTTCAGTAAAGATAGTAATAAATTCAAGTCAATAATAATATTTTTACCTTCCTTAACTTCTAAATCATCATCATTGGCAGCAGATAAATCAATTTTCTTTTCAGAAGCACTAATATTCATCGATGATTTGTCATCAACACAAATTGCACTCTTACGAGTATGCTGGTTGTCTGTAAACTTACGTTTACTTCTTATTAGTGGGAGATTTTTTCTTTATTTTTTTGGTATTTTACTGGTCTACCTTCTTGGATGATCAGGGCATCTAATTACCCCCAGCTCCTATTGGCCATTTTCCTTGAATCCATTCTTAAGTCCTTCACTAATTCCCTTGGTTTTCTTCGAAAGTTTTTAGCGGGTCACTTAAGCTCTCCATTTATGTGGCCTTTTCATGAATTTTGACCATAAGTTTTGTAGTAAAAATGACGATTTACTGTTACCTGTTTTTGTTTGATTCTGTTATAACTTACTTTTCGGCGCCTCTTTCTGTAAGTGCGCTTTTTTATTACTGTTATTTTCAGTTGTGTTCGTAAAAACCTTGTTTTTATGACCAGCAGTGTTAAATAATTTTTGGGGTGAAAATTTCATTGGCGTAATCCTCACCTTCAGGAAAATTTGCATTTCCTGTTAACCCTTTATCTGCCGGTCGCAAAATATGGCAAAAATTGAGTTTATACAGAAATCGATATAACGAGTTTAATTATAACTTAAGGTTAGACGTTTCTTGAAAAAGAAAATCGGACTTATTCTCACCTTTAATAAAATTAGCGTTCACTGATAACCCTCTCTTCGTCTGCAACAATACATGTTGAAAACCTGATTTTCTTAGAAAAGGGTCGAACGATGTTGTGAAAAAAACTTAAGATTAAGGGTTACTTCAAATGACAAACTCATCTGATTTATTCTACGGATCCAACGTTTTTAACCGACTTCAAAAAAGAAGGAAGGTTCTCAATTCAAACCGTATGTTTTTTTTATGTTTGTTAGCTCATAACTTCTGAACGGATGCTCCGATTTTGATACTTTTTGTTTTGTTGAAAAGGTCTTGGTCTGAAATAGGTCCCATTGTAATATCTTTACGATCTAAAGAAAATACAGGGTGCCCAAAAAAATCAGTCACAACTCTTTTAACTGCTAAACGGCTGCAGCTATAGTGATAAAAATGGTATGCATGTACAAAAAAGTGGCCATGCAGTACAAGGTTAAACCGCTTGCAGCGCCACCTGCTGGAAAATAGCGGAGTTAGTGTTCCTATCTCGAAAACGGTTCTAAAGAAAAAGTGAATTACAAAGATGAAGAGTATCACCGATTTAGTACAAAAAGATAGTTTAGACATTCATGCTAACGTTCCTATCTCGGAAACGGTTCAAGACAGGGGGAAAACGTGAATTATAAAATTGCAGAGCATCATCGATTTAGTACGAAAAGATAGTTTTGACATTGATGCTAAAAACGTGCATTTGTTTGTTCACAATTTCCTATTTTGTGCACACTTGAACGACATTGCCTATGTTGTAGCGTAGCGGATGACATTTATGCTATGTAAAATTCAAAGTATGGTTATTGTAAGCGGTCACATCGATTAAAGCATAGACGTTTTAAGTTCATAAATGAAGAGGTTCTCAATACAAACCATGTTTCTCGTTGTTGTTGTTGAAATTTGTTAGCTTATAACTTCGTAAGAGATGATTCAATTTTAATACTTTTTTGTTGTCGTAATGATCTTGGCCTGAAATAGGTTTCATTATGATTTTATTAACATATAAACAATTTACAGGTTACTCACAGAAGTCTGTTCTCACTCTAACAGTTGATCGCATGCAGCTACACTGGTAAAAGCAGTAAATAAGTATCGATATTAAAACTTCTGTCCGTCAGCTGCAATGCATATTTTGCTCTTTGTTTGAACTTTACGCTGCGCAATTTCCAGCGCAGCGGGTGACACGTATTCACTGTAAGTTCAATATATATGCCTTATAGAAATTTTGGTTACGAATACAGCTTATCCGTTCCTTACATTTCTAAAGACTTTTTAACGTGTGTTCGTTTAATAGATAGTTTATTGCTCATATCCGATAAACGCAAGAAAAGTGACACAAATGCAGCATTTGAGAAAAATCAAATTAACAATAACTTGACTAGAATAAAACTGGCACAACTCTCTCTCGAGTACAGATAACATCATAAAAAGATAACTTGAGTGCATAACTAGATGGAGATGTAACTTTTGTGTTCACATTGGGTGCATTTCATGTATTTTTCAGTGACATAAACCATTTTTTGATAATGTCACTTTCCTTAGAAGTTGTGATTTGTGAAACTTCCGTGGAACGTCTTCTGATGCTCTTCTATATAAATAAGTATTCACTAAAAAGAGAAAAATAAAATCTTTTTGTAAAAAAATAGAACCGACTCCAAAAATGAGCTACTATTCAAACGACTAAAAATGAAAGAAAATTGGCAGAAAATAAAACTGTAAATTGCGCCTAAAAATATAAAAGAATTTCCTTTGCCAAACAACCTATAACACTACATTTAATGATAACTTTTGAAGTCGGCGCAAAATTAAATAAAAATTGATACATTTATTCAATACAAAAATCAAATCATATTCAAAATACACATCTCACATTGTTACAGCCGAAAAATACTTTGATTTAAGAAAACAAATAAGATTTCGTAAGCAGCAAAAGTTTGCGAAGATGCTGGTATCTGACGTCTTTGATGAAAGAAAAATAGGAAAATTATCTGGCAAACATATTTAATTTCTTTGGGATATCATGATTATTTTGATAAGGTATATCAAGAGAGTAATCAAGAATGTGAAACAACGCATCGTACAATATATATTATGAAAATATACATCTTGAGTGTATATTTTTGCCTTACGTTTTGATCGCCAAATCCAAAAGCCATCAAGGATGTTAGTTATCAAATTTATACCAAATTTCCAAAGGAAACTCTAACTTCGTAGAAACACAAATACCGCATTGTGAAGAATGTTCACTGTTTTATGTAGATGCTACTAATGGACCAATTGTATACAGTGATAAAATAATAAAGGAAACATGAAAATGGATCATTCGAGACAATTGCATTTGTTGCTACCGATCTAAAGACAAACCTTTAAAAACTAATTAAATTTTATTTAATTTTGCGCCGACTTCAAAAGTTATCATTAAATGTAGTGTTATAGGTTGTTTGGCAAAGGAAATTATTTTATATTTTTAGGCGCAATTTACAGTTTTATTTTCTGCCAATTTTCTTTCATTTTTAGTTGTTTGAATAGTAGCTCATTTTTGGAGTCGGTTCTATTTTTTTACAAAAAGATTTTATTGATAAAAACTTAGGGTTGAAGATTTTTGAGATGACAAACCCATTCGATTTAAATTTATCTTTTATAAAATCTTTTTGTAAAAAAATAGAACCGACTCCAAAAAATTGGATATGAAATGAAACTGTAAATTGCGCCTAAAAGTATAAATGAATTTCCTTCGCCAAACAACCTATAACACTACAATTAATCATAACTTTTGAAGTCGGCGCAAAATTAAATAAAATTTAATTAGTTTTTAAAGGTTTGTTTTTAGATCGGTAGCAACAAATGCTGTTGTCTCGAATGATCCATTTTCATGTTTCCTTTATTATTTTATCACTGTATACAATTGGTCCATTAGTAGAATCTACATAGAACAGTGAACATTTTTCACAATGCGGTATTTATGTTTCTACGAAGTTAGAGTTTCCTTTGCAAATTTGGTATAACTTTGATAACTATCATCCTTGGTGGCTTTTGGATTTGGCGATCAAAACGTAATGCAAAAATATACACGCAAGATGTATATTTTCATACTATATACTGTACGAAGTATTGTTTCATATTCTTGATTACTCTCTTAATATACCTTATCAAAATAATCATGATATCTTAAAGAAATTAAATATGTTTGCCAGATAATTTTGCGATTTCTCTTTCACCAAGGACGTCAGATACCACCATCTTCCCCAACTTTTGCTGCTTACGAAATCTTATTTGTTTTCTTGAATCAAAGTAGTTTTCGGCTGCGTTTTCCAGATGAAAGTGAGAGATGTATATTTTGAATAGGATTTGATTTCTGTATTGAATAAACGTATCAATTTTTATTTAATTTTGCCCCGACTTCAAAAGTTATGATTAATTGTAGTGTTATAGGTTGTTTGGCGAAAGAAATTATTTTATACTTTTAGGCGCAATTTACAGTTTCATTTCATATCCAATTTTTTGGAGTCGGTACTATTTTTTTACAAAAAGATTTTATTTTTCTCTTTTCAGTGAAAACTTATTCATATAGCAGAACATCAAAAGACATTCGACGGCAGTTTCAGAAATCACAACTTCCAAGAAAAGTGACATAACTCAAAAAATGGTTTATGTCACTGAAAAATACATTAAATGCACACAATGTGAACAAAAATGTTACATCTCCATCTAGAAAGTTATCCACTCGAGAGACAGTTGTGCCATTTTTACTTCCTTATACAAAGTATAAGGAAATATAGTAATCCCGATTTGCGAAATGGATTTTGTATTTCACATTGCTTGAAAACGAATGATCTCTGAATGTTGCCAATTTATACGTGGGACTGTCATGATGTCTAGTTGCACACCTGCAAGTGTCGTCTTAACACGAGCTCTCGTTTTAGAGATATAAGGGATTTTACACGATTTTTCGTGACGTCTGTATGTATGTGTGTCTGTGTCTGTGTATGTCGCATAACTCAAAAACGGTTGGACGTAGAAAGTTGCAAATTGGTAAATAGGTTTGTTATAACATCTAGTTGTGCACCTCCCTTTTTGGACTTTGTATGATTTTCCGTTTTGGAAATATTTCGGAAAATTAGGTTCATAATGACCAAAATCTATCAAAAAACGGTAATAACTCAAAAACGGTTTGGACAAATCTTGCAATTTAACTGACTTCCCGACCAGCTAGACATTTGAAACTTTCAGAAAAGCTCAGAACACGTTGGCAATGCATTTTTTTAATATTTTTAGCCAACTCTTTCTGATACCTGCTGCCTTCAGCAGCGTTTATGTGATTCAACAGAAAATTTATTTAACTAACTTCCCGACTAGCTAGACATTTGAAACTTTCAGACTAGATCAGAACACGGTGAAAATACATTTTTTAAATACTTATAGGCAACTGTTCAGGGTCCCTGCTGCCTTCGGCAGCGTTACCAGTACAAATCTTGCAATCGATTTTTAACTAACTTCCCGAGTAGCTAGACATTTAAAACTTCCGGAAAAGCTCAGAACACGGTGACTATGCATTTTTTAAATATTTTTAGCCAACTGTTTCAGGTCCCTGCTGCCTTCGGCAGTGTTTATATGTTTCAACAGAAAATTTATTTAATTAACTTCCCGACTAGCTAGACATTTGAAACTTTCAGAATAGTTCAGAACACGGTGAAAATGCATTTTTTAATACTTTTAGCCGATTTTTTCGGGTCCCTGCTGCCCTTGTCAGCGTTACCAGTACAAATCTTGCAATCGGTTTTTAACTAACTTTCAGAAAAGCTCAGAACACGGTGATAATTCATTTTTTAAAAAATTTTTAGCCAACTGTTTCGGGTTCAATGTCAGTGATTTTTAACATTATGTATATTTCTAAAAGTGTATAAGGAAGTCATGTGGTGCCCACATCAGATTTTTATTCTAGTCAAGCTATTTTTCAGTTGATTTTTCTCAAATACTGCATTTTTAAGTTGCGTCACTTTTCTTGCCTTTATCGGATATGAGCAAAAAACTATCTACAGAATGAACATATGCTAAGTTAAAAAGTCTTTAGAAATGTAAAGAACGGATACGCTGTATTCGTAACCAAAAATTCTGTTAGGCATATATACTGAACTTTAGAGTGAATACGTGTCACCCGCTGCGCTGGAAACTACGCAGCGTAAAATTCAAACAAAAAGCAAAATATGCATTGCAGCTAACGGACAGAAGTTTCAACATCGATACTTATATACTGCTTTTACCAGTGTAGCTGCATGCGTACAGCAGTTAGAGTGAGAATAGACTTTTGTGAGTATCCTGTAATTTGTTTATATCTTAATGAAATCATAATGAAACCTATTTCAGGCCAAGATCATTACGACAACAAAAAAAGTATTAAAATTAAATCATCTCTTACGAAGTTATAAGCTAACAAATTTCAACAACAATGAGAAACATGGTTTGTGTTGAGAACCTCTTCCTTTATGAAGTCGGTTTAAAACATCTTTGCGTTAATAGATGTGACCGCTTACAATAACCATACTTTGAATTTTACATAGCATAAATGTCACCCGCTACGCTACAACATATGCAATGGCGTTCAAGTGTGCACAAAATAGGAAAATTGTGAACAAACAAATACACGTTTTAAGCGTTCTGTTTTTAGCATTAATGTCTAAACTATCTTTTCGTACTAAATCGATGATGCTCTGCAATTTTATAATTCACTTTTTTCCCCTGTCTTGAACCGTTTCCGAGATAGGAACGCTAACTCCACTGTTTTCCATCAGGTGGCGCTGTTGGCGGTTGAATCGCGTAGCACATGCCCACTTTAATATACGTACATACCACTTTTATGATTATAGCTGCAGCTGTTCAACAGTTAAAAGAGTTGGGACTGACTTTTTGGGGCACCCTGTATTTTCTTTTGTTGGTAAAAATATTACAATGGGACCTATTTCAGACCAAGACCTTTACAATAAAACAAAAGTTTCAAAATCGGATCATCCGTTCAGAAGTTATGAGCTAACAAAAACAAAAAAACATACTCTTTGAATTGGGAACCTCCTCCTTTTTGAAGTCGGTTAATTAGAGCGTCTCTTACGAAGTTATAAGCTTACAAACACTAACAACAACACATAGCTCAAATTAAGAACACCCTCCTTTCTAATGTTGGTTGAAAACGACTTTGCGCTAATCGATGTAACCGCTTACAGTAACAGTACTTTGAACCACAAAGTATACGTGTCATCCGCTACGTTGCAAAGTGTGCAACGTAGTTCAAGTGTGCACAGTGTAGGAAATTGCGGACAAACAACTGCACGTTTTAAGCGTTCTATTTTTAGCAATAATGTCTAAAAACTGTCTTTTCGTAGTAAATCGATGATGCTCTACCACTTTGTAATTAACTTTTCTCCCATCTTGAACCGTTTTTGTGATAGGCTGTTTTTCACCAGATGGCGTTTTATTTTATTTAGATTGTAAAGTTATTATAATGGGACCTACTTCGGACCAAGATCTTTACAACAAAACAAAAAGTATCAAGTAACCGTATTTTAAACTATATAGCGTATGTCTCACCAGCTACGCTACAACGTGTGCAATGTAGCTCAAGTGTGCATAGTGTAAGAAAGTGCGAACAAACAAATGCACGTTTTTAACATTGTATTTTTAGCATCAATGTCTAAACTATCTTTTCGTACTAAATCGATGATGCTCTGCAATTTTATAATTCACTTTTCCCCCTGTCTTGAACCGTTTCCGAGATAGGAACGCTAACATGAATGTCTAAACTATCTTTTTGTACTAAATTGATGATACTCTTCAACTTTGTAATTCACTTTTTTTCTCTAGAACCATTTTCGAGATAGGAACACTAACTCCGCTATTTTTCACCAGATGGCGATGCAAGCGGTTTAACCTTGTACTGCATGACCATTTGATACACTTACATACCATTTTTACCACTATAGCTGCAGCCGTTAAGCAGTTAAAAGAGTTGAGACTGCTTATTTTGGGCACCCTGTATTTTCTTTAGATCGTAAAGTCATTACAGTGGGACCTATTTCAGACCAAGACCTTTTCAACAAAACAAAAATTATCAAATTTGGAACATCCGTTCAGAAGTTATGAGCTAACAAACATAAAGAAAAAAACATACGGTTTGAATTGAGAACCTTCCTTTCTTTTTGAAGTCTGTTAAAAAACTTAACGATCACTGATAAGCCTTACTCGGCCCGTTGCAAAATAGGGCAGAAACTTGGTTTTGGGAAATGGCTCCAACGATTTTTATAAAAATTGCGGTTAGCAGTTTCATTTTTTTTTTTTTTTTTTTTTTTTTTAGATGAGATATTTATCTAATATGTCTTCA